>JBAMBF010000301.1:19437500-20637500 GCA_037043605.1 Drosophila multiciliata | reverse complement strand
TACTTGTCTGCTTGTAAATGTTGTGTGAAAATCTGCAACGCCTTTCATTCATGCCAAGCGATTATATCACATATGTGTGTGTGTGTGTGTGTGTGTGTGTGTGTGTGTGTGTGTCTGTCTGTCTGTGTGTGTTGGCTGTCATTTTGGCCAGAACCAGTAAGCACAAGATTCCACGCAATGGCAACGCCAACACATTTGCATAAATGACGACGTCATTGATACATTATTAATGCATATTTATCCATACATCTGTACATATATAGTACATATATATGTATATATGTATATATGTATATATGTATATATGTATATATATATATATATATTTGTTTTTCTGTGCAGTGACAGTGCAATGAAATGTTTGCAACAACAACAACAACGAAATACTAACAACCTGTCGTTGTCGCTGCCAAAGCTTTAACAATAAATAAACGAAACAATAGCAGCAATAACAACAACAACAACAACAGCAACAACTACAACAACTACAACAACTGCAACAACAACAACAACAACGAAAACAGTTGACTGTACAACAATGAGCAGAGAAGGTAAGCCAGTTTTTTAGCCCACAGTCAGTCGAGCATTGGTTTATATTAACACACATACACCACACACAACACACACACACACACAACACAACACAATTTATGGCAATTTTATTGCCTTTAATTTTATTATAAGTTAAGCTTGTAATGAAGTGCAAGTGTCAATGGTCTATAATATGTCTCCACAAGATACACGCCTAATGGGCTAAGCTTTATTGCCTAAACGGTTGAAGTGTGTGTGTGCGTGTGTTAAATGCGACACACGCACAACATTAATACTAATAATATTTATAAAATCTACAAAGCTGTTTTCATTGAGTAAGTCAGTCTGTGAGCACAAAAAATGGGTGTATTCAATCATTTAGTTATAAACTGCAGCTGTGGATTAGTGTTGCACAGCTGAGGTTGTTTTTAAAAAGTTAACTATTTAAATTTAATAATATAAAATATAAAAAGTTACAGTTTTAAAAGATAAACAATGTGTTAGTTACAATTAAACAGGTTATTATCATATTATTATTATAACACATTCACAGCAGTTGTGTTTTTCAATTAATTAAAACGTTTGTAAAATATAAAACTCGACAAAAATATAGCAGTTCACAGTATTTAATTTATTTTATTTTAATTTATATATACACATATATACACATTGCATATTCTCTAAAAAAAATATCTTTAGAATGTAACTTCACAAAGCAAAACCTCGACTTTGACTATAAATTGTTATATTTATAAGATAAATGCTGTGCAAGGCCAAAACAACTGTTTATCCATAAAAATCACACACTCCAAGATCACACACACTTTTGGGTAAGGTCAGGCTGCTGCTCATTTCCGCAGCACTTGAACTCTGAACTGCATAAAATTTACTGTGTGGGTGCAAAGAGCAAGCAGAAAAAAATAAATAAAAAACTGATACAGAAACGTAAAAACAAAAAAAAACTAAAAGACTGGCAAAGCAAACAGATGCTCAAACTGTGTTGCGGACATTTTGGTTAATGCGGCAGTTGACCGTGAAAAGCTGTTGCCGCAGAAAACAGAAAACAGCAAGCCAAAACTTGTTGCCTTTTTTGAGCATGTTATTCCGAAGTGTTTCTCTCATTTGATTTGGCCCATTGCTTATGTCATTTGGCAGCGATTTGTCAGCAACGAGTCGCAGCGGAAGTCTGAGCAGCCAACGTTTTTTTTTTGCGTGCAAAAATCAAGTTAAGTGCAGGAAATGTAGTGGCGAATTTTGGCCAATTGCATATGTTGCTATGGCCATTTTGATAACACGTCTCGGCCACTTTCGATAATTGCTAATGCAGATTGACTTCATCAAATGCCATAACCAAACATTAATTTAGTGAAATTAATTGGCAAAGCAAAATGTGCTCTGCTCTTATTTAAACTCTTGGCCAATCTATAATATCGAATCACATCCTGTCTTTTCCACATAACAATCATAATTTCACGCTCAAGCCAAATCCGTAGAAATGTTCAGTTATGTAAACTAGTCTTTTGAAATTCATGGAATGTGCTGTCAAAAGCAAATGAATGCAACTAAATCTTATTTAATCCATTTCTAATCAAACAAGAAAGGAAAAATCTTCAAAGAGACAAAATATGTGAAATTATCATAATCTGGCGTTCCTCTAAAAGACAATAGACGCGTTATGAGTCAGTTGACGTTGTTGTTTTTGTTAGTCAAACAGTTAAAGTTATAGTTATTTAGCGTTTCCCTTCCCAAGCCGGGAACCACTGTGCATAACAAAACTGGATTTTTGGGGCTTTCGGTTGACTCAGACAGCAGCAGAGTTGGCCATGTTTTGTGATAAAAAGTCAGCGATGCTTGGCGCATGCTAGGGAAGCAATAATAATTACACTCAGAAAAAAAGAACAAACAGACGCAACAATTCATAAAATCAAAAATAGTGTACCCTGATTCCAAACCTTTTTTTTATTCTAGAATGTAAAAGTAAATTTAAGCATACTAAGCCCAAATTAATTCTAGTTTCAATACGGAAATAAAATGTGTGTCTTTCTGCTAAGTTGCAGTTCTTCAGCTTTTTCGAGTGTAGAAATAGGCAGCGGCCAAGTATTTTATTTAGCTGATGACAATGTTTTGATAATTCGTTTGCTTAGCCTATATATATATGTATTTTTGGATTTTTTTGGGTCAACTCAAGACAGCAACTGCCAGCACTTGAAAGGGTATGCAGTGTTTGGGCAAATTGTGAATATTGTCTCATCTTTTGCGACAATTCCTGCAGCATCATTTAAAAATGAACACAGCGAAAGTTATGCAACAATGCGGCATGTAAGTAGTTGTTTTGTTTTTTTGTTTTTTTTGCTGTTTTACCAGCTACTTGAGACGGGTTTGCAACAGATACTGTTGCAATTGTACAGCGCTGCGAACATCAAAATACAAAATATGCAAATGAGCTAACAACCAAATAAACATAAGACGCAAATCAATCAGTGCTACTCTCCACGTCCAGTTAAACGTGTGTATAAAAATCACACATATATATATATATGTATATATACATCGTCTTGGGTAATCAAGACAGCTCTGCACTGCGTCTTCGCCGTTAGTTGGCTTTTTTCCCAGAGAAGCCATATAAATACGAGGGATGTCTAGTGAATAAACGTTAGCTAAAAGTCCAAGTCCAATAATTAAATATCCATTATCCGGTTTTTGCTGAGCTTAACATTTCGTGCCTTCAGATCAGATTCTGAACATTTCGTGATTTCATAATGTGTTCTTGTGAGTCGCAATATTTCAGCTTAATTTAAACAAAAGAGCAAATTGGCTTATTTTTACTATTCTTTTTTGTATAAATAAATAAGAAACCAATTTAAAAATTAAAAATGACTTCACACTAATTTTGCTAACGACATGAAGTAATTAAAAATAATATAAATTATAGTTGTTTCTTTGCATAACTATTCTAAAATTAATTTGATTGATTTGTAGCACAATTTACAAGTTGACTCTCGCAACTTGCAGATGATTGTATAATTATTTTATTATATTATATATTATAATTATATTAAATTATCAGCACTATTTAAAGTAACTTTCAATTGACATTTGAGAGCTGGTCACAATTTACACACGTACTGAGAGACGGACGTATAAAGATGATGATTTCATCACGTAATCAACGTCTCGTGTCATTGCATTCCGATGAAAAAACAACTTACTGACAAATAAATGCCAAAGAGTAGGAATGAATTATACCAATTCTGAGTATTAAGTCAGCTAGATATATGAGATATATATATATATTTTTTTTTTGCTTATGTAAACAGACACAAAAAGTGAGGCGTGCATCAGGCAATGTTTGTAATTATAAGGAACACTTAATTGCTTTATATTTTGTTAATTTACATCCATATGCAAATTAAATACATTAAAGCAAAAACATATTCAAATTAACTGCACGCTATTTCGGCTATTTGTTTACAAGGGAGTTTTTTTTTTTTTGGATTCCCATTGAAGTTTTAAACAAAGACCGGAATCAAAATACGTTTGAATTGGAAGCCACAGAAACCACATTAAACACAAATACACAAAAACTCAATTAGAGTTACCTAGCAAAAATTAATATATAAAAAATAAATATTTTTATACACATATACATTTGCATGTCTCACAATGTGTTGTTGACTGGCACTGCTGATAATTCAATGCCCTCCTGAGAGCCCACTTGTCAGCTTCCCCGCCCCATTTTGAAATGTTATGTAATTTGAGGGGCAGATGAAACACAGCTGAAAATCTTAATCGAGTGCCAACAACGACTCTTCAAGCCACACTTGACATTAAAGCCAACTTTGAATCAACGCCCACAGATAATCACAACTGAAGAGTTGTCGACGTAACGCAAAAGTTTCGCAGCCAAATTATATATCTGTGCATGTCTGTGTTTGTCGACTAAAGAGTAAATATTATACAATAACAACAGCAAAATCATATACAAATTATAAAAGGCTACACCCCTGCCATAAATTGCTATAAAAAAGACCTTGAAGACAGTGAAACAAAACTGAAGAAAGAACAGCGATTTTGGTTTTGCAGACCGCACCTGATCACAGCGGAATATAATCAATTCGATTTGAAGAAACTATCAGATTGGACAAACTAACCCAGCTGCTGTTGATTATGGAAATTTGGGAATATATATTGATACAATCAATGTGTAAAGTGTTTGTGCCGACAGGGGCATAAACGAACAATTAATCATGTTTTAATTAAAAATCTTCGATGCGTGGTTATTAATCTCTATCAATATATAAATGGATGGAAATGGATTTACATAAATAAATATAAAACTCTTTTGCGTGTGTGTGTGAAATTCGCACAGTATCAAAGTAAATCAATAAACTTTCGCATTTATTTTTTAAGATATTATCGAAAAAGAGCGGCGTTGCCAGACTGTTTGAGTTATGAACATAAATTATGCAGTTGCAGAGATATTAATTAATCAGCAACTGAGCCGGATTAGAATAGTTGTAACAGCGACTTTAAGCCTGGCCAGCATTCCCAACGAGCAGCTGCAAAAATCGCAAATCGCTGGCAAAGAGCGTGGGAAACGCTTGCAAACGCAATTCTAATTGGAATTTGCCAAGACAGCTGGACAGACGGATTTCATAGGTCTTGCGGCTTATGCTGCTGCTGTTGCTGCTGATGTTGCTGCTGCTGTTGCTGCTGCTTTGTGCCGCATGAGTTTGCATATCTGTGTGCCGAATGCTTGTCGGCCTGGCTTACTTGGCTTGTTCTTGGCAATTGCAGGATTTGGGTTTTGTTTTTCTTACTGCTCGCGTCAAGTGCAAAATGCTGGCAGTTGTGGCCACTGTTCGTACTTGGCCGGCATTGTCAATGTGCCGTTATTGCCAGCAATTAAAATCTTTGAGTGCCGCAAACGTGCACAGCAATTAAGCCTAATATATATGTTAGAAAAGTAAATGTAGATTGCCATAACTCCAGGAATTTTATCTCATAACTTATAACTCCAATAACTTTGTTAGTATTGATCACATTTTGTAGACAAACTCTTCTAAATCATATCTGTATTTAACATTAAAATCCTGTTTCTCATCTGAAAATTATAGCCACAAAATCTACACTGGTCTAAACTTACCAATGCCATACATTTGCTGAACCTTCCAAATTCGAAAATTAAGCTTTCTCGATTAGAACTGCATTTATAATTAAAAATGTGATTCTGGATCGCAACTCAGCTTTAGATTCTAGCTACAAAATTAGCATAAGCCACAACTTAGTCAAAACTGAAGCAATTACAAAAAGCAACATTGATTTTCTCATAGTTTGATGTATATATGAAAACTATATTTAAATTTAACAATGTTGTTTTTCATCCAAATTAATGTTAAAATACAGTTCTATACATTTCTAAAGTAACATTCTTGCGTATTTTAAGCACACACACACACACATAGACACACACATCTACATAAATTAAATATGGGCTTTTGTGCATTTGGCAGCCACAGAAAATAGTTGCCTCGTTGAATAGTTGCTATTGTTGAGGAGTTTTGAAGCTGCTCGCAGACGAAAATAACAAAAGTTATTCGCTTAACGGTGTGGCCACAAGAAGAACAGCTGCCCCACTCCCCCATCCCTTCCCCCCCAGCCAAATATGCCAAACAGGTTTATGAGTTCTTCCGCTCCCCTCAACTTCAACTTGAATATATATATATATATGGGTGTGTGTGTATGTTTAGGTATTTGTGTAGATTTATAATGCGCATTGTTTTGGGTTGCCGGTTGCCATTTGGACCGTGTGCGTTTCTGGGTACTTGGAGCCGCTTGCCAGCAATTACAGTTAGAGACGGCTGTGCGCCTAAGTGAAACACTTGGGAGATCTCTTATCAGCACTCTACTTTCCATAAAGATTTGTAATTGTCAGCTTTTCTAACTGTAAAGTTACGTTTGACTAATTCTCAGATTAAAAATCAAAATGAATTTTAGAAATTCGCATGATTTTTGGAGCCAAACTTATTATTTAGAAATTAAATTTCTAAAAATAAATGTTATTGCTTTTTAACAAGCACGATTTGCATTTTAAATTTATAAAAAGATTGCTTAGTTTCAGAAGGTTTTTATGTGCACAGAGAATATTTATAATAGAAGCTTTTTACACAATTATTTTTTAAATTTACATATACATAATCTATGATAAAAAATTATTTGTAAAATAAATAAAAACTTTCTTAGATTTTGGGTTGGTTTTTTAAATTTTAGTGTAATATTTTAACTAAGTGTTGTATACATTTAATGTATTTGCTGAGTTGTTTTTTTTTAAAGCAAAAAGTGATTATCTTGTTTGAAGTATTTTCTTTTGATTTGATGTATTTATTATTCCAATACTCGCCATAAAAAAGGCGTCGATTATTTATGACGTATCAAGTCAAAGCTTAATTCGTGTTGATTTTTACTTATGTTTTGGGTCTCGCTTTTGAGTTCTTCTCAGATCTGGGCACTTCTCATTTGGGCATTGCTAGTTTCGATTTATTGTACATGCTGTGCCGTGGCTAATGCGCTCTTTTGTGGTCAATTGTTATGGCCGAGTGGCTTGGCCCAGTCAAGGGTCTTCAAATACATATTGGGGGCTCAGTTATTGCCGTCAGTCAGTCTTTGATGTGTTATAGGCGCTCCACTTTGGGCTTACATGTTGAGCCCAGTTGAGTATGCTGATTGAAATAAATGTGGCAAGCATGAGACGCCCTTTGCCTTAATCATGTTTGCATCTTGAACATACATAAGTATACCTATATATCGACATACATACTTACATCCGCTGGTAATAGATTCATTTGCCAGTTGCCACAGTCGTAAATAGAAGCTGACCAAATAGAAACCAAATTCAAGCTGTTTTCAGTTTTGCAAAAAAAAAAAAAAGAAGAAACACCAAGTGCAAAGGGAGCTTTAAAACCTGCAGGGGGTGTGAATAAGGAAGAGGGAAATCGGGGTGAGCTGGCGGTTTTGGGTAACCAGACGGCGGCTTTTGGCCGTAAAGCCAAACTTTCTCTGCACGAGTGTTGAGATTTAATATTGTTTACCCAACAAACAATAATAGCAAACGGCAATTGTTGCCCGTTTTTTCCTTTGTGTTTGGCCAATTCTTTTACCTCTTCTTTTATATATAGCCAAGCATTGATTTTAATGGCTTAAAAACAGACAAAAAGACAGACAGACATAAAGCAAAACGCAAAAAAATTAATAAGTGAAATGTAAGCAATTGCATATACGTATATATATATATATATATATATATAAATCTGGGATCGCACTTTCATCGCACTTGGCTTTTAATAATGATTATTGTTTTTGTTTTTGCTAGCTGTTTTAGCCTGCCCAAAATAGATTATGTTCCAAACAACAATGAACTTGCTCACATCGTATTTATGGCTAGAAAGTGTTGTGTTGCAGTTGTTGTTGTTGTTGTTGTTGGTGTCATTGTTGTTGTCACTTCTGTTGTTGGCCTAATGTTTTGCCAACTGACCGCCCATTTAAATGTGGTTGTTTGTGGTAGCGTCATGAAAGATTGACATGGCTCTAAGACACTTGCCAATAAGCCAAACATTTGGCACAGTGCCACCAAATACAAATGCATAAACAACACTTTTTCATGCTTAAGAAAAACCGTTTATATGAACATATTTATTTATTTCGAATTACCTTTTTCAAAAGTTCAGCAAGAATTTTTTCTGGTTCTATTTTTGCATTTCTTTTTTTAAGAAATATATTTATACTCTTTTTATTTCACTTTGGTAAATACTTAAAAGTTGGATATTTACCCTAATCGGCATAAAATTAGAATTATTTTGTATACAGTAAACACTGATTTTGCTTCAATGTGCGGCGGTCTGAACAATTTTAATTGCTACTCATTTTTCAAAGTTGCGGGTTCTTGCCCCAATACATTTGTGAAAGAGTGTTAAATGTGTGTGTGTTTGTGTGTGTGTTGTGGCTGTGTGAGTGATTTTAATAGCCGGCAGGGTTAAAAATTTAATGGAAAAACGTTTTAATAAATCAGTTAAGTGGTCTTGCCACTTTTTTGCGGCTAATTACACGCATTAGTGTTGGCCAAGAGCCGAAGCCAGATATCCCTGTAGACTGCTCCCGATGTCCCCATCCTCCTCCTGCCGTGTTAACAGTGGCAACTCTTGGCCACCATCTGCCGGCTCTTGGTTTTGCCCCATTCGCGTAATTTAACAATTAAAAGCGATTAACGTGCTACTTCAGCTACTTAACGTCTTTTAAGATCAACGTTTTTATTATATGGTGTCCCAAACAAGTCGAGCAACCGTATCCAGCCCAAGATTTTATCTGGCTTCCCCCTTTTGCTGTTAGCCATCAAATTTTATGCTGATTATTGAGCGCATGCAAAAGATCTAAAATGGAAAAATGGAAGTTTACTATCCTATCTTGACTCCAGAATCCGGATTCTAGACTCTTTGTAAGTCGTAAATTCTTGGTCAAGACAGTTGTAAGAGTTTGCAAATTGGTAAGCTGTTTAAATAGTCAGGAAGTGATAAGCGTAAAAAAAGGCTGACAACAATCAGGAGACCCGGAAAAGTCTTTAAGATCGCTTAAAACTTAAAGTAAGCGTTTTATTCAAATCCAATTGAGAAGTGAACTTTTTGATCCTTAAATAAATTGCTCGATTCGATTAAAGGTAAGCAAATTTATGTTGATTAAAAGTATTTTGGCATAACGCAATTCACTTGAGATTTATGCGCAGCTTAATGCAGTTTTAAGAGCCATGCGGAACTTCGGAAGTATTGGGTCAGTAACTTGGCCAGTGCATTTTGGCCAAGATTCGTTCGTGCTGAAAGTATGTGAAAGGCGACTGAAGTCTGCGGTTCTAAAGTGAATGCCTTGCACCAGTTTATGTGGGTTAACTGGGCCGCCCATAAATTGGTAGCAGCATTGCATAGAGCTGGAGTGAGGATATATATTTGTATATACATATATATCAGTATCAGTATATATTGCAGTGTATAACTTTCTAAACCGCGCCTTCAAAAGCGCTGGCATTGAAGCATTTTCGCCTTTTCAGCAGCTGGCCCGAAAGTCTTTCTTCAATCTGGTCTATATGACACTTGACCACAAAAATGGACAATGAACTGCATTTATGTGGCCGGCTTCGCTTTAAGGCGGTTTGTTGTTGTTGTTGCCTCTTCTCACTTGCCACAATGCAAATTGTTACAAATTAACCTCTCGTCTCGATTCGTTTCGTTTGGTTTGGTTTGGTTTTTTTTGTGACGACTTCCGCTGGTTTTGCTGTTAACCCATTGTTGGCACGACCGGAAGCCCAAGTGCCGTTTCGAGAGCGAAAGTTGTGAAATCCGCTCAAGAAAAACAAGTGCAAAGCTGAGTAGTGTTTAACGATCAGTTTAGGCCTGGCCAAAATGTGAAACTCGTGTCACTCTTTAGCACCATGTGTGTGTTTGCCTCCAATATTTTTGTTTACGAGCCTTAAGTAAAGCATGTTCTGCACAGGTGCAAATGCACAATATATGTATATATATATATATATATATATCGAAATGTATGGTCCATAAATTTCTTAACCATTCCGCATGCTTTACGGCTTATTTGTGCGTTAAAGGTTATAACACCGGCCAAGGCTTTATGCGCTGCGTGGCCCAAAGTAAATATGAGAGCAAATACACATTTTAATGGCATTCCATTTATATATGTATATATTTACAAACGCTGCAAGGCAAACGCCAAATGCAAACCTAAGAAAACAAAACCCAGCATACCAAAACCAAATCAAGAAAAATGCTAAAATACCACGCATGGGAGTTGCAAACAAATATTCGAACAGAACAGCAAAAAAAAAAGAAGGTCTTTTGATGTCCGCCAAGTGGTTGGAATTGTTGGACACAGGACTAGACACAGCTAGTTTCCATCATCATCATCATCGGCGCTTTTTTCGCTGAGTGTAATAATGACGTTGAGGGACTTCGACCACACACGTCTTGGCAAATGCCAAAGCCAAAGCCAAAGGGCCGCACTTCGATTTTTCATTTGACAATGAAGGCAACGCCCACACCATAAATGTCCCTACAACTGTCTAGTATATATATATATATATATATTTTATATATGTGTGCGTGTGCTTTGCTCTGATCTATTCAGCTCCCTAGGCGCTAAAATCTCCGCAACGAACTTGAAACTTTTCGCCCAGACTCAGACTCCAAACTGACAATTGTATCGAGATTCACCGCCAGGCAAAAAAGCGGCAATGGAAAAAGAATTGACTTTAGTCGATATAATGAGAGGGCTGGGCAAAAGCAGCTACAGACTACAACTACAACTAGGAGCATGGAGTGCATAGACAAACAGGCGACGCCGAACGACACCCTTTAATTGGCCCAATCGCAGCAATAACTCAATTTCTTATCAACGACAACAACCCAGGCGATAATTGTAATCATTTCAAAAGAGGCCTGGCTTTAATTACAAGCCGCACAACTCTGACTGCATTAGACTTATGCGACTTATTCCATACACTGTCAGTTCAACAATTATTAATTATTTTATTTGTTTTTAATTGTGCAGTCATTAGGCAAAGATTTTTATTCTTTTTTTTCTATTAAAACTTACCAACATTTTCTGATTTAGCTTTGCCGTTGAGCAGTGATTAAATTCTGCAAGTTTTATTTCGCTTTTACATTTTGCAAAGATTTGCATATTTTTTATTTATTTTTTATCTCCTTTTTAGCTGCACTTAAGAAACTGCTAAACTATTTTAGCTGCTGCAATCTACTTGTGTGAAAGTTTTGCTTAATTCTAAAAATAATAAATATATATTCAAGTTATTTATATATCGAAGTTGGTAACATGTGATTGACGTTCTGCAGTTTGAGCTTATCGAAAGGTTGAAACTAGTTTTTTGGTTTGGCATCTGGTTTTGGGGCGCGTCCTAAATGAAGAGTCTGTCACTGTCATCTTGGCACGAGTGGGGCTAAAAGGTAAAAGGTGAAGCTACGTGACCAAGTGACAAATTGGTGGCAACTGTAAGTGCAACTGCAACTGTAACTGTAACTGTAACTGCAACTGGAACGACAGCAGTTGCCATGCGATGAACTTGAGCAGATATTCGAGTGCGGTGCATGCGGCATGCGGCATGCGGCATGCAAAATTTATGCATGTCACCGTGGTGCGTCGTCTGCAACACGACATTGTTGGTGCAATGAACTGCGAATTCCAATTCAGGTTCGATTGTGCTCCACCCACAATATAATAAAAGCCAAAGTAAATAAATTATGCACAGCTCCAACAACACATTAAAAGGCTACCCAAAAAAAAGAATGAAAACCAAGAATGCACAGGATTTTTAAGCAAGCCGACAATAAAATACCCTAAAATTTACAGCTGAGATGTTTTTGTGGTAGCTTTAATATCTAAATTTAATATCAATTTTTTAATCCAAATATAAAGCTGGATTAATACGTTTGCTGGGAATATATTTTCATATAAAAAAGTTGTATATACACTTTTTCATTTTTCAATCGTTATATATCTATCAATAATATTGCTATATCGACTCGACTTTTAATGCTGATTTCTTAGTTCTCTTAAGGCGTTACACACCTACTCACAATATGCAAATTGTCTCTGCAAGAGTATTAAAAATATTGCTGACACTTAAGTTGCAGCGTGTTCAGCCTTATCATGTGGCAAGAAACAATTATTGGCTGGTCGAATCGGGTCTGCGACTTAATTTGCTTCTTGTTCGCTTATCGTCCGATCTGATGTTCAAATATACATATGTATATATACATACACATATATATGTTTACAGTTCTTTGTGCTGACACGCCCATTTACTCAGTCAGAAGAGCTGTAAAAATATAAACAAGATTCTCGAACGCTTCCACTCAGCAATTTAGTTCTTAAATATCAACTCGAGACATGTCCACAAAACACTTAAGTTCAGTTATAGCTGAAGTTTATGCATATATATTCTATTGTGCAGAAATAATTAAAACCAAATGTTATCGTCATCAAGTTGCTCTGCAATAACAAATTTTAATCGTATTGTTTAGTTTGCTTCAGTTTGGAATTCAAACTTTGGATTCTATTCTATACGCACACACACAAATATATATATATATATATATATATATGTATATATGCATTCCCATAAAACGCAGTCATAACTTTTGCACACTAATTAAAAGTTAAGAACTGTCTACTAATTTGCCAGCCAGTTAATTGCAGCAAATCTGAGCGTTTTTCGTGTTTTTGATTGTGTTTTCTGATGATTCTGTCGTTTTTTTGCTTGTTGTTTTTGCAGGCAGCCGTAGCAGCATCCGTGGGACTTTCTAGAGACAAAAACCACACAAACCGTCCACAGACATACTAAAAACTGAAATCAGAAGCAAACAGCTAACAAAAAAAGGGGCAAGAAGCGGTGCAAGCAGATCCAAAACAAAATGCACGAGAGACGCGTCAAAAAGTGAGTACAAATTAATAATAAACCAAATTTTTGCTGCAGCTTGTCAAACTTTTAATACTGGTGATGAAATGCGACTTTATGGCAATTATAGAATATTCAATTAATATTTTGCTTAGCTTAGAAGAAATGTCAGAGAGTATAAAAACTAGAGACTTGAGATTTGGAATATATTTCTATATTCTTCCACACAGATCAAGCTTATTTTATTATATCGAAACTGCCTCCGTTTAATATACATTTCAATTATATGTATATTTATATATATATTATATATATATTATATTTCGATATATTATTGATTATAGAGTGTATTCTTATATTGCCTAAATCGGATAAAAAAATTATCTCTTATATTTGACATCTGGGCTCAAAGTATTCCTACTTATTTCTGCAGAATTAGCTACGCAATTTTTACTTTTAAAAATCCAAAATTAAATTTATTTAATTTAAATTTGTTTAACTTCAACAGATTGAAGAGCGGGCATTATGTGGCGACACACGGGCGCCTCACACCCGATCCGCCATATGTGCACTCGAATCGGGGCTATTCAACGGATGGCGACGATTCGCATTCGCATCGGGCGCACTCGGAATATACGTTGGCCAACGAGCGCATCTCGCCGCAGTCGCAGGGCCATTACAACTCCTCGAGAAAGGGGCAGGGACGCACTGGCAATGGATTGGGGAATGGAAATGGAAATGGGCACCATCAGCATCAGCACCTGCAGCACAGCTATAGCCACAGTCAGATGGGTTTGTCTAGTTCGCCGGACAATGGTGGACCCAGACCGCTAAGTGGACCGCCGCCCACACGCCAACCACCTCGTGCTCCGTCAGCTTTGAGCTACGATCAGGCAGGGGATGCGGGCAGCGATATCTATGTGACCAGTGCCGCCTACAAAGCGCCCTCCGAGATCAGGCAAGTGTTCAACAGAAGATGAAATCAGCTACATTCCTAACTTCCTGATTATTGCAGTCGCTACAGCCATCGTCCCGTGTCACGTGGTGCACCGAGAAGCGTCTATTCGGTGGCAAGCACCGCGAAGACCGGACGCAGTGGACGCTCGACAACGAAACGTGGCGCCAAAATCGAAACGATGTCCGCGCCGAATCCCTTCTGTCCCAATGTGAAGGGTGTCTGCTGCCTGATGCTGCTGCTCAACTTGGGCCTAATCCTTGTCACCCTCGGCTTTGTGATTGTGGTGCAGTTCTATGAGCCCGTCTACGTCTGGTAAGTTGGCTCAAACCGAACATAAAAAAACCAACTCATAATTTTTGGTCTTTCGTTTGTAGGATTTTGGGCGTTATATTTCTGATTTTTGGCTTCCTCACGCTAATCGGCTGCATGGTCTACTGCGTGTATGTGTGCCGGGATGCGAAGACGCCGTCGCAGGTGCGCAACGAGGATTTGTATTGGACGCGACACTGGCAGAAGAATATCGGCTACACGCCGCAGGAGATCAACTACAAAGCGGACAAATACGATGCCTACTCCGATCGCTACTCGGTCAGCAAGCTGAGTGGCAAGTATTCGGATCGCGAGAGTCAGCGCTACTGAGAACAGTAGATAGGCACTTCTCCCCTTAAACCCACACACAAACTCACACCTAACTAACTCTACCCAGGCGAAGCGAGGGTCGTCCGATAAGTTGTTGACAAAGAATGCTCATTTCAATATGAGCAAAAGCATCTTCAACAACTTATTGGTCAGCCCTCGCAAACACACACACACACACACACACGTACACAGAGAGAGATATCGACGTGCATATATACATATATTATTATATAACGTGTAATAATTAGAGCATAGTCTTTAAACGGTTTTTATTAACAAGGCCCTCAACACGTACCTGCTGCAAGTTGCTTGCTAGTTTGTACTGTTCTTTAAATCATAAACGCAATTAAGTGAAACAGAGATAGTTAAAGACAGAGACAAAGCGACAAGACAGAGCGAGAGAGAGAGAGAGAGAGAGTAAATACAATTTGAGTATTGGAATGCTGCCATATATGTGTGAAAAGAAGACAGTTATATTTTGTTGTTGTTTGTGGCTAATCAGCGAACTTTTACTTAAATTCTAACTGAAAATCAAATCATCAAAAACAAAAAAAAAAAAATAAAAAACAAAAAAAAAACACATAATAAAGTGTAACAAAATGTAACAGAATCCATAAATTGTGTTTTTCTAATTGTTAACCTGATTTGCAAGTAGACTGTGCGGTTGGATGACCAGCATCTGTCAGAGACAGTAGTATTACGAAGCTGTCCTACCAAAGCGTATTACCAAAGCGGCTGGCGCTCAAGAAAACATGGCCTGTGCGATTTGCAACAAGTTTCGTTTGAGTTTAAAGCAGTATAAATGGATCATCGCATTCATATCGATGTATTCTGGCAAATAGATCTGAACAACGTTATATCGATAGTTCACTTTCGATTGTTGGTTGTGGTGAATTTGTTGGTTGCGTTGTCTGTTAAGCGGTGGAGTTTACTGTAAATGAATTGAGCTCTGTTAACCGAGGAGCATCGATATGTTTTAGTATTTTTCTGTAATGCTCGGCTGAACTGTTATGTGAATGTTGTTGCCCAAAATCTCTCACCATTTTGTGCAGCTATTAACTATTAGTTGCTCTCAAAGAGTGGTCGAGATCGGAACGGTGTGCTAAATACATAAGAATGTAAATGTATTTGCTGCATACACTAATCACAGCAAACTTAATTCGTGTCAATTTAACTCGCTACGGTTATTTGCGTTTTTTAAATGTGTTCATGTGCGGATGCGTATACCAGAAAATTGTTGCCAAAATACATTTATTGTGAAACAAATAAAACACCACATTATGTGCATTTTGAGTGTAAATTGAGTGCATTTCTTCTCTCTTCAACTTGCTGTTAGTGAGAACAATCCTACAATCGAATTGCTAGAGAATAAAGGTAAAATTGAGTGTTAATCAAATGCAAAAAATATCAAACAACGCAAATGTTTCTTGTTCTTGTTGCGTTACGAAAGTTCCAGTTCGCTTTTGGCTTTCTAGTGTCTCTCTGTATATTTATATATGTGCTATGAGCACTTCTGTGTGTGCGAGTTTTGTTTAGGTGTGCGTGTCAATTAACGTTCTTATTTTGAGTGCGAGCGCGTTAAAAAGATATTTAAACCTGTTTTTGGTATTGGGTTTTCGCTCTGTCTTTTTTGCTGTTGCTTAACAATCGGCGCCCTCTCGCTCATCGATATAGAGTAGAAAACGACAAAAATATGCGAAATTTTTAGCTGCAAAAATGGCGACTTTCGTTGTCATTCAGTCAAAACAAAACAAACAATACCCGTATATATTCTGTATAAGAGCATGAGCGAGAGAGAGAGAGAGAAAAATAAGCATGTGTCTTGCATTAACAGCAGCCACTGGGCACTGTTCATAAACAAAACTCTATAAATTAACTAAATTGGCTGAACGAACGCTGTTGAAGTCACTGCATACGTAAATAAACACAAACACATACGCACCTTACGCCTTAGTATTTGTGCATGTCTCGTCTCTCATCTCGCTTTGACCAAGCATGCAGTCAGAGACAGAAATATGTACATATATGTGTATGCTTGCACACACATGTGTTGGTTTTTTGTGTATCATCTGAACAGTGGGTGAGTTGGCAAGGGGGATTGTTAAACTGGCTTTTGTGAAGATGCAACAACAGATTCTATGTTATTCTGTTATCTTTATTTACTAGCGGATTTCTGTTATTGAAGTAACTAGTAAATAATTTTTCTCTCTTTCAGTCAATTTTAAAGTCAGTAAATCTGTGATACGTCGTCAGGTATTAGAATACCTCTATAAATAACAAGTCAAATAATTATTGGTATACAAAAAAGAGACGCTTTTTCTCAAAGCAGCACTACAAGTTGGCAATTGTTTTGAGAATATGTAAATGAGTATTGTGCTAAAATTGGCACATCACTTAACATAAAAATATTCGCAACTGACGACATTGGCAATGGAATGGGGAGGTGATTAAAAAGTGCAATGCACTGCACAGGTTGCAACACAATGTGGCCCTGTTAATAACTCAGACATAAGTCAATGTTTTGCACACCCAAATCACTCCTCATTACAAGTCGCTTACTCAGCATTTACCTCGATGGAGGTGTACACAACTCTCCCAATTCTTGCATGCGCCCTGATTACCATCTTCCATTTTTTTTATATCTGTTCACAACGGAACAATGAGGGCAACTGATGTTTGTAAATCAGGCTGATTGTTTGCCTGATTAAGCACTAACCATGAGCTGATATCGTGCAACTGACTCTTGAGTTACTCAGTTACTTTAATGGCAATGTTTACACGAGAAAAAGCCAGTTAGGTTTGATTTCCATTAGGGACTCATGGCAATCTGCCAAGTCGTCTGTTCTTTGTCTGATTATAATGCCAACAGTTTTTTAGTATTATTTTTTTTTGTTTTCTTTTTCATTAATGCTACATATTGCATTGGGTTTTCTCCGCTTCTTGCCTCATTTCACGTTAACTTCCAAGTGGCGATTGCATTCACTGCAAATAGCATAAAAAACTTCTGTTTTTAAAGCTGTTCTCAAGTGGTGTCTGATGACGAGTTTGGATATCATTTTACACACTTTTGGTGCATTCGGCTGACGTGTGCTAAAAGCTGTGTGTGACTCGAAACTTTGGACTCAACGTGCAAACTGCATTTCATTTCACACAACACCAAAATAGACTTCAAAATTGCTCGATTTCGAATTGAACAAACAACAATGCTACCTTACACAAAGTAAATGATTATTTTTCCTTTTCTTTAATGAGTTTTGCCACTAGCAAAAAATTGACCTTTGTTCATCACATTATTTGTTAGAATATTTGTTTTCTTATTAATTGTTTACTTATAATTCTGTGTTTTCATTTTTATATGGCATTAAATTTGCTAACGCGATATGAAACATTTGTCGCTAGTTGAAATTTCAAACCGAATTCAGACTTTGACTTGTATAAAGTAGCAATTCTCATCGCTAACTCAAAGCCCAGGCTTTATATAACGAACTTATATACATTTTTGTAAATATAAAACTCTTTGTTTTTTGACAATCAACTACGCCATTTTATAAATTCCATTGAATATCAGTTATGTATGTATTATTATATACTCATATTACAGAGTTTAATCCAATCTCGTAGAAGTCACCCACAC
Organism: Drosophila multiciliata; assembly: GCA_037043605.1. Taxonomy (NCBI): domain Eukaryota; kingdom Metazoa; phylum Arthropoda; class Insecta; order Diptera; family Drosophilidae; genus Drosophila; species Drosophila multiciliata. Next base: position 20,619,272 of record JBAMBF010000301.1, on the reverse strand, counting down.
ACAAGATAAGAGACCATAATTATGTATATTTGCCCTAAAAAAAATGTATTCTCATTACAATGGTATTTTTTCAAGGAAACAACCAAGATTGGATTGCGTTTAAATCAAATTATACTCTTTAATCTAAGCTGCAAGCTATGTACTAATTAATAGTCTAAATTAATTTTAAAGTATTTCAATTATTCAATTGCCAATTATCTATCGCTAGTTGTGTGAAACTAGTGAAGATTTGTTTATTGTGTGATTAGTCATAATGCACTTGCCCTAACAAACAGAACCATTTTGAGAAATGTCGGTTTATAACTATATATATAGCGGGTAATCAGTTTTATACTTATAATATAGATTTGAGCTTAAGTCAACAAATCAATAAATAAATGCACTATTTTCTGAAATGCTCCATTTACAGCAAGCGAACCTAAAAATTGCCTGAAATCTTGCGATTATTTTGATATATATTTGTTTATGCAACAGACTGATAACTGAGTCGATTCAGTGTAAATCTTAATGTGACTTACCCATACATTTTATAAATCGATGACAATTGTCAATGAATGTAAGCAGTATGCTTATTTAACGAGAGAAAAAAAACAGATGTGCACTTCAACTCTTGAATGAATGACTAAGATATTGAAAATTAATAAATACAGATACACATGGAAATACATAGGGGAATAGTTTTTAGCCGGCTACCCAATGAGTCATGCAAATAATTTTCATTCAACTTTTAAGCTCAACAAATTGTACGAATAGACATATGTGTACATATATATGGAAACCAGGAAAACAACTTAATAGTGAACAACAGCAAGAGTCAGACGCTAAATCTTTTTGTACACTGCAATTTGTTATTATTATTTAATAAGTAATATGGCATTTAGCTGATTGGCTAGCCGCACGACAGTTCATACTCCCTGAATCCATTGAAAGTCTGTAAAAAGGTATTATGGTTTGGCAGAGAAAGCATCTTCGATCTCATAAAGTTTTCATATTTTTTATCCGTTCGTCTCTATATGAATGCAGATCTCAGAGACTATAAGAGCTTAAGATCGATAGTTATCGATTTTCAATAGAATAAAAAAAAAATTTATAATATGCATATTATTGATTAACTTCAAAAAATGTAATCAAGATGGAATAACAATAAACACCTAAGTTATAGTCTAAAATGTATTTTCATAATTATCTCTATTTGCATAAATATGGCATTACAACTAGTGTAGGTGTTTCACAGCTGGTTTCAGGGTATATTGTAGTTCAGCTCCTTAAATTACAGCAGTCTTGTGGTTGTGTGTAAATCAGTTCGTTTATTTGATTTTTTCACACATACAAATTTCATTTAGTGAATGGGCCAATTGATGGCAAAGTGTGCTCTTGCTGCGGTGTTTGTGGCATTCATAATTTGCGACAAAGTGTTGCTATATTATTTTTGTTGTTGCTTTTGCGGTTGCTGCTGTTGTTGGTGCTTAGTCCATGACCGGATTATGCATCTCTGCCACGTTTGGTGTGTAGCTGTACCAACGTGCACACAGACAAATATAATTTACCCGCGGGGTTACATCTATCATTATCAGCAACTGGTTATCGTTTGCCCATTATCAGTCATAACCCAAGCAATTGCCTAAACTCAATAAAAGAAAGATGCGTAGAATGTGAGCACAAGATAAACCCAAAGATAATAGTTATGCAAACATTTGTCTGCTTTGGTATTTTTGAATGCTTTTTCTAAACCCAACAGGCTCTTTGAGTTCATTTATCGCTTTCGTGTTTGTGTTTGTGTTTTATGAATCATTTGCACAGTTTGGGGTCTTCGTTTTATCGTTTATCAGACAAGGTCAATGTCGATTTTGTGTCGTAGGTCGATTCTTGTTCATTAATAGCAAATTCAAGGCTACGGAATTCCAAACTATTTAATTGCCTTTGCTTCTTCCCCCTCTAATATCATTAAGTATGCAGAACGTGCACAGCTATGGTTTTTTTTCCTTTATCTATAAATAATACCCATTGCTTTGCTTTGTATACATTGGTCACGCGATTTGGGAAAAATAAACGCAGGAGTCATGCAATAATTTAATATAGATTTCACAGCTGGATTACCCCCTAAAGATATTTTTTAAACGCGTTTTACCATATAAATAAAGTTCGTAATGTGTATATAGCAGAAGATCAGGGCGCCACCCAGTCACGTAGTACACGTAGTAGAACCAATAATTACTGTTTGTAAACAAAGCGGGATAATTCAGCTGTCGGTTTCATGTCAGTTCAGTAATATTAATAATAATAACTTTAATAACAGTGTGTTTGTTACATATTTCAGAATTCCGTTAGATCATCCAACATACTGATTAATATATTAAAATTTCTGGGTAATTGGTAGTTGATAATACATTTCAGCGAACTAATTAAAAATTTTATTTTCTAAAAATGCGTAATGCATGCGTAATATTTAATATATTCATGTTAAAATATAAAGCATTTTCATGAATTTGGCGGTTTTAATTTGATAAATATGTATAATAAGAAACAAATGAATTTTGTTTTGATAAACACATAATCTTTTTGAAGGCATTGAAACTCTTGTGTAATAATTGTTATTTGGTTTTTGTTATTGGGCCAGTGTAATTGTATCCTGATCGTTTTGTGTTCGCCTCATCGAATTCCCGCGTAGTCTTGACCTATTTTTATTTGAGCGTTCTTTTGTGCCTTTCGCAGCTCATATAACCTCTGCAAGATGTAGCCCTCTAAGCTAATATTTTGCCTTTGCTTGGCTCAGCCTTGAAGCTTGTTTAAAAGAATAAAATTGCTTATCTTATCAAGTAATGCTCCAAAAATGCTGCGTTTGCCGCTAATTTGGACATTATTACTAACTTGTGATTGATTTCAATTAGCATAACACACATTCTGAAATGACGGACTATGCACACAAATAAATAAATATATATGTATATATATATATGTGCTTGCGTGTGTATACTATTTTTTTTTTTTTTTTTGAATTGTTGGGGCTCTAAAGTGCAATGCAATTGAAAGTTAAACGCTGCTCGGGGATCGTATGGTGGCTGGGCGGAGGAGCAGCAGAGGGCATAAATACAACCCAACAGTGAGACTGCTCTTAATCTCCTGTTGATGACGATGATGTTTCTCATGTTGATTATGAGCAACGGAAATGCTTTTGTTGCTCTGCATATTTATCATAAAATAAACAGAGTAAATATGCGTTTCAGTCTCTATATCTGTTCGGATATATATAAATATATAATACACAATTTAATTGCAGTTGCATTTCTGGTTGTGAGCAATGCAAAAATGAGCTTGAATCTGTTGCGCACTGCAAACTAAAAGGCAACCTGAACAGACACATTTGTATCGCCATCAAATCGAATATCTGCGGAATCTTATGTATTCCAGGTTATAACAAATATTGGTGCACCTAAAATCGTGTGTGTTTATCTATACAAAGTTTTCACTTAAATTATTTATAAATTAGCCGCGAATTTATAAATAATTTTCAAATGACGAGAATTTGCTTTTTATTTAATTTTTTAAACATCTTAATATGTAGATCATGCTGACTGTGGGAAACACGTATAGGATGTAGTCAACACGATGAGACGACGTTTAGAATCGAGCTGTTTGCTCTTATGAGCATTTCTTTATTTTATACAAAAATCTTAAACCTAAGTACATATGAAGCCGCTTTTAAGGGGACCTCTCTTATGTTTATTTATCTCAACGGAGTCGTTTGTATGGCGACTCCATGTGATGTTTATTCTTAAAATAGCTGAGCTTTGCAGCGTTTGTAAGGCGACTCTATCTGAGGTTTATTTTTCTAAGGATGTGATGTTTATTCTTAAACTAGCTGAGCTTTGCAGCGTTTGTAGGGCGACTCCATTTGAGGTTTATTTATCTTAAAAAAGCTGAGTTTTAACTGCAGCCATTTGAAAGTCGTCTCTATATGATATTTTGCCATTAACAATTAGCTGAGCTTTGCATTGTCACACTTGAACACTGACATTCCCTAATACCTCTGCCAGCTAAAACCTATGACTCAAATGTTAATGTAGATTAAATTTAAGCCGAAAATAAGCAAACCTGAATTTATATTATAATATATTATAATCAAGTCTTGCAGATAACTTAAATAATATTAGATCAGTCATTGGGTTGCTTTCATTTCTATGCTATAAATATGAAACATTATTTGATACAATTGCGTGGAAAGTAGTTATCCATTGATAAACGAATTAAGGAATTAAAAAATAATACAAAATTTCCCAAGAATACAAATTTGGATTTATTTTTAATGAAATAATGCGAGCTGCCTTAAAGGTTTACATGTTTAGTTTTATATACTTTTGGAATTTAAAACTGAGTATGTCCCTCCTTCTCTCTCTATCTCTCTCTCTCTATCTCTCTATCTCTCTCTCTCTATCTCTCTATCTCTCTCTCTCTATCTCTCTATCTCTCTCTCTCTATCTCTCTATCTCTCTCACTCTCTGTCGTATATCTCTCCCTAAGCGCGCAGAATTGGCTTGAAAACACAGTTGGTCAGAAATGTGCACAATACTTCCTTCAAATGAATCACAGACGAGATGATAAATCCGACGAGGCTAATGAGAAATAGCCACGGCGAGATTAACAAGACGGCCAAAAAGAGCAGAGCATCGTGCACATTGGCACCGGCTAGGATCCAAAGCATCTTGCGCGTTATGCTGCGCAACTTGAATTTGCACTGCAGCAGCCGGAAGCTCAGCTGGGTGACATTAATGCCCAGGCGGACACCCTGCATTATTGCACCTGTGGCCAAAATTGAGAACAACTGCAGCAGGAGGAGCACCCGGTTGAGGAGCGTGTCGTTGCAGAAGCGTTCCATTGCCGCCTCCATTCTCCACTGCCGCTCTTGCGACATTTTTGACTTCAAATACTCGATGCCGCGACGAAAGCGCGAATCCTTTGGGAAGATGCACGAGTCATTGCTGTGCAAATGATTGAGGTACTCTGTCTCCGAATCGGTGTCGCTCTGATGTATGTTTCGGTTTCTACTTTCTTCTTGTTGGTTGTTGTTGCTGTTGTTGTTGTTGCTGTTATAGTTGTTGTTATGGTTGTTGTTATAGTTGTTATTGATCATATTGCTATTATTGTTGTTGTTGGTGTTGTAGTTGCAAATCTGCTCCTCCTCAACGTAGAGACGACGCATTGGTGTTATTTCTTGGTTCATCTGTGAATCCTTTAAGTTGCCGTTGTTGTTGTTGTTACTGTTGTAAGTCACCAGCGGAATACACTTATTCGATTCACCCTCGTAGTTGCAAATGCGGCTTCGTGGAATTCCGCTGCGCTGGCCACGATCCGCAAACCTATTCAGTGGGCCCATCAAGTACGGTGGCAGATATTGCATGTCTTTGTTCTCCGGCTCCTTGAATGCAATCGCTGCCAGCTGCTTCAAATCCAATCCGCCGGTGTACGGTGAACGTTGTTTTTGCATGATCTATTTTATTTTATTTTTTGTTCTATGCGGCAAATTCTGGCAAATAGCAAATATATTGAACGTATTGAATTCCAGACTGTTTTGTTTTCAGCACCTGACTGTCTAGCTATGTTGGAATTTAGTTACGTTTTGAATTATTTCCCTTCCGATTAACTTTTATTGTTTTCGATGCCTACTTTAACACTTTTTTCACTTCCAATTGTACTTTAAAAAATGTTTCTTTTAATAATTTACAGATTAGCTTGCAAGAAGCCAATGTTTCCACTTTATCCACAATATTAATAATAATATATATAATAGCTGTATCTCATTTTATTGTAGTTGTTACTCACAATCGTCTCGCTGACTAAGGCTGAGTCAGAACAAACAGAAGTCGTCCAGGAGCAGTATTCAGCCACATAACATTTTTTGAAGCGTATCTACGCCCCAGTTTAATGTGATGCGTTGAGTGGCAGCAACTGTGGAGATTTAAGATTAAAAAAACGAAAGCACTGCCAGATTAATGTTGCGACTAAGCTGGATTGGATTGGGACTGCTGGCTTTGCTGGCGGTGGCTCAGGCCGAGATCACCGAGCTAGCCATTGAAGGACCCGAGGGACCCAACGTCTGCAAAAAGCGCGAAAAGTAAGCAACGAATGAGCTATGACGATTATCAAGTATTCGATATTCATTTTGTTTCACTTTGCAGCTATAATGTGGAGGTTGTCATCACGGAGATGCAGTCGTTCCAGGAGCGCGGCAGCACTTGGTGCCTGAGCTTACCGCCCACCTGCCCCACCTATCGCATTCGTCAAAAGGTCGTGGAGAAAATCCAAACGCTGCCCAAGACGCGCATTGTGCGTGACTGTTGTGGTAAGTTAAATGGTCACACATCTGTCTATATACACCTGCTAAAACTGCCTCTCACCTTGCAGATGGCTACGTGCGCAATGGCAGAGAGTGCTTACCCCACTGCAGTGAACCCTGCCAGCACGGCAAATGCATTGCACCCGAGAAGTGCAAGTGCATCGAGGGTTACGGAGGACCCGCCTGCAACATAAGTTCGTTTCAAGTTTGATATACTAATGCAATGTGCACCAAATTTCCTTAGTCTTTGTTCGCTTATGTGTGTTGTGTAAATTGCAATGAAACGCCTTGGGTTCAAGGAACTTGGTTCAAGCAGAGAGTCCCAAGTCTGCTTGGTTCCAGTTTCCGAATCTAAACTAATCTTGATATACGCTTGCAGAGCATATGTTTAATATTGTATTGTACACTCGAAGAAAATATGTGACAACTTTTGATTGATTGCCCATATTGAGATTAGATTGTATGTGCATATATATATAAATAAGTAATCCATATAAATGTCTTGCAGAATTATATCCGATTATATTTTGGACAGATTAGATTGATATAAATAGCCGGGAAAAAAGTTTAGATAAGAACTTTAAGCTTGAAAAACTGATTAGATTATTTTATAGATTAGATCAATCCATAACAATTACTGACTAATTTATAGCTCTGCGAGTGTATTCAACCTTCGGCATATCGAAGATAAATCGGTTGGCACAATCATAATCTTGTTTTGTTTATCTTTGTGAGTTTTCTGTGATTAATGTTTTAAGTTGCAACGTTTTCAAAATCACTAACCCACACACACACACACACGTACACACCTAGACACGGCATACACACGCCAACACACACGCTTCTCAATCAGTCAATAATTGAATTAAATGGGCTTCAGTCACGCTACAACCAGCTCACCTACCCACAAAAGGGGAGCCGTTTTTCCAACTGCGACTAACTGTACTATAAAACCCAAATGTCTACTGTAAATATAAAGTGCACCCAGCACAACAATAGATAACCCAACATGCCGAGTTGAAAGATGTATATATATAAAGATAGTTAAAGCTAACGCAAACACTCTTCGTCAGATTGCTCGCCGGGTCTTTATGGCATCGACTGCAAGCTGAAGTGCGATTGCATGAACAACGCTAGCTGTGAACCCTTCTCGGGTGAATGCGAGTGCGCCAAGGGCTATGCGGGTGAGAAGTGTGCCGATATCTGTCCAACCGGACGCTATGGCGAGAAGTGTGCGGAGGTGTGTCGCTGCGAGAACGGCGGCAGCTGTGATCACATCTCCGGCAAGTGCTCCTGTGCGCCCGGCTACACGGGTCCTCTGTAAGTGGGCAATATCAATATCAATTCTCGATGCTAATCTCCTCCGAATCCAACAACCAAAAATTAGATGTGACATGCACTGCCCGGATGGCAAGCATGGCCCCCAATGCGAGGAGGACTGTCGCTGCCAGAACGATGGCAAATGTGATCCGCACAACGGCGCCTGCGAATGCACCGTCGGCTGGACGGGCGATGTCTGCGCCAACAAATGCCCCACGGGCAGCCATGGACTCAATTGCGAGCGATCCTGCGAGTGCTACAATGATGCACCCTGCCACCACATCACGGGAAGCTGCGAGTGTCCGCCCGGCTACATGGGCAACGTGTGCATGGACGAGTGCCCGTTGAACACGTACGGACGCAACTGCGCGGAGAGATGCCACTGTGAGAACGGCGCGGCCTGCAGTCCCATTGGCAAGTGCCAGTGTGCGCCCGGTTGGCGCGGCGAGCGTTGCGAGGAGCGCATCTGCGAACCGAATAAGTATGGGGCGGACTGCAACAAAACCTGCGAATGCGATATGGAGCACACGGATCTGTGCCACCCGGAGACGGGTCGCTGCGATTGCAGCATCGGCTGGAGCAGTGCCCAGTGTACCCGGCCCTGTCCCTTCCTCAAGTACGGCCTGAACTGTGAGCAGAATTGCGTTTGTAGCAACGGAGCCAAGTGCTTGCCCACCAATGGCACCTGCCTTTGTGCGCCCGGCTACATGGGCGACAAGTGCGAGCAGAGCTGTCCGACGGGCACCTTCGGCCAGGACTGTGCCTCTAAGTGTGACTGTGAGAATGGCGCTAAATGTGCATCGGAGACGGGTCAGTGCCTGTGTGCGCCCGGCTGGCGCAATAACAAATGCGACCGGTCCTGTGATCTCAACTACTATGGCGATGGCTGTCAGCACAGCTGCAAGTGCGACAACAATGCCACCTGCAATCCCATCAACGGCAACTGCACCTGCGCCGCCGGCTGGACGGGCGAGCGTTGTGCGCAGAAGTGCGAGTCGAACACCTATGGACAAAACTGCAGCCAGCAGTGCCAGTGCGACAAGTACAACACCATTGCCTGTGAGGCGACCACAGGTCGCTGCATTTGCAAGCAGGGCTGGCGAGGTACGCAGTCACGGGAATAACACCCACCAAACCACCAACCCTCAAACCACAAAACCATTCATTGAGCTTCGCATAAGACACTCATCGCTCGTAAATTCATTCACAGACCCAGATACAACTCCAACACACACATTTCGAATGACTCAAAAGAAGTCATTTATAAGACCCAGCAGCGAAAAGAGTTTATTACGAATTCAATTCGAAATCTATACTCAGACTGCAGAATCCACTTGATGCATTGCTTCGGAATTCCTTGCGACTCTATATACCAACTTAGGTACAGATACAGTTGATATAAAATATATTAGCCAAAATATTTATATATATTCACTAATAATTATATTACAATTTTAAATGTAATAGAGAAATAATAGACAATTTTTTTTAAAGTTTTATACTCCACAAACAAAAACTAGAATAATCCAGAAACCAATCCAATCCAAGAAGTATCCATAGAGGAGTATTTTAGGTAGAGAATGATATTACAGTAAAAAGTGGTCTTTCAATAGTTCGCTGCTGCTGGGAACAATCTGACACAAACTATCACACACACCTCCCGCACACACCTCACACACACACTCACCCGCATCTCATGTATCTCTCTCCCTTGATTTCTCCTCATTTTTGCACATGTTTGTTTATTATATGTTTCTTTTTAATCCTAATTTGTGTTTCTTGTTTTGCACTCGTTTCGTTTTTTTTTTTGTGTTTTCTTTACTCTTTGTGACCTAAAATGAAAAAAAAAAAACCAAAAACGAACCCGAACCCGAAGGCGTTCATTGTGAGACGAACTGTAAAAGTGGTTACTATGGTGAAAATTGCGATAAAGTTTGCAGATGCCTGAACAACTCTTCGTGCGACTTCGAATCGGGCGACTGCATCTGTGCGCCCGGCTGGACCGGTGAAGACTGCTCCGAGCATTGTTCCGATGGCTTCTATGGCATGGAGTGCAAGGAGCACTGTCCGGAGAGCCCGCACGGTAAGTAAACAGCAATTACAAATCTTACGTCAATAAATAAAATCTAATCTTTAAACCGTTCTCTGCAGGCAATGCCACCTGTGACCATATTACGGGTGAGGTAATGTGTCGACCTGGCTATTTGGGACGGACCTGCGAGCATGCCTGCAAGCCAGGAATGTATGGACCCAACTGCCAGCTCAAGTGCAGCTGTGAGCATGCTGGCGAGTGCAACCATGAGAACGGCCATTGCATCTGCCTGCCGGGCTGGACGGGCGCCACTTGTAACCAGTCGTGTCCCGTGGACACCTATGGCCAGGATTGCACGCAGCGGTGTCGCTGCGAGCATCATCGCACCTGTCGCAAGAACGATGGCCATTGCATCTGTCTGCCCGGCTGGATGGGTGATCATTGTAGTTACATTTGCCCCGAGGGCTTCTACGGCGAATACTGCATGAATCCCTGCGCATGTCCCTCCTCCAATTTTCAGTGCCATGCAGCCGAGGGCTGTGTCTGTCGCAGCGGCTACACCGGTGCCAATTGCGACGAGCTAATCGCCATGCAGCGCATTGCGCAGCACGTAGAAAGTAGGTGACACTAATTGTCAAATTCATTGATCCCTTAATGAGTCTCCTTCTTCTTCTGTACACAGCGAACAGTGCGAGTGTTGCTTGGAGTATAGCCCTGCTGACGTTGTTCACCGCCATCATTTGCGCTATATTTTTCTACTATCGCCGGCGTGTGTCCAATCTGAAGACGGAGATCGCTCATGTGCACTACACGCATGATACGAACGGAACAGCCGGATGGCCACCAGCCAATCACAACTTTGATAATCCCGTCTATGGAATGCAGGCCGACACGCGTCTCTTGCCCAACCACTTGCGGCCCAAAATGAACAACTTCAACCAGAATGGCTCGGTGTGCACCGAGTATGGCGATGATTCGAATGCCAGCAGTAGAGGTGCGTCTGGCTATCTAAATTAGTTGCTCCAACTTAATCATTTACTCTTTACAGGAGTGGGCAGCTATTCGATCAACTATAATCATGAGCTGCTGAACAAGAATATGAACGCTGATCTCACTAATCCGAATGTGTACAATGCCATTGGCGATCCGCTCAAGGAGGAGCACGTCTACGATGAGATAAAGCAGAAGGAGGGCTACAAGGATCCCGGTAAGATCAGCCTAAGCCCGCTTTTGTCAAATGTTATTAACAATTATTTTACAATATATATTCTCATTATCAATGCACACACATTTGCCATAAAACAGTGAAAATTTATAGCAAAATATTGTTTCCGGAGGGTAAGCAATAATTGTCGAGTGTCTGTTGTAGTTTTTTATCACAGTGCCTTGTCCATCTTCTATGTGTCCACTGTTACGAATAATAATCTCTAATAACAAATTCTCCCTTGCCTTTTACTCCAACTAGATGAATATGATCATCTTGACTACTCAAGGCCGAGCACATCGCAAAAGACGCATTATCATCGCATGAACGACACAATGCTGAATATCAACCTTGACGAGGAAAAGCCCAGCAATGTAAAGAACAGCATGACGGTGCTGCTGGACAAGAAGCCGGAGCCACCAACGGAACCGGAGCCTCAGCACGATAGCATTGATAATACCAATTTGGATAATGCTTCAACAGCATCGCCCAGCTCCAGTTCCGAGCTGCGACAATAAGCGACATCGTCTACTCTTACAATAGATGATATTTTAATGTGTCTGTATTTTGTTTACACGATTTAGAAATATTTATTATTTAGAATTTTCGTTGTAGAATGTACGTAACAATTGTGTCCTGTAATTGTTTGCATTTCTCATGTGTACAACGCATTTTTGCTCAACTATTGTAAATTTTTTTACTTCGGCGCCCTTTACAGCCCAACTTGTTTCAAAATAATATGGTCCCTTCTTTTGTAAATGTTTCGTTTAAAATATTAATCCCAATTTTACTCATCAGATATATACATAAATGCATACATCGTATATCCAAACCATGGCATACATATAAATATTAAGTACCTATGTAAACACCTCTTCCTTTTGAGAAACGTATTGTGCTGATCATTGATTGTATAATGGAATTGTTACCTTTAGTCCCCTTATGGGATTAGCAGTAATTTTAAATACCACAGTGCATATATATTTCTAAAAAATATTTATACATATACATACATCTATTAATATCAGATATTTTAGGATATTATATTTATATTTTAATAAGCAATAACTTTGTACAACAAAAACAAAAAAAAAAGTAAAAAAAAAATTAAGTTGCCAAGAATTGAAAATAAGTCAAATTTTAAGCAGTAGTAAAATAATTGTATTTTGAATAACTCAATTGGTCAAATCTTTATATAACATCGAAATTTAGAACAAATATTTGATTGTTTATGTGACAATTTGTAACTTATATTAATGTTCATATTTGCCTTTAAAAGGCAAAAATTCAATAAACATTGCATTGTCGCCCATAACGGAAATGTGTTTAAATAAGCGATAGTTGGCGCCAATCGGCGAGCGAAGTGATGGGCAACACTTTTCAATTGGCAGCACTGGCAGCCGCTGTGGCTGGACAGCACTTTAATTGCGCGCGAAAGTATGCTACAGATTTTGATTTATTTCAGTGCAGCCATCTGCTGCTGATTTCTGTTCGCCTGGTAGATTAGCAGTTTTTGGGAGCTGGTCTTGCTGCTAACGACGACTGGCCAAAAACGCATTTTTGACTACTGTCGATGACAAATTTTGATGATGGAAGTTATCGAGCAGAGCGGTTAATTTGATTTAATATGTTTATTTATTTAATTTATGTAGTAGAAGCATCAAGTACAATAATTGTATAAATAGTTTCGTTTTCCATGTGTCCTTGTGTATAGTACGTACGTACGTGTGTGTGTGTGTGTGTATGTGTGTCTTTGATTTATGTTGCAAGTATGCTAATGCTAAATAAATAAATATACATATACATATACATATACACCCATAGCACAGATTACATCTATGTAGATTCTAGAAGCGTACGCATACAATTAAAATTAGTTCAAATAAAATTACACATGATATATTGCTACTTAGTGGGATAGATCTTACGAAGGGGGAGGGGTGGGGGTGGGTCTGGCTAATACGCATGACTTTTCATTTGTTTTGTGGGGTGAGCCTGGTCAGTCTGCTTGTGGCTTACAGATAGCCATGGCCGGCCACCTCGGCTGGTATGAAGCCCTCGCGTCCGTCTCGCGTCTTCACATAGAACCATTGGCGCTGATCCTTGGACTCGCGGCACTCGCAGAGCGTAACAATTTCGCCCTTATGGACGCTAATGCTCTCCGTGATGTAGTCCGCATTGATGGCGACTAGAGTTTGACGCAGTCCACTCTGCTGTTGCCTCCGCAGCACGCTCAACTGTTGCTGCTGTTGCTGTTGCTGCTGCTGTTGCTGCTGTGGAATGCTCTTTGGATGCAGATGCTGGCCATTGTGACCATTGGTAATGTACGAAGCATTGGCGAGACGCCGCACCGACTGTGAGGACTGTGAGTGGAGATGCTTTTGTTCCGGCTTCGTTGTTGTCCTCTGTTGCAGCGTGACATATTCATCATTGGAGGCGCTGCGCACAGAGGCAGACCCAGAACCCAACTGCTTGGTGGATCTCAGTTGGGCGTAGGCCTTCTCCACGAGCTTGGGCTGGGAGGCGGCGCGTAGATATAACTTATCCACATGCTGCTCCCCATACAAGGAACCCACATTACTCTTGCTGCAGTTGTTGTTGTTCGGCTCCTCGCCTGCGCCAGCTGCTGGCTTGGAGCTGCTGCTGCGCGGTGTGCGTGCGCCGTCGGAACGTGTGCCGCCACGCAGGCGTATCTCCTTCTCAGAGTCGGTCATGTTGCCGCAGGGACGCGGAAAAATGTCCGCATTGGATTCCCAGCAGGGTGTCGGCTTGGAGCCACGTGCCGCCGATGGCAGAATCCCCAGGGGCAAACAACACGCATAGCCCACATAGCCCTCCTCCGCGTGCGGCGTCTGCACGTACAGCCAGTTCTGGTTCTTGAACACCGCATTGACAACCATGCCCAAAGGCAGTGGAATCTCCAGTTGATAGCCGCCTGGTCGTGTCTGATACAGTGTGGTCGCGGTGGCCAGCACAACGGGTATATTACCCGGTGCACCAAGCGAACAGCGCGACAGAAACTCATCCACATTTTGGATCTCGTAGCCAAAACGCTGGACACGATTACGTTCCCGCTCGCGACGCTTGCGGTGCCGATGGCGACGCTGTTGTTGGGGCGCAATCCCAACGCAGCCACCTTCAGAGACGGCAACCAAACTCGGCTCCGAGTAGGTGCACTTCAGTGCATCCCCTGTGCCAGCTGTGGAAGTGGAATGCTGCTTACTCAGTTGCAGCTGCAGCGGCTCGGCAGCAGGAGCAGCAGCCGTGGCCAAGGTGGTGGTGGAAGAGGCGGCAGCTGCAGCGGATCGTGCCTGCTGCAAGCGATTCGCCAGCTTCTTTCTAATCTCGTTGCGTTTGCGTGCGAGGAGCAGCGCCTCGCTTTGCATGTCGCCACTCCTGGGTGCTCGCTGCGGGGTGCAGACAAACAACAACTCTTTGGTGGAGGCGGCGGCCACTGGAGCACCGCCAATGGGAGTGCTCCGCGTCGCCTTATCCTTGTAGTCTAGCAGATTCTGATTGCTGAAGAACTTCTGGTTCGACAAGTGCCCATTGCTGGGTGCCTGATGGGCGGTGGGCGTGGTCGCATAGCCATTTAACGGTTCCGTGCCGCCCGGCAACTGATGCTTGACCCGATATCGCTTCTTGGTCACGTCCAGCTGCGTGGGCACCGGATCTGTGCGTCGAATGCTCTCAGTGGCTCGAGTGCCCGGCTTGGTGTGCCCATTGCTTAGTTTGAGCGGCTCCTTCTCTTGCGACTCCTCCGCCTCATTTTGGGCCGGGGCGGGTTGCGTGGGCGTTGTCGGCTGCTGGTTGTGCTCGCGGAGCACCCAGGTCAGTGAGATGCGCGGGCGTCGCAGGCTCAGGTTCTGACCCATCGCAACTAGACACTCGTCCAGGCCTACAGCATGCTGCAGCAATTGTGGTGTGCTCTTGGCTCGCGGCACAGCACAGCCTAGCGGCAACAGCTCATCAATCTCCACATAATCCGAGCTATACTCAACGCTGCCCCTTTGCTCTCCACGCTCCACCAATCCCAACTGCTGGGCACCTGTTGGCGGCGGTGGCGGCGGCGTGGCCGTAAAGTTGCCAACGGAACTGTCACTGCTGCCGGGTTGCTGTTGGTGCAGTATCAAAGAGCAGGCATGCAACAGGTCCGGACAATAAGCATCTACAAGAGACAGGGAGGGAGAGGGAAAGAGACAAAGAAGAAGAGAGAATTGTGATTACAATTTCTATGTTAATAATCTGAGAATGTTAAAGAATATTTTTATTTCAAACAAATAATTTATATTTAAGAGAGACTTTTTTTTTTAAATTTAATGTGCCAGGAGATAAGTTAAGCTAAGAGGAGTTGTCATCATTTAATCAAATTAACGGTATTAATTAAGCTAATCCACCAGTTAAGTCCATAAAAGTTAAGCGGCATTAATTTGCGACCAAGTGTTAAAGTAGAATTGAATAGATTCGATTGCGAATCTAGAAATTCAGAAGAGTTTCGAAAGTGAGAAACATTTTATTCATAATTTATTAAAGATCTTAAAGTTGAAACCAATCCACGGCAATGAACCCTGACTTCAAACAGAAACCGTCTTTGGCACTCAAAGTGTCCCTTTTTTTGACTAAAAACAACCAAAAGCAAAATGGTGGAGGGAACCACAAGGATGCCACAAGGGGAGCACAAGTTTAAGCAGAAAAAATAATATTTGTGACTAAATAAATTTCAAATGTGTCAAATTTAAAGAATTCAAAAATTAGAGCCCAACAAAAAATAAAGCTGGCAAGGATTAAAAATTCGGCAAAGTCATAGTCAAAACTTAACCGATTCTCATTAGCCAAGTCGTTTTGATAATGGTTCGACATATAGATGAAATGATATATATGATTCTAGACCGAATGCTAAAAATGCTAGTCCAAGAGTTCTTATATGGATCATAATGCTAACTGCCATAACTTTGTCAAAAAAGAATCGATTTTA
The DNA here is from genome assembly GCA_037043605.1 of Drosophila multiciliata. Taxonomy (NCBI): domain Eukaryota; kingdom Metazoa; phylum Arthropoda; class Insecta; order Diptera; family Drosophilidae; genus Drosophila; species Drosophila multiciliata. Next base: position 20,603,410 of record JBAMBF010000301.1, on the reverse strand, counting down.
CATCGATTTTAATCGGATATCTAAAAAAATACTGCACTTTAATTTTGTTTTAATAACTTTCTCAAAACTCAACCGATTTTCTTTTCAAATGCTTTGCCTACTTGTTGCTTGCCACACATAATTTTCATAATCATTCCCATTTGATTTAACTTACCCCTCAGCCCTTGACTGGAGCTGCGTCTGCGTCGACGGTGGCGTCTGAGATCGCTGCCTATTTCGCAGTCGCTGGCGCTGCTCTGCTCGCTGCTGCTGCTGCTGCTGTTGGTGCTGGATGCAAATCTCTGCTGCTGCTGTTGCTGCAGTTGTTGCTGCTGCTGTAATTCACGTAGACGACGTCGACGTCGCGCTTGTTGCCGTGCTGCTGTTGCTGCTGCAACTGCTGCGACTGCATGCTCTGCCGCTGGCGGCTGCTGCGGTTGCGGCTGCTGCTGCTGCTGCGGTGCCTGTGGCGCTGCTCGCTCCGTATAACCCGGCGGCGGCGTCAACGGCAGCGGGCAATAAAATGGGGGTGGCGGTGAACGCAATCGATGATTTGAATCCTCGCCAGGTGCTTCCAAAACGTAATCGTTCGGCGGCGCCTGTTGCAACTCTAGCGTGCCGCAGCTTCTAGGCGTCGGAGCAGCAGCTTCGCCAGCGTCAGCGTCGCCAGCATGTCGACGATAAGTGGGCGGTGCCGGGGCAGCAGCTGCGCTTGCAAAGAGTGCATAAAATATATCAAATATTAATGAGCTGCTTGCTTGGCAAAATTCTCCACTGGCGGCTTATAAAAATTCCAATTAATTCCCATTTTTCCCAGTTGGCAATAAAAACTATGAGCACAACGATAACAAAAGACAGTCCAAAGTGCTCTTCAGACTATGCTATGCCGACTAGAAGATACTCCTTATGCATTTATATTAATATATAAATCGTATGTCAAATATATCTGATATAATTTGAATTGTTCATGTAGAATGCAATAATTAATCTTATTTGCTTATTTGTTATAGACGAAACTACATTGAAAATTAATTAAATATAAATTGTGAGTTTGTTTATCGATATTTATCGATGAAGCAAAAGAGAAGCGTAATCGAAAAAAGGTTATGAGTTTCTCACATTTGAGTAGATCGACGCAGTCCTCGACAAATCTCTCATTGCCTATTTTGCAACTTTATCATAGCCTTTTTGAGGGATTCCCTTAGATGCAGGGTATCACAGCAACTGCGATTCCACACAGACAACAGACACCCCCACAAGGAATATTTAAAATATTTGCCAATATAAACGTCAACCTTTGAGCTGTGCCACGTTGGCCACAAGGCACTCAATACCACAACAAGCACAACAGACTCAAGTCAACAGTCTTGGGCCACAGTTTGTGGTCACATTTAAAGGCGTTATCAAGGCCAAGATCAGCGCAAACTGCGGAACTGGCAAAGGCAAAGACCAAACAACAACAACAAGCAAATGTTGCAAGCACCAGCAGCAGCAGATACGTAAGAAGCGTGGCCAATAAAATTCCAAAACTGATATGCTCAATGGCAACAACGTGCCACAAGTGAGTAGTAAAATGTTAAAACGTGACGGTATTTCACAAAAATACCAAAATATTGCATGAGATTCTCCACAAACTTGCTATCTCTCTCTCTCTCTCTTTCTTTGCTCATCTTTGCATCTCTTTCTATTTTAGATGAGCACATTTGCACAATGTTCATAAAAAAAAGAGAAGCTGACATCTATTTTAACCCCAACTTGTTGATCTTTTAATACTCTCTTTGGATATTATTTAGATGATGAGAATTTTAACTTAAATTTAGATATTATTTTTGTATAAAGTACAGATCATTTTATCTTATTATTATTACATTTCTTATCTAATAAATGAGTTGTCAATTAAATTAAAATTTTATTAAGCAAATTTCATATTTTCTCTCTGATTTTTTCAAAGATTTCTCGAGGGAATCTGCCTAATCATAATTCGACTCCGCATTTGCTCCACATTTTAGATTAGAAAATTGCTGATACAAAATAAAAATTGGCTAGGGAAATTAGCTTGGCCGGAATTGCACAACATTCTGGCCAAAGTTCTCAAATTACTCCATTTGCCATTTTCTATTTAAGCCACATTTTATTTTTGCTTGCGTTCCACTAAATAAATTATAAACTTCAACTGATTTAGGCGATAAATAAATAATACAAATGGAAATGTGGCAAAGTGTTGCGCACAGCGAATGTAGCCCTGCCACAAGCATGTGCAACATAAGTAAGGCCTGAAGAAGGCGCAGAAAGGACAATAGCCCTGAGGCACAGAGCTGATGCACAGCCAGCGGCACTGGCTTTAACGACCTTTACAAGCCGGGCGGCACTGACTGTCAGTCTCAGAGTCAAAGTCAAAGTCAGAGTTTGACTTGGACTTGGACTTGCAGCTGGAGTTGGAGTCGGAGTCGGAGTCAGTCAGTCAGCAGAGTAGAAAGAAAAGAGAGCTAATCAAAAAAGAGGCTGCAGCAAAAGCAGCAAGCGAAGATCGTGCGAGGATTGCATTTGGGGGTGTGACGACAGCGAAACCAACTGGTGGTGGTGGGAGGTGGGGGAGGCAAGAGTCATTCAGAGATCGTGAGGCAGCGGCCTTTAATGGCCACGACGTGAGCATTGTGCGCATTGTGGGCGTTTGGGCGTGGCACGACAAGAAATTGAAAGTGTTGCACAGCAAATGCAACCAAATTGTTGCCGTTGTTGCCGCTGCTACCCTCTAATTAAACGGAGACGGGCCTGCCAAATTAGCTAATGACGAGTGTTGCGCGTTGCACATACAAAAAAAAAGCAGAAAAAAAACAAATAAAACAAGCGCAACCAAAGCGAGCAACGCAAAACGTTGGCGGCGCCCCACAAATGGACAAAACATTGACAAATTTGTTTTGCAACTTGTTTTGCTGGCCTGGTCAACGGGCAAATATGGTAAGAGCAAACATGGCCACTGGGGCATTGGCGTCGGCAAAAAGGCTTTGTGAGCAAGTGGACGACCGACTGACTGGCCAGTTGACTGGTTGACTGGTTGACTGGCCAAGTTGTTGTTTTGCCGCCGTCGATAATAATTCAATCGAGAAAATGTCGAAGCGTGCAAATGGCCAAGATGTGGCATAAAAGGCGCTTGGAATTGATTGGAGCTGCATGTGATTAGCCAGGCTGAGTGTGAGACGATCGGGGACTCAACTGAGATGTGGACTGAGACGGAGACGGAGATGTCTCGCGAGAGACTGTTTGAACTCTCGGGATGAACTCAAGTCGAGTGCGCTGTGCCGATCTTAACTTAACTTGGCCAACAACAATTGCGAGATTCCCTCGCGCTAATAAGATAAAAGCATTTTAATTGCAACTAAACATGGCAAACAACATCAACTGGACATGGACAGGCAGCAGCAGCAGCAGCAGCAGCAGCAGCATACAATCCCCCCTCAACCCCACTAAAGTGTTAAAACCGTTTTTATGCTGTAGGCCAAACAACTGTAAAATTTGCTAAAAAGCGTAATGGTCAATAGAGCGCTAACCAATACAAATGCAAACTGCAAATACAACTTGAGTCTAATCAACGAAATGCTCTCCCTTTCTACGACTCCCTCTCCCCCTCTCACGCTCTCTTTTGGAGTAAATTAAAATGCTGGCGATTCACATAAAATAAGAAAAACTCTTTAATGGCCATAAAAATGAGACTGCCTCCAATAAAAGCCAACATAAAGTTGCTTGTTTGTCAGTTTGTCATTAGGTGGCCCAGCCACAAAATCCTTGTTGACATGAGCCAACAGCCACAAGCATAATCACCCCCCCCCCCCTTACCAACCTTCCCCTTCACATACACGACTCCAAAAAGTAGTCGCAGAGCGCCATCAAATGTGCAAATTTATGCACAAAATAATTTACACAAATTTGAGTTTTTTAGCTTTTCAATTAGCACGACTCATGTTGCCACACAGCGTTGCAGGCAGTTGCGTGCGGCTGGCTTAAGCCAAATTTTATGCGCTTTTAATGTGTTGCTGTGTTTTGGGTGGCCAAGAGACAGAGATTATGTCAGAGATTTTGAATAGGTGCGATCGAAAATCAATTTGCATTTTTATTGTCTTGATTTGAAGACGGCGTTAAGGAAGCTGCTAACCAGCTAACCACGCTTAAAGAGGGGGGTTGGCGAGGGGGGGGGGACTCAGGTAGATAGACCATGCGGCTTACTGGCCGTGGCAATAAAAATAAAATTTAAACGTTTTCTCTGTGTGGCATTTCGTTTTGGCCCGTTTTGGTGCGTGTGTTGTTTTAAGCGCTTTTAAATATTTATGGGCCCATTTGTGTGTTGGCCAACAAGCGAACAAAAATTATGATTTTATGACGTTAATAAATTTAAATGTTGTGGGTTAAAGGTTTCCTTTGCTGGCCCTTAGCCAACTTAACACGCCTCACCTAGAAAGTTAGACGACGACTTTTCCTCCAACGAATTTTACGAGAGACTTTTTCACATTTAATGAGCCAGGCGATAAGTTCAGCTAAAAGGAACTGTCATTATTTAATAGAAGTAACGGTATTAATTAAGCTAATGGGCCAGTTCAGGCCATACAAGTTAAGCAGCTTTAATTTGCGACCAAGTGAAAAATTAGAATAGAATTGCGAATCTACAAATTCAGAAGAGTTTTGAAAGTGGCAAACATTTTATTCATCATTTATTAAAGACCTGGCTTAAAATTGAAACCAATCCACGGCAATGAACCCTGACGTCAAACAGAAACTGTCTTTGTTGCTCAAAGTGTGTCTTTTGTTGGCCAAAAACCACCAAATACAAAATCGTAGTGGGATCCACAAAGGGTACCCACAAGGGGGGAGCACAAGTTGAAGCAGAGAGTTTCGAGCTGGCAAGTGCGTATTTAAGGCTCAATGACCAACTTGGAGGCAACTCCACTCGGCAAGGCACCACTTTGCCGCACTTCTTGCCACTCCGTGTACATATGGTCGATTGCTAGCCAAGCAAGGAGGCGGGCAGACCAAAATCAAGTTAACAAAAGACAAATGAGGCTGCCAAAGGGAGCAGGAGCAGGAGTAGACAAAAGGCACAGAGCCATGGGGCAGACGATAAGCGTCAAAGGACATGGAACTGTGTGCCTTTTCAGAAGAAATCCAAACAGCAGATAACCGGCAAGGGAACGAAAGAGAGATGGTGCACAAAAAGCGAAAGGCGAAAACATTCCAATGGAAAACTGTGAACTGAGGCAGTGGCAGTGGCAGTGGACGAGGCAGAGGCAGAGGCAACAAGCGAAGCAGCATCAACATCAAAGCAGAAGGCATCGCGTCCTGCGGGCGGCATGCAAATTGAAATATGCCATGCTGAAAAAGTGCCCAAAAAACCAAAAAAAAAAAAAAAAAAAAAAAAACCCGAACCTAGCTCAACAGCGGAAACGGAAATGCGTTGCAAACGCATTTTGATTTGCTGCCCACAAACTGACGAGTTGCCTGCTTGAGCAGCTGTCGTGCGGGATTAAGAGGGTTGCGTGGATGCAGAGTGCACTTCAGCAAATATGTCCTCAAGTATGGTGCAGCATGTGCCAGCTGGCTGCGATGCGTGCCACAATTCCAAGGCAGACCAAACAATCTACACTCAGCAAAATAGTTTGTTCTGAAATTAAAAACCACCCATTAATTGAAAAATGCTAACAAAAGCCACAATTATTTATTTTTGAAATCTTGTGCGATATTTGTCTCAGTGCAGCAGCAAAATGCCTTTCAATGTTTTCTGTCTAACAAGTTATTTGCGGCACAGAATATAAAGCTAGATTAATATATTATTTAGTGTTCGTGACGTGTTTTAAAATATCTAAGCTATACTCCCCCCCATACCCCGCACACCATCCAGATCCTATTCCTGCCTAGCACAGTTCAAATGCCATTCATTGTCCTTAAGCTTTGATATGCCGCGTGCTTTATTAAAAATTCATTGCAACCAAAAGGAAAAAAAAAACAGCAACAAAAAAAAAACAGCTCCCTTTGGGGACATTGTTATAAATTCCAATTCCAAGCGATCTGTGAGAAATGTGAAAAATGCGCCATGTAAATTATTTCAGCGTCTTTGTGGACGCATTTTTTATTGTGCATGATAAATTTTTATTGTAATTGGCTGTTGATTTATGGCCGCGAGACGAGACCAGACCAGGCCAAGTGCCAATGATAAAAGGCGCTAGATAAGGACACGCCAGCAGCAGCTGGGCTCTCTCTCCTTTTATGTCTTTCAATTTGCCAATCGGGACGTGCCATTGATAATTAGGAGTGCAATTTCAAATTTGAAATTTAAATCTGAAATGCCTTGGCATAAAACCTAATCGACGCATTACAACAACAACAACAAAAAAAAACATCATCTATGGCAACGATGCGTAACCTGAGCCACGCCCCCTAAAATATACAGCCCACCCAAGTAGGAAGTGCAGAGATTCTCTATATATATATATATATTTTTTTTTTTTTTCCACTTCATGGCTAACTCGGCGAAACCAAACGCGCATTGTTAGAAGCAACAGTCAAACACCATAAAACTTTATGAAGTTGGCCCAGAGCAGAATTGGTGGGAGGAGGGGCTGAAACTGGTTGCCGCCTTCGAGATGCGTCAAGTGGCAGATTTTGTAATGCTTTTGTGAAAGATTTCATGGTAATTTCACCGGGTTATAACAATTTACAAATTATGTAATCGAAATTTATTGCCTGCGCACCTTCAGGCAAAAAAAAAAAAAAATAAAGAAAACAACAACAACAAGAAGAAGAAGAAATACTTTAAGACAGAATTCACGGCACGCTTTCAAGATTATTCCCCATAGAGACCAGCCTGGTTGTTGTTGGCCAACTCTCCGTTGGGTGGGCCCAAAAACGCAGGTGGCTTTGATGGCCAACTGATGTGCACAAACAATTTCTGACTGCAGGCAGCGATGCGAATTTCTCAAGACTTGCGAAATTCTAAAGTTTTCTAGCCAAAAGATGAGAAACAAGATAAAAACTGTTCTGTAGCTTCTGGGTATAATGCGAGTGGTCTAAGGATTTACCAAGAACACTTGGGCTGGGTTCAAAAATCATTTAGAATAATGTTTATAACGCTACTTATGCAAATAGCGTCTTTCAGATATAGCTGCCATATAATAATCTATATGACTGCGATTACTGTAAATAGCATATCAAAGTAAAAAAAATCGAAAAAGGTTTGGAATTTCAGTTGGTTAATTTCTGCTACGTTTTCGGTTTTTATTTATAACAAATTGACAATTATAAAAACTACAGTTTGCAGACCAGAAGTAATTGCTGATCAGGTATATATATCTATATAAATGAACGCCACAAACTTCACGCCAAAGTTTTTAATAATGAACTGAAATTGAATTGCTTCCATTTCTTGCCACTTGCGGCCACTTGGCGCCCATTTGCCAGTCAGTTTCAGTTTGTCGTTGAGTTTGGTGTGGCATGCAGCGTGAGGCGTGGAGCGTATCGCATTTGTTACGCCAGTTTGTGAAACTCCAATAATGGAGCCATTAAATGCCAACTACTATGCCATCAAATGCTTTAGTTTGACATAAATCTGAAGCGCAGGGCAAAAAGTTTTCTACCTCCACAAATCTGCGCAAGCCTCCTAATCCATTGGACCGAGCTGAGCACCTGGTTGCACCGCCCCCATGGATGCTTGTGTTATAGCTTTAATTACCGCCAACTTGATTGCCGTCACCCCCGCCCCTGGCATCATTAAACTGGCCAACAGGTGTTGAAACTTCTGACCCAACCAGCCAACCCACCACCGACCAGGCTGAAGCACAAGTCCAGCATTTTTATTTAATTTAGAGTCCTTTGCTGTCCTTGCGCCGCATGGGATTCTCATGTTGTAATTTCCTCGCATTTACGAGTTTTCTTAAGATACGGTGGCGCCAGGGGGGGGGAGTGGTTGTTGCGCAAGTTTTAGTTGGAAATAGAGCCCAAGTTTGGGTGGCTAGTAAAAAGCAGCGCAGCTCAACGATTTACGACCGGGTTAGGGAGCTTTTTGGGGGATTCTAGTTTCACTGCTGCTGTGGCTTGTCAGCGCCTCGTTTTATTGGCAACCAGCACCCGCACCGCACCGCACTCCACCCGACTCCGCAATAACTTTGCGTCACTGTAAATGAGCAACTTTTCGCCCGCCTGGCTGGGTGGATGTGTGTGTGCCTTTTGGCAATTTGGCATGCAGTTTATGACTAGGCACAGGAGCAGCAACTACAACAACAGCAAACTTACAACTCGTGCAGCTGTTAGCTGCCACATGCAGCATTCACCTTCGCATCACGCCTCACCTCTCTCCACCCACTCAGCTAGACATAAAAGTTGATCAAAATTATAACTACGCCACGGCAAAACATTTTTGGCATTGAGGCAGGCAACAGGACCCTTCGCCCCAAACCCACTATTAGACAATTAGAGTGGCTCATTGCCATAAAGTTATGGAATTCATGGGGCACATACACAAGGGGAGCCCATTTCAAGTTTACTTATCGCCAAGTGCTGCAGTTTATCTGGCCCAAAAAAAAAAAACAACAACTTTCGAAGGGCTGCCACGTTTCATTAGCTGGAATTTTGTGTAAAAGGATATGTATGAGAATAGTGTGTGTGTGTGTGTGGGTGTGTTAGTGTGTATACACTCTTTTATGGCTGCACAGCTAGGCCAAGTTATTAAATGCACATAAAAACATGTGAATGCGCCTAAGCTGATTTAATGAGAGTTTTTGTGTTTGGAAGCGTATAAATCTAATACATATATAATTTTATATATATGTATGTACATATATATATGAAGCAGCCATGATACAACTAGAAATAAACTAAATAAGACATTTATATTCAACGTCATTTAATTCCAAGTTGCCATAAGTTTTTACTGCAATGTTCAAGAAACACAAGTTTTTCTAGCCTGACCACTCCAAGGGTAAAAAGTGTTTAATGAACTTGTACAAAAACCAGTTAAAAGCTGAAAAATGCATCTTCCACATAAGGTATAAAGAAATCTAGTTTCATTAGATCTAGTTAAGTTTGATAAACAATCCCATCTCAAAGTTTATAAAAACTCAAGACTTTAAATTTGAAAGAAAACCCTCTTCTATTAAACGTAGATTATTTTAATTTACTTTCATCTATAAGTTTCCCCTATTTGTAATATCAAAACAAATCGATTTCTGATAAAAAAAAAATGTGGCCTTTATATTAGTTTTTCGTGTAAATAGATGATTTTTTATAGTAGTTCATATTGAAATTGTAATTCCCTTAAATCGTATAAAGCCATAAGATACAAAAACTACAACCAATCGTGAACCCAAATTTAAAATCAGTTCAAGTATGGATCCAATAAAGTTTAGTTAATTTTAATAACTATTTTTGCTCTTGTAGTACAATAATTATCATTCTAAACAAACCTTATAAAACGCTTCAGAAATGAAGTTATTAAAACCGGACTTGTCTACAAGCAGAAAGTAATAATCTTTTTGATGATATGGTTTATAGTTATAATAATTATTATATTGATAATATGATATGATATGATATAAGTCAAAGACATATGCTGTCATACGTGATTAGATATAATTATTGTTATAATAATGATTAGAAAATGTGAAACTGTGTCGCTTCCGCATTTCGCGCAATTATTGCCATAATTATCGCATTAACAATCGATTTTGGGGAGTGGCGAAGGAGGAGGAGGAGGAGGGTATGCCATGTGAGATATCATTTGGTATCGGATTGGATTAGTTGATTTGCTTGAGTGATTAGCATTTGCTTATTGGGCCTTGGGATAGCGCCTGGTGGAGACTGCTTCCGTTTTGCATTTGTGGCAAGGGCGAGTGGCGAAATTGTTGCCACTTGTTTGTGGCGCACGAGTGAGCAGTAATAGCAGCAACAGCCACGCCCTCTACATCTCCTCTCCCCCCCCCCTCCACCTCTAAGTTTGAACAAGCGCGGCAACAGCTAGTTAATCATAATTAAACACACGTAATGCGGCGACGCGACTCCCAATGCAAATGCGGCAGGCATGCAAAATGCATTGGAAGCTGCAGGTGCCGCCGCTGTTGCTGTTGCAAATGCAATCGGCACTCACCAATAGTAATTTAACCAGCGCCACATGCTGCATACTTCAGCACAGTGCACTGAACCTGCCCCAAACCACAGACGATATATAAAAGCACTCGAGCAGCCAGCCCGCTAAAACAGTGTGAAAAGCGAACGTGCCACAAGCGGCAGCATTAAATCAAGGATTAAACAGCAATTAATAAAAACAAAAATAAAAAAAGCTAAATGACACAAGTGAGTGCAAAGTGAATAGGCTTGTGAGTGTAGTGAATGAGAACTGAGTCAATTAGAGCACAACTAAAGGGAAGAACTTAAAGAGAGATTATTTAAATAAATCTGAAAGAATTTTTTATTAACTGTGTGATGAGTGAATTCTAATGCCTAATGAAATATTTATTAATAACATCTTATAAAAATATAAATTAAGGCATTTATAGGAAATCTATCAGAATTTTGAGAATTCATCATGCTTTTGACGCCAATGATTAGGCAGAAAATATATTTCTAAAGGGTTTTTCATACTTCAATTTCAGAGAACAATTCTCTAAAAAAAAAAATGTTTAAATTTGCAATTTATATGGTTTACACCTTTTTCTTGCTTTTAAGCAATATCATTTCTGAGACCTAATTTCAATACTATTTTCTGAATTTGGGAAAGAACTTTATCCAAGAATTATGGCTTGCATTTCTACTTTTCACAAGTTATATTTTAGACCCAGAGTATTTTAATATAATTTTTTAAGTTCTTTTCTGAATATTTATAAATAACAAATTTATCGATTTTATATATTTGCTCATCTAACTGTTCTAATCTGTGTCTATCGATGTTTCTCGCACAGCTCTCCGCTCAGCCGTGGAAGGCGAGCAACGTGTTTGCACTGCTGTTGCTGATGGCAACAATGCTGCAAGCACGTCGCATCTCCAGTCGCCGGCTTGTCATCCATGTGCCCGTCAAGGTGAAGACCCATCATCACACGCACACCGTCTACAAGGTGCTCCACGGCTCTGGTGGCAGTGGTGTCAAACAAACCATTTACAAGCTGGTAGGATTCTCCGGCGAAGGCGGTAGCGGAATGGGACACGGTGGACATGGTCAGAGTCACGGCGGTTACGGCGGTGGGCATGGTCACGGTCAGAGTCACAGTCGCGGAATGGGGGGACTTGGCGAGATCTCGTATGAGGACCGGCATGGCTGTGAGAGTGGTAAGGTGATGCCATCGCCAATGGGACATCGGGACATGGTGTTCAATCACTATGCACGCCACGACCAGGAGGAGGCGGAGACGGAGGCCAGCGACTATGCGGAGGAGCGGGATGAGTTCATTGATGTCAGGGATGCCTGGCTGTGAAGAATAAAGTCTCGTCTTGAAACCGTTGTCGATTAATTATAAAATTCCAGATGCCCCCACACTCTCAACTCCCAACTCCCGACTCCCATCTGCCAACTATCCCAACTGGCAGCTGCATTTGCATGCGGCTCGAAAGTAATTACAAAATTGTTGAAGCCATGTCGACATCCTCGACCAGGTTCAGCGTCTTGTCGACTTCGTCTGGCAAATGCTAAAAAAATTCCGTCTATGAAGTTGTCTCTTGTAGTCGTCCCAGTCGCCAGTTGAAATCCAAAAAGCGAATCGGATTTGGTGGCGTCTCTGTTTCTTTTTTGTGCCTCTCTCTTGCTACCGAATTCGCATATTGTTTGCTTTTTGCCAGTGGGCACAAGAGGGGTGGATTCGGGGGGCGGCAGGCACTCATGACTGCAACCAGCCGCACACTTGAACCTTAACTTGCAACATTTGCATAGCTCTTGACTTCGGCCGCTGGAAACTCTGGCATATTTTAGTGCACAATTAAAAGTAACAAAAGACAATGAAATGCATATGAATTGAACTCGGAGTACGCAGAATGGAATAAATTTTGACATGTGGCAGATGCATGATTGGGAATATGATGTGGCACACATTTAATAGAGCATCACATAAGAGACTGAGGAGAATGCAAATTGTACTTTGATAAAGCGCCAACTCAAAGTGCAAAGGCAAAATTAATTAATATAATTAATAGGTTGAAAATTGAATTTTGCTTAACTAAATTTCAGATTACTTAAAAATTTCGCATTAGAGTAAAAACTATCTAAATTAAAATGGAATCATGATAAAATTAAATAAAACTGACAAAAAAAAAATACTGTTAGGCTGAGGCTAAGAAGCTGTGCAGATTAAAATGTAAGCAGTTCTGGAAGTGCTCTTATTTATTATACCCTAAACAGGTATTATAGAGTAATAAAAAAAAGAAATGAAATATCTGCATTTCTGCAACTGCCAGTTGAAAAAGTATCTGTCATTTGAGAAAGATTTTATCGATAAAATAAAATTGGTTTAGTATACACATTAAATACGAGAATTTATCTCTTTTATTTTATGTTCCGCAAAAACATTCAGACAGAAATAGAGAGAAGCAGATTGCTAGATAGACACTCAAACATATAGAAACAGATAAACAGCTGAAAATACAGAAATGGCTATATGGACTAACCCGTTTTATACCCATCAAAAATATATATACTCTATAAAGACTTATGTGTAAATACTTCCTTCTTCTTATTAAACCCTTATTAACCAATTTGAAATGGGGCTTGTGGCATAATGAGGCAGTATTAAGTCAATGTGTGCATTTGGTATTCCTTTTGATGATGTAACATCATTTGACTTGGCTGCTTGACGTTTGGGCAGCTACTGTAAAAGGAAGCTGGTGCTGCCGTAGCTGCCGGGTCTGCCGCTGGACATGACCCATAATCAATTTAAAATGTCAGCAGGCGACTGAGCAACGAGCGCCTCCTAATTTCAAGTGTAGCAGCTGGAAGAGCCGAGTTGGCTGCTGTGCCAGACATAAGTTGGATTGATCACTCACAGGTTGGGAGACAGGTGCCACACGCTGTGCACCAGCCAGAATAATTTGCGTTTAATTGAAGGCGACAGGGTGTCACTGAAGAAGGATGAATGCGTCTGCTTGGTCAGGCAAGCAGGAAGGCCAAGCCAAGCCTGGCCCCGCGGGTGGGCCGAGAGCAGAGAGAGAGATCCGAGTGAGTGGCAGACGAATGGCAGGCGCCGGTTGGCCAATTGATATGAATGTGGGCTATTTAAAGACATTTAGACGGATAATGATGTTTAAGGCCGACCATCTGCTGCTGGCACTCAGAGAACGGCAGACGGCGATAATCCACTGCTGGCTGTTTGGCACGTGGAAAGGCTCAGAGGCGCAACTGGAGCCACATGACGATGAGACGATGAGTTGAGTTAAGCTTTGGGCTTTGTCCATCATTTGGAACAGTTATTAAAAATTGTTAAGCCTTTGCGCAAACATATTTACATACAAACTGACGGCCACAAAGCGCTCAACAATTCGACCAATTCAAGTTGCCAGCTTACAGCTGAAGCGAGACACAGGGGGAGAAAGAGAGAAAAGGAGAGGGGGAGAAAGAAAGAGTCTGCAAAAGTGTAGTTGAGCTGCTAAAACCCAATTTGCGTCCTGACCATTGGTCTGCGTTTCTCATTGATGCCCATCTAGCCTGCGGTTCAAAATAAATCTATTGATTTTGGTAAATGGCTTTTGTGTTTCAGCCACATGCCACATGCCCCCCAAACCGTCTGCTTGACCCTCGGCTCAGGCAAATATGCCTCGAAACTGGCACATTTCCATAGACTGCTCAAAATTGAATTACCCTGGACAGGTAAATGGCATATTAGACTACTTGAATGGGCAATCACTTGAATCCACTTAGGATGATGAAGCTGTGCTGGAATTCTTCCAATTTTCTGAATCATTTTTAAATCATGTCTTGACATATGTCCAAAATTTACATTGACATTATTTGAGCGATGAACATGAAACATTTTTGATGTGATTTTAATCAATCAAATTTTGAGTTGGTATATTTCCTATTTATATAAATTTATTTCAAATTTAAAATTGCGCTACAGGGCATTTGAAATTCGTTGCATTTGAGTTGATGCCACGTTCTGTGCAACATTTTGTAATTTAATTGTGTGCTGTTAGCTTGTTTACCCCTTGTCTGGAGCTGCTTTCTTTGATATTTCATTTTCGATGCTCACTGCCACAATTTCAACAGCCGGTCTGTTTGCCTAATTGGTTTCATTAGGGTGCCCATATATATATATATATAGGTGGATATATACAAACAAACTGTATAGCTTACCGTCTTTCCGTTTGCCGGCGCGTAGAATGCCAAAAAAACGATTTTTCTGGCTGCCAAAAGCTGAAAGGCAAATAGAAAAATGCTAGTTGAGTAAAATGTTGAAAATGTAGAGCAAAAATAAATAAAAAAATAAAAATTGAATGGAAATTGTTGAACTTTAAGATGACTCAATGAAAAAGTTTTTGCGAAAGGTTGTCCAGCCACTTAGAGTTACAGTTACACGTGTCGCCGCCGCCGCCAAGGCAGGCACAACTCCCTCGGGGTGGCAGCATAATTTTCCACAAAGTGACAACCAAATAAACTGGCTAACACAAAAAAAAAAAACAAAAAAAAGAGCAGCAACAGATAAAGGTAAACTTTTGGGGCAGCTGGTGTCGGCCAGGTGCCAAGAGCTGAATTTTGTCTACGGGCACTAATTTTAACGCCATTAATTTGCAGAGGACGCACAGCACCAGTTCAGAAAGGGAGAGCGAGAAAGAGAGAGAGAATTTTAAATTAAATGGACACAACTTTTATTGAATTGAGTGGTTCCAAACGCAGCCAGGCATCCAGTCAGGCAGTCAGGCAAGGACTGCTCAGCCTCAGCGTCATGTGGAGACCGGCAAAGGAATGGTTAAAGACGGAAACGGAAGCGTATTACTCAGCTTTTGTGTAGTTGTTGTCCTTGTTGTTGTCCTTGTTGTTGTTGCTACTTCTGAGGAGGAGCACGTTTACACGCAAGCTAGAAAGATTGGCAAAGAGCTGGGACATTGAAGTGGGTGGCACACCCCCAATCAAAGGGAACACGCTCTTCCAAAGAGCTCCGGCAAAAGTTGTGGCAAAGTTTTTGATTTCATGATATATTTATGGGTTGCTTCCGTTTGCTCCTTTGGGTAATAAACTTTTGCCTAAAAACGTCCAGGAAGGCTGCGGCTTACGAGCTGCTGATGCTGCTCCTCCCACTCTGCCTCAACAGCGCTGCTTGCAACACGCTTTAAAGGATTGCACAGCAAATAACGGTACACGTTTTACAAAGACCGCACATTGCGTATACGTTATGCTGGCCCAGCACAACAATTTAAATGATGACAGAAGCTGCTGATGCTGGCGGAGCTGCTGCTGATGATGTTGTTATTGCATGATGCTTCTCTAGTGGTTCCTGTGGTCTGCGGCACGCAGCATTCATGTGCCACATGGCAGCCTGCTGCATGCTATTGATAACGGTGCCAGGCAAATAGCAATATTGAAATAGCGGTGGCAACAACCGCTGCTTGCAGCGTAACCTAGTCTGCGCTTATCCTGCCTCAGATTTAAAGTGTCGACTGCTTTGGGCTTCATTAATTGCAGCTGGAATAATCCGGACTAAAACTGCTTACTAAAATTACGCAATACCTAAAAAGAAATCATTCTGAATATTAAATCTACATTTGATTTAAATTCGAATTGAGTTCTTATTTTGGGAAATGCATTTCTTGATTATAGAAAATGATTCTGATATATAGAGTAAAAAACAGAATATTTTTAGAACTGTCGATTTAGGGATAATCATTATAATTTTTAAACTGCTTACTAAAAGCGCGCAATTCTTAAAAATTAATCATCTAAAATATTAAATTTAAATTTGATTTTAACTCGACTTGAGTCAATTTTTTGAGAAACGCATTATTTTAATTATCGAAAATGATTCAAAAATATGGAGATAAAAAACAACATATTTTTTCATAATACGCAAAATACTTAAAAATTCAGTTTTTTAATTGTAGAAAATAATTCTGAAATATAGATAAAAAAAACTACATTTTTTTGGAACTGTCGATTTAGAAGTAACCATTCTAATTTTAAAACTATTAATTTAGGGATAACCATTCTAATTTTAAGAATGAAGAACTTGCTAATTTTAAGGGTGAATTTAATTTTACGGTGATTTTTGAAGCTTCAGTTCGGTTTTCTTTTCTTTTCTTAATGTGCCTTGTTGCATGCAACAGTTTTAATTTGGCATTTCAACAAGGTATTCAATATGCATGTTGCCATTATTCATTCATTCATTAATTATGTCAAGCAACAAGATAATCGGATAAGTCTGCCGCAAACTCGCACACACCCACACACACATACACATACACACACACACACACACACTGCGGGGAGGCAAACAACAATGTGTGGCAAGCGTCTGTTCAGAGCTAGTCGAACATCGATTGAAATTGGGTTTTTGTTGTGTGCCAGGCTAATGGAAAAATCGCTTGGGCATAAAATCAATTAAATATTAAATAAACGTTATCAGCACAAATAGCAATTTAAACCCCACCCACCAGCCCCTCTCTCGTCCAGCAGCGATTCAAGTGAAATGCAAACACTGCCAGCCGACTGCGAACTCGTTTCGAAACTTTATGATGAGTCCCGGCGTAATCCTCGCAATTATGTATGTGCCACAGTCGGAGGCAAGCCTTGTAGCGCAAGCATTATCTCAATATTGTATGGCAGAAAGAGAGAGAGTTAAATGAACCGATAAGCAATGTTGAGCCACCCAAAACGGACACAGGCAAAACATACACACACACACACACACACACACACACACAAGTACTTTGATAAACTCGACGTGCTTCTGCATGTTGCATGAAAATTGATATATGAAAAGGATGCCAAGCAGGTGCACAAGAGCATCTGCATACATTACGTATATATATATATATATATATATATATATATATGTATCTGAGTGGATGGCAAAAAAGACTAATTATGTATTCATTAAAATGGCAAATTCCAGCCATGAACAACCCCCCCTTTTACCCCTGTAAGATACCAATAGGAATACTCTACTCTACTCGAGCAAAAGACAGTGAGTTGATGCTGCTCAGGAATATCTATCTATATATATTTATACTCAATTGAGTGAAATCTGTAGATCTTAGAACTCTTGAAAATAATTGACATAAGTCAATTATGTTTTTTATTTATTTTATTTTATTTTGTTTAACATTTACTGAATTTTTTTGGAAACAAAGTAGCTTTTTGTAACCCATCAAGATTCCAAAAATGTAATTCAAATTTAGTCAACAGCAAACTAAAACTTTAATCTCACTTTGTTATATTTTTTCTGAATTCCTTGGAAACACACAAAGTATTTTTCCGTTTAAAATTGCAATTCATAGCTCTGCACAAATTCATTGAACAGCAAACAATTAAAGGCAAGTAAATTTTTGAAGTCAATAATGTTAATATTCGAATTAAAATCCACTAAATGTGCGATTACGAAAAAACAGGAGAAAAGCTAGCTTCATATGATCGATATGGATTGGCAGAAGCTGCCAGAAATTTTACCAGGATTCAGGGTAATTGAAATGTCAACCGTTGAACCGATGGACTGGGAGGACTCACCTCAGGAATTACCTTTTCGTGATATGCAAAAACTGCCTCAAATCTCACATGGCTGGGTAGGTTACACACCACAAACGATGCTGATGTGGTCGCCACTGCTTATGGACTGGGAGGAATCGCCAACAACTCATCAGACGCTGAAATACTCAGTTATTTTTAAATGACAAAATATCACACACTAAAGAAAATATATAAAATATATATATATATAATTTATACAATTCCGAGTAACATTTATTTCATGACAGAATACGATTTATTTGGATTGAAGCGATGGTTTTTTTCGATATACTCGTTTCGATATATTCATTTTGATATATTCGAACAGAGTATTATTAGGACAGTGCTCAAATTTTGGGTATCGAATATGATTTTGCATAATTCCGACCAGTTGTGCATCATTTTTTTTTTTCATGTGCAACTTTGTGGAGCAAACAGAATTATTTGGATATGTGGCGAGTAGCTTCAACATTTGAAATCAATCAATCAGTTGGCTTTTTGACTGCGCCTATTTCACATTTTCAAGCATTTCTGTTCCCCATTGAATATTGGAATTTTATTGCGAGTTGAAAATTCTTTATTGTCAAAATCTACTTAAAGCTAGAAATATAAATTTGTGTAGTTGCCAATGATTGTGCTGCGATTTGAGTGGGGTTAGTAGGAGAAGACGCCAATGACGGATTTGAAGAAGCGATAGATGGGCCTGGGTATTTCTACGGCAAAGAGAACAGCGTTCTCCTCACTGGCCAACGTGGATTGGGAGCGCTCTTGCACCGAGGGCTGCACGAGTTTCAAACTTTTGAAGATCTCCTCAACCTGATTGGGATTGAAGTTGTCCCCTGCCTGGTTGTTGTTGCTGTTGTCTTTCTTGTTGTTGTTGCTGGGATTCACATAAATAACGGGTTGCAGCAGCAGCTGAGAGTCGTCAATTTTTTCACCCAATTTGGTTGCGGAATCCTCAGACATATTCTGTTGCTCTTCATCATTTGTGGTGGGTGAGGCTGATTTCTGTGCTCCGCCAATTTTCGTTGTTTTGTAGATGAAGATGTGACCAATCAGCTGAAGAGCCGGCGGCTGATTAACCTCTTCTTGCTCTGCGGGCACAAAATACGGCAATTTGTTGTTGTTATTGTTGAGCTGATCAATTGGTGTCAACTTGGAGTTTGAGCCAGGGAAGGGAAGCGAAAAGTAACCAGGTTTGCTTTGGGATTGATCAGGAGCAGTATTCAAGTTGACAGGAAAACCATTTTTGTTGGGATTGTTGCCGATTGTAATGAAACCAGGCTTGATGATGGTGCCGCCAGTACCACCATCATGCTTGTTTCCCAAACCGCTCGGGCCTGAAGAACCGAAAGGCATATAGAAGAAGGGCTGCGGAGGCAGGGGATGCAGTGCCGGCTTGATAGATTGCGGGGAATGCGTATCCTTTACTGGTGCTACAGTGGCTGCGTTATCGGGGTTTTCAGGGTTTGGCGTCACCGCATTCGATTCGATTATATAAAACTCATTGGGATAATTCAATCCGTTGTGATAGAGTCCACCATCAGGTGCAGAATGAGAGCGACCTTTGGGGACGACTCCTTCGGTGGTCACAATTGTAATGATCTCATTGCTAGGTTCTTCAGCAAGGGTATCCTTAGTGATCTCTTTGCTGGATTGCTCAACACTGGGGTTATTGTTGGATTGTTCAATATTTGATTCATTAACGATCTCATTGCTGGGTTGTTCAACACTGGGCTGCTCGTCACCTACTTGAGAAACTGTCTGTACCTGAGACGCGCTTTTCTGGGATCTGGCTAAAACTTGAGTTTGGATTTCCTTCTGAACATGGACTGGCTTAGAATTTTCCTCCGAAGCTGCAGCTTCAATTGGAACTTGAAATTGCACTGGTCGGGGATTTTCCTCTGGAACTGGAGCAGCTACCACTTTAGACGCGTCATTTATATCCCCGAATATCACGAGTTTAGAGTTCTCATCTGGAACTGCAGTAGCAATCGGAATCTGGGACAGCACTGTTATTGGATTTTTCTGCTGAACATCGGACAAAACAGTTTGAATCTGGGACTGCACCGGTTGGGGTTGTTCTGCTGAAAATGGAGCAGCATTTGGGGCCTGGGACTCCACTGGTCTTGGTGTTTCCTGCTGAACTGTAGCATCTACAACTTCAGATACAATATTTAAACCCCGGGCCTCCGCTGGCCTGTAGTTTTCCTCTACAACTGGAGCCTGGGACTCTACTGGTCCTGAGATTTCCTGCTGAATCTCGCCTGCAACATTTGAAACGCCAGACAGCATTTGTTGAAATGGGGCATCAATTGGAACTTGAGACTGTGCTGATCTTGGGATTTCCTGCTGAACTGCAGCAATTTCAATCTCAGCCACCACATTTGGAACCTGATACTGCACTGGCTCAGGTGTTTCCTGTGGTTCTGGAGCAGCCACCGCTTCAGACACTATACTTGGCACTTGGGGAACCTTTTGAGGTTCCGATTCCTTCACAAAAACGTTGGGTTGCTCCAGATTTTGCTGTTGCACCACATCCGCCTGTGGCACTGCAGTCTGGGATGTCACACTGGGTGCCCTGATGACACTCGCCTTAGCCGTCAGCAGTAGACCCAGAAAAACAGCAAATCGCACCGTGTACTTCAGAGAACGACAC
The DNA here is from genome assembly GCA_037043605.1 of Drosophila multiciliata. Taxonomy (NCBI): domain Eukaryota; kingdom Metazoa; phylum Arthropoda; class Insecta; order Diptera; family Drosophilidae; genus Drosophila; species Drosophila multiciliata. Next base: position 20,583,101 of record JBAMBF010000301.1, on the reverse strand, counting down.
ATCTTGAGGGTTTCAATTGCACAATTGAACTGTGTCCCACTTGCTGTCGCCAGCGACTTTTTATACGCAAGGCGGACAAAGACTTTCGCTTATCAGTCCAAAAAGAAGAGAAGAGGAACCACAAAAACAGCAAGCAAGAACCCAACATTCCAATGCTATTAGATCACAACTAGTCAGTTTTGTGTTGAGTATCCTCAGGCAAAAAGACGCTTCGGTTCGTATTATCAGTTTCTGCATTTCCTTCCTTTCACGAAACATATCGGAACAGAAATAAAATTGCACTTAAGTTTTTATCTTTTGCGAGTGCCTTTTCGAAATGTTCTTGTTGTTGTTGTTGTTGTTGCATTTTATGTGCAACATGAAAATGCCATTGTTTCGAAGCGCAGCAAAACGGAAATCTATGAATCGCATTGTTTGCTTTTCTTTTTTTTTCGCATTTTGTTTTTGTTGCACAGCACAATCCCAACAGCAGCCAAGTTGGGGCACAAGTGCAAAAGACTGTCAATTGTATGGGTGACAGGAGAGGCCTGGATAATGGTTAAGGAAGGGGCAGGTAAATCTATTCACCCGCATACAAAAAAAAAAAGTGCACATCAGCTGCATATTCATGCCGCAAATGAAGCTCTTGGGAACTTTATCTATCAACTCTGCTCTGTTTGCCCCTTTATCTCTCTCTCACACAATTTGTGTCTCTGTCTCTGGCTCCGTCTCTGTCTCTGTCATTGTGCGTCCCGCTTGACATTTGGCATCAGCAGGTGAGCGATGAGCTGCATCTGGCCATTGACTCGTTGAGGTTGGTGGGGTTTGGGAGGAACCTAAATGTAGAGGCATCAAATTCGCAGCCAGGATTGGGTAATTGTATAGCCCGTTGTGTTTGTGGCATTTGTGTGTTTTGGTTGCATTGCCAGAAATTTGCATTTCACAGAATCCCAACTGAAATTCCATCCAAAGTGCAGAATTCTATCCCCGCATCGTTGACAAAGGCCCCAATTGAGGTCTGTCTGAATGATTTAAGACTTGAAAAACAAACGAGTTTGGGTATCTTTTTACCTTACTTAATGTCCTGCAATACTGTTAATTATATAAAAAAAAATAAGCAGGAATTTGAACGAATAAGGCCAAAACTAATTTCAGTGTATAAAGCGCAGGCTGACAGCTGAAAATTAAGCACTCAGCTATTGAAAATTCCAGCAGAGCCTATAAAGAAGAAGGCACTAAAAACAACGTGTTTGCTGCTGCCAAGGATTGTGGAAGAAGCATTAACAGAAGACGAAGAAATAGAGGCAGCACCAGTGGAGCTGCAAAAGTGGCAAGCTGCAAAAGTGGCAGCTGCCAAGGAAACGAAATTGTTTTGCGCAGCGGCAGATGAGCTGTTGAAATTGCAAGTGCGGCACTTGCTCAATTTTTCATGAGCCTCCCACAAGCCAAGCTGTGAACAACAGAAACAAACCAAAGCCGAACACGCAATGCACTAACAAAAGTTACGCAACTAAAAATATATATATTGTAAATCAGAGAGAAAGACAAACAAGTTGAACACTTTTTGTATTATTTGTTAGCCAATTTTTTTGGTAGAGTAGCGCAACGATCTTTGGCTGAACCCACACACACACACAAATTGTTGGCCAATGCGAATCCGAATGTGGCAATGAATGCAAAGGGAGCCGTGCGAAATCTGTGAAAAGGTGAAATTAGCAGGCAACATCATCGTTGCTCGTCGTCGTCGTGGCCAGACAATAAGGCGAGCTGCGGCCCTTGACTCGGGCGAGTCCAGCACACACAGCACATTGGATGTATGTAAATAAATGGACAACAGCAAAAAAAACGACAGCGAATGCCAAAAGCCCAAGGCCAAGCAAGCAAACCAGCAAAGCAGCAGGCCAGCAATCGGAGCAGGAGCCGGCAGCAGCCGGCAGAGCCATCCAGCTTGGAGGAGAGTCCTCCTACAGATAAGCCCCAACGCAGTCGCAGCAGACGGGGAGACTCAACACACATTCTACGTAGCACGGCAGTTCTTCTTCATTTATTCTTCTCATTTTTATTTTTGTATACCCTGTAATCATTCAGATTACTCTTTGGGGCATCATCAATAAATGGCAGTTTATGTAACAGCAAGAATTCTACTCAAAACTATGACGACCATTAAAAAATAAGTTAATCTAGTTTATTTTTTAACTCTATATATATATATCATATATATATATATATAGTTCATCCTCTGAGAATCTAAGCTTCTTTTAAAGCTTCAAATTACCAAAGAAGGAACCACTTACAACAAAGAAGTCAATTCGAGATATCTTAATTGCGACTAATCAAAGTAAGCAAAAGATATTGAAAATATATATTTATATATATAAACAAAATACATTATTGAATAAAAATTTATCTTTAGCACATGGAATATTATCAAAAATGGAGTTAAGCCAACTTAAAATTTCCTTTTTTTTAGTACAGATTTGCTTATACAAATATATTTACCAGTTCAAATAATACTAATTTTATGCTTATAGAAATATATTTGTCAGTTCAAATAAAACTTATTTTATATATATATATTTTATTTGTAGCTTATCTGAATAACTACAAATTCATCTTCAATGTCTGGCTTATATTATTTTTTTCTAAAACAACTAATACCAAAAATCAACTCTATTATTTTTTCCTACACAAATATTTTTACCAGATGAAATACTGTTTGTAAATATCGCTCAATTATTTACAGGTACTCAGGAATAGCTAGCAAATCTTGAGGTTTATTTTTTCTAATTTATATATATAATTTTACAGAGTAACTCTTAGTCGCAGAACTCAATCGTCGGATTGCCTTTTATTTTGGAGCCTTACTTTTTTCATTTTGGGTGTGTGCTCGCTGCTCGCGCGATAAGATCAATGTGTGAGCCTGGAGCCCGCGCGGACGGACAGACAGATGGACTGTGGCATCTGCAGCAGGTGTTTTGCTCTCAGGTTGCGGCTGCTGTTGCAACACAATATGGGTAACGAGTTGGCCCCCAAAAAAAAAAAAAAACGGGCCAACTTTATCGGCGCATAATTCACACGGCTGCTTGCGGCAAGCCAGATGTCGATGTGGATATCGAGCTGAATGTGGATGTCGATGGATGTGAAATGCGAATGTGAATGCTGATGTGAATGTAAATGTGTGGCTGACAGCGTTCTGATTGACTCTCGCCACAGTGCCACACACACACCCCAAATAAATAACTTTGGTTTTTGAGTAGAGCATTCAAAATTCAGTTAATAATAATATTTTTGTATAAATATGCAAAACGATGTTTTGCTTGAACTATTTTTGTGCAGTGTACTGAACTGTTGGCCAAATAGCCAATGGCTGTGACACACACACACAGCTCACACAAAGCACACACACGTACCAACTTCATGCAACATGCAACACTAGGCAGCATCATCAACAGCAGCAGCATCACATCCGCATCCTGAAGCCAGTAGCACGTGCAGCTGCAAGCACGTTGCCATCTAAATTCCCCCCGATGTCCGCCTTTGCACCCCCCCTTTATCATTGCTCGTCAGCGCTTAGAATTCAAAACATTTCAGACAAATTGGCGTCGCTTTCAGCAACGTGTGACAAAATGCAATGCAAACAAGCGAGGCAACCCCAGCTTGCCTCCCCCAGCCCCCTCCGCCCGCACACACCTTGCCACAACTTGCCTCTTTCTTCACTCAGTGGCAGAGAAAAAAATAAAAACTGGACAATGCAGTGGCATGCATCAGAAAAGTGCCCTTCTTTAATTTATGCCAAAACGTTGCTCAGGCTACGTTGACGACGTCATTTCTGGAATGGGACCGACGACGACGATGACGACGACAGCTCAGCGGCTGGGAGTCTCCCGTAGGAGGTGTCGCTTTATATATGCAATAAATAACATGCTGAAAACAGGCACATCCACAGACGGAGACACCAACGAGCAGCCTATGGAGGAGCAGAGGGCAGTTTCATTGCTGCCAGCTGCCTGTGGGAAAAATGTTAACGAGCCAAGTAGTCTCGTATGGCTTAAAAGGTGGCAAGGGTAATAAGCACAATGCATTAATACCATGGGCTAATTTTGGCAGCAATTTAACTAAATCTTCCCAATGATTTGTAGTGCAAAATTACAATTACAAAAAAGATGTAAATTTACAAAAATAAAATATAATCGGAAACTGCAACTTATTAAATAAAAAGATAGAAATTTAGCATAATAAAGCACTAAACAAATTAAAAGAATATTGTTGTAAAAAAATAATATAATTTATATATTTATATTTCTCCTGTATAATTTGCATTAATCTACTAAGAAAATCTGAAATCATTCTTTTTCAATCCCAAAACAAAACATATTGTTTTTTATTATAATATAACTTAAAGTTAGATTGTTCAGTTAATAATTAATATTATAGCTATATAACAATATACGCAGGAATGGCAGGGAACTGAAAAATATTAGTTAATAAATTATAATTTAGATGTGTTATTGGAATACACAAATAGATAGCAAACTATTAACAATTCTAGCTAACAATTAAAACATCGTTTCTCATGGAGTGTTTTATGAAATGAACGAATGAAAATGTGAAGAACTCCGATTCATTAGTCTGCTACGGAGAAGAGCGAAAAGCACTTCACGGAGTATTCACAAAATGAATGGCAAATGTCTGGTGGAATCATTTGTAAACTCTTGACATTTCTTGCCGGCAATTAAGCACTCGTCTGCCATAGTACCCGGCTACAATGCAACAATGGGAACGGTGAGGCAGGGACGGAGGCAGTTGCATGAATATATACACTTATATATATATGTATGCTGCAAGTGGCTGATGTGTGAGGCGCAAGATGCTCTTATGACACAGTCCCCAAACCCAGTAGCAGTGCACCCACCCAAAAGGCCCCTTGTCTTCAGCTGCTGAGGCGCCACGGACAGTGTGCAGCAAACCATTCATGAGACAAGCATGTGACCCATTTTTGTCCGTCCAAACAGTTGCAACAACTGCTTCTGTTTGCTGTTGCAGCCGTTGTTTGCTTAAATGTTTGCCTATATATGTCCAGAGACAGCTATATAAATATGTGAGCAGCTTTTAACACCTCAATGCTGCTGCTTTTGAGTGGCATAACGCTCCAAGCCAAACAGTTGCTTAGTTCAGGTCCCATTGGGGCACGTGCTTCAGCAGCCACTGCAACAAATTTGGTGTGTCCGCGAACAAACAACAAATAGAAGCAGAAGATTTATGAAATCTTGTTGGCAAAGAATATTTTCTCAATACATATGAACGCGATTCGCTGCATTATATATATCAAATATCTTTATGTTAGTATATATATACATATATATATGTATGTGGCAGGCGGGCCATTTTCAATTAAGCGAAATTAAAAATTTATTACGACCCACAACCAAAAGAAAACAAAGGCAACTTTTGCGGGCATTAAGGTGGGGCAGGCTGGAGGGCATTGCAGGCACAAACGATAGCAAATAGAGGGCAGAAAAAAAAATATACTTGGGGTAAAAAGAGATGTTTATGTTTTCATTAATACAAAAAAAAAAATCGAGAAAAAAATGTAAAAAGCGGCACAGGATGGGAGCAAGTGCGTCGGTGGATGATTGAGCCGTGCCTGCTGCTGTTGGAAGCAAGCCGGCTGCGAAAAAAGGGCAGGAGCTCGGGGATACCAGGGTGCAGTCCAGTTATCGTTCCATGCTATTCGCTTTCGTTTTATTTGCGTTGAAGTCTTAATCATTGAAGTGACATTGACGGGGCTGACAGACGAGGGCAACAGGAGCAGGAAAGGAGTATGAAATGAGGAGTTCTCTCCTATGAATGTGTTTTTCCCGGACATTCAGTCGGACATTTTTATGAGTTTTAAGTGATTATTCAATTTAATATTGCTGTTGAAAAAGTTGTAAAAGCTTGCATATTATAAAAGTTTTTAATGGTGAAAAAAATGAAAGCGAATCGCATTGAATATTTGTGGAAAAACAAAAGTCTGCAATCAATAAAGTTGAAGAACCTGAAAGTTTACAGAAAGTGAAACAGGGAAATGTACAACTTTTAAATAAATGCCATTAATCTCAATGCTATTCAAATAATAGACTATAAGACTCATAAAATATTTGTAGAAAAGAGTATAAATATATAGGAAAACGTTAATGCATTTATTAAAAGTAGAGATCAATCTTTAAAGATCACTCGATGATGCGATAATAAATACTGTTATGTAATCTAAACCAACTCTAATCGTTATTACAATTCATCACCGCTTTGAAACTTCATTTCTCATTTTAGAACTCAGAAATGGTAAGACACAACACACAAAAAACTAAAATAGCTTGCCACAGCTAAAAAGTCATTAATCATTATACATAATTTCAGTTTGTGGCAGTTAGTAGTGCGGCACTTGAAAGTGTTTTGCACACGATTTAAAATGTAATTCCGGCGGTAAAGTTTTAAACCGAAAATGTCGGTTTAATTGACAAACCTTTCTCAGCACATTTATTTGGGCTGCTCGTTTCGCTGCTGACTGCTGTCAGTTTTGTGTTTCAATTAGCATAACGAACATTTATGTGGTAGCCACAAGAAGCACGTCGTATAAGTTTTCTTCAATTAAAACTTTTGACAAGCGTGCCACACACAGGCACAGATATTGCAACACCAGCGGCAACACACTCGTATGTAGATTTATGCCAACTTGCCATAAATTTGAATTAATTTGATTTGCCTTTATGCAGCGCGTACAACTTTTTGTTTGCTCTTTTTTTCAAGTACGTTTCAAGTAAATATAATTTAACGGTCGCACTAATAACACACTTCCGCTCTTTGCGGTGGCGGCAACAATGGCGGCTGCGTTGACTTCCGCTTACACACACACACCAGAACACGACAATACACACCAACACAGACACACGCTTACCAAAAAACACACACAATTGCAGCTTAAGCCGGCAAAAATACGTTGACGACTGTCGTTATACGTTTTTTACAACTTCTTTATTTGATTTGATTTTTTTTTATGTTATATTTCCAGGCTTTCTTTTCAGTATATATTTTGTTGTTTTTTTTTTTGGGAGGGAGGTAAATTGGTAAACAAAAGTCGTAGTTCAACGTACGCTTTGGAAGTCCGATCAGCCGGCGTATTATTTCAGCGTAAAATATATGTTGTGTTAGTGAACGCAAAGCGCGCGCTGCAAGCGTTCCAAGCGCCAACGACAACAAACGCAGACTGCGAATTGTGTTTTGTGCAAACTGTTGAAAATCGCACGGGAAAATGTGTAATGAAAACAACGCAAGCCAGCAAGCAACACACACGAAGCCAAGCGCAGGCAGTACAAGCAACACACACGAAGCTAAAGCCGAAGCAAAGCGAAAAAACGAACAGCATCAACAGCCACAGCATCAGCAACAACAACAATAATAGCATCCAAATGTTGCCAATGGGGGAATGTTGCTGCATGCCAGAAACGTGCGCATGAGAAAATGTTGCTGAGCATCTTGTTGCTGTTACTGTGGCTGTTGTTACGTTTTTTGTTGCCAGCGAACGTTTGTGGTTCGCTTGTTTTTTTTGCGTTTAGGCGGGAAAATATGTGTGAAGCTTTTGTTGTTGTTGCTATACTCTTGCAGTGGGCATTATGCTTTTATAGTAAACCATACATCTTCAACTCCATAAAGTATATGTTTTTATTTAATTAGTAGATAATTATTATAAAAGAAGTGTGTTTAAGCTTCGACTTGATGTTGTTGTTCTTGTTGTTGTTGCAGCAACAAGCTGCATGTTGCAGTGATTATTTTGTCAATTGCAGTGACACAAAGGCATCTATCTATCTATCTTTGTATCGATATATATATATATATATACAACATGTAAACGTTTGTATCTTTGTATTTATCGGCACTAATGCCACAGCTATTATTCCGCTGTTGTCTTTGTGGTGTCAAAGTCGATGTTGCATTGAGTGGGCAGTGGGTGAGTGTGGTGTGCGGGGAGCGGAGGGATAAATCATTGACTCAAAGCGAGGTTAAGTAGTTGCAGATTGCATACAGGCTGGCTCTCGAGTGTATTGCAAATTTGGCCCAACTTCAAAGCAAACTCTTTGTGAAATTTCTTATGCCCCACAATTGAGATCTTCGCTCTCTTCGCAATTGCAATTAAATTGTGAAATTGATATTAACATTCAACTTGTTTTTAATCATGCATTATTTACGCAAAACTGATTAGCAGTTAAGCTGCTTTTGTGTGCACTCTTTGTGTAACATGAAAATCATTTCCACTCTATAAACATGTTGGAGGGGAAAGAAAAAACAACTATTCAACTATTCGCAAAATTAAATTTTCATAAGGCAAACGCATATTTCAGTAAAACACACACAAACAAACACACACATACAAACCACACACATACACATCACACACACACACACACAATTACACGCATTACCGCAAATTGAAATGCATTTAACTAAAATATTTAAAGTATGCAAAACAGAAAATCTCTGCAAAAACATTCTGCGGCTGTTTAAATTAACTAAAAAAAAATACCAATAGATTTTACAATTAAATAATTGGAATTTAATTTAAGCTGTAGAATTTATATTAAATTATCGCTTATATTAATTGATTTGGAACTGTAATACTGTTTGATAGCCATTAAAGTTAACTTAATAAAATAAACTACAAATTCAATTGACACGTTTACAGTTTTTATTCATTTTTATAGTTAAATTAAATTAAAGCTTTAAGTATTCCCTTAAATTGCAGCTTACTTCAAGTGGTTTTTGGTGTGCAGCAAGCAGAAATAAATAAAAACGCGTGAAATTAGTAAAAATTATTTCAAGTGCGTTATTTAGCGTCGCAACTGGACCCGCAGCCACAGTAGCAGCTGCCACAACGGCAACAGCAACGGCAACAGCAACGGCAGCAGCCATCGAAATGCTGGTAATTAAGCGCTTTTCAGTAGAAACACAACGCGAAAAAAAAACCAACAAGAAAAAACATAAAACAAGAAGGATTTAAGCAGCGAGATTCGCAACAAATTAAAATGGAATTTAAAAAAAAAACGAACTTCAAGCAGCATGTGGGCGTGGCAGCAATGGGCGCCAAACAAACAAGTGTTGCCCCTCAGCTACAAGAGAACTACAAGTTTGGGATTGCGGAATGGGAAAGGGGGAATGGGAAATGGGTCGAAGCGGAAGAGTGGGAAATGCTTCTAAAAGCAACTTCCGTTGTGTTATGCTTGATGAAAACAAAAAAAAAAAATGCAATGACACTAACTGAAAGTGTTATAGTAAATTATTCATCGGATATCTAAGATTAAAACTAGTTCTATATTGAAAAAGTGAAGTGTAGTTGAAGGTGAAGCTATAAATTAGTCCTTGCATATTAATCATTTTAAAGTGGGAAAAACTAATTGTTGGATATTTTATTGTTATACAATGTATAGTAATAAATCACAAAGTAAACGCTATTAAATTGTATACAAATAAAACAAAATTGACTACTTCAAATTTCAACGACTTTCTTCAAATAGCTCAACGAGCTTTAGGCTTTCAATATAACTGTTTTTAATTGCGGTTTTACTGATGATTATTCCAATTGCTGTGCACAATTTTATGGCTTGTGTTTTTATGAATTTAATGGCGTAATAAAATCTACTTGTTTCACTCGTCGCCAAAAGTATGCAATGGAAATTTGCAGCGTTGATAAAAGCCACGCCCCTTGACGCCCACAAGCCTTCCACATGCAGCAACACGCACAGAATAAAATGTTGCGTACAATAAAATACAACAACAAGAGACGAAGAAGAAGAAGAAAAGAGCTCAACAAATTTCCTTATAATTCACAAAGGAAGCTCCAAGCTCAAGAAGTAAAGTGAACACAAGCGAACAACAAAAGCCCACACACTCGCACACACACACACACACACAAACGCATACTTAAGCAACTATGTAGTCCAACTGTGACATACACATGTGTATGCTCAGCTGCCGTCTTTGCCAAGTTGCCCGGCTACCAAAAGGAGCAGCAACCAAAGGATTACAGAGGAGTAGCAGGCAGATCACATAGAGGAACAGCAGCAGGAGCAGGAGCAGAAGCAAGGGGAGCAGCAAGCGGAGCAGAAGGACAACTCTGGCGTTTGCCAGCAATACGTGCGTTCCTAATACGCAACGTGGTACGCCCATACATCATACGAAGGAAACTGTGGCCCCCCTGGCAAACGTCAACACGCAGACGACAACGTTGTAGGAGCCGCCGTGACATTCTCTCCTTCTGCCTCACAGCGACCTTGATTGCGTTTTGCAGTCGACTGACTTACAACACTCGCTTTCCACCCGCAGACAGCAAGCAAACCCAAACGCAAAACGCAAACGCATAAAATGTATTTAACACACAATTTATGTCTGCACGAGGCGTTTAACATTTACAGGCCAAGAGGCAAACCGGCAAACCGGCAACCGTGCAACCGGGCAACGGGTAACGGGGCAACGGGTAACGGGGCAAACACGGCAACGGATGTTGGTGGCACATTTACACAGGTTTATTTTATTAGCGAGTGGGCGTCTCTTACAACATTCTGGACCCTGTGTCTTCTAGTTGCGCAGTAGACTCCCAAAATATTCATATATATTCTACACAGAAAAAAAACAAATGGGCATTTAAGGAAATCCATTTAAATCGAAATGTAAAAAGCTATCGCTAAAATAAAATAAAACAGTCCGTAACAGATGTAGAGACGGACATGGCTAGATAGTCACAGCTGATAAGGAATATTTTTAAAAAATAAAAATATTAAAGATTCAAAAGGTGCTTGTGGGATTGGGTCTAAATTTTGGAGAGTAAACCTTTGACATTTTTTGATTTCTAGATTAATACCACATTCAAAGTTACTAAGAAGCTTTTCACAGTGTTATATATACTTTATGAAGTTGGAGATATTCCCGCTGCCTATAAAATACTTGAACAACTTCTTTAGATCCTTTATACCTATTTGAAAATTTGGAATTATAAATATAGTTTTGAAAAATAAGATTAAATATATTTATTTTTTATTATTTTAATTTTAAGCATAGTCAGTTTACATTTGGTGGTTTATTTTTCGCCGTGTAGCTATTTCGACCAGCCATAATTCGTTTTGCCCCTCGGCTCTGCATTCTATATATTTTTTTTCTGAGTGTAGCTGCTTCTGGAAGCAATCTTTTGTTTTGCCCTTCTGTTGCAGACAAGCAAATTGGCCCGCGGGGCATCAAGCAAAAATCATATGTTTTATACATGCGAAAAGTTTAACCCCACCAAACTTTAAACGTGTATGAGTGTGTGTGCTGTGGGTGTGCGGTGTGTGTGCATTATTTGCTGGTGCTAAAAAGTTTAATAGACTTTACTTTAATACTGCCAGATTTTGTTGCCCGTTACGCTTGCGTTTTTTTTCCATCATATTATTCAGGGTTTTTCTATGTGAAAGGCGAAAGTTTTTATTTTGATTTTATGACTTTGAAAAGCTTTTGCAATTTGGAGCCAAGAATGTTGACAGGGAAAGGATACAAATTTATGACGCACCAGAGTAATTTATATTATTACAAATGATCGACTTTCATTACAAGCACTTTTAGGTACAACATTTAAGCATTTAACTGAATGTTCTAGAATTTAATAGACTTTAGTTTATGAGGTATTTGAGAAATGTCTGCTGGCAACAACAAACCCATTTTAAACTTGGAAAACCCAAAAATGTTGCACACATGTGACAAATGTCCAGCAACAACAACAACAGCAGCAACAATAGCAGCAACAAAAAATGAAGTATAGTAAAAGGAAAACTTTTAATTTTCCGCAAATGCTTGGGCAGACGACAGACCCTTTTCTTAACGAGAACTTTTCATTTTTAATTAAATGGCAACCGCAGATACTCTATGCCCCTACTGTCTACCTCTCTCTTCCTCCCTCTCTGTCTGTCTATGCTTGCAACAAACAGGAAACGTGTCTGTGGCAGGAAAAAAGTTTTTTTTTATTTTGGAATCCCGCCTCCTACAATGAAGCTCAATTAGTTAAAGGCAGCGCGCGTTGCTCAATCAAAGGCCAAAACCAAAAAAATGGAACTATTTCTCAGCTGCCGCTCAGCCCACAAATCGTGCATTATTATTTGTTTGTTTGGGGCTGCTTATCAGCTAGGCCCTGGGACCTCAAACAAAAAAACCCAAAACGCAGCTCAGATCATCAGTTCAAACGCACAGTGTGGCAAAAATGAGCAGCACTTACGCCATTTAGTTTACAGCACGCAGAATTTATACGCATGTGATTAAAGCTGCTATAATTGTAGTTTATTAATTTAATTATCCTAAATACATTTTGCTGGTTAATTGTGGGTGACTGGTACCACTGTGCATTGTTCGAGGCAGGCGTAGGGGCAATTGCAGTCACGCATCTCACGATTCCGCTATTATATTCTCACCTTATGATGACTGACTTCGACTCCAACTCCCAAGCTGAACTTGCAGCTAAAACTCAAGCTAAAACTGAAGCTGAACCTCAGATTGTAGCCGTAGTTGTAGCCAAAGGCGCAGGCGGAGGGATAAAGCAGTCAGCGGGCCGGAAATAAAAATATTAACTTTAGAGAAACTTTTCTAACAAACCTGCTTAAGATTTAATTATAATATTATATTTTATTCGACAAACCCCCCTTTGCGAAATGCTGTCTACTTCCCTGGTTGTAGCTATAGCTGGCAAGGCAATTGAAAAGCCGCAAACAATAATTGCAGTTGCCATGGCCCAGGCCGAAAAAAGAAGCAAAGCACGAGAAGACCTTACAACAAAGGATTCAACTAGGTGAATACCCTGTAATAGGCTACCAAAGAGCAAAACAAATTCCTTAAAAAATGTATAACTAATCAAATATATTTAGAGAGACAGCAAAGTTCAAAGCAAGCACTTCACTTCAAAATCGCACTTTTTTTAACCAATTAAACTGTGGCAAAAACTTCTTAAATTCGTTTTGAACATTCAACAAAGTTGCAGTAATTGAAATGATAAACTTTCAGCCAAATACACGATTACAGGGTATCCACGAAAACCGCAGCAATTTCAGCACCGCGGCTCATCCTGTTTTGTTTCAGTGGAGCTCGCTGATAGACTGAGTTTAGTTGGGCTGTGTGTGTGTGGGGTTATTTTAGGTGGGTGGGCGAGGGGTTGGCGCGGTGCGAATTAGGCAAATTGTGTGCAATTTTTGTGCGCACATTTTTGGTTTTTTTTTTTGTTTTGCATGTTTTGTTTTGCTTTCTTTCGGGGGAAAAGGTAAAAAGGCAAGTTAAGGGGCTTAACCAACTCGATTGATTGTCTTTGCTCGTTTTGCTGGAGGTTTAAAAAATGAAAAAAAAAAAAAAACAATGAAATAAATCTTGATCATGCCAAAGATTGCATACTCTTGACTGCTGGAGTCAAAAGGCCGTCATCTATATTTTAAAAATTCATAAATTTAGAACACAATCAGTGTTTTCCAATGATACTTTCTCATAAAAAGACGAGTTAAACAAAAAAGTTGTTTCACAAAACATCTTTTCAACCATTGTTATGATGGTAGCTATATATATATATAGATATAGTAGTCTAATCTAAATAGATTTTTGTTAGCTATAATAATACGCATATTAAATAAGTTTGGTTTCAATATGAACATGATTTTCTTATAACTTATCCATTGGCCAATTGTTGCTATAAGGTATAGTAGTCTGATATAGGGTAATTTAGGTATAAATATCACAGTAAACCAAAATATATTGTATTATATATAAATATATTGATCTGATTCGACCGGCTGCAACTGTTTGCAGTCAGACGAACATACTTTATGGAATCAAAGATTGCGTCTTCAATGAGTTGCAAGCTGAATGATAATATTGGAATACCCTAAATGAGGGCTTAACAAGATTTTCGTTGCTAGTTGCACGTAACTGTAACTGTGTTAAGATTCGTTCGCTTTTCATAACCCACGCGAGTTCACGGGTTCAGCGCTGGGGTTCAGCACTTGTGTGTCATCCGTTCCCCTTTCCCTCCCACCATACCTTTGTTCAGACCCACATCCCTCATGGGCTGCCTGCCTCTCTTCAATGCATTCTATGCCCCATAGCCATTTTTAGTCGAGCAACAACAGCAGGACGACAACAACAACAACAACAACACAACTGTGTTGGAGGATGAAGCAACTCTACGTCCACTCCCCCCCCACACAGACACTCCTTCTGCCTACCCCAGTAAAGCACCTTCATTAACATACCAGCTGCAGTAACAAGAGAGAGAGAGAGAGAAGGGGAGTGGCAGCGAGCTGAGCCTGCCTATGGGTAAGGAATTTTTAGCTTCATGGCTTGGAATTTGCCTGTAATCCGATACAATTTAGCGGCTTAAAGCTTCTGCCTGCTTGACGCTCAAGTTTCTCATCATCTTTTCTGCTGCTGCTGCTGCTGCCATTGCTGCTTACTATTTGCCTCCCTCTTGTCACCCCTTTGCCACCTTTGCCACCGGAGATCCGCAGCGAGGCACGCGCTTGTTTCTTTTATCCGCCTTCGCTTTTGTTTCGCCTCGAACGACAAGCGAAGCTGGTTTATACTATGAGTGGAGTAAAGACAAGTGATGGTTAGCGGAGGGGAATGAGGAAGGGGGTGGTAGGGGGGGGATGGTTTGTACAGCTGCCGCGATTAGTGATTAGATGCCACTTCAAAGGCCTCTTGCAAGCATTTACATTTAAAGCGAAAACTTGACAGCGAAAATCCACAGAAGGTCAGACAACATGAAAAGTTCAAGCATTTTTCAGAGTAAAAGTACTAATCAAAATATTAAAATATAAATGAATAATTCAATGTTGTCGTCACATGTTTACCGGCAAACCCATAAGGTATATGTGTTTTTATATCTGCATGCACAGTAACCCATCAGTATATATCTTCTTGATCACGATCAAAATCCAAGACTATAAGACTTAAAATTTGGAATATATCTTATAACAGGCGAAGATCAAGTTTGTTTCATCTTATCGATAACTCACTTTCTTATATATAGATACATATAGTTTTACGATTTCATTAATAAAGAACGGAGGCTTTGTACTGATACATAATATACATGGTTATATCATTTATTACTGGACAAAAATCATAAAGTTTGGGTAAAATAAACCCAACTTTTAGTGCAAGCCCTAATCTCATATTGATATTATTTTTATTAAAGGTGCTACTTTTGAAAAAAGTATATTTCTCAAAATATATATATAATAAAATAAAAATAAAAATAAATGAATATAGAATATAAATATAATAAAATAAAAATAAATGAATATACAATATATATAAAAGTTTTCTATATTCAACAATTTAATTATATTTATGTACAATTTCTGAGTCTGGCTATGGAAATGCAACCAACAACGTGCCATCAGATAATATTTCTCTTCTGCTTACTATAGTTCATATATAGATATAGTCTTAATACATTTAATCGTAGACCACTCAACTTGCTTACTAGATGGTGTTTAAGTTATTTTGCAGCTTATCATAATAATAATCATGACCCACCCATTGGGTCAACTGTGTCTACAGTGTCTGGATTTCTGCAAAACGCACATCTGAGCTCATAAAATATGCCAGGAAATCTGCTTTGTTTCACTGCTGCTGCTGCTGCTGCTGATGTTCTTGCTTCTGTTTTACAACACTCCTGTGCAGCACTTAGAAAAACCCAAATCCGACAAGAAAAATGATCAAAAATATAAACAAGACGGCAGCAAGACAGAAAGTGAGGCAGGCATAGTGACAGAGTGAGGCATACAAAATGCATGATGCAAAAAATAACAAAAAAATGATATCTAAACAATTTGCGCTTAAAACATTTGCTCGGGTTTGCTCGACAAGGATTACGTAACGTGTGTGTATGTGTGTGTGTGTGTGTGTGTATGTGTGCAGAAGGAGCTGGTGGAGGGGTATGAGTTGGGTTACATAAATGGGGCAACAGCAATGCTGTTGAATATTCTTGCTGTAATAATTGTTTCCTACAACACGTAGCCAAGGATTGAGGCAGTAGCCATTAACTTGCATCATGCAGTCCCCTTTCAGCAGGGGTTGTAATTATGAAGGATTTAAAAGGATAAGGGGCGGAATGGGGTGTGTGTGTGTGTTGCAGATTTGTGAAGCGTTAATCTACGCTCAGTCGCTGCTGAGCCAAATTGACTGCACGGTGCACAGATGTGTTTGTGGCAACATTTAAATATTTTACATTCCTATTTTTCACTTTTACACTCGACAAATTGCTAAATATGCAGCTTAGAATGCAATTTAAATTTTAAAGCGAAAACTTCAAAATTAAATATTCACCGCACAACTGAATAAGAAAACGAATATGAGAATGCATATGAATCTGAGTTTGAGTTTTGAGTACTAGCTTGCTTGCTGGCCAACCAGCATATATATTTAATATTTGTATATATTTAACTGAAAAGAGAAAGAATTTCACAAGATGCAAAAGTGCAAAAATTCAATTCGCAGTCAAACAGCTGCCAAACGTGCAATTTATTTTTGCTCAACTATTTCTTACGCTCGACTTGAAAGTTGAATGCTGCAATAAAATTGAAACTTTACACTTAGCTTCCTTTTATTTTATAATGCCAAACATTCAACTATATATACATTTTAAAAATGTAGAACTGCCATAAATTTGGCATATTCTGCCTGATTTTCAGTCGCAAAACTCTTTTCTTAATGCTTTGATTTGGATGCATCTCATTTCTTAAATCAGCTAAGATTTTTGTAGTCACATTTCTTATTAAAAGCCGCTGTTTTAAAATGTGTCTATCGGAAATCAAAACTGAACCAATATTCAATTCCAAAATCAATTCGATTCAGTAATAATTTCTACTAGACACTTTTAGTCGATTCAGTAATAATTTCTACTAGACACTTTTATACCTCACTAATATTTTGTTCTACTAGACACATTTATATCTCACATATACTTTTTTCTACTAGACACATTTATGTCTCACAGATACTTTATTCTAATATTCACTTTTATATCTCACAGATACTTTAAGTGTATCCCTCCTCATTAAGTACTCAGTTGAATTTTAGTCGCTGGTAAATCAATACTTCCCGTATAAAATTGCAACTTCATTTCCTTAATGTACACAATTCAGAATTCACTTCACTTCATATTCATAAGCTGCAAACAACCCTCAGTTAAGTGAAAGATGACAACAAAATCTGAGCGGACAAAAAACACCTGCAGCCGACCAAGTCAAGCTCTTAGCACAGGCCAAGGGCTTTGACAAATGCCACTTGAGGCAAGTACAAATTCCCCATAGGGGCGTGTTTTGGAAGTGTGGGGGAGGAGGGCAGGTGGAGTGCTCACTAATGTGCACATAAAATCAATATACACCATCGATAGCCAACAATTTGTAAGGCTTCCACGCTTTAAGAATCTCCCCCCAATTGGTAAGCCTGTCATTTTTTCAATTAAATTATCAAAATTACCAGGAAAGCCAGCAAAAAGACGACTTCAAATGACGACAGCATCTTTAGCACGTGCTGTCACGCAAAGACCATGGGTGGAGAGAGGGGGGACGGGGCACGGGACATGGGGGAGTGAGATTCGACTTCCCATTCGTGACGTGTAGGGCCCTGTTTGCTACCTTCACCTTGGCTGCAATTAATTCAGTGTAACATAATCTTCACTCACAGGTTTTATATACGACACTAAATCAGTGTGGCATGAGGCAGGGGCGGTGGCAGAGACACACACAATGCGGAACGACAACGGTGTGGAGCGTGGATAGGCGTTGCCCTGCACTGATTTGCAAGCCCCAATTATGCGGGCATAAGGAAATTTAATGCGCTCTGCGTTCAATTTAATTAGTTCCATTTAAAGTACAACCAAAAACATAACAGTCAAAAAACACAGAAAACCAAAAACATAAAATAAAAATAACAAGTAAGCAAGCTCAAGACTAGTAAAATCAACTACGAAATACCCTGCATTCAGCTGTTAAATTAATAAAAAATATATATATACAATGAGATCAATATGAGTATAGATTGGGAGGCTTGAGTTAGGTGTTTTCCATTCCAACTTGATAAAGTTTGTCCAGTTGATCAATAATATGTTAATATGCTATCGAAAATATATATATATATTTATACCTTATGGCTTTCCACTGCCTGTTACATAAATTTCCGCAAATATGGTATACCCTTTTTACCCATTCTACTGAGTATAAAAACAGAAAACAGACAATAACAAGCGTATGGGGAATTCTTTCCGCATATTTGCACGCCAGCCGATAATTATCGCTGGAAATTCGGTCAGAGGTTGAGCCCAAAACAACAAAAAAAAAAGGAGAAGGAGAAGGAACAACAACTGCTCCAAAGATGCCCCAGGCACGTTTCACATGCTTCGGCTACATCTGCATGCGGCGATTGTGTTGTGAAACCCTTAAACACCTGATATACAATCACAGTGGTGAGGAGAGATGGAGGAGGATGAGTGGGATAACAGAGGGATACTTGAACTTAAGCGCAGGTGGAGGAGGCTGCCTTTGTGCGAAGATCGTTTTGCATTGAACATTGAACAGTGAACAGTGAACAGTGAACATTGAACGTTAAACATTGAACATTGAACACGCACATTCATTGGCCATTTCATTTTCACTTTTGGAACATGCCCCACAGGGCTGCGAAGACAAATCACGGGGCGGTGATATTTCACAGTGATTTGTCGATTACGTGACTTTATTAGCAATCATACTTATAGCCATATAGCGATGGTATATCGTTTTGCACTTAATTGTGAATTTACAAACTGGACTTCACTTTATAATATTAACTTTTACACTTTTTAAATTCAGTGCCAATACAAACATTTCTTAGCAATAATAATCATTTTTTAAAATACTTTTGAAATTTGTACACACTTTAGTTCAGTCAATACAAGATTAACTAGTTTTTCTATGTATTCAGGCTCAATAAAGCAATCAAATTTCCTTCCTTATATATCTATATATATTATCTCTATCTTACTTAGCATCTTGCTTGAAGGTTTCTCTTTATACTCATTTTTGGCTATTTTTTTAAGCTTTTCATTAACTCAAATTTACCACGCTGTATTACCAAATTTTAGTATAAATATCATTGAATTATGTAAGGCTTAATTAATTAAAGTTTAGACATGCACAGTCACTTTTTGGGTCTTCTTTGACTGCTACAATAGAAAACTGTTTTTGTTGCAGCCCTATTTGAAGTGTGACAAATGCGAAAACCAATGCAATGAAATGCTCTAAAGGTATTTCTCTTGTAGCTTTTTGGATGCAGTGCGTCAATTCGCTTAAGTTTTCGACATGTTGGGCATGTGATGAAGATTAAGTAGAAAATAATTACGAACTCTCTCGTTGTATTGTTGGGTTGTGTTGTGTTGGGTTGGGTTGCCCTTGCGGATCGCGATCACTTTGTGATATGGAGGGAGCCGCGTGTAATTACATAAATGGCTATGTCAGTGCGGTGACAGGCCGGCGTCATCGCAACTGTCAGTCAGTCAGTCAGTCAGTCGGACAGAGAGACAAAGAGACATACGGAGAGTCTGTCTTGGAGTCTCTTCGTCCATCAGTTGATCATCAATCGTGCGAACTTTCCAGATCCATTGGCCCGCCCACTTGCCGACGATGCGGCCCCCAAAAACCAAAGCGAAACACGTTATTTTTGCTGAGTATCACTTGCCACGCACATCTCTAGAGGAGCAGAGGCATAAGGTACAGCTACACACAGCGAAAAAACTCTCAACTGCTTCAAAATTAAACCACTCTTACTTAACTTCGCTTAAACCAAACTTACACTAAAAAAAAAATATGTTTAAAATTTTAAGCTGTTCATTTCTATAAAATAAAAATTTCCATTTCTAAATTTGAGAATGGATTTTCATAAAATTTAGAAGTATAATTTCGAGTGTTGTTTTCTATGTATGTTATTCTTATATTAACTATTATGTTGGTTAGATTATTATTAAACATAAGCATTCTAAGCTTTCACAAATGAAAAACTTAGAAAAACATTTTAATTTCACTAAATTGCATTATTCGATTCTGAATCTAAAAAAGGATTTTTTCTACTTATTAGAAATGAGTTTCTAAGGGTTTTTTAATTTGTGGTGGTTTTTATTCTTAATGTAAATTTAGGTAGTTGGCAACAGCCACAAAAAATGTTGATTAATCATTTGTGCTGTGATCAAATGCTCAGATTTTGACAATGAATTTTCTGAGTGTACCGCGTAAGTTGGGCTTACCTGTTCGCAAAGCTGCAGCCTCTGCACATAAATCGCAAAAATAAAAAGGGCCAAATCAGCGTGTGTAAGATATTTTCAATACACACACTCACACACCCACAGATAAGGTCGGGGTTGGTTGGGAGGGGGACGTCTCGGCGACTCGCCTGATTCCCCACGGTATGCCATAAATTTTAAAGTAATTTTCTCAAACCAACCTCGCATTATTTATGGGAAAATATTACGTAGCATATAAGAGAGCTGGCCCAAATACAAAAATGCGCCTGTTTGCCAAGGCTAAGTTCGCCAATATAAACGCAGGCCGTTGCACAAATTGCACAAAAACTATGCCAAATAGAGTAATTAAATTAAAGTGTCATGATATACGAGAGTTCTACATATACAAACAGTCTGTGAGGAATCACAGCTAAAGATGCGCCCAGAGCTGAATCCAAGCAACTTTCGCACAGCAATCTGCGCAGATTTGAGTTATTGGCCAGAGTCTGAGCCAGGTCTGCAGTATGCAACATTGTGTGTGCAACAGGTCACGATTATCTGCATACGCAGCCGCCAATAATTTCAAAAATTGGCGCACTTAAAATCGGCTATCGGAGTTTGAGGTGAGGGGTACAAACATAATTTGAAAGTTATTTTGTTCAAGTCGAGAAATTATTGAGCAATATGCTGATCTGTAAAATCATAAATAAAAATATTCGTACTTAGGCTCCACTCCACTGGAGCGGCCTTCTCTCAATCTTGGGACGCTCCTACTCCTCCACTTTCTGGCCATTTCGATAACTTTTATGTTATTAGGTGAGAGAGTTGCTTTCAGGCGTCCTTTGCTTGGTTTGTTGGCTGTTTGCTTGGATTTGGTTGGTTTTGGCTGGTTGGTTTGGTTTGTTGGTTGGTTGATGCCTGCGCCTGGGGCTTAACGATTGATAAAGTCTTTTTATTTACAAGCTGATAATGATGGTGTAGGCGCAGCTGCTTTTGGCATTGCGACGCTTTTTCATATAATTTATGAGCAATTTGTGCGGTCAGCGAAGAGCTGGCTAAGATGTGTTTCCCGCCGCTTATTATGGGAGAAAAGGTGCTGAGATTTGCCAGATATAATGAAGGTAATAAGATTCCAAAGATCTTATACTTCCATAACAACTATTCTGATAACGCTGTGGACTAGGTTTGCCCAGCACTAAAACTTTTTATGGGAGCTCTATTTGTAAATAGTTTTATTGTGATACTAAAAATGTATTTAACACTAAGTTTAACTACATAATCCCCTATCAAGTTGCGAATATATTAACGCCATACTAAAAATGTATTTAACACTAACAAAAATTAATTTTTATGCAAAAATGGTATCAAGCGGATTAGCCAAATATTAAACAAACATTGAAACACTCAAATTTTTTATAAGAGCTTTGTGTAGTAGCTCTAATGTGTTACTAAAAATGTATTTAACAAAATCTTTTACAAAGTACGAATATCGGGTCAAGTCATTAAAGCGATAATAAAAATGTATGCTAAGCTTAGATTGAGCATTTTCAAAAAGCAATTCTTATGCAAAAATATAATTGAGAAAATTTTGTTGTTAAAAAAAAATATAATCGAAATATACAAATAACTAAGGAATTACCAAATTTCACCATTTAATGCGTCACAACAATTTCGAAACAAGAAAAAAAAAGCAGAAGACAAAAATCGTAAAAATGTCACAACAAAATGCTGAACTCATTTTTATACGCATATCGCAGCGTGGATTTTACGAGCCGCATAAAACATGCAACTTGATGGCGTTTAAGAAAAAAGTAGAAGAACAACAAAAATAAAACAGAAGACTCAAGACACGAACTAATAACAAGAATGCCTAAATGCAGCGCATAGGCTCCAAAACGTAAGGTATCTTCAACTAGATAGAGTGACAGAGAAAGAAATAGATAAAGAGAGAGAGAGAGATAGAGAGAATATATAATATAGCGCATGGTAGAGGTTGTCTCACTCCCGTCTAAGCCGATTATGCGCCACAACTTTTGGGTATGGGGGAAAAGAAGATCATAAAAATGTCGCTTGGCCAGGCAAACGATCTACTAGAATCGTGTTAAGTGTGCGATGCTTGATAGGCGGAGGAGCAGGGGACTTAGCAGAGCTGAAGGGAGTTTGGAGGTTGGGGAAAGAACGGTGTCGATGTCATTGCTGTCTGGCTGCCTGTTTGTTTTGGTTGTTGTTGTGTTTTGAGTCGGAGCTGATGAGTGTCATTAACATCAAATTACCACAAGTCATGTTTGACCAAAAATAAAGAGACCGATCTTCACTAGAAGAGAAGACGCGTGACAGTTAGTTCAAAGTAAAACAGAAATGAAAACCACAGCACTGTGGTCCAAACATGTCCAAGCCTCAAAGCAAATCTAAACCGACTCTTGAACACCCGGCGAAGTGAAAGAGTGATCACTGCACAGAGAATGCGCAGATAATTAGATATAATATATATATTTATATATATATAGAGGTAGTTAACACTCAGGATATATATTACTAAAGAGTAAATTGCCAAGCCAGAAAGACACACAATCTTAAGTGTGCAAGCGAAAACAAATTCACAAACCGACATCTAAATTTCACTATAAATTCCAAATTGGTAAAACAAGAAGTTGATTATAAAAGAAATCATCTTACGACCGTTGAACAAATATCTTTTTCACACACAGATTCTTCCTATGGTAGCTAAAAAATATAATGTTCCTATGTCTTTTTTAGCTAAAAGAGAGTAAGTCTATAGAAATCCTTAACAAGATAGTTTTAAAACTCTAGAACTATTTTGCATAGCAGTGGATAGGCATGAAACATATGCCTTAATGTATTACACATAATAATAGAATAATAGAACCCTCTAAAAAGTGTCGATAAATTTTATTTGGAGATTATATCAATAATTTGAAAAGTATATTTTACATATAAATTTTTAGATTTCAGACGCAGAGTATCTGCAATTCGATTCGATCTCAAAGACGATTCTTACTTGTTTTAATAGATAGATCTGGTCGACGTATCTAAATCTTAAGCCGACTGATCGTTCTGAATAATTATGTTAAACACGGCAAACTCATTCATAAATCTTTTTGGCAAGCAGTTAGTCCCACCAAAACTCTAAAACACGAACGAAAACCCACCCAGTCGGAGCTGAAGCAGTTGTGGCAACCAGGAGGTGGTGTAGAATCAGAGCTGAAAGCCAATATTTACATACGAGATATTATTCATTAGGGCTCAATGGGTTTTTGTGCGCTGAGCTTGCTTCACGCAACAACTTTTGTAGGTGATAAAAGTTGATAGTAATTTATTATACAGCGAAACGATCGTGACACGCTGAGATTGGAGGAGCCTTATTATTATAATATTGCTTTACTTTGGTTTGGTTTCGTTTCGGTTTATGAATTTTGTGCTTGGGGTTTGCGAACGATATCACAAAATGAAATCAATAAACCCGTCAATAAAAACAGAAACCGAAACAATTTTAAGATGTAAATTATGCAAATGAGACGCACGGATTTCATGTACAACATTAAAAAAAGCTCAAAAAATTAAAAAAAAAAAAATATATATATAAACAAAAATAAAATCACATTTCTCTGATTTCTCATATTTCTCTTACACAATTTTTTTTTTGATATTTAAACAAATAAGTTGGGGCGCCGCGTGGGCGAATGTTTTGAGAGGGGCGTGGCTGGATAGATTTGTAAAATAAATAATTTAAACAGATTTGGCAAACTTACGTCGGCGCTGTGGCAACGCTGATGAACTTGTTGTTGTCGTTGATGCTGCTAGTTCGCCTTGGGGTCGACAGAGTCGTTTCCAGAGCAACATTTTTGTAGATGCGCCGATGCTGATAAGACAACAACTGTTAGTCTAGGCGACAATTGCCAAATTTTGTTTACATTTCACACTCGCCGGCACATTAATTAATTAATTAACAACTCGGAACAGTTTGCATTAAATTTATATATGTAAACAATATCAGCTGACGCCCAGGGCTGCAGTAGCAGCAGTCGAGCTGCGCACGCGTTAGGAACAGGAGTCACTTTCGGAATCGGAGACGAACTTTGCGCACGTGCCGCCGTTTCAAATGCAACTGTGACGCGCACGAACACGAAAAAGAGTGAAAAGTGTAGACGACGACAATATTAACGCTAGCGGCAACAGCGACGCCGCCAGCAACAGCAGCAGGTGTCAGCACTGCCACAGTTGGTTACAAAATGTGTGCTTAATCTGTGGCGGCGTAGTATCAAAGTGAGCTTTTTTTTTTGTTGTGCTGCTTTTGCGCCCTCGCTTTGGGATGAGTTTCCGCAAAAAGCTCTCGATTTTTAGTGTGTACTTCCGTTAAGCCGGCCACTTCTGCGCCTCACGACGGTTAATTAACGAATAAAAGTCGGTTTTGTGCGCATGGCTTAAATGTGCGGCGGCACTGCTGGAAAAAAAATATAAAAAATAAAACAAAAACAAAACAAGACTGAAACAAAATCAGAAAAATGAAAAAAGAAAATATGTTACACCCAACGACGATGACGATGACGGCTGCGTCGGCGTTGGCGTTGGCAGCGCCCAAGCGCACATTGGGGCCAGGTCAGTGGAAGCATAAAACAGGTGTAAAAGCGATCTCAATGAAAAGTAAAACGTTTCACAGACACAGACAAGTCAACTCTCTATCTCTGTGTGTGTAATGAACTTGTAGCTGTTAAATTTTTACGATTTTCTGGGTGTGGACAATTAGATGTTCGTAAGAGTCAGTAAACGCATAACATTTTGATAGATCTTCCTTTCTGTGTTATTCAAAGTTTTCACGTTTGATCGCAGTGTTAATGTGTATGGTTGAATGATAACAACGAAAACTAAAATATTAAATAAGCATTATTGACAATTAACTATTAAATAACCAAAATTTGAGTACCTTTAAAAATTTAATTTGTTGCTTTTTTTGCACAGATAGGCACTGTGCGAGCAGCGCTGTTGACGTCGACAGCAACGCATCCGCCATATTGCTGTTGGTTTTTGTGCCAAAAAATGTAACAAGCTGAGCGCATTTTGCTGTCTGCTCTTTCGCCCGTGCAAAAGTTCATAATGCACGCAAAGCGTTTCTTTTCTTTTCTACACTTTTTTCTTTTTTTTTTGCTGTTTACTTGCACATTTATTGCTTTACGCTTGACGCGTTTCTCGCTGGTGCTGCTGACCAACATGCAATGTGACGTCGGCCTGCTGTTGGCTTTTTTGCCCTTATGCGGAAAACTTCTACTCATTCTACTTCTTTCTCGTGGTTGACTATTGTCTATTTGACATATTGCACTTGCTGCGCTGCCAACGTTGACGTCGGCTGCGTCGCTGTCGCTGCTGCTGTTCATTAAGCGAATCAACGTAGCGAAGCATAAAGGCAAATTAACATAAGACAACTTCTTTTTCGACTTCTGCTGTGGCGGAATTAAAGACCCTTTCTATTGCAACACATACACACACACGGCACAAGTAAATTGCTTTTCGTATGCGTCTAATTGCTATACAAATTTTAAACGAAGCTTTGTCTTTTTTTGTTTTTTTTTTGTGACAGGTCATAGCACTGCTTCCTCCCCTGTTATAGCTTGTGTTGTTATTACTACTGCTGCACAGGCCGCGGAAGCTTCGCCGTTCACAATAGACAGTTTCGTCTGCACTCTGTGTATATGTGAGCCTGTGAACCATGCAATCATCATCATCATAATCTTAATTAACTGGCATCGTGTATTTTAACTAAGTTATGTTATTCGTTATATCCAAAGTACGACATTCTAACGAGTAACACAATATTTTCAATAGATAACGTTTAACGGCAACTTCTGCCAATCAGTTTACGATATCACTATGAGAGCTTTGGTAATCAATAACATACATTGCAAATATTGAGTCTGCTATTAAACAGTTTTACGAAGAATGTTAACATTAAAGTTGGCACAAAAATTATAAATCGAAGAGCATTCAAGCTTCGACTTGCCACAAATATGCGTTATGGTTGTTGCCTTGCGCTTGCGTGTTTTCAAATTGCTTTAAATTATGAATATTTATGTGTGCAGATGCGCAACAATATGGAGCACTACCGTGTGGCAACCACACAAGTTGGCTTGTGGCACTTGCTTGTCGTGTGGCAACGATACGTTGCCATGTTAACAATATTACACAAATCGTTTGAGTAGCTCAAAAACTAAAGACATCAAAAGCTTTTGTTAAGCAGTGAAAATGTCGCGCTCATTGAATAAGGATTATCGGTCAGCTGATTTCCAGCAGCTCAGTCAGCTGATCAAAGCTCATCCGCTGATGAGGAGAACATCAACAACGGAACAGCAGCAGCAGCTGCAAAAGCTTCGCACTCCCGAATATCGTACAAAATGTGTGATGAGAGCTTCCCTTGATGACATTGCTCTGGGTGTGAGTATGAGATGGAAGATGGCGGGATAGACGAGAGAGAGAGATAGAGAAGAAGAAAGTGATTTTTTTCTGAATACAAATATTTCACCCAAAACTCAGTTAGCTATCGATTTCCTTATAGATCAATCTGTACAAGTTGCACTTGACCGCTGAGAAGTCCGCAACAAAGACGGAGACAATTAGCTTTGCTGCAGCTCCCCAAAGCGCAGGGCAAAGTGGAAGGCCAACTGCCACGCCCTTTATTAAGGTGCTGTTGCGCAAAACGCCCATTGTGATTCTGTTTGAGCGTTGCAGCATGACGGCGGAGGCGGACAGCGAGGAGGGTCGCCAAGTCCTGGCGGATAATCAGCGCTACGAGGAGCTGCTCTCCGGCACCGATAAAACGCGACGCACCATCGATGCGGATACGCAAACGATGACGGCTCTTATGAAATCCAGATTGGTGAACACGGAACGCCTGCGCACGGATAATGTGGCATCCTATGTGTCCAATTTCGAGATGTTCGATACGTACAAGGATCTGCAGGGCTCGACGAAGAGTGTTGAGGTGCAGGGTTCCAAGAAAATGGAGGTGACCACCTATAAAGTTGGTGGCATTGATCAATTTGTGGGCATCAATAAGTTGGCCAGCTTTCGGGTCGCGCTCATGCTGACCATGCGCATCCTTGCCAGCAATGTTTTCGAACCCCAACAGCGACGTTTTCGCAATATGACACCACCTGATCCTCTTGCCGAGGATGTCAAGTTCAAGTATCGCCTGCGGCTACTGTGGCGATTGAATGCTCCGTCCTCCAATACAGGCGTGCACCAGGCGGTGACTTCGGTCTGCTTCTGTCCCAGCAATGGCGACATCCTGGCCGTCTCCTATGGCATCTATACGTGTGCCCGCTCTGTTCAGAACCCGAGCTGTGGCTATGTCTACGTGTGGAACATTAAGAATCCCGTGAATCCAGAACGTTGCTACACTTACCAGGTGGCCGTGGTCACTGTTCAATTCTCACCTGTTGTACCACAATTGCTGGCCATTGGACTCCACAATGGCGACATTGAGGTTAGGGATATCTCCCGGCCTGATCAGCCGCCGGTGGCCATCTCGCAGCGCAGCAGTTCCCCTCACTTTGAGCCCGTCACGTCCATCAAATGGATTCCGCGCAGCGATGGCGATGCCTCGGCGGGTGCCGAGATTACGCCGTTTCTGGCTGCATCTCAGGCCGGCGCCATAACCAAATATCAACTGATCAACAGTCCGCACCTGTTGGGCTTTGAGCATCAACGTTTTCAGCGTGCCGAGGGCGAGCTGGAGGGGATTTCCCTGCAGCGCCCGGCGCAGTTGGTGCCGCTGCTTGCCAATCGACATCCGCAGTGTCTCGAACTAGTGCTGGATCCAGTGCAGACAGATCTCTACTATGTGCTCACCGACGAGGGCACACTCTACAAGTGCTCCACCAACTATCCGCTGCAGCATCTGGAGCTGCGACAGGTGCACGAAACGCCAGCGGTCTGCATGGATTTCTCACCCTGGTCACCAAAACTATATCTCACCAGTGGCAGCGATTGGTAACCGATGAGATTAACATAAGCTTGCCAGGAGTATATTTTTTTTCTTCCTTTCCTTTAGGTGCATTCGCATTTGGCTAACTGGCATCCTCTTGCCGCTAATCACGCTCCATCATCATCTGTCGCCGGTTCACTGCGCCCGCTGGAGTCGCACCCATTCGACAATCTTGGTCAGCCTCAGTCTCAACACCGTTGACATTTGGGATCTGAGGAATAGCACACTCAAACCCGTCTCATCGACCACAATTGATGCCAAGATTGACTATACAACCTTCTGGTAAGTGGATTCAATATTTTTTGCCATGACCAATTCCTCATTTAATCGTTCCAATCTCAGTTTTACACACTGCGGTCGCTGCTTGGCCGTGGGCAACGAGGCTGGTCATCTGCTGATGTTGGCCTTTGAGGATATGCCCTTTCAGCCACACTTCCAATACAGGCAACTCAAACGAGCTCTTTTCAAGGCTTTGGCCTTGGATCCAGATCTGCTGGAACAGGCAAAGAGTGTGGGTTATTTTGGTTATCCTGGCGGCAATTCTAAAACAAATACTCAGTAAAATTTAACTGGCAAATAAATATTAATATAATAAATAAATAGATTAATAAAAATAGATCAGCTGATTTCTGTAAATTGTTTTTAGCCAGTTTTACATTCCAAATTTGAATGCAATTTTAATCTAATCCGCTTTGAATTGACAAACGGTTCAGTTTCGAGCAAGTGAAGCATTTTATCCATGGGTTGTCTTCTACATAAATACTGCATTTTCATTTAGAATAATTATTTTTTGTGTGACTTATTTTAATTTCGCATTGTTATAAATTTCTTAAAAATAACTAAGAAAAACTTTACTTAACTTTACTCAATGAATTTTCGTACTTACCAGGTCGAATCTCAGCCACAACCCAATTAATTTCGCATTTCAAATGCAAGTAAAATCCAAGCCAGATACTTGAGCCCATTTCTGCTCCACTTTGCTATCGCTGCTAACCCCAATCGGGAGCTGCCCCTTATCAGAGACTATGCATATGCAATTTAAAGCACACACACCTGGAGAACACCTTGAGCACACATACACACACACACTCACCACACATGATAGCCGCCAAGTTCAAGTCGAGGTTTGTGGTTTTCATTTTTGTGTTTTCCGATTTTCCGCCTTTGGGTTTTTTTTCGTATCGCTCGTATTTCAGTCGTAAGTAAAGCGTTGTTGAGAATGCCCCAACTACTGCGCCAGAATCTGTTGGTGCCGGCGCCGCCAACGGTGACCCTGCACGATCCCCGAACTCATCTGCGACGGCTGCCACCTGCCTACAGCACCGCCCAGACCCCATTCAGTCGAGACAAGGATTTTGCGCCACAGTTGCGATATCAGCTGGAGTTGCCTCGCAAGCCCAAGCTGCGACCCTGCAAGGTCATCTTTGTGGGTGACTGTGCCGTGGGCAAAACAGCCATCGTCAATCGGTGAGTAATCTGCACTCACCAAAAAATCAATCGTACTTTTAGAGAGAAAAAATTTAGTTCTCAATTCTTAAAGCAAAAAATGCTTGTTTATTATTTTCTTAGTGATTTTATGCAAAAACTGTCTACTGCCTTTTCTAACTGACTGTTTCGTTTGCTTAGCTTCTGCTTTGATAAGTTCCAGTGCAACTATAAGGCCACCATTGGCGTCGACTTCGAGCTGGAGAACTTTAACATATTGGGTCACAATTTTAGCCTGGAAATGTAAGTTAAATAAAACACATGCACGCATTAAAAAAAAACGCATATACTTTTGCTTTTTGCACTTTGCAGGTGGGACACAGCTGGTCAGGAGCGGTTCAAGTGCATAGCGGGCGCCTATTATCGCAATGCTAGTGGTGAGTATATTAATATAACATATAATATCACTCCATATACTGGCTCATTTCAGTCATTGTGGCCACCTATGATATGTCCAAGCGGGAGACTCTCGACTCTGCCAAAAAGTGGCTCTCCAGCGCTCTAAATTACAATACAGCGCAAAAACCCTTAATATTTCTAGTGGGCACAAAAGCAGATCTCTTGGTGAGCGGTTAAGTTTTTGAATTTTGTTAAATATTTTAAAAAATTGTACATTCCTTTATACCATATTTATTAACTTCCGCCTAGACAAAGGAGGAATTTATTAGAATGGAGCGTATTGCTGGCGTCGGAGCTGCAGAATTGGGTGCCGAATACTGGTCTTTATCAGCGCGTTCCGGTTTTAAAATCACCGAGTTTTTTCAACGTTTAGCAGCACTGGCTTTTGAAACGGCCGCGCAGCAACAGATTAACACATTCAGAAGCACAACACAAGAGCAGACAAAACAAACAACTGAAAAGTCTCAAAGATTTGGTGAGCCCTATTTTCAACTCACACAAATTTAATTACTAACAAGTATTTTCTTTTATAGATTTACGCAGCTATTTTAGCAGTCGCTCTGCCAAGCCAAAAAGTGGCTGTGCTTGTTGACAGTCTTTTTTAATTGATTTTTACTAATGTTAAAATTTATTTTCAAATTACCGCACTCAAATAAACGTTTAAAAAAAATGGGTTGTCGCTTTAATTATTTTTTACAGCGCTGCCACATCGTCATATAGTTGACACTCTGTGTTGTTGGCGTTGCCATTTACGACGCAACCCTGTGCGAGCGTTGCCACTCGCACGACTTCTGGCCACGCCACTGTCAGATTTGGCTTCCGCCGCTTTGACAACTGCCCCTCAGTTTTCCTTTTCATTTCTTTTTCTCGTAGAAATGCCACCTAAAAAGCCAACCGAGAAGTCCGGTAAGCATTTTTTATATAAAAATGCCTTTAAAATGTGTGATTTAAACATAAAAATCAAAACTAATGCATGCTCAATGCGAGGCAATGTGTAGAAATGTGTAAAAGCCAGAATTACTAGCAAAAATAATGCCAAATCTGTTTGCGCCACGTGCGGCATAAAACAATTAAAAATGTGTATGCTAAAAATGCAGTGTGTGCTTGTGTGTGTTTTTGACACACTCACTTAATATTTATAAAACACGTTGTGTATTAAATGTGCACTTCAAGTGACACAATTAAAATCCGTTTTCAACAATGCTCAAATCGTTGCGCGTTCGTTTTTAACCTCACATTTAGTTGAAGCTGTCTTTGTTTATAGGTGTTAATTTTTTTTATTTATTTATTTAACAGCCAAGCCCGGCGATAAGAAGCCAGAGGCAAAGAAGCCTGCGGCAGCACCCGCGGCTGCTGCTAAGAAGGATGCGCCAGCTGCTGCTGCCAAACCAGCGGCTGCTGCTGCACCCAAGAAGGCTGCTGCTGCTCCGGCTAAGAAGCCCGCTTCTGCTGCTGGAGCCAAGAAGCCCGCTGCCGCCGCTGCCAAGAAGCCCGCAGTGAAGAAGACCGTGAGCAAACCGAAGGCCAAGGATCTGAAGAAGAAACTGGGCGCTGGTAAGAAGCCACAATCGGTGCTAGCCAAGTTATCCGCCAAGGCTCGTGCCGCCACCAAGGGCAAGAAGCCCGCTGCCAAGGCTGGAGCCAAGCCCGCCAAGGGCACAGCCAAGGCCAAGGCAGTTGCTCTGCTCAACGCCAAGAAGGTGCAGGTTAAGGTAAGTCTCAAGAATAAATATATATTAAAAATTAAAATAATAATTTATCTTTTTTTTTTTGCTATAGATCATCAAGGGAGCCTTTGGCACCCGTACCCGCAAGATTCGCACCAATGTGCACTTCCGTCGTCCGACGACGTTGAAGCTGCCCCGCAATCCCAAATACCCGAGGAAATCGGTGCCCACCAGGAATCGCATGGATGCTTACAACATCATCAAGTATCCACTGACCACGGAAGCAGCCATGAAGAAGATCGAGGACAACAACACTCTGGTCTTCCTCACACATCTGCGCGCCAACAAGAACCATGTGCGTGCCGCTGTCCGCAAGCTGTACGACATTAAGGTGGCTAAGGTTAACATTCTGATCAGGCCCGATGGTCAGAAGAAGGCTTATGTGCGCCTGGCGCGTGACTACGATGCACTTGATATCGCCAACAAGATCGGCATCATATAAACAACTGGTAATGCAAATCGGAACATCGCGTTTTACATTTTCACCATAGGAGTTTTTTCTATAAACAACAAAATATTAATTAATCTGTGACACGCTAGAGCGAAGATGAACGTTTGCAATGTTGTCTCTGGGTATAATAAAAACAAAAAACCACTCAAAAAAATCAATGATTTGGTTTGCTTTTAGTTTTCGCATATTTCTCTATTTTATTTCAGACATTTTTCAGCAAGGAAATAAAACTTATTTAAGAAATGTAAGTTTTAAACTCGTTTTCCAAGTCATTTTTTTTAATTAATCAATTATATTTGTTTTCTATTATATTTTTCAGTTTGACTACGGTTTCGATATCTGGTTTTTATCATTAGGTGTGTATTTTATTTTTGAACCATTATTTTTAATGTATTCTGATGATATATTAGAGTAGGAATCTCTTTGAGCTCCAGTCATTCGTTGCCCTGAAATTAAACATCTCTCACTGAACAATATACTAATTCCAAGTATGGATTACTTAAATTTTTACCTTACTAATTTAAAATTTTTTGCCTGGTAATTTTCAGTTTTGCACAGCAACAAGCCGTTTACTCTTTATAAGGTGTGTATATCTTAAGGATGCCATTATGTTATTCATAATGATGATATTTTATAGAAGGAATCTCTTTGAGCTTCAGTCATTCGTTGCCATGAAATCAAACTTTTCTCACTGAACTCTATGAGCATTCTAAATTTATAGTTTTATTAAGATTTTAGCTAATCACAAATTTTTATTTTCTTTTACAGAGGGAATGCAGCTTAATTTATATATGCTATGCTTTATAAGGTGTGTATATTTACATATTTCGAAACCTATTGATTCTATGATGATATTTCAAAGTGGGAATCTCATTGAGCTTCAGTCATTCGTTGCCATGAAATTAAACATCTCTAACTGATAAAATTGCTTTAGTTGTAGTCGAATCAGTTTTAAAAATATTTTGAACTAATTTATGTATAATTTGTATTTTCAGCCATCGCAATTCATCTGGGTTTAAGACAGAAGCAACTGGTTTTCTTCTTCACATGTGCAATAAATAAATAAAGTCACGTTTTTTTCTAATACAAGATTTGTTGTTTTTAATATCTGCGAAATTGTTTTCGGAACTTGTCATAATGATAATCGTCTGTGGCACGCTTAACGCCATTTGGATTGGTTTGATGTTGCGCTGATTTACTCTTGGCTTCTTTATCCTCTCGTTTGCGTCGACGCTGCTCATTGCTGTCCTCGATGTTGACTGGAAAACAAGAGCACAGATTAGGATTAAGATTAGATTAATTAGATTGAGCAGCTTACAGCGATTATGTTGCATAAAGTTCACAGCCATGTTGGTAGGCACAAATTGCGAGGGGCCATCTTTCTTGTTCTTGGCATCCTGGAGCAGTTTCTGCTTGGCATCCTCCGTTGCCTCAATGTTGCGTATCTTGGCATGAATACCTAGATCCACTTCAGGTATTCCATTTAGCATCTGATTCGATAACATTTCCTCGGATCTGTGCGACGATGATTGTCGCAAATGATCGGGCAGGGCGTAGAGTGCCGCATCCTCAGGCGTTAAATATTTATGGGCATCGCCATCGTCAGCATTATCAGCGTTGTCATCGGCACCGCCACCTTTGCGCTTCTGGAGCTCTTGCTCAATGTATTTCATCATTTCCTCGTCTTCGTCTCGCTTATTTGTTTCGGCTGAGAATTGTGTACCGATACCCACATCGTAGGCATCTTCGGGTTCCTTCATTTTGCCCGATTTCAGTGTCTGCATATTGACCAGACCACCCATTTTCACATTGAACGGATCCTTAATGGCCAGCTCTTCCTCCGGTGCCACCTTCTTGCCAAGTGCCAGGCCCACAAGACTGACGCCATTGGGACGCTGTCGCAAACGTTGACGTTCCTTGATTTCGTCCAGAGTAAGCCTTGTTAAAAGAGACCGATTAGATTAGAAGCGAATATATGTATATTTATATTTATTTATAATTTACTGTTCCTCCTTTTCGCCGTCATCGGAATTTTTGCGTTGGCGCAGATTTTTTCGGGATGATTTCTTAAAAACTACAGTTGCAGGTTTCTCAGCTTTTTCATTTTCAACTTTGTTGTCAGTCTGCATATTTTATTTTTGCCCAAGCGTTGTAATAGAAAATAAAATGTAAAATGCTATTTTTGTTTACAATCCGCAATAACTGAAATAGCAATAGTATCGTTATGCACAAATATATCGATACACAGAGTTGTATTATCGGCATCGTCTGCCATAGAAAATCGATTTTTCTTGTGTTTGCAAACTGCACATTTGGCGGAGCAGCTGCGTCCTCGAAAACGCTGATGCATACTCAAGAAAAACGCTAAACGTTTAAGCCAAGCGACTAGAAGCCGCTCGAGAACATGTACAACGGCATTGGATTGACGACGCCGCGTGGCTCCGGCACCAATGGCCATGTGCAGCGCAATTGGGCGTTTGTGCGGCCAGGCAAAAAGGACAAGGACTATCGGGTCGAAGATAATATCAAAAAGCTGGACGCCCAGCTCAATCGACCACCAAACAAAGAGATTTTGGATCATGATCGCAAACGCAAAATCGAAGTGAAGTGCATCGAATTCGAGGAAATACTCGAGAAGCAGGGGTAAGAAGCCAAGTTCAATTTGCAATTACAATTACAATTGTAATAGAGAAAAATTTGGTAACAGAGCAGATCCGTCACATGAAATGCAATATTACTGTTATATAACACCGGTCCACCCAACAACACTGTGCACATTTTATGTTCTTTTTGTTGTTGTTTTTTTTTTTTGGCCAATGCACCCGACTCGTGTGTGTCACTATTTACATTCGCTACCCGCCGCTTGCTATTTTCTGATGTTGTGTTTGCATTGCGGCGCCTGGTAGTTAACAGAGAGCGTGGCAAGCGCACGCAGGCTGAGACGCACACGCGCTCAGCAAGCTAGAGCCACCACCAAACCACCGCACAACCTTAAAAAAAAGCCACCCCCAAAACACCCCACACCTTGTTTTGCGTCACATGTGAGCACGCTCTGGTGGCGCTCTTTTCTTCCGGGTGACCCAGCCAAGTCTGCCCTGGACTGGTGGTGAAAACTGAACTGCATTTCAGTTGAAGAGATTATTTCACTAGACTCACACATCCGCATAACGCATAATAAACGCGGACAACAAATTAAAAAAAAAATACTGAATATTATATTTAATGTTGTTTAAGTCTAAATGAAAACCTGTTTAAAATAATACTAAACATTCAAATTAGAGCTGTGAAATTAATTGTTTATTACTTTTGTCTAAAAGGTAAAAAAAAAAATATAAATCTAAAAACAGCTTAAAGCAATGTTTGAAATGTATTCCATATGTAAATTATAATATATCTGAGCGCTTTATTTATATATATCTATATTTATTTTAAATTTATTAAGATTTAAATTATATTAATTGTTCTTTTGTTTCAAAACAGACGAACACCGGAGGAGATCAAATCGCACGTGGATACTTATCGCCAGAAATTGATGGGCCAAGGCAAAACTGATTTGACTAAGGATGAATTTGGACGTGTAGCGTAAGTAGCCAACTAATCTCAACTGAAAGGCAGACCACTTAAGTGCACTTAGTATTATGTAATTTAAACAATTTATTGGCCACAATATAAAGTTGACAAATCAATAAAACGCTTGAACCAAAAACATGTCTGTTCGCGTGTCAAAAATCTCAGCGCCAGCTGTCAACAGTGTGGCAAAATCCACATGCGCCGCCGGCTGCGCACAGCACGCGACCACAGTCATCACCATCCCCATTCAACCCCCTCCCAAGCGCACACAAACAGTTATGGTCCAATTGCCCAATGAAAACAGTCGGAGTTGTAGAGACAAAAAAGCTGCTGGAAAAGATTTTTCTGTCACATTCAGTCTTCCAAAGCCAATGCACACAAACCAGAGGCGTTTGGCCATCGTGCTCAGGATCCATAAAATTTATAATAAAAATAAATAATTATTTAAATAATACAATAGAAAACAAAATTTAAATAAAAGTTTAACAATCGAAATAAAATGGAGTCGGTTCTTCAAAATCTGCTGACTGCAAAACGAGTTGCGAGATAATTTTTTAGGGGAGCTGCTGGAAAAATCAATACCTGACACAAAAACCGAATGCGAAAATGGCAGTTGAGAATGCGGCAAAGGAAAATGCAATCAATATGCAAGCATTCGAGCAGCCCCTCAAGTGTGGATATCCAACAAATCCAACGAAATGAAGAAGAAACCTAAATATATCTAAGCAATGGGCGGCTTTTGTTGTTGGTGGTGGCTGCCACCGGTTCGACCACCCACCCACCCACTAAACGGATTAGCTGCGTCGCAGTGGTTGCTTTTAATGTTTCAATCGAATACAGAGTGCAAGTGTTAAATGGAGCACTAAGAGCTGCAGTGTAATGTAAGCTTCAACAGCTCAGAAACTGAAAGCAACAAATCACTAAATAAGTCTTCCAAACATAGCTTGTAATTTAGTTTAGTCTTAGTCGGTAAATGGAGTTAAGTGAACGCGCTAAAAGTTTGCCACAAACGGAGTTACAAATACTTAACTTAAATAATATCCACAGTCTTCCAAGCTATAACAAAATAAAACAATTTATATATATAAAAATAATGTAGCGAAGTGTGAAGCTATACAAATGCTAATCCATTCGTCTTCCAATTAATTCGATAAGTTTAAACATATAATATACATATATTTTTGATATAATATATAATACATTAAAATAATAATAAAAAAAAACTCACAAACGTGTCTATAAAATATAGAAAATTTACGAATATAAATAGTTATACAAACGGGTCTATAAAATTCAATTAAAATTGTAAAAAATAATATTTTTTAAAGTGTGAAAAACGTGCAAGAAATATAAAGTTTAAGTATACGATAATCCACTGTCTTCCAGATAGGAATAAATCCAATAAAAAAATAATTCATAAATATATTTACTAACTTAATCAAATAATTATATATATTTATATTAATCCACTGTCTTCCTTATAAAATTGTGGAAAAGTATTACAATTATATTAATATAACTTGCCGTATTTTATTATAAACTAAATCCACTGTCTTCCGTAAAAAATTGTGGAACTAATTTTGTTAAAAAAATATAGTTAAATATATTACGAATACTGCAAAATTAATATTTTTATAAAGATTGTTGAAAAAGTTGAATAAAACCACAAATAATAATATAATAACAATAAAATAATATTCGCGCTCTGCATAAACAACTTGCCAACCCCCTTTAAAACGAACTCTCTACAAAACCACTCGAAAAATTGAAAATGCTCTCCTCAGAAGTCTACACGAACTCAACGACGACGGCGACAGCGACGGCCACAGCAATGGCGACCGCCACCTCGACGGCAGCCACAACGACAACAAAAGCCTCCACCAGCAGCACATTGCATGTTATCCTCAATAACAAGAAGAAGCGACGCAAGAAGCGACGCAAACGCGCAGGACACGCAACCAGCTGCAACAACAGCAACAACAACAGTAGCAACAACAACAGCAGCAGCAACACCAACAACAGCAATAACACTAACAACAGCAGCTGTAGCATTAACAAGGCCATCGTTGGATGTTTGGCTGGGAAATGTAAAGCACAATATTTTCAGCACGATAATCGCGAGTACATTGCCAAGTATGAGAGTTTCCACTTTACGGCGCAAGCAACGGCAACCGCGGCGGCACTCAACTATGCAGCCGTTGCTAAGAAATTCAAGCCATTGCGGCCGGTTTTGGCAAGCGGCGCCAAGAAGAACAGGCGAACAGCAACGCCCAGAAAGTTGCATGCCGAGTGCGCCTGCGTCTGTCAGAGTCCAATAAGGATGATGACGCAATGCCCGAAGGAGTTGCCGCTGCGAACAGCTGTTGACGGCCAACGGGATATGTCTGTAAATAAAACACTCAAAACAACACCCAACAATGCAAAAATAAATCTGCCGGCGCTGCTCGGGGAGCTACTCAAGCATTCGTCGAGCTCATTGCTTGAGACGCTGCTCCTCGGTGCTGGCAGCGCAACGGTGGTGAGGTAAATATATGAAGTCACAATAAATGGAACTTAACCTTTCTTGTAGTCTGCGTTTTTCGAGGAAGTAATTAAAATTTTGGAGAGCTTTATTATCAAATAATAGCACAAAATTATTTCAACAGCGTTATAATTAAGTTATATATTTCACTATTATTTATTGAAGCAAACGCCAAGTCTCCCAATAATAGCAGTATTATAAATCAATGCATAACCAAACATTATATCCGTCTTCATTGCAGCGCTCGCGATACACATCAAATTGCTGAAGCCCAGCAGCAGAAGAACGCCAAATTGCGCGAAGCCTTTAACATATCCGAGTTCTTTGTGGAGGGCAGCAGTTTTGATTGTGATCGCAAGGCTAAGGAGGACTTGGCCAAGAGTGTGGCGCTCCAAAAAGAACTGGACGCCCAGCGCGAGAGCCTCGCAGCGGCGGCGGCGGCCGCGGCGACAGCAGGCAAAGTAGACAAGGAGACGGGCAAACGCTATGCCTTGTTACGCACCCCTTCCCGGGAGCGTGATGAGGCAGTTGTAAGTGAAAAGGCCGCAGCCAGTGGCGATGAGCGCGACCAAGTGTCCAAATCGGACAAGAAGAAAAAAAAGAAGCGTGCCAGGGAGAGGTAAATGAAATCTTTTTATAATATTTATATATATGGCATATATATTAATTGGTATTCCATTCACATTCACAGTTCGGCAAGTCCTGAGCGCCGCAAGGACAAGAAGAAAAAGTCAAAGAAGCATAAAAAAGAGAGGTAAGAACTCGGAAGAATCAATCACAAGCACTGAGTCTTGTCCAAGTTGTGTAGCCTCTGTGTTTATTCAACTAGTTGTTTCTTATTTACTCTTACCAACTTCTGTTTACCAAAACACTTCTTTTTGAAATCATGAATTTTTATGTTCTCTATCAATTATTTACATATTCCGTACATTTTGAAACTGTTTGGCTTTTGATTTTCGTGTTGTTTTTATTTTTTTTCTGTTTCTATTGTTGTACTTGTTGAAAACGTGATAAAAACTAAAACAAAAAAATTAAGTAAACGCAAAACTGAAACGAATCTTTGTAATTAACAAACAACTGCTTAATACTTTTTGTGTTTTTCGTCTCTACTCCTTCTTTTACTACATTGCATTTGAAACTCAAACCACAAAAGGGACTCATATGAGAAAGAAAGTAAAAAGAAGCAAAAAGTTATGTACAAATGAATTTGCATACAACCATATTATACTTAGTTTATAAATGAGCTTATACCTAAAAAAAAAAACCAAAAAAAAAAAAAAAAACAAAATACATAAAAAAACAACCAACAAAATCTTATGAATGAAATGTTTCAAATGCGTTTCCAAAATGGAAAAAAAAGTATTATAATATACTTTTAATAACATATTTTTGCCGAAGGCATCGTTTTATTTATTTTGATATTGTGCGTAGGGTTGAATGGGCTTTCTCTTTTAACACTAATGTCTATAAGCACACACACATACTATTACATACACACACATTCATACACATTTCTTGTTTGAAAACATTCATTTTGACCTTATCAAAAGACTTTGGGTAAGTAAAAATTCGATTTTATAATAACCAAATTGTTATCTACTTCCAAAACTCATCTTCATGACAAATTGACACACACTCACACACACACATATTTACACACAAGTTTAAGACAGTTTTGATGTTAAGGAATCAACTGTGTTTTGCAACAATTAAAAGCGAATTACTTTCTCATCTTTCTTTCTATTATTATTGTTAACCTACAACTACTACTATTATTAAGACAATGCATTTTTGAGCAGTTTTCGATAAAGGTAAAGCACTAAAAACCACTAAAGTTAACCAACAAAAAACAAATTACCCTTTTTACCAAAGAACCAAACTTCTCTTAATGTCGCTGCCAAGCCCAAAAAAAAGACAATTTTTTGGGCATCCCAGTTTTTGGACTGGACACACCAATTTCTAGCTGAAAATTGATGCAGAACCAAAACCATAAGTGCCAGCACTAATCTCGTAATAAAAAACATTCTACTTGCAGTAAGTCGAAAAAGAAGAAATCCCGCAAGCGTAAATATAGCGGTAGCGATAGCGTCGATAGCGATAAGGATAGCGATGATGATAATGATAACGATGACGGGGAGGAGGATGAAGAGCAGGCCAGCAGCGATGCAGAGCGTGAGTTGAAGAGTGCACGCAAGAGAGCCAAAAAGGAAAAGGTAATGCCCTTACTAATTAAAAGTGGGAAATACCCCAAACAAAAAAAATAAAAACTAAAAACAACAAAAAATGAGAGAAATTTGAAAGTAATTTTCCAGTAATTACTGCCGCCTATACTTAAAGAGTGCATGTGCTGTGTGCTATTCTCATAACTATCATGACTTAAATCTCTAATTTTTTCTAACCACTCTCAACTAATTCTCTATATATAATCGACCCATTTACTACTATATATCTACTAACTAAACTCAAACATTACGATGTAACATTTTTCACCTGATGATAGAATTTAACTTTTTCTCTCTCAAAATCTAATAAAATAATAAAATACATCTATATATATCTATACTATATATATTGTATAATACTTAATATTGATGATAACTCGATTGACTTTATCGTTTTTCGTTGTTTCAATTGTTCACCAAAATATTAAACATACGCCATTTCTTCTCTTGCTTATTTACTTCTTTTTCCACCAAAAAAAAAAAAAAAATAAACAAAATAATAATAATAAAGAAACATTTACTAATATAACAATAACCAAAGTACTGAACTATTAAACCTGCATATAAAACATTTTCTACTACATAAATATAAAAGCATACCAAACTAATTAGTAATAATAGAACAAAAAAAATGAATATTTAAAAAAATTCACCCCACAAATATTGTAAAAGGTAAAAAAGGCTTCAAACGCATACACAAAACTAGTATTATTAATTTTTTCTTTAAGTTTTGATTACATTTTCAGTTCGTATAGCTAGTCGAAAAGAGGACTAAGCACAACATTTATATAGAACTATAAAACTAAATTATTTTTGTGCCTAGTCCCATCTTTTTGTGTTTTTTGTTTCGCTTATATATGTACATATATATCTGAAATTTTGAGTTTAATGTAGTTTCGAAAACCTTAAACAAAAATCCAACAAATCAAATTTTATAAGAATCGAAAAAGAAAATTTATATTTTGTTTATAAAAACCCTTGGCGCTTCATTGATATAGGATAGCTTTCAAAGGCTCTCTTGTAGTTTTGTAAGTACTTTCATTTGTCTCTGTTTTCTTTAAGATATTATATAGCATATATATATAGCTGAGTCGACCGACTATTGTTTCTGCAATCAACAAAAAAAAAAAAAAAAACTTTTAATCACCATTTAAATACGTTTTAGCCGCTTGCGAAAAAATAAAACAATAGAAAAAAAACGCTGCCATATTTTTATGCAAGCCACTAGCGATTAATGAAATGAGATATACCTACATATATATCATGCCATGATCATATACTGAATGACAAATGTGTTTATATAATATATCAATTTAATGCATATACTGCTAACAGTTAGACTTCTGGCAATTTGCCGATCAATTTGCTAATAATCCACACTCTTTTTAATTATGCAGAAAAAACGCGATAAAAAGCTCAAGAAGAAGAGTCGAACACGTGCCAGCTCATCGGACTCGGCACGTTCCAAGTGAGTTCCAAAGTCAAATTCATGCTGAACTTCTTTTTAATCATTCCATTCTTCGTAGCTCTCCTGTGCGAAAGTCCAAGAAATCGGTCAAAAGTCGACCGCCGCCTGCGGATGCTGGCAGTGGCACGCCTCTGGACAATCCCTTCCGCAGTCGTTCGCCGGAGCGACGCAAGGACACGAAGTCGCGACGCAATGAATCCTCGCCGGACAGTCGACGGGAGAAGAGTCGTCGCCACAAGTCCAAGGAACGCGAGGCCTCAACACAAACACCACCTCAACGCCAGCGCTCTAAGGAACGACAGCGCTCCAAGGAGAAACGACAGCGCTCTAAGGAGAGACTGCGATCCAAGGAGCGTAATCGGTCCAAAGACAAGGTGACGCCCAAGGAGCGCCAAAGATCAAAAGAGCGTCAGCACTCCAAGGAAAGACAGCAGCGTCCAAAGGAAAGGAAGCGCTCCAAGGAGCGGCTAAAGTCCAAGGAGAGATTAAGATCCAAGGAGAGAATAAGATCCAAGGAGAGACTCAGATCCAAGGAGAGGCAAAGATCCAAGGAGAGACTCAGATCCAAGGAGAGGCAAAGATCCAAGGAGAGACCAAAATCCAAGGAGAGGCAAAGATCAATCGAGAGACTGCGCTCGAAAGAAAGACCAAAATCGAAGGAGAGATTACGATCCAAAGAGCGTTTAAAGTCTAAGGAGAGAGTACGCTCCAAAGAGAGATTTAAATCAAAGGAGCGAGTAAAATCCAAGGAGATTCTGCGCTCAAAAGACAGACAGCGATCAAAGGAGAGATTAAGTTCCAAGGAGAGGCAACGCTCTAATGATAGACAGCGACAGTCCAAGGAACGCCTCCGCTCCAAGGAAAGACTACGCTCCAGGGACCGACAAAAGTCCAGGGAGCGACAAAAGTCCAAGGAGCGAAAACAAGGACATAAACGCGAGCGCAGCAAAGAACGTCGTCGCGAGCGTCGTTCAGTTTCACGCGAGGATCGCAAATTGGGTCGCTACTCGCGCTCTCGTTCCCACTCGCACAAGAAGCCGCAGCGAAGTCCAACGCCAATTGCAGCAATTAACAGCAGGCAACGGACGCGCTCACCCAATCCGGTGCAATCGAAGAAGACGACTACCACAGCGGCGCTCGCATTCAATCCCTTTAAGGCGGCCGAGGACACTGTCAACGATATACTGGGCACCAAGTCCGTAATGGTGGCGCTCGAGCAGACGAAGCGCAATCGTGCAGATTCCAGCTCGAGCTCATCAACAAGTGACTCCAGTAGCAGCTCCTCCCCCAGCGAGGCAGCCACACCCACGCCACGCAAGCAGCGGCGTCGCAGTCAAACGCCGAAGCAGCCAAAGCGTGAGTCGAGTCCGAAACTGGCGAATTCCCGGAAGAGTAGCAGCAGCATTGTCAAGCACGAACGCTCGGACACGCCCCCAAAGCCTAGGTCAAAGAACAAGGACAAGGAAATGGATAAGGATAAGGACAAAGGGAACACGCCGAGTCCACGGCCAAAGCGTCGGTCGGGCAGCTCCCAATCATCCGAGTTGCACTATTCCCCCGCCGAACGC
This sequence comes from Drosophila multiciliata, assembly GCA_037043605.1. NCBI lineage: Eukaryota > Metazoa > Arthropoda > Insecta > Diptera > Drosophilidae > Drosophila > Drosophila multiciliata. The sequence goes on along the minus strand of JBAMBF010000301.1, from coordinate 20,539,422 downwards.
AATCCCGAACGCTACCAGGACATTGTGCAGCCGGAGAAGAAAAGGCATCATGATTCCGCTGCCGTCACCGCCGGCAGCACAAAACCAGCGCCAGTGGTGCGGCTGCGTGCCCAAAGCGGTGACGATGGCAGCGATGCGGACGCAACGGCTCTGGACGAATACCAGCAGAGCAGCAAGCAAGAAGAGCTGCAGGAGCTGAAGGAGCTGCGCATGCTCGAGCAACTAAAATCGGGCATTGCAGCGAAGGCCAAGCAAAAGATTAAAACGATGGAGAAGAATGGCGGCGATGGATACAGCAAGGATGCAACAGCAGCCAAGGATGGCGGCAGTGAAGTAAGTGGCGAGACTGCCAGTGTGATGCTGGTGATTAACAAACGTAATTCGCTAAATGAATTCCTTGTTGCTAACAATGTAACCGCTTTAATTAACCCACTGACAACAACAACAACAACGACGACGACAAAACCAATCCCAAGCGAGGAGCAGCAGCAATCAGATATTGAGTCTAATAAAAGGCTCACAGATACGCCCCCAATATGCAATTTGATCCAGCTGGCTGCAAATGGTGGCCCAAAGAGTCCAACAGCAACAACAACAACAACAGCTGCAACAACAACAATGTCAATGCCAATAGCAACAATAACAACAACATCAGCAGCAGCAGCAGCAACAACAACAAGCGCTGCTGCTGCTGCACTAACAATGCCAATACCAATAGCTAAATACAATCATAGACAATACCAACAACAGCAACAACAAATGTATCCACATACGAAGCGCGTCTTTCACAATCGAACGCTGAATAACAATCCCAACAGTAGACATAATACTAACCATATTAATAATAACAATAATCTTAATAACAATCATCATGCATGTGGTGCTGGTCCATCTCATACTAATCCTAACAACAGCAACAATGCGCTGCCCTTTCTTGCCGGCACACCGGGCACCTATAATCGTACGACGAATCGCTTGAATCATGGTCCACTCTTAACGGCCACACATTATAATATCTGCAAGAATCAGCACAATAATAACTTGCAACCGCTGCTCGGTCGTCGTGATCATCATCAGCAGCAGCAACATCATCTCAATCGTAGTCTAAACATGTACAATTCTAGTCTTTATGGTCCTGGGCCGCAGCAGCAGGCGCTTTTCTCAGTTGCCGGCGGTCACAATCATCAGTTGCAACAACAGCATCATCATCATCACCATCATCATGCGCGCCATGCGACAAGTTTGCTGTCCTTGGCGGCTGGTGGTGGCCCAAATGCAGCAGCTGCAGCAGCCGCTGCTGCCGGCCTGGCATTGCTTGGCCACCCATCGCCACATGGGGCGTTGCTTCAGAGTCGCAATTGTAGTAGTAACATTACCTTCAATGCGGCTGCAGCTGCTGCGGCCGTTGCGGCCAATAGTTTAAGCTACCATCACCATCACAATCAGCAACAGAAACAATCGAAAATTCTTATCAAACCGTTCAAAATTCACGATCCACAGCCCTTAGTTGCGGCGCTCGCGGACAGCTCGCTGGTGGATGCCATTGTCTCCAAGGTGTCAACGGCCACAGTTGCAGCAGCTGAGAGTGCCGCACGCCGCAGCCGCAGTCGTTCCCGTCGCACCAGCCACAGCCGGAGCAAGCGGCGCACTAGCAACAGTCGTCATCGCCATCGCTCTAGCAGCCGCTCCAGATCGTAAGTGTGCATGCCTTATCCCTTCTTTCAATGACTTGCTAATCTTATTTTGCTTGCAGTCGCTACAGCTCCTCGAGCAGTCGCAGCGGTTCAGGTAGCTCCAGATCACGCTCCGGCTCGCACTCGTCCCGTTCCAGCTGCACGTCGCATAGCTCATCCGGCAGCTCATCCAGCAGCGGGTCGGGGACATCACAATCTGGCTCACGTTCACCCTCCATACCACGTCGCCGTGGCTCGCCCAGCTTTCTGGACAGACGTCGCATTACAAGGTAGCAACGAAGGAATCTCAAGATTTAAACAGCTTCGTTATTTATTATTTAATTTGAGTTTTGATAAAACTTTGCAGAGTTTTGAGTGACATATTTCATATTTATATATATTCAAAGTACTTAATAATAGCCACAAAAATTGTTTAAAAAAAATTATTATATTTATTGTTTGTTTTTAAAGTTGTGGACGATCTTTATTTTATATATATATATTTTCATAGATTTTTCAAATATCAATTTTTTAAAACAAGTAATTTTATTTAATGCATTACAAATTATGTTGCAAAACTTTTTACTTAACTCCGCAAGGGTATTGTCACTATATTCTAATATTTTATTTATTGATTTTTAATATATATTTATTTGATTTAATTACGTTCATTTTTGTAGCCGTCGCTCGCCCCGCAACAAAACCAGACGTTGAGCAGGTTAACCTCTTCAGTTGTCTCATTTCACTTCCGAATGCTTAAATTATGCCACACGCAGCGCCTGATTTTTGTTTCGATTATTATTATTCTTTTCTTTCAGCCGACTCAGGAATTATAATTATATATTTTTTTAACTAATTAAATTTGCTGCTAAAACAATGTAATACGTTTTATTTTTCTGTAGCTATCCTTTTTTAATATGCCTGTAAACACTATCTTTTAATTCGATTCTTCTAATTAGTCATCTGCAACTGCAATAAATTATGTCGAACTCCACGATTTATGTTCTTTCTTTAAAAGGATTTTAGTTTTTGATTTCCGTTCTTGATTACACAATTTTCAGTTTGGTAAGTTTGCACAAACAAATAAAAACAATCTTATCTTTTTGTTGTACTAAATTCAAAATATTCTGCATATCTAATCTCTGATTTATTGCTTATTGCAGTGCACGAAAGCGACCAATACCCTATCATCATCATAAGGGATCGGGTGAGGGGGGTGGCATTGCCAATGGCGATGTCGACGATCTTGCGGACAATGACGCCTCCAGCTGCTGCTCCAGCTGCTTCAGTCGCGCCAGCTCACCGGGCACACCAATCGGCCATACACCGATGCGACATAGTCGAAGTCCCTCGGCTATTGCATTTTGAGTGTTAACCGATTCGTTGCGCAAAATGTGCATCGAATCTGGTGGAGCAAGCGTGGATCCCCATTAGCTCTTAGTTATCCCATACTAGTCAATAGTCACAACAAACACACACTCCATTTAAATAATACTTAAGCTAATAACAATATTTGTTCTTAGACACAATCATTAACGGCAATGTTGTAAAATTAATTTTTTCGAGTCATTTCTTTAGTAGCTAAATATAGATATTTAATGCCAATAATACTCGAATATACTCGATTATTTGCTAGTTTTTAAGCTGCGTTTTTAAATAAAAACTATTATTTGTTGCCATTTCAAATCGCATTATTTTATTATAGGTAATAAACAAAGTTAAGATTTTACAGTTTGGTTTTTCAGGCGATAAGGTAACCCTTGAGTTCTCACTTTTTGCTAATCTTAAGTGAGCAAGCATACGAAAACGCCAACACATACAGCAAAATCTTTACACAGCACTACTATTATTATCTTCTTATAAAGATATGGAAACACTAGTTCTTCCGTTAAAACCTTTGAACCGGCCAAGTACAAATATCTTAATAGCGAATACGCATAAAATTAGATAATCAAAAAAGACAAATTGGAAATTATCTAAGCGGATTTGGTGGCCTTATCAGCCGTCTGCTTTTCCTGGTAACGACGACGTTTCCTGGCCATATATACAACCCAAACGAATGCAACAATGCCCATGGTGGCCGGACGGAACATAACCGGCACATAGGCGATATTCAGGTAGACAAATATGGACAGATATCGCCAGTTGGCCTTCAGCAAGGGCCAAAACAACTTCTCCACATTCTTCACAGCAGTGTTATGTGAATTGCCCTGGAAGAGAGAGATAAACAACAACAATTAAACATCCTGAATTTCCGCTCCCAAACTCACCTCGAATAGCGAAAGGGAATACAAGGACAACAATTGATAAATGGGCGCATGAACTAAACGTTCCGCTAGGAAAATAAGAAACTTTCTAAACTTTAAATTGTGACTGATCAAACGCTCGATGGTCTGATAGAAATAATGTGGAACACTGCCGCCAAAGAGCAGACCAAACAAGGCATAGGCAATGACGCTGTGCTGATTCAGTTTCTTGGCGCCCGCCATACGCTGCGAGGTGACATTCGCCGAGGTGGCCAAGACGCAACTGCAAATTCCATAAGTAACCGGTCAATATACAGTTCAATGTTAGAAGACTGGAAAAACTTACGCCGTTATGGATTTCGTGCGCACTGGATGATTGAAGAGCTGTTCCAGATATGCGCCAACTAGCGAATAGATAGGCTTTGAGAGTGCCATGGCTGTGGGATAAAAAGTAATTAAATTAAACAATGCAGACTCTATGATGGGAGTCAAAGTGCAAAGTGCGCCATTTTTATAGAGTTGATTATGACTAGGATTTGTTCTTCGCCGTTTGCATAATTTACTAACCGTTTGCTTGCAGCGGCTACAAAAGACTAAGCTGACTCTCCATCTGTGGTGGGTTGTTTATTTCTCTTGACTGTCAGTGTCACCACAACAATTACTAATTCAATAGCTACGGTCACATTGCCTTGGTTAGATATTTTTGTAAAAGGTTGGCAGCACTGTCAGTCACAATTATTTTCTGCTGCTTCAAAGGAATTTGGGGACAATTTTTAGAAATACGATTTTCTTTGCTGCTTAAACATGGAGTTCCCCAATTGCCCGGCTTCCTTAAAGTCCATCCAGCATTTTCTAAAGTTGGCGCAGGAGCATGATACGCGCGACGTCGTTATTGCGTATTGGGCTCGGCTCTAGTGAGTAAATTTATCTTTTGTTGCAAATTTTGTTTATTGTTTCTTATATATTAATTTTTTTGAAGCGCTCTGCAAGTTGGCCTAAAAGCATCCACACAAACCGCGGAGGAGACTCAACTACTGTTGGGTAAGATAAAAACATTACACACACACACATAGATGTGTGTAAATAGTCATAATAAATGATGACTCATCCAATTTGAATGTTTGTTTTTTAGCTATTATGGACTGGTTGGAGCAAATGAAGAAACAGCATGTAGATAATGAAGCTTTGACCAACGACATAGCTGCTCAGGCTCACATTGAGAATTATGCACTAAAATTGTTTCTCTATGCCGACAAACAGGATCGCGAGGAGAACTTTGGCAAGTGAGTGTGCATTGAATTTCCCGTAAAAAATTTAAACTACAATAATTTGCTTACTCTGCACAGAAACGTTGTCAAAGCGTATTATTCAAGTGGAGTTCTTTACGACATATTGCTGACGTTTGGAGAGCTAAGCGAGGAGGCGCTCCACAATCGAAAGTATGCCAAATACAAGGCCGCCTACATACACAACTGCTTGAAAAATGGCGAGAAACCCATACCCGGTCCATTTCCCGACGATGAATCCGCTGATCTGGACAATCAGCCTGGTGGTAGCAACGATGATAATGGTGGCAGCTCAAACAGTACACCACCCGATGTGTCATCACCGGGTGCTGCTGCTTTTGCTGATGATGAGCCCAAGCCCGATGATGATGAGCCAGTTGAGCCCGCTTCGCCAGCGCCAACAAGTCCATCTTTAACAGCACCCACAGCCGAGGAGGTGCTTAAGAATCCGAATAAATTGCCCAGTCCCCCCGTGGAGGAGGAGAAACCGGGTGGCTTTGAGCCCTACGAGCCAAAGGGCCAGCCAAATCCGGCCATCTATCAGCCAATTGTGCCCGTGGCTGGGGTGCAGATAACTCCAGATCAAATGATTATTGCCCAAAAGTATTGTAAATATGCCGGCAGCGCCCTCAATTATGATGATGTGAAGACAGCGATTGAGAATCTCCAAAAGGCCCTTAAATTGCTCAGCACCGGATCCGAATAGATGTCCAAGCAAACAGACAAATAATCACACTAACTAATCTCGCACAGAGTTGATGCTTTGAGCACACGAGATATTTATATTCTTAATTATGCCTGGCTATTAAAAAATGCTAGATGCTTAAACATAACACAAACAAACCCAAAAACAATAACAACCACGACTGATGTTGATTAATTGTTGAAAACATTATGAATATGAGTTATTCAAAATTTATTAAAATTGTTGCTAAAAATGTCACATGGGCATTTGATGGCTGCATCTATACGAGTCTGCCGTATTTTAAAGGATTTATTATTATAATGCATTAATTTCATTACTCGAAAATGGTCTTTGTCTTTATAGCTATATGAGAGAATGTTTACTATTTACTCGCTTTTAATTATATTATTTATATAACTTGAACACTTTCGTAATTATGTATGATGTATGTGTGTGTATATTATTTGTAAATTGTTGTACGAGTACGAGTATATATATATATATATATATACTCTATTATTTTGGCACCAAAGTGAAAAAACTGTAATTTACTTCTGCTTTTGATTTTGATTAATTACTCTATAAAATCATTTTTAATTTTTATTTAATTTATAACTAGTAATAAGAGTTCTTTCTGAGTGTTTCGTTAATATTTGTTGCTGTTGTTTTGAAATTGTATCTGAGAATCCCTTGGTTTTGGTTGCTGAGCCAATTAATCAGTTATTGTGCTAAAACAAAGCTGTTTACAAGTGCGTCTATGAGTTTGAGGATTAGATAACCACAGTACGAGAAGTGGCTGGCAGGTTCAAAGCTCTACTCCTGCTTGAGACCATTCGCTTGTGGCGGATTAATCGTCGCCAGATCAGCTGCCTCCTTGCGACTTGTCTGATACCAGACAACCAGACGACCGCCTAGCATAAAGGTGAACACCAGCGCGGGTCCGGAACGCTCGAAGGGATCACTGACCATCCAATGCTGATAGATGCCCAGCAGCATAAGCATCAGCAGCAGCACATTCGCCACATTCTTGATTTTATCTACATATATAAAATTAATATTAACTAAAGTGCACATCGTATATCCATATTACATATACTTATATACTTACGGTAGGGTATTAGCGCCATCGCCAGTCCGCAAACGATCTCCATAATGCCCACGGTGCGTCTATACCATTTCGAGGGTATCTTTACGCCAAACAGAGCAGTCAACGGAAATACCTTGGCATATTTCACATACTCCGTGCGCTGTAATTAAAATTGCAATGAGTTTGAAACTACAAAAACAATACATTGAAGTATTTTTTTTAGGCATTTACTTTTTTCTACATCATTTCCAACATATAATGATAAAAATGATTATATTTTATATTTATCTGTAGCATTATCTGTAATTGGTTACATTTTCATTTCAAAAATTTTTTCTCAGTATAAGACTAGACGACCGCAGTAGAGCGCAATTCAAGCTGTTTTTATTTAAAAATTAAAAAAATATATATATTTTGTCATACACACTCACAAAATTGGTGTTTGGCATTTGCCAAGAATGAAATGTGAAGGTAATTATAAATTCTGTTGCATTGCAACAGAACGGATTTGAGTATATATATATATTTTCAAATCAAATACCTTACCCGAACATAAAAACAAAAACCAAACCAGAGAGATGAAAGTAAAATGGGGCGTAACAAAAAGCCAGAATTACAGAATTTAAATATTTTTATAAAAGTACAAGTTGCTTATGTGTGCAAATTTTAAGTACTTGCATGTAATGAAAGTGAAAATAAAAGGAGATGTAAACAAATAAATCGTCTTATAATTAATAGGAGGAAGTCACATAAATAATTGACACGTTTTCGCATTGTTTATGTATTTCATGTATATACATATATAAATATATGCTTATGTTGATAAAAACAAAAATAATTTACAAAATAAAATGTTTCGCCTACGCATTTTGCCCCATTGGCTATTTTCAGGCGCAGCGATTACATGAGGAAAAGCAATTTTCAAAAATATATGTAAAATAATTTGTAGTCCAGCAATGTTTAGATAAAAAAAATATATATATGTTTATATATGTATATAAATATATATTCATGAAGATCATTGCGTTTTCGAAAGTATTTCTGAAGGCCAACGGATGGCATTGAACGTGTGGTCGAGTTCAATGGCGCAACTAATCGTAATTTTAATTATAATAAGCACTGACAATTAAATTTGCTTCCATGTGATAATCCCTTCCCCCTCTATAAGCAAACCCATCTCTAGCTGATTAAGCTGACCCAGTTTGTTACATAAGAGCAAGTCAGTTGCCAGGACAACAGCCAGCAAAACAACGTGTGAAATTGTCTACTACAATCAGCTTATTATTCACAGTGGTAGTTTCTGCGGTCTCTCTCTCTCTCTCTCTTTCTCTCTCCCTCCCTCTCCACCCCTCCCAAACACTCTCACTCTCCCTCTCTCTCTATATATTTCTGTCACTGGCCTGAAAAATCGATGAGCGTTAAAGACACGCCGCAAGGTAAACAAATTGTTCGCTTACCAGATCCTTGTATAGGTCCTTGCTGATGTGCGGCGTCAGCTTAAGCGTGCCCACAAATATAAAGAACAGTCCCAGCAATATGGACAAACTCTTCAGTACAATTGTATTCGAAGCTGGCATTTTTGTTGGTTATCCTTGTATTATTTTCAACTCTAACGGTAACGTTAAATTGATTTTTTCACTTCACTTCACCAACAACGAAAGCACTTCTGTTAAATGCTTACAATATTTGTATATCATATGCACATCTCATTTGCAACAAATACTATTTCACCGAATATGTTTTTAATTCAGCAACTGGGGTGCCACAGACAGCCTGTGGGCGCTAAGGGGGGGCGTTGCCTGTGTGTTTTGGGACTGGGACGGGTTGAGTCTCATATACAGCATACAAAACACCCTATGAATACACCGGTCGCTAATTTTAGCGCACTTCGTAGCTTTTTTTTGTTCGTGCAAAAAGAACAACAACAAAAATGTATTAAAATTTTTGAATGTTTGGCAAATCACTCGTTGTGGTATGTATAATTTTATGAATATTGTGCTTTCGCTGCCGAATTTTGACCCGTTATTTTTCTTTTTCTACATACCCGGCACTCTCGCGTTCGAATTGGGACTGATGACTGCGACTAAAAACAATCGACCAGTTGCAAAGTTTTTTCAGTAGCAACCAGCAGAAGCAGCAGCAGCATCCCAATGCCGAATGCTAGAAAATCAATAAGTTCTCAGAGAGCCAAATAGAGACAGAGAAAGAGAGAATAGGACACAGATAAAGAGGGTGAAAAGTGAGCCGTAATCTTGGGCGCTGGCAACAAATAATAAATAACTGTAAGAAAATAGTCTTGTAGAAGTTTACATACCCTTAAGTTCTTCATTTAATTATAAAATGTTTAAAAACACACAAGGCAGGAAATCATTCTATGTCGTCTGGGTTTTTAGTATTAATCAAGAATATATATACCATATCTCTTTAATTATGAATTTGAAATTCCTTAAATATAATTAAATATATAGATTAAGCACACCTGACGACAATATAAAAGTACTATTTCCTAAAGGGTATAGCAAGAAAGCGTCACGCGACTAACAGCACATAGAGAGCGAGTGAAAGAGCGTGAGTGAGCCAGAGAGCTGGGATGAGTTTTCTTTTTTTTTGGGGTGGTGGCTTTAAAAAGTTGGTGTAATTAAGGCCAAAGACCCCGCAGCCAGTAGCAACCCTTACAAAACAATAGCAACAGTGATACAGTACACATATAGTTTACAAATAGTATATATATTTATTTTATTTAGATAAAAAAAACTATTTCGAAATATTAAAAACTAGTTTTACCAGCCCATAGGTGGTCCCGAACCCGGTGCCGGACCCGAACCATGTCGCAAGACATCCTGTGGCGGCGTCTGAACATAAATGCGCTTTGAGTCGTTAATGCGCTGATTGTGGCTTTCGATTTGCTCGCACAGTTGCGCAGCCTCCACCAGTGCACGTCCCTCGTCGTACTCTAGACACGCAACGCCATCCAAGCGCTCCAAATCCAGCCAACCACGGAAACGCACACAGACCCCGTTCATGATAAAGCTGGAACGCAAGTGAACTTTGCCGCGCTCCTTGTCGAAATCGCACTCCTGCTCCTGTGCGTAGGGATTGTGATTGACATTGAAGTACAGGTGGACATTGGTGCCTGAGACCACAAACGATATCTCCGCATAGCCCTTCCGACAATCCGTCACAAAGCGCATCCGGCGCTCATTGATCGCCCGCTCACGATAACCGGTGTAGCGCACCTCGCTCTCCCGACTCAGGCGCCGGAAAAGTTCATCACTCTCGTATTTGGATCTCTGATCGGGCACCACCCGCGGCATTTTGAAAATGAAACGTGGTTTGGGTTGTTCGTAGATTGCCATTGTTTCGTAGGGTGGCATGATGCCAGCATCTCCAAGGTTTTGATGAGGATGATGATGCATTTTTTGAGATCTGAACACTTCGATGCGTAAATTCATAATGATATACTTAACAAAATATGCCTGGTATTTATAAGGGATAAGCTATAGCTACAGTTACCTGTGTTTTATATTTTTATGATCGTTTGACAGCTGCAGTGCCATTCAAATTCATATTTATTAAACTACCTGTTGGCAGGTGTTAATTTAGGCCTTCAAACCAAAGATGCCGTCATAAACATTTTAAAAACTTAACCGAAAATTTGCGCAGTGTTGCCAGACTTTATTAAGTGGCTTCATTTTCTTCTAGGGTGACTCGTTTGCACAAGACAGCTGTTCTTTTTATATTGAAAATTTTTTGTTGAATTGCTGTTCTGACATTTTATTTCAATTAAAAATAAAATAATAAAGCAATAATAGTTAACATGTCATTAGTTGCCTATGCAGCGAGCAGCGACGAGGAAAGTGAAAATGAGGAGGAGACCACTGGAACACAAGTGCAACTGCTGCAACCAACATCAAAGCCAATTGAGGGGAAAGGAAAAGCAATCAATGGCCACATTAGCGATGAGGATGATGATTTCATACCGCAAGAAGTGTCCTTGCAGGAGCTGAGGCCGCTCAGTGGTCGGCTAGCGCTCTCCCTGCCCAAACCCAAAGTTGGTATCAAAAAGGAGGAGGCGGCGGAGGAGCAGCAGTCGGATGAGCAAGTTACTAAAGCGTTTGCCAAATTGCCCTTGCCAAGGACTACACGGAAAACAGCTGCTTTTCCCGAAGAAGCAGACGATGAGTTTCTACACAAAAAGGCTGTGACTGCAGCAGGTAGCACAGCATTGGAAAAGCCACCAGCAGCTACCAAGGGTCGTGTGAAGATTAGCATTCCATCGCTTACGGATTTTGCCGATGTGGACAAGGAGCAGGCGGCAAAACAGAAGCAGCACGATAACCAGCAAGTCAAAACGTCAAAGGGTTGTGGACTGCTCAGCATTTTACCACTGGCCAAATCCGAAAGGGTTTTCGCCAAGAAATCCGAACCTTTGGCTGATCAAAAAGATCAAGGAGCTTCAGAAAATTCAAAGCCTGCTGCACCAGCATTTGTGCCAGATACAGTTAAGCTACGACGTTCCGCACACAATACTGAATGTGTCGATGGACTTGGACGCAAACAGCCACCCGGAAAGCAAACCAAAAGCCAACCAAATCCCAAACCAACTGCCTGCGACAGCGAGGATGATGATGACCAGGATGAGGATGCTGATGTTGGTGATTTCTTTTCTCTGAACAGCGAGCAACAGTTGCCTGCGGTAAGCAGCAATGAGATTAACGCACTGGTTGCCAAACGTGCCGCCAAAATTGTCGAAGCCAGCCAAAAGTTCTTAGCGGACCAGGAGGAAGCGCAGGAACGGGAAGAGGCTGCGGCTCAACAGCAGGCAGCAGATATGCATCTAGCCCAGAAACGCTATCACCAACAACACTTAAATACAGAGGCGTTGGATGCACTGGTAGGCAAGAATGCAAAGCGCCGGCGCAAGGAGGCCCAGGAAATGCAACTGATTGACATATGCGGTACGCAAGTAATGCCCGATCGGGACGAATGGATGCGCACAGCTCTGACATCGGCGACCACATTTCAAGCAACAGGCGTGCTCACCGATGAGGAGGCCGTCGCGGGTACGCGACGCAAACATCAAATCACCTATTTGGCCCACAAGGCCAAGGCCAATGAGGCGGAGCTGCAAGCGATGTGGTCGGCTAATAGGCAAACCAGACGCGCCACCCAAAACAAATACGGGTTCTAAATACTGTCATAATTATTTTATATTAATGACAAATAAACTTAGCTTAAGCACAATAATTCAAATAAGGTTTATTAATTAAGCCAGCCCTCGCGCTGTCGCAATTTGCCGCCTACATAGACGATTGCCGTGACGAGCAGGAGGATCAGGGGCGCCATTGTAACATATATGGGTATCTGTTGTGGATACTCAAGGGTTATGCATATCATCACTTGGGATGTGATGGTCAGCAGCACACCGCCAATGTTCCACTTGTAGAGGAATAGGAGATCAACCAGTCGATTGAGGTTGCGCCACTTGCGAATGAATTTGATCAGCACGTAAATGATGAGGATGCAATCGAAAAACCAAAGCGGCGTAAACGTCACAAACCAGTTCCATGTCGTCCGTGGTGATAGGCGCCAACAGAGCAGTATAAGAAATGCCAGTACTATGAACCATGTGAAGAGAGCACGGTGTGCAAGCGTCATTGTTTCTTTAAAATTGCATTTTCCTGAGTGCAAGCAAAAGTTGTAAACAAAAGTCTGCGAATATCGTATCGATATATCTACGATAAAGGAAATATACGTTATCGATATGCAGCAGCAAACTACATTCTAAAAGTATGATAATGGTGTGCAATCGTGGCAACCCTACAAATGTTGCCCATTGGAGAAGTTAATTGACGTGTCACTTGGAAAATTTGTGCAATTTGGGTAATTTGTGTCCGTGTTTTTCTGTAAAATAGTAAATTAAAGTGAAATTAAATGTTTATTTGTAATTGTTCAATATGCACCACATGCTAACCAGTGGTTCTATATAATTTTAGACAACAAATTGCGTCGGAGTGCTTGACTCGCAACAGTAAAAGTAAAAACCGGAAAAGTCTTTAAGACAACTAGCAAACAGAAAGAAAGACAAAACATGTTGACAAATTTCGAGTCGAAATCGGCTCGTGTCAAGGGGCTGTCGTTTCATCCGAAACGCCCTTGGATACTGACCAGTTTGCACAGTGGCGTCATCCAGTTGTGGGATTATCGCATGCACACACTGCTCGAGAAATTCGATGAGCACGACGGACCCGTGCGAAGTGTCGCCTTCCATCAACAGATGCCGCTGTTCGTTTCCGGCGGCGACGATTACAAGATCAAGGTGTGGAACTATAAGCAGCGTCGCTGCATTTTCACACTACTCGCCCATTTGGATTACGTGCGCACGGTGGCCTTCCATCATGAGTATCCCTGGATCCTGAGTGCTTCCGACGATCAAACGATACGCATCTGGAACTGGCAGTCCCGGAACTGCATCTGTGTGCTCACCGGTCACAATCATTATGTGATGTGTGCCCAATTCCATCCCACAGAGGATCAGATTGTGTCCGCCTCGTTGGATCAAACCGTACGTGTCTGGGACATATCAGGATTGCGCAAGAAGAATGTGGCACCCGGTCCCGGTGGCCTGGATGAGCATCTTAAGGGCCATCCCGGTGCCACAGATCTCTTTGGCCAAGCCGATGCGGTAGTTAAGCATGTGCTCGAGGGTCACGATCGTGGCGTAAACTGGGCAAGTTTCCATCCAACTTTACCGCTCATTGTGTCTGGTGCCGATGATCGCCTCGTGAAGTTGTGGCGCATGAACGAGTACAAGGCGTGGGAGGTGGACACTTGTCGCGGTCACTACAACAATGTGTCCTGTGTGCTGTTCCATCCACGCCAGGATCTGATCATCTCAAACGGCGAGGATCGCAGCATACGTGTTTGGGACATGACCAAGCGCCAATGCCTGTTCACCTTCCGACGGGACAACGAACGCTTCTGGATTATGGCCGCACATCCCACACTGAATCTGTTTGCAGCCGGTCACGATGCAGGTAGGTGGAGAAACCTCAATATTTAGTAAACAATTCCAATTGAATATATTTGCTTTGCAGGCATGGTGGTCTTTAAGCTTGAGCGCGAGCGTCCCGCCTATGCCGTGCATGGTAATATGCTTTACTACGTCAAGGATCGTTTTCTGCGCAAACTAGACTTTACCACAACGAAGGATACAGTCGTGATGCAACTGCGTCCCGGCAAATCGCCCGTGTACAGCATGTCCTACAATCCGGCACTGAACGCGGTGCTCATCTGCACGCGTACCAACAATCTGGAGAATAGCACCTATGATCTCTGCCAGATACCGAAGGATAGCGAGAGCGAGCGTCAGAATGAATCGGATAGCAAGCGAAGCTCAGGCATCACAGCCATTTGGGTGGCACGTAATCGTTTCGCTGTGCTCGATCGCAATCAGCAACTGGTGGTGAAGAACTTCAAGAACGAGGTGACCAAAAAGATACCCACCTTCTGTGAGGAGATCTTCTATGCCGGCACTGGTATGCTGCTCATCCGTGATCCCGAATATGTGACTCTGTACGAGGTGCAACGATTGGTTTCCGTTGGCAGCATTAAACTGGCCAAGTGTCGCTATGTCGTCTGGTCACCAGATATGTCGCTGGTGGCGCTGCTCTGCAAGCATTCAGTGACAATCTGTGATCGCCGGCTGCAATATTTGTGCACCGTGCAGGAGAATTGTCGCGTCAAGTCGGGCGCCTGGGATGAATCTGGCGTCTTTATCTATACGACCAGCAATCACATTAAATATGCCATTACCAATGGAGATCATGGCATCATCCGCACCCTGGATCTGCCCATTTATTTGACACGGGTAAAGGGCAATCAGGTGTTTTGCTTGGATCGGGAGTGTCGCACCCGTGTCCTCCACATCGATTCCACGGAATACAAATTCAAATTGGCCCTGATTCAGCGCAAATATGATGAAGTTTTGCACATGGTGAGGAATGCCCGGCTCGTCGGCCAGAGCATCATTGCGTATCTGCAGCAAAAGGGCTATCCGGAGGTGGCTCTGCATTTCGTCAAGGATGAGAAGACACGCTTTGGCCTGGCCCTAGAGTGTGGCAATATTGAAATCGCTTTGATGGCGGCCAAAGCACTCGACGACAAGGACTGTTGGGATCGACTGGGTCAGGCTGCTCTGCTTCAAGGCAATCATCAGGTGGTCGAGATGTGCTATCAGCGCACTAAGAACTTTGATAAGCTGAGCTTCCTCTACCTAATCACGGGAAATCTAGAGAAGCTTAAGAAGATGAACAAGATTGCGGAGATACGCAAGGATATCTCGGCACAATATCAGGGCGCTTTGCTTTTGGGGGATGTGCGAGAGCGCGTGAGCATTCTCAAGAACTGTGGCCAGCTATCGCTTGCTTATCTCACAGCGGCTACACATGGTCTGGGAGATCTTACCGAGACACTGGGCGCTCACATAACCGGCGAGGGTAGCACCTTGCCGGAGGTAAATCCGAATGCACAGCTCCTGCAACCGCCTGTGCCCATTCAGCAGCTGGAGACGAATTGGCCGTTACTCTCCGTCTCCAAGGGCTTCTTTGAGGGTGCCATGGTGACGCGGGCGGGCAACAGTGCCACAGCTCGCCAGGCGCTGAACATCAATGCGGATGCGGCGCTTCTTGACGAGCATAATGGTGGTGGAGATGGCTGGGGTGCTGATGCCGATCTTGGCCTGGGCGAGGATGATGATGGCGATGAGGAGATGCACGATGCGCTGAGCAATGATGAGGGACACGATGAATCGGGCGGCGGCGGTGGCGGCTGGGATGTCGGCGACGATGATCTCGTCGTACCCTTGGAATTGGCCTCCAAGATCAAAGCCTCTGCGCTGGACAGCAACTATTATGCGGCACCCAACAAAGGTCAATCGCCGGCCCAGCAATGGGCCAACAATTCGCCACTGGTGCTGGATCATGTTAAGGCTGGTGCCTTCAATAGTGCCTTCCGACTGCTCAACGATCAGGTGGGCGTCGTCAATTTCAAGCCCTTCAAAACACTCTTCCTGCAGAGCTACGCCTGTTCCCGGACCAGCTACACAGCTAACCCCAATCTGCAATCCCTCAGCGGTTATCCGCTGCGCAATTTTGGTGAAACGAATCCAAAGCAACAACGGCCAGCGTTGGGTATTAAATTGAATGAGTTGGTGTCCCGTCTGCAGGCTGGCTACCAGATGACCACAACCGGCAGGTTTACCGAGGCCATCGAGAAATTCCAATCCATATTGATTAGTATACCGCTGTTGGTGGTCGAAACCAAACTAGACACGGCAGAGGCCCAGCAGCTGCTCAAGATCTGTGCCGAGTATATTGTTGGCCTCAAGATGGAAACGGTGCGCAAGGGCATGCCCAAATCAACGCTGGAAGAGCAGAAGCGTCTCTGTGAAATGGCCGCCTATTTTACACACTGCAAACTGCAGCCAGTCCATCAAATCCTCACGCTGCGCACCGCGCTGAACATGTTCTTTAAGCTGAAAAATTATAAGACAGGCGCATCGTTTGCACGTCGGCTGCTGGAGCTGGCTCCACGGCCGGAGGTGGCGCAGCAGGTGCGCAAAATACTACAAGCTTGCGAGGTGAATCCCGTCGATGAGCATCGACTAGAGTACGAGGAGTTCAATCCGTTCAACATATGCGCCATCAGCTGGAAACCGTTGTATCGTGGCAAGCCCGAAGTGAGCTGTCCCTTCTGTGGCTCCGCCTATGATCCACAGCACAAAGGTCAAATCTGCACCGTCTGCGAGGTCAGTCAGATTGGCAAGGATTGTATCGGTCTGCGCATTTCCAATCTGCAATTCCGTTGAAAATGTTAATTGTAATTTGATTAATTTTTAAAATATATATTTACATACACATAAATATCACGCGTCATATGAAATGTTAATCAGCTTTTTTATTTAGAAGAATTATAGCTATTGTGAACGCAATTCAATAAAATCTAAATGGAAATCGACACAGTTTCAAATTCAATTAAGATTTTTTTAATACGTTGCAGCAGCTTTCGATTTGAATTAAGTCAAAATTTGATGCGTTACAAATTACATATTAAATTGAATATACCCTTTCCATTTACTTGGATTGACTTAATGCTATTAAATAGGTAAATAAATAATTTACGTCACGGAATCAATTTGCGTAAGTTTATTCGTGTGAATATATATATATATATATATATATATATATCTATTTATGTGTAAGATCTATTTCACATTAAAATGTTATGTGTTTTTTAATACCATACAAGAATACGTTAAGTAATTTACTAAGAACTAATACTAAGTCTAAGCGCGTACTAATAATTTATATATTAATATATAATTTATATTCGAGCGAATCTAAAAGTCATCGAATCCGATTCGTAATCAAATGTCGCATTTTGGTGGCAAGGTTGGGTTTTTTTTAGTTTTTAGTTTGGAGCATTTTTCAGTTTTCCATAAAGTATTGAGTATTTGCGAATTGAGTCTCATGCTGCTGTTGATGTTGCTGCAGCTGTTGGTGTTGCTCTTGCAGTTGCTGATGGTGATGATATTGCTGCTGCAATTGGAGCTGCTGCTGCTGTTGTTGTGACGGCGCTGATGCCGTCAAAAAGTCCAACTAACGACGCCACATGCTGGCGCCAACACCAATACCGCCGGAGGCGACACCCCGCCGCACAGCCTCCATCTCGTCCTGACGATTGTCGCGATAGGCCCGCTTGGTATCCTCAAAATCACGCAGCCGCTGATTATAACGATCGATCTGATCCCGCAAAATCGCATCCTCATGCATGGCCCGTCGCTCATCGTATTCGAGACAACCGACGCCATCCAAACGCTCTAGATCCAGCCAGCCGCGGAAGCGAACACAGACGCCGTTCATGATGAAATAGGATTTGATGTGCACCTTGCCGTGCTCCTTGTCAAAGTCGCACTCCTTGTCGTGCAGGTACGGATTCTGATTGGCATTGAACACCAGCTGCAGATTTGTGCCCGATGCCACAAAACTGGCCTCTGTGTGTCCCTCACGACAGCCGTTCATGAAACGCACCTGACGCTCCTCAATACTGCGTTCCCGATAGCCCGTATAGCGTACTTCACTCTCACGACTTAAACGACGAAAGAGTTCATCGCTTTCGAATTTGGACTTCTGGTCGGGCACCACCCTTGGCATTTTAAAGATAAAACGAGGCTTTGGCTGTTCGTAGAGTCCAATTGTGTCGTAGGGTATCATGTTTGCCAGAGCAGCAGCCTCGTTCATCATTTTGAAAAGTATGGTTTTTATTTTCTTTAATTGCACACACCACAATTAAAAAGTTTTCTGGGTATTTGTAATTGCAAATTTGTTGGCGCTTTTCCTTGGACTTATTTATTTATTTCAATTTGCTGCAGTATGCAACAACACATACAACAAAAATTACTTTGCGGTTTTGTTATACTAACCGATACATTGTGGAGGCCTGCCGATAGGCAACAACTTAACAAGTGTTGCCACATGCTACAATTTCAACAGACTGGGCACCTTTCGCTCCATATGGTCGGAATCGCAACGCGTTTGTTTGTTTACAACGTAAATTTATTCTGAGATGAGTGAAACAATTCTGCGTTTAGATGATAGCGTTGACAATGAGAAGCGGCCGCAGTTTGGCACACGTCTGCTTAAAGACGATGCCGATGTGTTCAAGCACAACGCATGGTAAATATTTAAGTAGCAAAACATGGGAACACACCCGCAAGCGCAAAAAACCTAACGGAGCTGGTCAACGAATACTCAGCGATGCGAGCGAGGTGTTCGAGTTTAATGCTTGGTATATACTCAATTTAACAACTAATGAATACTCTCTTACTAAAATATGCTTAACAGGGATCACGTGCAATGGGATGCGGAGCAGGAGCAAGCTGCTCTGGCGGCTGTCGAGCAGAATTCTACTGTAAAAATGAGCAATGATCAGCGAGAGCGTTTCCAATCTGATGCGCCCAAGTTTTGGGACTCTTTCTATGGCATACACGACAATCGATTTTTCAAGGATCGCCATTGGCTCTTTACAGAGTTTCCCGAGCTAGCACCCAAAGCCGCCGGAGAGCAATCTCTTCCCCGCAGCATCTTCGAGTTGGGATGCGGTGTTGGAAACACCATCCTGCCCCTACTTCAGTACAGCATCGAGTCTCAGCTTAAAGTTTATGGTTGTGACTTCTCGGAACGTGCGATCGAAATCCTGAGCAATCAGCCGCAATTCGATAGCAAACGCTGCGAGGTGTTTGTCATGGATGCCACAGAAGAACAGTGGCAGGTGCCATTCGAGGCAAACTCCCAAGACATTATCGTGATGATATTTGTGTTATCGGCCATTGAACCAGCGAAAATGCAACGTGTGCTGGAGAATTGTTATCGCTACCTCAAGCCCGGTGGACTTCTCGTATTTCGGGACTATGGACGCTACGATCTGGCGCAGCTGCGCTTCAAAAGCGGCAAGTGTCTGGAGGATAATTTCTATGTGCGTGGCGACGGAACTATGGTGTATTTCTTTACGGAACAAGAGTTACGAGATATGTTCAGCAAGGTGGGATTGGTGGAGGAGCAGCTTATTGTGGACAGGAGACTGCAGGTGAATCGTGGGCGTTGCCTCAAAATGTATCGTGTTTGGATACAGACCAAGTTCAGGAAACCTCTGTGAAGCCATCTCTGCATCTTCCATCGGACAATAGGAATATATTCGATATTGTACTCGTTATTATATATTAAAGCTACTCGATACTTTTTTGTCACTCTCCGAAGCTTTCGGTCTCGTCCTTATTCTGTGAGCTTTTTCCCCAAATACACATAACAGTTAAGAAAGCTGAAAGTTTTCGCAGTTGGCTAAAAATCGTCGTAAGTGAAAATTTTCATTGTGCTGCGTAAATCTTAATTTATTTATTATTAAAAAAATATATATATTTTTTCAATTTAAAGAAAGTGCTGCGACCACTTAAGTGAAGATTACAGTTCTAAAATAGTCGCAGCAATTATTAAAAAGAAAGCTTTGTAAATTTGCCGAAAACCAACAAATAGTGTTGTGTAAAAATTTCATTGATTTTTCTGCATTGCAAGAGCAAATTTTATTTGCCAATATGAAAAGGCATTTACAAAGTATGAATTAAAATATAGATTTATAAGTGATTTAAAGTGCGCCTGGGTATATGCAACTATATTTTGTTGATTAATATTTGTAAATACATATATAAGTTTATAAGAATGAGGAACTATGAAGGCATATAGCCAAGTTTTTGCGTGTGGGCTTGCTTAATTCATTTGAAGCCACAACTCGATCTAAAATAAACTTAAGCATTCGCATACATACTAAAAATAGTTATAACTATTTATATACTCTACCCCACAAAACAGTTGCGAACGAACGGAAAAGCCAAAGAAGATTCCTTCACTAAAGCGCTGCTGCTGCTGCAAAAGGCAAGTCGTCGTGGCAATTGGTATCCCCACATATACACAAAAACATACACACAGAGTCTCTCTTTAACACACATACTCGCATCTACCTGCCTGCCTGCCAGTACCCCCGTTACAGCTGTGGAGGTGCCGTGTGTTTGTCTGTGTGCGTTGGGAGGCCGTTGAGAGCGCCAAATTCATTGACGAATAGCTCACAAGTAAGAGAGAGAGAGAGAGAGAGAAAAGGAGAGCGTCTGAGAGAGCAGTGCTTTACGGTCGGTCAGCGAGATAGAGAGGAGAACGCTTAGCCATCGATAACAAAAACAACGAATATCAAAAATTTGCGCTGCACCCAGCAAGAACGCCCCACACGTCTCCCATCTACAGCCCACGCTCTCAAGTGAAAGACGTTTTGCAACTGCATATAAAGGAAAAAGTCAACGGGATACTGGACACGGACACAAACACATACAACAAAGTATCCGCCGTCATCGCACTTTCAGGTTGACGTTCAAATTTGTTAATACAACAACATCAATAGCAGCAGCGGCTGTAATAACAAAAGCAACAGCAACAAAACCAAACCAAAAAAACAATGTAAGTAATGAAAATTATTGATTTATAGTTCTTTCGTACGCGCAAACAAAAGAACTGTTATTTGTGTACACACACAAACACACACACAATAAAAGGGAATAAATATATATATAAAAAAAAACAATAGTTGACCAAATTATGCATTACGATTGTCAATATGACGATAGCAAATTATCGCTCTTTGTGTTGCCATAATTTGTTGTTGTTGGCAAGGCAAATAGAAGCAGCCAAATGTCCGTACAGATGTCCGAATACGTCGCATCACATGGCAATTTCCCGCAACCGTACCGCAAAATCGATAAAGGCAAGTTCTCGTGCCCTCATCAAGACTTAGTCATGCAAATGAAACGGTTTTTTTTTTAATTGTTAGTTGTGCTTTTAAAAATGCACAGTAGAAAGTGCACCCAAATAAGTATGCTATTTATTATATATTTTAAGGATTTACAATTTTATTTATTTCATTTTTATTTTGATATTATTATCTTTATTTACGCCGCCTTATAAGAATGGGCAAGAAAGATAAAAACAAGGAACCGTAAGTGCCCAGCTCCTCCAATTGGTCTATGAGTAGAGTTCGGCTAGAAATCAAGCACTTTGTGTAGTACACACATACATGCACACACACATATATATATATATATATATATGTATATCTATAAATATATATATCTGTATCTTTGTAATGTTGAAACCATATCTCATGAGCGTAAGCAGATATAATCCCTTCGAATATCCCAGTTACTTAATTTAAAAGCTCCCTGGGGAGTTGATTAGCAATTTTAACTATATATTTTTTGAATGCTTATTATTGATGACTAATGGGAATATATGTGTCTTTCTCTGCGGGTCCGCAGGGCGGATGCTCCACCAGTTGGCGATGCACCCCCAGTCGATGGCCCACCGGCGGGCGAGGGGGCTGATGGTGAGATTGTTGGGGGACCACGCAATCCCCAGCAAATTGCGGCACAAAAGCGCTTGCAGCAGACGCAGGCTCAAGTCGATGAGGTAAGCAAAAAAAATGAAAAAAAAAAATACAAGCCATGCTGGACTCAAATTTTTTCTCTGTCTATCTCATTTTCTCGTTCTGTTGCACAGGTCGTGGACATAATGCGCACCAACGTGGAGAAGGTGCTAGAACGTGATGCAAAACTATCGGAGCTCGATGATCGTGCCGATGCCTTACAACAGGGCGCTTCGCAGTTCGAGCAGCAGGCGGGCAAGCTAAAACGAAAATTCTGGTTGCAGAACTTGAAGGTTGGTTTTTGGCCAAAAAAAACATTTTGAATTCGAACATGCTAACATAATTCTCTATCGCTTTCAGATGATGATCATCATGGGCGTTATTGGACTGGTCATCGTTGGCATTATTGCAAGTAAGTTCTTCGTGCGGAAATTCCTATGCCGTTACCAATACACATACAGAGACACAATCAACCAATCTTACACACACATACGTACATACATTAAACTCTATCCAATAGAATCCTAGAAAAAATTTATATTTATTATTTTAATTAACTTTTGCTTTTGAATAGTTGAACTAAAACTTCTTTTTAGTTTAAATTGCGATCATTTTTGACACAAAAACTAAATTTATTTGTAATTTTTTATTCCGTCACCGTTTTTTTCTCTAGGTAACTTTATGTAGATTGCTAAAAATGAAACTAAAAAAATATAGCTATAAGAAACTACTACTACTTAGTAACTTAGTTACAACAAATGCAATGCTAACAAAAATCAACCCAACAATCAATCATTTGATGATCGTTCGCTTGCTGTACTGAATTTAAAATTGACGCCAAAACGAGAATTCTCCCCCAAAATTGTTGTCATTCGCAAATAACGAACGATCCATCGAGCAAACTAGCATCCAAATGTACTTAGCATATCATGCGATTCAACAAAAAAAAAATAATATTTTACTATCTAAAAAAACAACTTCAACATCATCTGGTTCCATACGATACCATACAGCACCAGGTTCGGTAATTTGATTTAAGGTCATGTATTGTTATTGTTTTTGTTTATGTTTTTTTATGAGTTGTAATGATTATCGTATCATTGTATATGTGTGTTTATATGTGTTTGGGTTGATATGTTTTTGAAAAGCAGCTTATCCTGAATCAACCGCTGTCCGCTAACCAATTTATTCGAGTGTGGTTAATCATTCACTACTAAAAGTTCAACAATTTATTCTTTTGTACCCGTAATTTGTAGAAACCATTTTGGTTCATATTGTATTGGGATACTATATATAAACACATATATAGTTATAGCGTAACCCGTAAATCCGTTAATCAGTAATCTTTGTTTGTCTAGTGTTTCGTTTAAAATATATATTTGATTTCGTTTTGATAGAAATTTTTTGTAACATTCTCGAACCTTCTAAAAACGTAGCTGGTCAGGTCCAATAGCAAAACGCATAAAGTACTGCAATTTTTCTATAAGTTTTTATTATGATTTTAAAATGTTTTTATCATTACAAATTTTTTCTTTACACAATACCAATAATTTTCTAACACTTAATCCACGCCCAAAATCTATAACTACACCCACGCCCAAAATTACTGTTACACTCAACAAACTTTTTCTCCACCAATTTACAGAGAAAGACGAAGAAAAATAATTTGTGCAAGCATTTAGCTTTATATCGAATCTTTTAAACAATCTAAGAAACAATTATCAAAATGCAATTCAGCTAATTTTTTTTAATTTTTTTGAGGTAAAAACAAGCAAAATATTTCAAAATGCAAATATTATTGCTAGGTGCACAAATCATTTAATAGCTACTTTTCATTTGTTAAGTACTGTCCGATCACTCACACACAACCCCACACTTACACTCAGACACATACTAAGTAATTATAATAAATTGGTTCTACTTTAATGGCTTGTACTGTATCAAAAAAAAAAAAAAAAATGTTGCATATTCACAAATTTTTCGTAGAACCTTTCATGTCGGATGATGCTGCTGCTTCTCCACCTCCTGCTTTGCAGCAGGTTCATGCATCCGCACCAGTAACAGCACCAGAATCAGCATCAGCATCAGCACCACCACACCACACACTCAAATCCGAACTACCAACGACACTCGAGAAAACTCCATTGGCTGAGAAATTGACCGATGAACCACCGAGTCCGACGGATAACGTGACGACAGGACAATAAAAAACGCTCACAGAACCAATCAACAATAACAACAAAAATCAGAACAACAAAAATAATACAACAACCCAACAGCACAACAACAATAACAACAGCAAATTGAACCAGAATCAAAAACATTTTACACTTTCAAAAAATATAATAATCATTAACGAACACTGTAAGCAACAGCAACAGCAAAAAAATTAACATGACCGCTTATCGATATGTAATCGATTATCATTTATATGCATGTGTTGAGTTAAAGTTATCGTACGCAAATTTCGTTATCGTTTAAAAATATTTGTTTATTATTGGTGTTGTTGCTTAAATATATACATTGCAAGGGCGAGCAAGTTGTGGGGAGGTATACCAAAGATCCCAATACTTGATAGTAATAATATCTTTCGCATGCTGAAGGTTAGAGATCCTTGCAGACTAAAGTGCACCCGCTCAAAATTTAATATCATATTTTTCGGGATATTATATTTCTAGTCTTAAAAACAGGGTGAATCTAGAAGCCATTTTATAATTAATGAATTCGAGTGGTTTTTTGTTTGTAGAATTTAATTGAGATTTCAGACTGCTTATACAAACTTAAATATTCCGCACCTGTAGGTATAGTTCTTTTACTGTACTGTACCCAAACTCCCTCCTTCCTTCCCTTCATACGCCCTTGTATAGATATACAAATATTTTCCATATCTGAACAATTTACCTCAGTTATAATTCACCAAACAGCTAGAGAGGGCAACGAATTCAATATAATATGCGAGCCGGTTTGGGAACCCTGACAAATTCTACGGGTAGAATCAGCTTGTGTAAATAGTTATAAATATATTAGAGTTGCATTGAACGCAGCTCTATACAAAATGCTTATACAATATTATATATATATATATATATATATATATATACTTGGCGTATACGTATTATTGTGTATTATCGTATCAATGTAATTTGTCAAAGGAATCAAACTCATCATCTACTGGTTGACTTATACTTGCCCTTTTCTATTTCTCTCTTTATTGACACACAACCACGCCATGCTCACAGATAAACTAGGCCTCATAGGGGGCGAGCAGCCGCCGCAATATCCACAATATCCGCAGTATATGCCACCACCACCGCCGCAACAACAGCAGCCACCCGCCGGCGGACAGTCGGCGCTAGTCGATGATGGAGCCGGAGCTGGTGTCGTGGCCAAATCGGATCATGGCGGCGCATAAGTAATTCTGGACACCAGACGACCGTTTCTTGATTACAAATTATAAAAAAAAAATATATAAAAAAATACAAACTCAGTTGAACTAGAAAAAAAATCTCGAGAATTGCAAACAAAATTTCTACGTAAAGCTTGTACTAAAAACAATGGCATTCAAAATTAAGAGAATGTGCAAAGAAAAAAGAAAACATTTTAAGTAAATTATGACTCATAACATTAATAATAAATATAATACAAAACTAAAAAAGACGCTCCGGACAAATTAAAGTTGTTGCTAATTTGTTTATGGTTACATTATTTCATACATATACTTATATATAAAAATTACTATATATATATATATATATATATATATATATATAACATAAAACAAATATATATATATATAAATTGTACTTAATATCCCTCCCTGCTGGCAACAAAGAGCGCCAGCGCTGGGCAAGGTTCAGGTTACTTCCCAAAATGTTCGCATTCGCAGCTCTTTGAACTCAGTTTCTTCAGACTTTATAATAAATCAAAAAACATGACTTTTGGAACAAAATGCTTAAGCAAAATTTGCTGTTGTCAAAATACAAGCTTTTGTTCCTGCATAAAAGAATACCCCAAAAACAAAAAAAACAAACATATTTGAAAAAAATAAAGTGTATCAATAATGATAACAATAAAAACTGAAAAGCAGAACAACAATCTACTTATTTAGAAAAAAAAATTTAAATAATTGTATACATACAAGTTTAATGTGCAACATATGTAAAACACATAAAGTAGTAGTCAAGTGAAATAAAACAGAAACCACATTTAGCAAAAATATACATTAAATAATAATTTGCAATTTTCAGTTAAAGAAAATTCAACAGTTTAGAGAAAGCCAGAAAGAAAAGCTAACAAAAAATTTAAGCCAAAACGGTTCAACGACTTAAATTAAGCGCTTGTCACACAATTTGTTAATTATATCTATATATTTAATTTGACAAACAAACAGCTTAAAAATTATATATGTATATTTCAATGTTATAAATAAAATGATATTTGGCTATTCATTTAAAACAAAAAAAAAACAACAAAAAAAACCGAGGGAATTAATTAGAGCATACATAAATGCATATACTAAACTATTTAACTATATATATAGGGATGATTTATTTATATGCCATACACTAATAACAATTAAAAAGCATTCACAAAGTCGTATTGACAAGCATTTCGGCAAGTAAGTAAGCCAAAATAAGCACCTACTTACTGAATGTAATTGACTTGTTTAATAACAAAATAAATACATACATATATACATATATAACATAAAAGCAAGCACCTGCCCCAAAAGGACATCAAATTAAAATAAATTCAACAATACAACAAAATAGAAAGAACAACATAAAAAATTAGAGAAAGAAAAATACACTCGAAATAAATGTGCAGGTATTTTTCGCAATATTCGTAGCGTGTATAAATATGTCGCCAATTGCTTAATAATTAATAGCGTTTTGTTCAATGAATACATAAATTCACACACAAACACCACTTCACACACACACACACCTCATATGCATATAAACATTAACAAACAAACAAACAAACAAACAAACAAACAAACATATGACTAATATTCTAACTAGCGACTGTTAGTGTTTTTTGTGTTTTATTGTGCAGTAAATAGAAAAGCGTTACGATTATATATTTTATTTAATTTTAACCCCAAAACGGAATACGGTATATATATTATGTATGTAACAGTAATAAAATCAATAACAATTGTGTGTGTATATGTTTAAAAAGAATTAAAAAATCAAATTTACGAGTTAAACTACATGAAAAAAGCACTCAGTAGGCGTTATTAGACAACATGAAGAGAATGGTTAAATAACGGTTTTAAAACGGGCGTGTAAGCCAAGCCAGAGATGATAACTAATTGCGAAAACAAAGTCGGTATAAAAATTATATATATCTATATATATATATATATATACATATAAATATATATGAACCTTATATAACAATAATAAATACTAATTAATTTAATGATTAATTGCACCCAAAAGATACATAATTATTTAAATAAATAAACAAAAACAAAAAAAATATATAAATAAAACAATCACAGGAATCTATTCTATCCACGTCTCAAATGTCATATTTAAAATTAGAAATAGCAAAATTCCATACATTGAAAAAAAAAATTATTTAATCGATTGGCGATATATATGTATATATATTTTTTATATGAATCCCGAATATGACATGGTCTGGATACCCTGCAATTTACTGAGCAATGCGGGCAAAATTATGAACGTGAACATCGTGGCGAAACTCTTTCGGATGGCACGACTGGCCATCATGCTTGTAAGTTAAGAATAAGTCCATAATATAATTCATTAGATTGCGTTTATTAAAAAGCGTGTTAATGAATAAAAACCACAATACAAATACAATTAAAAAAACAAGCACTGCATGTGCCCTGAGCTACACAGCTAAGCTGTGTGCCCAAAAAATTCAACATTTAAAGTGCGCCAAAAGCTATAAGCTATGTATAATGCTTATTTACTAAAAGTGTCAAGATCTACAATAATTTCTCAATATCCTTGGCAATGTCCATGGGATCGGTGGTGGGTGCATAACGATTGATTGGAATGCCTTCCTTGTTCACCAAAAACTTTGTGAAATTCCATTTGATGCCGCTGCCCAATGTGCCGGACTGTTTGTTCTTCAAGTATTTGTAGAGTGGATCAGCATTATCACCATTCACATCAATCTGTGTAGACATAATTGATTAGATATTGTTGTAACTATAGGAGATCAAGAATTGTGATACCCTGGCAAAGACCTCGCCGATGTCAGCCTTGGAGTCGCGCAGGTGGCAAACCATTGCCTCACCATCAGCCTCCGGCATTTGAGATCCAAACTGATTGCATGGGAAATTTAGAATAGTCAATCCACGTTCACCAAACTTCTCCTTCAGATCGGTCAATTTCTCATAGTTATTCTTGGTTAAGCCACACTTGGAAGCGATGTTCACGACTAAGATGACTTTTCCCTTATACTTCTCTAGGGAGACATCGTTGCCATGGGTGTCCTTGACGTTAAACTCGTAAATGGACGCAGCGTTCTTGTAATCCTTGTTAGACATATCGAGCTAAAAAAAACGATTAACAGATTGATAAGTTAAAAGCAAACAGCAAAAGGGAGATATAGGCAAGCAGGCACAGAGACTGAATTTAGATAAGAACAAAGGCCAAAGGTTTAAAAGCAAGGGCGCACAGGTGTTAGTCATTAACTAGAGTATTAGTCGAATTACAACAACAACAACTTCTATCAAACAAAAACAACTACTCACGGCAGCTGCTGTTGAGTATTCTTGTTTCTTCGATGCTATTCCCTCTGCACTGCAATTAACAATGCTGGCAATGCCGATAAATGGCAAAAGCACAACGCAGTAGCGAGGACTCAACTGGCTCAACTGATTCCCAGCAATTGCTCCAAAGTTACGAGTAGTTAGTGTTGAGAACCTGAAGCACTTGATTGCTTGTTGACCAATGCTTTGAATGTGTTTGATATTCATATTAAATAGCGATTTGCGGCCAGCGGCTGAAATCAATAATTCATCAAATATAGTTTACTAGTCGTTCAAAATTCAAATAAATAATTTATTAAGGTAAAACCAACATTATAATTTCCGATGACTCAGAACTCAGTACAGTAGTCACCAGAAGTATAACTGATTCAAAATTACAATAACAACTGACTGGAGTCAAAAATTGTGTACAACTTAGTCTCTTAATAAGTTAAGCTCTCTCTATAATTCCAGTCTAAATTTCTAAACATTTTCGAAATTCGAAAAGTTATCGAAGGACCACTGTAAATTATAATGTATTCAGCCAAGAACAGATGTGCGTGTGACATATCGTCAATTGCATTTACTGTTGCCCCTCCCTGCCACGAGACTCATTAATTGAACATGCAAACATTTAACTGTTTATAGCTACAGTAGGAAATTGTTGTCGTAGTGCATGACAAAGAGTTAATCTATGTATAGATGTGTATGTGTGTGTAATTACTTGCTTGGTTAAGTAGATATAAGTGCCCAAAGCTGTGGCCAGAGCACCGATCATAAAGGACACAAAAGAACGACCGGCCATTTTCCTTTCGAATACAAAATGCAAATTGAAATTCACAATGACAATTTAAATTTCACAATTTTACTTTCGGTATACATAATATATGTATGCAGAGAAAGAGAAAGAGAGAATCTATGTTTGAAAATGGTGGCAACTGTGACTGTCACAAATTCTGCAATCTCATGCTGATATGTACTATGTGATGTGCAGAAGGGCACAAAGTACAATAGATGCCAATCAACCGGTCTACGCACTTCGACCACTCATTTCCGATGCCCACTTCACTTCAGATATGTATTGTGATCTATGATAACATTTAATGAAAATTGTTAAGGGCTTACTTATTTCGTAATATTTATGTTTGAGAGCTCAAAGAAAAACTGATGCCGGCACAGTTTGGTAACAGAAATATATAGTGCTGTCAGCGGGCGCAATTCGATAACAGTTTATGTTATCTGTAACATTTTCTGCAATTTTGTGAGTGCTGTTAGTGTTTGCTGGCCTTTGTAATTTAGTTGGAAATTTAAATCAGCTGGTGCAATGAGCTTTTAATGAAATTACCTAGTTAAATACAGTTTAAAATAAATTCAGCAAATTCTTCTAATTTCGATCGTAAAGCTGTTAACCGGAATCGTAACAGAGCCCATTACAGAACAGCTGTGCTTAACTTTACTATCGGTTCGAAATGCTTATGCGATATTTAGGCCAAAGCGAAAATGCGTTGGTCACACTTCTAAATTTTTCTTTTGTGCTGGATATTTGTGATAGGCTTAATAATTATGTTTGCAGAATTAATAGTGAAATGCAGTGTTTAACACATAAATAGTAGAATGCGCTCCGTTGGCAAAGTGTAGTAAACAGAAGGCGTGCTCCTAGCAGCCGTACCACCTGCACAAGGATACACATTTCCAAACATATATATTCACATATACATACGTACCACACATTACACACACACACACAGAAACTGACACACGCATAGAGAGCCATAGGAACTGCCTCTAAATGATGCTTTCATCCATAAATAACTCGTTTGAGCAGGATACTCACGACGTGGACGCCAACTGCGATGGCCCCGATTTGGATTTCATCTATGCGGATGTCGATAGCTATCAGAATGAGATTGCCGAACTATATAGTTACACGGAGTTCAGCGAATTCCAAATGAATGTGAAAGCTTTCGAGGATCAAATGGAATTGTACGATTTGCCACCAAATTGGCAGAAACAGGATGCCGCCTCGCAGCGGAGCATTGTTATGAAACTGGTCGATCAATTGGAGGTTTCGGATCGATCGTTTCGCATGCAGGCGGCACGCTGCATCCTTTATCTGGCGCAAGGATGCTGGGCCGAGGTGCAATCGGATGAGGAACAGCATCAGAATACACGAGATAATGTCATCGTCCTCTATCAGCTGGGCGTGTTCTCCTCTTTCATTGATTTGCTCAACATGGAGATCGAAACTGCCTGCTCACCCGACATAGTGGCGGTAAAGATCACCAATGTCACTCTCGTCGATTCGACAGATATACGAGTCATCCTCTCCGTGCTGTACATCATCACAGAAACGATTCGCGATGAGCGTGAGAAGGCCAGCGAGGATTACATGCAACTTGCCGAATCCTTTGTCCAGGAGATAAATAGTCCACTCCCCGATGGTGAATTGCTCGCCGTCAAGCTGCTGGGGATGATTACGCGATTCTGTAGCGGTGCTGCTCCGCAGTTTCCGATGAAAAAGGTTGTGCTACTGCTGTGGAAGGTGTCGCTGCTGGGTTTAGGTGGCATGGATGTCCTCAAGAATCTCAAGAACGAGTACAGAGTCAAGGTCGGGCTGGATCCGATCACCGAGGACACGCTGGAAGTGACCAAATGCATGCGCGCCAGCTCACCGCCCGCAACAGCAACGGATATATTGGAGAATCAGTATCCAAAGCGGAATTTCAAGTGAGTTTCTAATTTGTAATTAAAACTTTAATTAAACTCGTTTATCTTTTCACAGACGTTCGCTAATGAAGCAACGTTTTCTCGACGAACCCGAGCAGATTGACATGGAGATGTCGGGCAATGAGGGTGGCCCAAATTCAAACAATGGTAACTCCTCGACTAGCGGTAACAATACCGGCAATGGCGAGGATGAGCTTTCCCAGTACTATCGCCCCTTTGATGATCCCTCCTCTTCCACGTCTGGCAATAACATTGGTGGAGGCAATGGCGGCCCAGGCACACAAACAGCGAATCCCAACAATCAACCAAGTCTTACACAGCCTCCACCGGCAATGCAGGCCGTGCAGATAACGGCGCGTCTGCCATGGACACCCAAAGTGCGCCAGAAGGATATTGACCAGTTCTTGGATATATCGCGGAATAAATTCATCGGATACTCTTTAATTGGGGATCACGAGAGTCTGGCCGGCTTGCCGCAACCGATTCACGAGGGTTTCAAGACGTTGCAGCGTCATATGTATGTCAGTTTGTCGGATATGCAGATCAAGAAGGAAGAGGATATTGCACGGAATCCAATCTCAACGCATGAGGACGAGATCAAGCTGACGCCAGCCGAGATCCTCTATCAGGCCATACTGCCCAATTTGCCGCAGTATATGATTGCGCTGCTGAAAGTCTTGCTTGCTGCCTCGCCCACATCCAAATCGAAGACGGAGAGCATTAACATCATGGCCGATGTGCTGCCCAAGAAGATGCCGTTGACGGCTACGCAATCGACGAAATTAACGGTGGACATGGGTCGCCACAAGGAGATCATTGTGAAGGCCGTCTCGGCAATTATTCTGCTATATCTGAAGCATTTCAAGATCAATCATGTGTATCAGTTTGAGTTCATGTCGCAGCATCTGGTCTTTGCCAATTGTATTCCGCTGGTGCTCAAGTTCTTCAATCAAACGATTACGGAATATGTGAACACAAAGAATTCGATACCATTGCTGGATTTCCCATCATGTGTGATTGGCGAACAACCGGATTTGAGTGGCGATAGCTTCGTTTATGGCGGCGAAATGTCTGACAAACCCTATTCCTGGCGCAATGTCTTCTCCTGCATAAATCTGTTGCGTATCTTAAATAAGCTCATCAAGTGGAAACATTCGCGTGTCATGATGCTGGTCGTCTTCAAATCGGCGCCAATTTTAAAGAAGACCCTTAAAGTGCGCCATGCCATGATGCAGCTGTATGTGCTGAAGCTGTTGAAGATGCAGACCAAATATCTGGGGCGTCAGTGGCGTAAATCGAATATGAAGACTCTGAGTGCCATCTATTCGA
Organism: Drosophila multiciliata; assembly: GCA_037043605.1. Classification (NCBI taxonomy): domain Eukaryota; kingdom Metazoa; phylum Arthropoda; class Insecta; order Diptera; family Drosophilidae; genus Drosophila; species Drosophila multiciliata. The sequence goes on along the minus strand of JBAMBF010000301.1, from coordinate 20,506,635 downwards.
AGGTGCGGCATCGCCTCAACGATGACTGGGCTTTTGGCAATGATCTCGAGTCGAGACCGTGGGACTTCCAGGCGGAGGAGTGCACACTGCGTGCTTGCGTCGATCGTTTCAATCTACGTCGATATCCGGATGCGACGCAAAAGTGTGGCGCCGGTGGCGGTGGTGGTGCTGGTAGCGGCAACAATGGGACTGCTGCCCAGAATGCCGAGAATGCCCAGCAATCGAATATGCATTCGGGCAATGGAACCGGCGATCGGGATTCCAATGGATATGGCAACAATGGCAGCAGTGTCGGTGGTGGTGGTGGCACCATCAACAGTGGGCAACAGCAGCAGCACCAGCAGCAGTTGCACGATTATGGCGTGGAAGGTGGCTTCCCCAGCGATGAGATACTCACCCATTCGGACTTTGCATTCTTCGGGCATTCGGGTTGGTGGGATCGCAAGGTGGAGCTGACGGATTACTTTAAGGCCAATTATGCCGTTTGGCTCGAGGAGGAGGTATACAACAGTCAAACCGACTGGGATGCGCTCTAAAGGTGAGTCCCTGCTAAGAAGAACCAGTCTCTAATTTTTGGCAGACTGAAAATCTGTCAATCTAAAACAGAAAAAAAGTCTATTGCCGTAATACTTTTGGGACTTAAGACTACAACAGTGACTCTGAAAGTGTGATAAAAATTAGAGTTGTGACTCTTAAACTGATTTGCGAAAACCAGACTTTTAAGCTATAGCGTATATAGACGAATTCTAAAGTTGAGTGACGGCCAAGATAACCAAACTCACCAACTATGCAATACTCTGTTCTATCAAATATAACAGCTCCAATTTTGGTGGGTGACTAAAATCTGTAAATCTAAAACTGAGACCAGCTCTATTGCTTTAAATCTGTGAATTAAGATGAGACTCTAAAACTTTGATTAACTTTCCAACACTTTAAAGTGGTAGGGCAAAAACTCTTCTCTAAGTTGTACATATTAATTTAAAATAACCTTGAGTAATTTTCGTTTTTTTCTTATTTCGTAGCTGTTGTTACTGGATTGGACGCATTAACTCAGCAGAATATTTAAGCATAAAGTTATTAACATAATCTTAAGCATACAAAGTTGATAATTGATATAATCGCAACCATCATGTAACCAACCTTGCAACCAACGCCGCAAGTCAGCCTCAATTGCTACGAGGCCACGGCAGCAAACTTAACTCATTCGAAAAAAAAACCGATTGGAAATAAATTATTGTGCATGCAGCAAATAAGACAAGACAGACGCCTATTCAATCTATCATTAGTATCAAATGTTGAGCCAATAACCCGCCCGTATGACAAGTAGTACTGTATATTTAATAATCGTACATACTTTCCTTATTATATTTAATGTATTTATTTCTTTTCCATTTCTTGTGTCCTGAGGCATGCACTCAGACCCCTACCCCTGCTCCAATTCTCTTCAATGTTGACCCAAGAGAATAAATGCAATAAAATTTATAAATTTAGCAATGCAAAAATCTTTTCGTTCTTTTCTCCAGGGGTGAATATACATATGTATATATTTTTTATTCGTGGATGCATCTGTATATATATATATATGTGTGAATGTGTGTGTTTTGTTTCGCACAAGAAAAAAAAATTAGTGTTAGTTTCAGAGCTCCTTAGTCTTAGATCTATAATTTGTAAAACAGTAATATATATATAGTACACTATTTACAGATGACTAAGTTTGGCCATAAAAAGAATACACTCATTGAACCCTGAGCTTAAGAGCTACAGAGTGTATAAGTTACATACATATGTATTTATATATATAATATTGAATTTCATTCATGTGATTTTTGCAGCTAATACACTTTTGTTTTTCCGTTTTTTGCTATTAAACATTATTAGTAGTTAGTTAGCACAGCTATATGAATTCCTGAACCATTTTCAAAACATTTTACACAATCAGATTACCAGAATATATATATGCTATACATAGTCTTTACAAAGAGAATGTGTGTCCTTACATTAAACTACTGACTTAAATAATTCTACCAATAAATCTAGCTAATGACAAAGATATATATATATGGTCGCTTGAAAATTAGAACTTGCAGAAATCGTTATTTTAAGGAAATTAGAAGCCATCTTTAGTGCATTAAACTGTAACTTATTTTTTAAAGAAAGTATAATATGAATTTGGTAAAAGCCCAATAAAAATGGTCGATAGATATATTTTCATTTTTAATAATGTGTTACGACTAATTTTGAATTTTTTGTATAAAATGGAAAGTTTTTCTAGAACCTTAGAAAATATAGTGTTAAATGTATAATCATTGTAACAATAATTATAATTTTTTGTTCGTGTTCAAATGTACAATAATTTATATTAAATATTTACAACTACAATTTCAAAAATTTCATAATTGTTTAAGAAATAGATATAGATAATAATATCTCTATAAAACCATGCGTTCTAATATTTCGAGCGACTACTGTATTAAAAAGGTAAAATTATGATTGAATGTACATCGAATTGTTTTACACAAATAATTCGTAATGTTTGCATAATGATCTATATATGCATGTAGTATATATAGATGGATTTATGGCAGCAAAAACAGTTCTGCCTACTGTTCCATGGGGCAGGCTGTGGGCATATGATTGTTATTGCTGGCCACTGTGCCCATATAGAGCATGCCACTGAAGCGTTTCTGTTGCGGCGGACAGCCGACGACTGGCGGCGGCAACATGGCTGTTGTCGGTGGATCGCAACGTTCCTCGAAATAGTGAACGATCCGCTGCAACACAAACTTGAAGATCTTCTCCTTGGCTATCTCTCCATTGAGAACTGTGATATCCTTGCATTCGCGATACTCAGCAAAGTTCTTCTCGTAGTACGGCCAGACGCACAGCTCAAAATACCCAGTAACATCAGGCGGATCATAGGTACGCTTAATCCGACGCTCATAGCATTTCTCGTACGGCAAATGGAAATGATATTTTAGATTGCACAGCGCCAACACCTCGGGCTGATTGAATATCATGAAACCCTCAATTAGGAGCACATTGATCTTCTTGTCACGCAGCTGGGCGGCGATCTGTGCATTGATATTAAGACGCATAATGTGATCCGCATGTTGTTGCGGATGATGTTGCCTATGTTGCTGATGATGATGTTGCTGCTGCTGTTGTTGTTGTTGTTGCTGTCGCTGATATTGATAAGCTGGCAAACGTTGCTTGCCATAATAATTTGTATTATATTGCTGTTGTTGTTGCTGCTGTTGCAATTGTTGCTGCTGTTGTTGTTGTTGGTATTGCAATGCATAGTGCTCGAAATTGGCATAGTTGTGTTCCGACTGCCCATTGATGATGTGCGCTATATCCGCCAGCATTTGCTTGGTGTTCAGCGATGTGATCAGCTCAAAATTGATGGCATTCAGCTTCTCGACTCGCTTATGCCGTCTATCGTCCACGGGCAAGAAGTAATCATCCTGTGAAATAAGCTGCACATCGCCAATCGTATACGGCGTGTTCCAGAGCGGTGCATTACGCAATCCCTTGAAATAATCACGGAGTCCATGTGCCAGTGTCGTCTTCCCACCGCAGGTGACACCCGAAATGCCAATGACCAGCCACTGTGGCATCTTGTTGCTGACTGGAGTAGCCTGTTGATTTGCAGCAGCAGCCGTCCGAGTTTCGCTTTCCAATCCGTGTATAATCAATCCAGTGCCGTGACCTATTCTGACGTTGCTCTCTCTCCGCTCATCCGTGTGTGCGCTTGTGTGTGGCTGTGTACGTCTGTGTGTGTATTTTCTGATTATTTTTAAACACGTGTCTTATTATTACAATCAGCAATCCGCACCTTCAATTTGTTGACTTCGCGTGGGTAATGCTCCAAATGTGGTAAAAGGAAAATACGGCAATGCCGCCCAGGCAGATAACCCCAAAAACCGTGGGCACAATGAATGCGTACTTCAGTGGCGGAAATAACGAAAGTATGGGATTACCTAAGAGGGAGAAAGAGAGAGACGGGAGGATTAGTTAACATGTAAAACAACGACCTTGACATTGAGTGCTCTCAATTCTGTGCACATATATATTTTTGAAACAGGTAAGATAAAAACACTGCTAGGCTCAAAAATACCCTGTGTAACAGTCTATTTATATATTTTTATTATTAATTTTACTGAGCTTATGAATCCTACCTAATTATGAGCGATTACAGTAATATATATATATATATTGTTGTTATACACGTATTGCTGTAAGCCGTAAACTTTCTAATGTTTATTAATGATCAGCTATAATAGTCATTAAAGCCTAACTTCTTTTTGGCAGAATATTGACAAAACAAAAACTAAAAACGTTTGTGGCAACCCCTGCGGTCACACAGCATTCCTCATATTACAATTTCAAAAAATAAACTTCCTCATCGTCATTATATACACACAAACAAACTCATTTATATATAAAAATATATATATATAATAAATTTATATACATGTCGCCCGAAACAAATTTAATCTGCGCCACTTTAATTACTGCACAAAAGCCGCGAGAAATTGAGAATGAGAAGCAGGAAAATGGTGATACACCACTGATTATTTAATAAAAGCAAAACATAACACACACCCACACACGCGCACGCACATACATTAAGTATTGTTTTGATACTCACCTTCATCGAGTATCATAAACGGTAGAATCGCTACCCAAAAGAAGTAGTAAAAAAAAACGCCAATTGCGCTTAACAAAATGATTTTTCCGAGCTGTGCATTTGAAGCCATAAATAAGTAATATATATTCAAATGACACGCGACCAGCGAGAATGTCAATTGCGCATGGGTTTATGTACAAGGTATGTACATACGTATTCTGACTATTATTATAAGCAATTCGCAACAACAACAACAGATGACAAAGGCAATGTGTTAACAATTATTGCTAGTTTGAGTCGCCGCCATAAACAAACAGGTGGTGACTGAACCAATGTCAATTGTTAGTAGCTTTCGGCTTTCAAAAGTTCCCTGTATATATGTATATTTATATATATACGCATGTACATTTATATATATATATATATATATATATTTACAGACAAGTGGGGTCGTCGTCTATGTATGCGTGCGTATCCGTTGGGTAGTTTTTTGGCCAACAGCGCTGTTGTTGTTCAATTTCTGTTGTTTTTCACTGCGCACTTCTTAATTCTTACGTAAATCGCGAGTAAGTTCAGTTCGCTTGTTGTGTTCTGGCGCACTTTTACTTTATATTAATGAATGTTTATGTTGCTATAATTTAATTTACACAGCTAATTGTCAAAAACTCAAGCGCAATCTGTGTCTGGCGGTTTCGCGTATTAGTTATAAACAAAATGCCAGGGCTGAAAACCCGTTCTATATTGAAAGTATCGAATACCCGACATGCAGCTATCGAACGAATTTCATTTGATATGTGAGCCCTGTAAATAATACTCGGTATCGCTTAAGTGACACGCGCAAGCAAGGAGCAGCAAACACTAATGTGTATTTACCAAAAGTAGAACAATTCATTTATGCGCCAGTGCAAATAATTTAGTTACCCAATGGATTGAGTATAAATTTTGGAACAATTGTACCATATGAACGATAAGCATACTTATCGACCGATAGGATAAACTTGTACTCATCTGGGTACTCATTTTCGGTAGTCACAAATACATATGCAATGCACCCATATGTGATAAATTGCTGTTGCCAGATGCACAACGCAGTTGTCATAACAATTAAATAAATAACAGTCATCTTTATGATTATATAAATTTCAAGCCACATTACAAACTTGTCTTCCAAGAATGACCAGATCTGCGTATGAAGTGCAACGTGATTTTGCACTGAGCTGTGGATTCCATTCGCAAATCATTTGGGACGCGTAAGTTGTGTTTTTTTTTTTAATTTTTGTTGTGACATCGACAAATTTCTTTGGCAGACTTGCGCTTGATCAAGCTGATGTGCTGAAGGAAAAGATTGCCAATTTAATTGGGCAGAATGTAACCAAGCTGAGCAAATCATTGGAAAGACAGCGCCAGATATTATTCGAAAATGTTTGGGAACAAAGGAAATACACGAATCAAATGCTACTATCAGCAATTATCTATGTGCTGGTCACAAGTGAAAAAGATCCGGAATTGGCGCTGCAATCGACCAGCTTTACTTGTCATCCCGTCATCCGGACACGCAAGTGCATGTGGGAGGATAATAGCGATAATAGCGACAGCTGCTGTATGATATTCATTGATGAGCACGGACGTGTTTATCCCAATTGGCGGCAGTTTATTTTCAACAATACGTTGCCCAGTGGCACAATGATTGCGCCCAGCCAGGGCATCTATACGTTCACCAAAGATCAGGATCACGGCGTACATTTAATGCTGTGCACCACACCAGCGTCGCGTCTTAATCGTCAAATTCTCAATGCTGGTGATTCCATTGCCACGGTCGGTGGCTTGGCTTCGACGGTGCCTATTGCTGCTTCGCTCGCCCTACCGGTGGGGCCACCCATTCTACTAACAGCCACCGTTGTGGGCGTGTCTGCAGCCGCGTATAGCACAGTACGCTCGATTGGACGACTATTTGATCGACGTCAGCACAAACAGTCCATATCGCTGCTGGACAATGAGGCGCGCAACAGTTGGCTGAATGTAGCTGGCGGCGTTGTTGGACTGGGTGCAGCTGGCGCCACCACAGCAATGACAGTGGTACAAACGGAAATCAATGCCACGGCTCAGTTGGCAGTGAAGAGCGTTAGTGTGTCGTCTATTGTCTTATCCGGCACTGGTGTGGCCAATGGCATCTACGATCTATATTTGGTGAGCTCAATGCGCCACTCAAATTTCGCTTTGTCTATTATATTTTTTGTTTATTTATTTTCAGAAATTCAGCGATGATCAGCCGCTGAGTAGCATCGATGTTCTCCAAATTGCCTCCGGTCTGGTCATCTTTACGCACTCGATCAATAATCTGCGCATAGCCAACAAGGCAACCAATAGTGCCGCCCTGCGAGACGCTGTACGCAATCAATCAAGGTATTTTTATTATTTATACTTATTTTATCTATTATAATGTCACAATTATATTTTGTTTGCAGCAAAGTCTTTGGTCAGATTGCTGAGGAGTCGGCAAAACTGAATAGCGATGTGGCTGGTGGAGGCAAGCAATTTGATATTGTGCGCACTTTCAATGATATACCCTTAAAAGAGGTGCTACTCAGTATGCACGAGATCCACCGGAACTTGACGCAAGGCTCCACAGCGTTGGGTGCTGTCAGTGCTGCTCTGCTGCCCAAACTGGTCAGCTTGGATAATGCGGGCAAAATGCGCTTGAATGTAAATCAGTTGGCTAGTTGGCTTGGCCTCAAATTTGTCCAGCACATCGGCAACTTGGGCAGGCTGTTGGACGTGGTCGACGCTTTAGCCAAGTACTTCTGTGTCGGGTCGGTTGAGCTGATATTGCAAATGGCACGCAACTTTCTGGAGAAGCACGTGGACCGCATTGATCGTGCCCTGCACACATTTCTCTCCACGGAAATGGTGATCTATCGCATTTTGATGCAGTGCGTCAAAAATTATAAAAACTTCACCGTCGAGTTTCTGGAAAGTCAACGTGATGAGATCCTAGCTATAGTTTCCAAGTACTTTCAGTCAATGAGGCCGATTGATGAACAGCACAGCCGCCGCATCAAGTGTGAAGATTGTCATGGTGTCCATTATGTAACGGATATATAGAATGACATTATCAATAGGGGTAAACGGAGATTTTAATAAGCGAATAACTGCACAAATGTTACGTGTTTTTTTTTTTGATATTTTAAATGTGCCAGAGCACACTAAACAAATAAATTTATATAAGATTTATATTTACACTCATATAATATTTAAGCAACGAAATGTTATTTACTTTCTAAATTGATATGGAATTATAGCGTATAGTTACCTCGGAAAAGTAGTCGTCTGGCCCCACCTGCAACTGCAGACAATGCAGAGGTATTTGCGGTTTATTTATTTATTTTTGATGGCGATATAAGCCCTACGGATCAAGTAATCCAAGTGATTTGTTTTAGTAGATCTTGTATGACCAGCAGGTACACCAGTGTTCCGGAATGCCAGCATCCTGGCAGGTTTTATTTGCCAACACTTCGTGCATCAGACTTTGGCAAATGTGTAGATAAGCTTTATGTTCCGAACATACCGCTGAATAACGACGCACTGCTGCACAAATAATAATACTGCTCCATATAAGCAGATAACAATAATATCCATTGATCTACTCGACAAGACTGTTGATGAAATCGAAGTGCAATTCTAATCGCTTCGATGCGTACTTTTTAATATATTTCCATTTGAGTTTTACACAATTTTAACATTGATGTAATTGGTTAATTTGGGGTTTGGTGAATCGTTCAGGGTGCGAAACGCTTTTTTATTAATTAAATGCAACATACTTTTAGGATTATGGTTATTCTGATGCCAATTTAAATCGTTGCATACTTTCATGCTAAAAAATAATTTATACAAATTTGTAAAGCATATTTTTAGGCTCTACAATAAGATACATCTCGTTAACTAGCATCAAAGTATCTTTAAATGTAAAGCACATTTGCTGTATTTTGGGCTCATCTAAGAACGAAAACAAATGAACGGAATCAAGTTGAAATCACATATTTCTTATTTGTTCGCAAACTACTGGGACGATTTGGATGTTCTTTTCCAGTTGACATAACGATAATCCTTGATATGGCTAAGTTAAGCCGGATTCTCCGGTTTTCCTAACTTTTATTTTAATCCTGGAAATGCTTGAAGGGCAATCGATAGTTCTTTATGTCGCGAGCTTAAGAAAATTTGTTTTAATTCCAGGATAGGTTATGGCCGAATATCCGAAATAGCTGCTGTTAACAATGAACAAACTCTCTCATTGTGTTGCTTAGTTTATTATATTTAATATTCAATTAGTGTTGTATTTTATATGCAATGGCTTATAAACTAAAATCTTAACAATTTCATACATTATTTATTGTTCTACTGTTTAATACTGTGGCAAGATTTGCTGGGGTCTCAACAAATTAAGGTACCTACTCTATAAGAGCGAGAGCGCGTGGATAATATCAATATCAATATCCAATATGTATATAGGATAGATCTAAGGACGGAATCAGTTGATGACTAGCCTTCTAAAGGATTTCCTGTGGCTGGAATGATTTTGTCTGCTCTACGTTTCAGCAGAAAAACTCGGCTTTGCAATCATTATAGCAGCAATAGTAGATGTCGGGGCCTTTGTTGGAGCTGTCCCGTCGGAAGCGGAACTTTTTGTCCTGATGCTGTTTGCGTGGCTTGTAGCGTGGCATCACATCCAGTTGCATGAGGCGATTATAGTGCCCCGTGCTGACCTTGAGATAGCCACCGCGCGGATAGGTACTCCTGCCAATATAGTGGTGATCCTTATGCATTTTGTCATCTGCAAAGAGTGCATAAAAAAAAATATGCATATATTTAATATAGACTCAACATGAACTTGCGCGCCTTGAAAACGGACAAGCTTTAAAATCGGAACTAAATTATTTATTGAATTATTAATTATGAATTGTTTGTTCGTTTATATTTCCGATTCTGTTTCTCCATGCACATTGGGTTTATTGACGCTGTGGCCTTATTTAAACGACGCTGTATACACTTACGTGCTATTTTATTTGTGTGGTGACCACTGTCTACGGACCGCCGCTCCCTTCCCTCATCCTTTTGGAAGAGTTCCTCGCACGCGTTCATCGCATGGTCTTTCATCTTGTCCAGCGAGCAGTAAGCCTGTGACTCATTCACCCAGCAGCAGCCAAGGATTACGGCGAGCAGCAGGCAACGGCACACATTGAACTGCAATGCGAACGCATAAGTTGAAAATAAAATGCTTAAATATAAATATCAGCTCAGAATTAGCTGCCTATATGCGTGTTAACAATATACAACAAATGAATAAATGTTTCTGGTGGATAAACCACTTTGAATAAGGCCAGCAGTTTATCTGATCGTGACGCTGGCGCTGCTGCTTGTCCTTGTTGAGTGATGGGGTGGCAGTGGATAAGGGGGGGGGGGCAGTAAACTGGGTCACAAGTCATGCGGCAAACATAAAACTGGAGCGCATTTAAAAGTCGTTGCAGCTCAAAATGGCATTTTTAATGAGCAAAACTTCCCCGAATTTACAGTAGGAAATTATGTAATAACGAGTACGCTTTCTCTCTCTCTCTTATAGTAAGGTATTTCCGCAAATTTTGACAAAATTGAAAGAGAGCGGTGCACTTATGCTTTATTTATTTACGCCCTGAGAACAAAAGCGAATTGGCTTATTATTTTTAGCCCGCACACAGACAGGTTGTGTGTTACAGGTTTCCAGAGTGGTACACACCCCTCTTTAAGCAACAAAATCAACAGCATCAACAATAATAACTCTCAATAATCGAAAAAATAAACAACCATAAAAGGCAATAAAAAATGCTTATGCTATAATTTCGCAAATTGTGCGAAATTTTCATCATTAGCTTTGCAATTGCCTTTTTTAGTCATATCTATTGAATCTTTATGTTTTTTTTTTTTTTTGAATACCTGACTAATAAAACTCACCTTTGAATGCATATTTGTTGCTTTTATTTTAAATCCGATTGTTGTAATATTTGTATTCACTTGCCCCAGTGGCTACGCGACGTATACGTGTTTTTATGAATTATGTTATTTTTTTGCGGGTAAATGTTGAGGGTAAATGAACGCAACACCAAAACGACCACCCGTCTGTCACCTGATAAGCTGCGAACTCAAATGAAAGCTTCGCACAAAAGTTTTAAGCTTTTATACGCGCAATATATGCAAATAAATGCCAGAGCGCAGGAGCAGCAGCGACAACAAAAACAGCAGATACGACAACAGCAGCAGCGACTTCGGCTTCGGGTGCTTATGTGTGTTCGGCGAGTAAGCGCCCTGAGTAGGAGTGAAAAAAATAAAAAAGAAAAGAGCGCATGCGTAAGCGAAAAGGCGCGCCGCAGCCACCTTTAAGTTGGTTATAAATTCATGTGCTTAGAAGCGAGCCGACGTCAGACTTGGAAGGATGCGCCGACATCGATGTTAGCAATTAAAAAATGTTTCCCATTATAATTGGTATTCTTTTGGTTTTGGTCATTGCCAAGGCTATTTCAACATGATTGCCATGGATTTTGTTGAGTCGTGTGCGCTGTTATTGCTGATAAAACTTACAACGTGTGCCGATCATTTTTAATCTAAGCACCTTGAAACTGTAATATTTATTGTACTTGCCATGTAATGAGGAAGCCAACGACGCATGGCGGTCAACCTCTGGGAGAAAGTGAGCGCGTGGCCAGCAGCCAACTGCTAACTCTTGGCTACCTTGTTGCTAGGGGAATTCCGTTTGCAACATGCGTAGTCTCACGTACGCTGCTTTTGACGTTATGAATTTCCTTCATATATTAAATACATATGTATGTGTATGTTTACGTGTTTGTTTGAATATTTGGTCACTTCATTCATTAAACTTCACGAGCTTTGCGCCTGCGCGTTATGGTTTATTCAAATTAATGTGTTACACATACCCGCAAAGACATTACATGTGTTGTGCTTTCACATAGAACATAAGCGCAAGGCAAAACATCTTTGCAATACATCTAAACATATTTCACTCTCTCAACATATTTCACTCTCTTTCTCAATATATTACGCTCTCATCTCGCAAGTTCACTCTCGTTTTTGAGCTTGTTGTTGTTATTTTATCTGCTTCGGTGCATTCTAAGTGCGAGGAAAGCAGATAGCAGAGCAGGTGCTGCAGCAGCAGCATTGACGTTATACTGACATTGAGCGCATAACAGTTATTTCTTAATAAAAATTTGCATTTGTTAGCAGTCAATTGTACTCTTATTTTACTTGCTGCTTTAAGTGGTGCATTAAAAAAAACAGATACATACGCATGCGTATTTAAAAAAAAAAGATATATTTTTGGTGTGTTTTGGATGATGCCGGTCAATGTACACATTCGGCCGAGTTTTTATTATCGATAGCCGGAAACGGGTCGTATGCGCGATGTGTGCGCATTTAAATACGACGCAATTACAGACGTATTACAGGTGCAGTGTGTCTGTGTGTATTGGTATTGTGATATTTGCTGATACGTGCTTTCCACTGCCCCTGTGGAATTTTCAAGCCTTTTAAGTCTAACGGTATCTATCGCCGGCACGTTTTAGCCAATAACATTGAAATTCAACTATTCATATTTTTATTGACATATTCGCAGACAAACAGAACGAACAAGAATGTGTATAATAACTGCCTTTGGCATTTACTAAGGTATGAATTTCATTTGTTTTTTATTCATTTTATTTTAAAAATGTTTAAATGTTACTTTTATGTAGTTGTTGTCATCTTACTGTTGTTTTTTGTATTGTTGTGCTCTATAAAATATCTAAGTTCAGATCCCGGTTGGACCCAAAAGGCCACGGGTTGAGTCTCATTCATGAAATTCAAGTGAAATTTTTGTGTGTATTTATGTGCATATGATATGTATTTAACAACCTGATTTTCTATAGAAAAAAAAAGAAATAGAAATAAGATTAAAAATAAATAAAGATCCCGCCACTTGCGCCATGTCGACGAACTGTTTTCTTATGTTCTTATCTCTCTATCTTGTTCTTATAACATACCCGGCCAGTCAGTCTCTCACAAACTGATCTACCGATTCAAATTTGGCAGCCGAAACCAAACTGGTTCTCGTTCTATTAGCTAGCAATCTTCATAATCAGCATTTTGATCATTATGATCGTCATTATATCTCGCTCTGATGTCTAGACGTGCTTGGTCCTTGGCAACAAGCAACAAACAGAAGGGCCATTTTCTGCTGGGCTTTGATTGAGAGCCTCTGATCTTTTTCTTGTTGTTGTTTGGTTTTTGGTGGTAGGCGTGTTCCTTGAACTAAAGGCGAAAGTGGTGCGCCACGTCCCTTTCGGACAACCGTTCACTCTTTTAGCTATCCTCCTCTGCTTAACTTTACCGGTCTGCCAAAAAATATTTCGGCTCTTTTTGTTTTTTTTTTTAAGATTAAAGTTCAAGAAACTCTGCACACGGAATGCGCAAATTTCTAATGAAAATACCCCGCTTGTTAAACGGGAAATCGACATTCCCATGCTCTACCCAGCTCGCGAACGCATGATTAATAGATTCAATTCCAAGTAAGCATCGCCAAGGTCTATTGATGCTGATGACCAAACTGGACCAACATCTTAGTCATAGCGGATTTTGGCCAACATAAATCAAGTTTAACAAAATGAAATCGAAAGTGTTTCAAAAGAAACGGATACGAGTGTAGTGAGCCTCACATGTGTGGGATGGCGCTAAAAAGCGGGCGACATCTAGCGGCTATTATTACATACTACACACAGCTGTTATGCATTAAATTAAAAGCCGCATTTCCAAAAAAATAACATAACATAAATATGTTCGTAGCAAAAGCGAGGAATTTCGTGAGAAAAACAAATGTGCCCGGGAACTGGAGCTGGTGCCGGTGGAGCAGCACAACAGAACCGCTAACAACAAGTACACAGGATGCGGAAACAAACAACCGAGAGCAGCTTCTCAAAGAGCTAGAGGATCCTCTCGAGCAGAGCTGCAGCCGGCCCGCAATCGATCCGAAGGAGACGAGCGTGGTACTGTTTCCCGGTCAGGGCACACAGTATGTTGGCATGGCTAAGGATCTGCTGCGGTTTCCGGGCGCTCGGCGCATCTTTAAGCTGGCCAACGAGGTGCTCAAATACGATCTGCTCAAGATCTGTTTGGAGGGTCCTCGCGAGAAACTTAATCGCACCGAGTACGCACAGCTGGCCGTGATGGTCTCCTCGCTGGCGGCACTGGAACAGCTACGCGAGGAGCGTCCCAAAGCCATAGAGAGTTGTGTGGCCACCGCCGGCTTTAGTCTGGGCGAGATCACAGCTCTAGTCTATGCCGGTGCGCTGCCCTTTGACAAGGCGCTTCAACTGGTGCAGGTGCGCGCCAATGCAATGCAGGCGGCCTGCGATCAGGCAGCGGGTGCCATGGCCATGACACTGTACGGCCCGGACACCAATCTTGGCGAGGCATGCGCCAAGGCGCAACAATGGTGTCTGGATCGGGGCGTGGAGTCTCCCTATTGTGGCATTGCCAACTATATGTATCCCCATTGCAAGGTCGTGGCGGGCAATTTGGAGGCACTCGAATTTCTGGAGCAGAATGCCAAGGCGCTCAAGATACGCCGGATGAAACGTTTGGCGGTCAGCGGCGCTTTTCATACGCCTTTGATGCAAAGTGCCGTTGAGCCATTTGCCAAGGCTCTCAAGTCCATTCGCCTGCAAGAGCCGATCATACGCGTTTACTCCAACGTGGATGGCAAGCCCTACAAGCATGCGACGCACATCCTCCGTCAGCTGCCCAAACAAATTGTGCGTCCAGTTAAATGGGAGCAGACGCTGCACGAGCTCTACGAACGTCGGCAGGGCGTCGACTTTCCGCGCACTTTTGAGTGTGGTCCCGGCAAGGGACTGACACAGGTGCTCGAAAAGGTCAACGCCAAGGCTGCCCAAACGGCACGAAATGTGCCAGCTTAATAACTACTAACATTCAAAATATATACACATTTTGTATGCTTTATTTAAAAAAATGTTATGCTCTTGGCTAGAGGAAAAGAACAAAAATGCGACAATCCAAGAAGTAGGCGGGCGGGAGCAGGTGTGTGGACTGGTGGGGCTAGGACTGGGCCTAAATCTGGACACAGTTCTGGGATTCTAAGGTTTGTATTCTCTTGTGCTCATGCGATGCGCAAAGGCGGCTCCCTTATTCTTGCGAAATCTTTCAAACGGATCATTCAGATTGTTGCCCACGCCCTGCAAAAAAATATACAAATTAATTGTTGGCAATTACTGCTCCTGATCCTCTGCATACCTTGTACATATCTTTGCGATCGCGCACCTCACCACCCGAAATGGGAGTGTCAATGCCTTGACTCTTTGAGCCAAGACCAGTGCCGGTGCCGCCCCAGCCCATTTTCATGAGCATTTGATGGCCCTTGTTGGTCTCCTCAATGAACTCCTGCGGCTTGGCAAAGCTGCTGCCACTACAAACAAATTGAAACATTAGATTTGGAGCAGCTTAAAGGATTTGTTTTACTTACAAGAAACTGGGTGGCGTGGGCGATCTGTCGCGTTCCACGCGCCTTGAATTGGTAGCATTGTTAGCGCCATTGTTGCTATTATTATTGTTGATGTTGTTGTTGCTGCTGTTGATGATATTGTTGCTGCTAATGTTGTTGCTACGATCTGGGCGACTGTTGTTATTGTCACGTTCATGACGCGGCGACCGATTGCGAATCTTGCGATTACTGCCACCAGCACCGCCACCTCCTCCAATACCTCCTCGCATACTCCGCTGCATTGGTGGTGGTGTCGGCGGCGGCGGGGTCAGCACACGTTCCAACGACTGTGATTTGGAGCGTGAGCGGGATTTAGGGCGAGTGTTGGGCGAGCGGGAACGCGAGCGACTTCGACTTTTGGAACTGCAACGGGAAGTGTATTAATATATATAATAAATATACAGATTTAATATTTTATTTCTAGATCTGCACCCACCGATAACAGCGCTTATTGCTCTTCTTTGTCTTCTCCAGGATAATGGGACTGGGCGAGCGCGACTTGTCGCGTGTGCCATTCTTAATTTCCTCCTCCTTTTGCTTGCGTGCCGCATTCTTCACCTTGTAGTACTCGTAGAGACCCAGTTTCTCCCAGCCCTCACTTAAAAAAAACATATTTATAGTTTAAGGGCATTTCAATAGCAATTGATTGCTGGATAGCTACTCACTTATCTCTGGGACGATCGTGAGAGGGTGCCGCATAGAAGGCATTCAATGCGTTTGTCAGGCGCTCGCTTTGCGGCGCCGGCGGTGGCAATCGAATGTCAGCTGGATCCAATGACTTATAGTTGTAGTCCTCCAGACGGATTAGTGGCACTATCAGACCAGCTGGCAGGTCATAATAGGGGGCTGACGGTACTTGTGGTTCCTGCGGAATCGTCGGCTCATCCGCAACACGATCTTGTTCAGCATGCGATTCCGAGCCCAGCACATCATCAGGTGGTCGCTGCTGTTGCAGCACAACGTGTATGGCTGCATTTAGTGTACCCATATCGACGCCAGATTCCAACGGCAGATTGAGCGGTATTTGTGCAAACGGCGGAGGTTGTGCTTGTTGCTGTTGTTGTTGTGCCTGTTGCTGGTGCGGATGTTGGTGTTGCAGCTGCTGCTGATCATCGGGGTGCCTCTGTTGTTGATGTTGATGTTGCATTTGCATGACGGCCTGAATAGCTGCATTTAGCGCTCCTAGATCCACAGGCGCGTCACCGCCGGCAGCAACGGGCAATGACGGATATTGTGCAGGCGGCAGTGGCGGCACCTGTTGTTGTTGCTGCTGCTGCTGCGAAGGCACCTGACCTGGAAAGCCTGGCGGCGGCTTTGACATGTCCGGAATGAAAAAGTTTGGACCACACGGATCCACATAGTGATTTTCTGCTGGCGGCTGTAGTTGTTGCTGGTGCAACTGCTGTGGATAGCCAGCATAGATGTTGTTGTTACCTGGCTGGGGATGTGGTGGTGGTTCATGTGTTGCCACCGTCGGCGGCGGCGGTGGCGTGTTCATATGTTCCTTATCTACGCCGGGCATATTGATGCGTTGCGCCATTAGCGATGGTATTGATTTGCCGCCTTGGGGCGAGTGTTGTTGCTGCTGCGGTTGATGCTGCTGCGGTTGTTGCTGCTGCGGTTGATGCTGCTGCGGTTGATGCTGCTGCTGTTGATGCAGGAGAACCTGCTGCTTTTGGTGTTTTGCCTTTTGAGCAATCAATATTTGTTTCTCCAGCCTCAGCTTCTGTTGTTCCATTTGGGCAATTTGTTGGGTCGCATGCTGCAGAAAGATTTGATGCTGCTTCTGATAGCTGCAAGGTGATTTTTATACAAATTTCAGAGTTTACTCTCAATTTTAAAGGATTTAGGTGTGTACTCACTTGTCTAAAGTTGCCTTGGTGCTCTGCGTGTATTTGGCCACAATATCATGATGCGTATTTAGCAGATTTGTTTTGTACTCCTGCATGGATGAGTCGGGTGATTGCAGCTTCGAGATGACACAGGCATCAAAGAATTTAGCCTTTGACTCCCACAGCGATAGCAGTTTGGACAGCTTTTGACGCTGTTCATTGTTGGCAACTAGGCATAAGGAAACGTATGCACAAATTAAAAAACACTTGTAAAATTCATCTTCTTTTTATTTTAATTACTTACTCAAGTCGGCGCCGCAGAACATCGGTATAACGACGTTCTCGAGATTGTTCTTCAAATCGCTGATATTTTTTCGCATGCTGTAAAAAGATTTCTTGTGCTTAAACCAAAATGCCTGGCATTTTGGGGTCTGCTTTTTTGAGGATGCAGTACGTCAATTCCCACTGGTCATGGTCAACCAATTGTGTAGTACGTCTGTCTGTCTGTATCTATGCCTGAACTAAGCAACAAAGTTTTAATGTGTCCTCTAATTTTAAACATTTTATTATTTTTTGCTCTGTTACTTAGTTGTGGTGGTTTTTTTTTGCAGTGATTGGCTTTTATAGCTATTTTGATTGTTGGTTTTTGCGAACTTACCAATGATGGAGTATATCATTAACTAAATATATAAGATGCAATTTTTGCTGAAACGTTGAACCATTGACCAAAGCCCTAAAAATAAATTAATAAACGAAAAACATATTTTTGTCCATTTCTTTTTTTTTTTTTTTTTTTTGGTTTTTTTTCTTCTGTGGGCACAATAACAATTTCCAAAAAGTGTTTGTTGTGCTGCTAATTTCTTCAGTGTTTTCTGTGCTCTGATTCGTATTTTTTATAGTTTGTGAGTGTTTGTTGAGGGGTTGTGTGTGGGTGTGTGTGAGTGTGTGTATGTATATTTTGAATCTTAACTAATCAACTTTCGACTGCTTCCTAACTGCGCTCAAGACTCGAAAAGTTTACTGAGCCCAAGCTAAAATAATTCGCGCATCTTTTCTTCAAATAAAAAAAACCAAACGAATCAACGAGTTTAATTGTATACAGCAACGAGTAGATAAACCGTTAGCTCAGCTCTCTCGCTCTCTTAATTGATCGTCACACGCGCTCTCACTGTCTGTCTGCTTCGCTCGCAGCATTTGAATGCACATGTGCATGTTTCGTTTCATTTTGTATCGTTTGCTTTTCGTTTTGTTTCTCGCTTAACACTCGTTGAAAGAAAGAATCACAAATGGTAATTAATAAATGTTAAAGGATCATTAATTAATATATAAACTGAGGCATACTTCTTTAAAAGATATTGTAAAACGACATTGATTTTTGCGCTGTCGGTTGAATGCTGTAAAATCCAGTTCTTGCCTAAAATTGCAATATCAAACGGGTTACTCAGATTGTCAGTAGTCTCTGTGCAAATTAAGTTTATGTATTTAAATGTTTTTTATTAATTAATTTATGTTATTTTTTAATTTTTATTATTTAAATTTTGAATTTCTTTTGCAGTTTTGTCTAGCTCAAAAGTTAACAACTGGCGTAAACATATGTATAGATACTCATAGAATTTAATTTAAATACTAGTAGTTTGTGTTTTTTTAATAGCCACACACTCGTTGGAGAGCTGGACATTTATATATTTACCTGCAGAGATGCTATCCTTGGTGCAGGACTCGATGATCGGCTGCAGCACGCCATCAAATTCCCGTAAAACGATACCCTGCTCATTGGCCAATTGATCCAGTTGGGTTGTTTGTGCCGCCGCCATCGCTTCGTCGATTTGTTTTGTCTTTTGCGTCATCAGCGCCTAAAGGTTCATTTTTTATTTGGTTTCATTGGATTTGATTTTTTATTTTATTTTTATTTTTTGATTTCGTTGGATTATTTTGGGCGCGCATTAAGAGATGTATTATTCGTTTTTCGATGATTTCGAATGCAACAATAAACGAACATTTCGTTTTTAACAATCAATTTTTTTTTGGGTTCAGTTTTTGTTACACATTTTATTTTGTTTATTGTCAGTTGGTATGAAGAGTGGTTTTTTTTAGGTTTTATGTTTCAAAAAATATACAATAAAGCAAAAATTTAATGTAGCATTGTTGAAATTATTAATTCGATTGTTAAAACATAATAATATATTAACATATTGTAAATATTGTGGATCGTTATGAAAAAGGCTTTTTATTGTATAAGCTGAAAGTATATATACATATATAACATATCCAGGAGGCAGGGACAGACGAGAGTGATTGTAAAACAAAAACAACACACAGAAGACATTTAGCCCCATTGCAAAACAGGAGGAATTGGGATAATGTATAATAATACGAAAAGGGGAAATATCCATTCAGAACAAAAAAAATAACACATTCGATAATAAGGGTAGAAATTCGAATTGGTTTCGCCACATGTATAAATGAGGATCAAGTAAAAATATTTGCTCTTAATTGCAATGGTCGCCTGAGCTGGTTTTCAATTCGAAAACAAGAAAGCGTGTTAACGTTTATGGCAATTGTAATTTAAGAGATTTTCGAATTTTATTGTTTCGTAATCGACGAAATAAAAGTATTTATAGTGAAATGCTTAAAGTAATGGACCCAAATGAAGACTAAAAGAATCGCGGTCTGATTCATTCACAGGTCTACTTTCAGATTAACAGCGATTTGTCCGTTTTCTGTAGTTTTTACAAGAACTTGAAACAGCAACTAAACAAGCAAGTTTCATTCGTAGAAAATCAGAATTGGAATACTATAGTATTGGTAATTGGAAACTGGTGGGTCACATTCAAAGCTGCTTTCCTCTCGGGAGATGTTGCATTTTATCAAGGATAGATATATCAGACCTGTAAAGAAAGCGATTTGAGTTGATTTATTTACCGTATGCTGTGCGGAAAGATTCGCATCCGATTGTTTGATTTGCTCCCGCAACGTTTTCTGCTGCATTTGAATGGCATCCAATTGGCTGCCAAGATTCAATGTAATCGGCGGGCCATTTGCTGCTGGAGCCGCTCCAAGTCCTGGCCCAAGACTCGGACATTGTCCTGGATTAGCATTGGGCGGCCACAGATGCTGTTGACCGAGGTTGGGTGACTGTTGCGCTTGTTGCATTTTTTCCGATAGATTTTCATGCATTTTGATTTGTTGCTGTTGCAATGGCGGCTGTTGTTGTTGTTGTGACGCATAGTGAGAATGAGTTGGCGGAGGCTGTTGCATATAATGAGCACCCGTTGGCATGACGCCCTGCTGCTGTTTCAGCACTAAAACAAAAATATATGTCGTTTAATTTTGCACTAACAATAATTAGTTGAATAATTTATATCATTTTACTTACTTGCCTGCTCCGTTGCCACACGGAATTGATAGTAGCTGGCGAATTCGCCGCCATAGAGAAACTCAAACTTTGGATTATTTTGTTGCTTTTGTTTGGTAATTGCTTCGAACTCGGGTCCATTACGTGCCACAAATTCCGCCAGCTTATCTATTATATTGCGTAAACTTGCATCTGCATAAGCAAAAACAAAAAATAGCTAAAGCATAAATGGTTTTTTTTTAGCTTAGCAGCTCCACATTTTTCTTGTATGTGTGTGTTGTGTGCACTGCTATTTAGCGGACATTGGTCGCTTACCTCTTGGCGCTTGTACTTCCATATTTTGGTAATATTTTACAAACTAGTTATTTTGTAATGTAAGGACTTTAATATTAATAACTTTTTACAAAACCTTTCCTGCAGCCCACAAATTCTTTTTTTTAATTTCTTCTTCTTGTTTTTATTCAGACGCCATATTTAGAGCTCGAACGCTACAAGAAAAGCAGAGCCGATGAATGCCTATAATCGATATGTTTTCGTTTCGATGTATAGATTAGCACAGCGAGCAAAAAATCGAGCATCTTGCTTTTTTTGTAAAAGCTGCCAGTCATTTTCCATTTCATCTTCAATTCAAAGTAAATATGTCAGTGCGCGTTATTAACGACGAATCGCATTTCCAAACGGAACTATCGCAAGCGGGCGTCCGCCTTGTCGTTGTGGACTTTACAGCCACATGGTGCGGGCCATGCCAAAGGATTGCGCCCGTTTTCGAGACGTTTCCCAGCAAATATCCCAACGCCATATTTCTAAAGGTGGATGTGGACAAATGCCAGGATACAGCAGCCGGGCAGGGTGTCTCAGCGATGCCCACATTTATATTCTATCGCAATCGGGCTAAAATCGATCGCATTCAGGGCGCCGACGTTAATGGCTTGGAGGCAAAAATTCAGGAGCATATTGGATCGGGCGGCGCCGAGGCTGGCGAAGATTATGGACAAGGTTTGGTAAGTAAACCAGCGGTTCAACAATAAGTTAAAATTCATAACCTAATTATATGACGTTTGTATGTGGCTATAGATGGAGCTGAACTCGTTCATTTCAAAGCAGGAGTGTGAGTGCCTGAATGAAGCCGATGATCACAATCTAAAGCATGCTCTGGCCACCGCTGGCGGCTTCTTGCAGTCCGACTGCGACGAGCAGCTCATCTTGTCCATAACATTCAATCAGGCGGTGAAAATACACTCGCTAAAGTTTAAGGCACCGCCCCAATTGGGACCCAAGGATGTCAAGCTGTTCATCAATCAGCCGCGCACAATTGACTTCGACATGGCCGAGTCCATGAGCAGTGTCCAGGAACTGACGTAAGTCTGGCAGCGTGGTTGATTCTCAATTATTTTACATTGCTTCGCTTGTAGCTTGGCGGAAAAGGAGCTGGAGAACGGAAATCCGATCAATCTGCGTTATGTCAAATTCCAGAATGTACAAAATATACAGATCTTTGTGAAGAACAATCAATCCGGCGGAGATATTACCCAAATTGACTATATTGGCTTCATTGGGTCACCAATCGTCACCACCAAGATGACGGACTTTAAGCGTGTCTCCGGTAAAAAGGGAGAGAGCCATCGTTAAATATAATTATGTGCAGCATTTGTGTAATTAATCCCGGCTATTATTGTTCCCATGTACTTTCGACTTAAAATTAAGCAAGAATTAAAGGAAATGCATTAATAATAATAAGGACAATTAACTAACAACACAAATAAAAAGACATTTATCTGGTAATCATTAGAGACTACTTGGTGTGCGGTCAGCTTGCTCCAGTTCCTTGCTAAGCATTTGCCAGGCACGCTCGGCCTGCCGCTGCGTAAAATCATAGTCCCATTGTGAACTGAATATCACTTGGGATTTGGACACAATATCCACGTTGGTCACTTGTTGAGCCAGACGATTCCTTGCCTCGTTCTCGCATAGCTGGTTTCGCTCCATGACCCGCTTAATCGCTTCCTCAGCCGGCACAATCATGGACCACACTTCATGACAATTGGACTCCCAGCCAGCTTTGAGGAGCACAGCCGCTTCCAGCACCACCACTTTGGGCACATGTGCTCCTGCACGCAGTACAGCCAGTCGCCTATTGACCTCCTCCCGGATCTCGGGCCAAACAATAGCATTCAACGCTTGCAGCTCTTGGGGATTGCCAAAAACTCGGGGCCCCAGCTTGGTGCGATCGATGCGACCATCGCTGGCCAGTATCTCCTGGCCAAAGTGTTGCACTATCTTGTGATAGCACACCTGATCAGGCTCGTATACATCATGGGCCACCTTATCGCAGTCGATGACATAGGCGCCCATCTTACCCAATCGCTCGGCCATCTTGCTCTTACCGGATGCAATGCCACCGGTCAGACCAATGATATAGGGATGCCTTGGCAAATCAGGGCGTGACTGTAAAGGAAATTAGACGCTCTAAAAATCTTTCCAGTTCAGGGAAAAAGCGAGTTATTCTACCTGGGGCTGTTGCCAACGTGTGCCCAACATATCGATGCGTGTGTTGCTGGAGCTAACCTTGGACTCATGGATGCCATCGTTGACATTGCTCTCCACAATATCAATGGCAAATATATCCAATTGACAGAGTTGATTAGCAGCCCTTAATTCGTTAACCTTTTGACCGCCACGCAACGTTTCCGCACTGACCACAATCAAGTCCATCTCCGGATCATTTTGTGTTGGACCGAATGGATCATCGATTGGCACAATATCGTATTGCAAGGTGTTGTCAATATCCAAGAGAAACTCACGCAGCTGAGCAATTCTCTCTTCAACGGGCAATATAAGTTCAGGCAGCACTTTGCCTATAAGTAGATTGATAGATAAGAATGATAAGCATATTGCTGACTCATCTTTCCTTGTAGAATATGTAGAATATTGAACTGCTTAAGGAGTGCTATATAGTTGGGTCTTCTCTCGTACCTTTCGTCATTTCAGCCGTTGTCACTCCGACAACGAGACGCTTGCAGGCGCGCAGCACAGCCTGTGTAAGGAATATCTTATGCCCAATGTGTATGCGATCAAAGGTACCGCCAAGCACCACATTGGGAAATACTTTCTGATTGACCGATTGGCCGCTGTCAACCTGAAAATCCGAGCATTGTTTTGTTTCTTGTAGAAAAATGGTCGGCTTGCTTATATTCAATTCGGATCGCAGCCTGTCGCACAGTTCTGGGTGATGCGAATCCGAGAATATGATATCAACGGATTTTCGCAGTTGCAGTGACCCAGCATTGTGATGTTGCTTTAGCGGCGCCACTAGGACGCGAAGATCCAACTTGTTGCCCACATAACTGCTGCTATCCGCATACAATTGTGATATAAGTCGACCCCAGACTGGCGGTGGTGTTGTCAGTGTTGACGCTGGCACGTTTAGGTGAATGTACAATGAGTTTACATATTTTTCAATGCTGCGCAACGATTGACCGAGTTGCTTAATGTTGGAAACCACGAGCAGTCCAGTTGAAGCCATGTTATTGTTGTGAGTCTCTTGTGCGGAGCCAGCCGCAAATCGTACTTTGAACTAGGAATGTAATCAACAAATAAATACAGCGATACATCGATATATTGCGGAAGTTTGTCGATATTCAAATATCAGTGAAAATGTGCGATAGATCGGTAGTTGTGCAGTAATCCTATCGATTCGTCAAGACTATCGCAACTATCTGTCTCACACATCACTGAAGAAAAATTTTTTATCACAATTTGCAAAGCATTTTTCAAATAAAAATAAAAGCTCGACAAGATGTCGCGACAAGCAACCAGATTGGACGCGAAGAAAGTGGTAAGTAAATAGCTGGTTGCAAGTACACCGCGAACGCTGCTCGAATTTAGTTAGTCTAGTAAGCCTAGTTGTTTTGGTCTACTTAAGAAACATTGAAGATGCCATCCACCCTCAAAATCGGCTTCAAATATTTACGCTTTTACAGTAAGTGTTTATCAGAGAGAGGGACACGAAACACACACAATAAATAGCGCAACCTGCGCGCTATGGATAACCATTTTAGCAGTAATCGCACAACCGCAACAGCCACACCAGCAACAACAACAAAAGCCACTCCAAAAATGAGCAACGCAGCCACCGCTGGCAACACAAACAACACCAGCAATGGAAGTAGCAGCAGCAATACCAACAACACGACGAACAACAACAATACAAATGGAAGCAACTCAGCAGCAGCAGCAACGGCAACAGTTACAAATGTCGGACAACAGCAGCAGCAACAACAACAGCCTCCAATACAGGTGATACCGATGCCCATGATGACGGGTGGCGGTGCTCAAATCATAATTGGTCAACAGCAACAGGCGGTGGGACAGGTGGGTGGCGCCTCGGTTGCGGGTGCGGCTGGTTTGCAACCACAATTGATACCGCTGCAAGCCAATCAAATAATGCTTCAAGCCGCCGCACAACAGCAGCAGCAACAGCAACAGCAGCCACAGATGCAAGTCATGCAGCTGCCCGATGGCCAGACCATATTCTATCAGACACCCACACTCACCTCAATGGATCCGAATGCGGCGGCAGCAGCCGCAGCAGCAGCAGCGGCCGCTGTGGCCGCCCAACCTGCACCACATTATCTGAATATCAATGGGCAGCTGGTGCAGATAACGGCGGCACCAACTGCGAATGCGGGCCAGGCGCAATCAACTGGCGGTCAACAAATTATAATGGTGCCACAAATGACAGCGGTAAATACGGGAACCGCCAATGTTGCTACCGCCAGCAATACAAACCAAACAACCAACAACAATACTGTGCAACAGCAACAACACCTTCAACAGCAACAACAGCAGCAGTCGCAGTTACAAGTCACAAATGCCACAGCTGCAACAAGTGCCACAAGTAATGCGAACATGTCAGCAGATGTGTCTACAAGCACGACTGGTACGAATACTAACAGCGAAGATGAGAACTCCAAGGGGGAAGCAGATGAGGAGCCGCTCTATGTAAATGCCAAGCAATACAAACGCATACTGATTCGACGGCAGGCGCGGGCCAAACTAGAGTCACGTATACCCAAGGAACGTTGTAAATATCTACATGAATCTCGTCATCGGCATGCCATGAATCGAGCACGTGGCGAAGGTGGACGCTTTCATTCGGCGCAGGAGAAGGGCGATGCTGGGGGGCTAGATGGCATTACGTTGCCGCTGTCGTCGAGTGGCGGTGCAACGCTAAGTCGGGGCACTGCACGTGCCCCACCCAAACTGATAGCACCACACCAAACGCCGAGCATAACGATAACGGCCATCAAATCGGAATAAGCTGCAGTTGAACATTACGTTTCATGTTGTAGATAAACTTAATGTTAAGTAATAATTGTTAAGCTCAGGTCACTTTGTACACAATTGCAAATAAATAAATTTGTATTTATTTAAATGTGTTGTGTGTGCCTTTAGAAAGTAAATGGATGGTTCTTCCTAGTTAATATTGATGTTACCCTTAAAAGTGAACGCTTGGAAGTTCAGTTGAATTCAGCTGTGATTCTAATTATAATTTCTGGCAATCCTTTTATTTTCATATAATATATGTATATATAACATTTTCAAATAAAAATATTTCAATTACATCCACATAATAATTTTTAAGCGATCACTTTTAAGACAACATATTGAGAATTCTAGTCTTAAAAACTGAATAATTTAGATACGGTTCGATTTGTCTTTCTTTTCTGGTTAAATTATTTATTGGCTCAAAACTGCATTTTCTTTTCTTTTTACACACGCTCGAAGAACTCGGAGTTCCTTACGCTCACCTATGGTGCACTAGTGACCCAAATGCTGCGCGACTTTGAGAACGTGGATGATGTGAACAAACAGCTGGAACGCATTGGCTACAACATGGGTATGCGCCTGATCGAAGACTTTCTAGCACGCACCTCCGCTCCGAGGTGTTTGGAGATGCGCGAGACAGCTGACCGCATCCAGCAGGCGTTTCGGATCTATTTGAATGTGCAGCCAACCATATCAAATTGGTCAGCGGCATCCGATGAGTTTTCGCTGCTGTTCGATTCCAATCCGTTGACGGAGTTCGTTGAGCTGCCCACAGATCTTAGCAATTTACGCTATAGCGCAATACTCAGTGGCTGCATACGAGGTGCTCTCGAGATGGTCCAGCTGGAGGTGCAGTGCTGGTTTGTTCAGGTATATATATTCATATATATGTATGTTATTATAAAAAGGACTTTTATTTTATAATGTTTTGTGTGTTTTTGTTGTTGTGTGGAATACTTTGTGGTTGTTGTCTCTTCATGCCGTTCGCATTTAATTTATTTGCAGGATCAGCTGAAGGGCGACAATGTGACGGAGTTGCGTGTTAAGTTCGTGCGACGTCTAGAGGAAGCCATACCAGCTGGCGAGGATTAGACATACATGTATATATTTATATATATATGTATAGATATATATTCATAGAAAGGCAGAGAATTGAACGCCGGAGCGCTTCTCATTTTAGAACTTAGTTAACATTTTTTCGCTTTATACAAAAAGCTGCATTCCGGATGCGAAGGCGCGGCAGACGCAACAATAACAAACAATAAAGAACAGCAATTATTATTATAAACAAACAAAAAAATAAACATTTTAGTTATATTTTTTATTCGACTTTATACACAAAATGTTTTATGTCAGATATAAAATATATGTATTTATGTAGTAATATAAAGCATATAAAGTTGCATTTATTATGTTTTGTTAAGTTTTTTATTTATGCGCTTGCAGTTGGGCATTTTGATTGTGTTATGTGCTTTGTATTGCTTTGAACATCATAAATATGGATTAGTTTTCCAGATATCTTGAGAACTACTATATCGAAATATAAAATCAGTAAGAAAAATCAATTGTTTTATAAAAATCTATTGCAAATATTTATCTACCTCTTTTTAAAAGGTAAAATCAAATTGAAAAATGAACTTTTTATGAAGAATTAATGTCTTTTTGCAAAATAATTTTAAACTCGCCGAGCCGAATTAAAATTTTTTTTGTTGAATTCAAAGCATTTTTGTAACTTTTTATACAAGTTACTATTATATTGTTGGGTAAAAATATGAAGTGCCTGAACAAGATCCTTGACAAAGTTACTTAAGCATTAGATTCAAGCTTTAAACTTAAGTTTTTATTGCTGCTCGATTGTTTTTTGTTAAGGCGGCTTGAAAGTGGATTAAGTTAAACAAGTTAACAATTTTAAAGCGAGGCCAGCCGCCGTGTTTTTTTTAGGTTTTTGGTTTTTATTTAACAGCATTAGCTAACCATGGTTTTAATCCTTAGCGGTATAAAACACCAACAGTAACAATATTATGATAATAAACTTTTTTCTTTGTTTTGTTTCTTTACATGGAATACTTTTCAAGAGGCACACAAAAATACAATACTTGCTGGTGAAACTTGATTAATTTCTTTGGATAAGGCTTGGTTGTAGTAGAAATTGTTGTGGTTTTTTATTATGGCGAATTTAGTTCTGCTGCGGACAAAGCATTAGGTCGAGGTTCCGGCGTGTCAGAACTTTGCGCAGGGCTTGCAATGTTTTCATGCAGATGACAACGCAACAGCCATTGGCAACACCCTCCGCCGGACTCTTGCACGTGCACGCATTGCCCTTAAGAGCGGTCGTAGAGCTGTGGATTACAGGCGGTGGCAGTGCTGGCTGTGCTTTCATGGAGCAGCAACTGGAGCTGGCAACGGGCGGCGGCGGTGGTGGCAATGCTGGTCTGCAGCAGCCTCCAGAGTTGGAGGAGCAGCAGCTGCTGCTGACGGTCCGCGGAGGTGCAGGTGGAGCACAACAGCCGCCAGTTGGCGCCGGCTTGGGCACCGCTGTGGGGCAAGCACAAGCAGAAGTTGGAGTTGCTGCAATTGGGGAAGGAGCAGCAGCAGCACCACCACCACAGCAACCACCACTACTGCCAGCAACGCTGCTTCTTGGGCCGCTCATTGAAGCCAAATTCTGGAGCAGTAAAGCAACATCCTCGATGTTCTGATTCATTTCCGCATCACGTCTACTCACTTTTTTGCTGGCCACACTGCCACAGATGCGTTTCGAACTGCTGTTCGCTATTTGTATGGTTGTTGGTTTGTGGCTGATGGTGATTGATTTTTTGGTTACACCACAGTCACCGCCATGACAGCTCTTGGTCTGATCACACTTGCAATTGGTGCAATTGCAGATGCCCGCATCTGCTGTAATCTGTTTAAGTGTCGGCTTATTGTCCCTTATGTCCAGCTCCACCAGACCCGATGCATCCCTGGGCACCTGGGCTGCCTGATGGAGTGTTTCCTGCAGTAGAGCACTATTATTATCAATGGTCATCAGGATGTCGTTGAGCAGGGATTCCGTTTCCATATCCTCATCATTGTCAAAACTATCATCACGCAGCAGCTCCTCAATGTTCTGTGGATTCAGCTCCAGCGTGGGCAGCGTGCCAGATGCATTTGTTGGATTTGAATGTGTGATGCTCAACATTTCTACATCAAGTGATGTTGGCTCCTCAATATTGCCACCACTGATTGCGGCGCTGCCAAATGTGTGTTTCAAATCGACAAAACTAGGCATTTCGGTGGCGTGTGCAACGCAGGTATCGGTCAACGGTGCCATCGGCACAATGGGCTTGGAACCAAGCACACCGGCATCAATCCATGGACTGGATATCTCTTCCTCGGCGGCATAGGATAGAGGATATGCTTGCGATGTCTCCGGCAGTAGGCAAACATTGGCTAATTGTTGAATTACAACGCCGCTATCGTTACTCGTTGTCTCCGATCTCTGACTACCCGGATTAAAGAGCACCATATCGTCTGTCTTTTGCAACCCCAACAGCTCCTGTTCCAGTTGTTCCTGCTCTAGTTGCACTTGTTCCTGTTGCTCTTGCTGCTGGTGCAGTTTCTGTTGCAACAGTTTTTGGGCACGCTTTAATTTATTTTTGTTGCTCCCCTTGCTGAGCAGCTGGCGCTGATGCGTCTTCTTGTGCGATTTTAGGCTGTGCGATGTGCTAAAAGACTTCTGACAGCTATCCTCCTGACACGGATACGGTTTCTCGCCAGTATGCGTGCGCCGATGCGTTTTCAAATGATGCGATGCTGTGAATGCCTTGCCGCAATCATCCTCAGGACACTTGTAGGGTCGCTCCTGGGTGTGGGTGCGCATATGCTTCTTGAGATCGCTGAGTGTCGTAAAACACTTCTGGCACATTTCGCAATTGAATGTCTCGCCATTGTGAAGTCGCAGATGGGCATGCAATCTAATAGATAACAAATGATATTCCTGATTAGCTAATTAACTACTATGTATTAATATATATATATTCTTATTGCCTGTATCGCGTGTTGAAGGCCTTTTCACAGCCATTGACCTCGCATTCGTAGGGTTTGATTTTGGTGTGAACGCGTACATGAATTTTCAAGCTGTATGATGTGAGGAATGCCTTGTTACAGCCCTCCTCCGTACACTTGAAGCTGTAATCTCCTGTAAATATATGTACACAACAAAAAAATATATCAAAACAAAGAGTTTTAAATATTTACATGCGCCAATACATGTATACTCGCGCCGTCGATATTGCCGGAGCAGAAAGCAATCAGACGACGTTGACAGTGTTGACAAACATGGCACAACGATGAACATCTTAACAATGGCATAAATATAATAGATTAAAATAGAAAAATTGACAAAAAGACAACTCATTTTGTTCACATTTTTAGTCAAAGTTGTTTAACAATACTAAATTTTCGATTATAAATTATATTATATTTGCAACTCGCAATTTTATTGTTCTACACTTTTCGCTTGATTTTCGACGCTCATGACGTCACGCGTTCATGTTGCGCATAAAACTGACCTGTCTTCGAGCAACACCGGTGTTGCTTAACACTGTAACAGCGAACACTTGAACGCGTTTGCAGTCGTGATGGACGCTTGCATGAAAATTGTTGGAGTTCATTTTGAAAACAAAAAAAAAATAATGTGCGATGTTGAAGAGAGATTGATCAGGAGCGTTAAACATAACTCTTGCTTATATAATAAATCAGATACGGGTTTTCGCAATCGCCAGCTCAGAGACAAAGCGTGGATGACTGTTTCAAGCGAATGTGGTTTGACAGGCAAGTTGTGCACAAATGCATATAGACAAAATTGCACCCAGTATTTAAAATATTTATTATATATGTTTTGCTTGATTTAGTTAAGCAAAGCCAGTGCAAATGGAAAACGCTGCGCGATCGTTTTGTGCGCGAATATCACAAATGCGTCGATCCCCAAATGGAAGTCAACCATTGGCGCTATTTTGAAGAGCTCTCATTTCTGCTGGAACACATCACACCGCGCGGCTGCTCGTAAGATTATTACTATCATAATATATGCATTATGCTATAAATTTGTATAGTGATAAAATATAAATATTGTATTTCTGTATATATACAGCATTACTGAGGATAGCCAGATGGATTTGGATGATGCAGATTTAAGTAGACAGTTGACTTATGAAAACGGCGACTTTAAACGCAGTCCCATCAAACAGGAAGACGATGACTATGCAGCAGAGGCAAACAGCCAGGAAGCACTGACGTCAAGCGAATCATCCACTGAGAAAAACCAGCCATGTCTCAAAAAAGCACAGCAGGAATTTCACAAAGTTATGGACTTGTTGCTGAATGTTTTACAGCAGAAACTCAAAGAAGAACCATCAAATATAGATGCTACTCAGCACGATCCTTTCTATAAATATCTAGAGAGTATATTGAGTCGAGTGGATGCAACAACCCGCGCTGATATACAATTGGAACTACTCAATTCTGCTAATACTCTGGTAAAAAATGCAGAAAACTCAAAGTACACTCAATAAATAGAAGAATATACTTACACAATTAGAATGTCTAGTAAAGTTATTATAGTAAGATCTGCTGTTTACATATGTTATTACACTGGCCTGTTAGCTACATTCCCAATGGTCTTTTATAAAGATATAAAACCTAAATATATAATATATATATATCATAGTAGATTTGATTCTTAATTATAAATAAAAGTTGTATACTATAACTGTAACTGACCTGTGTGTGTCTTTAAATGTGTTCGCAAATTTCCAATTGTGCTGTAGCTGCGATAACAGTTTTCGTAGTTGCATTTATAACGGCTGAGAGCTTCGTCGGAGCTCTGTGATGATTGGGATAAATTGGATTATTAGTATATATAAATAGATATAAACATGACTAGCTGAAATTGAGCTATTTACAAAGTCAAAGTGGGCTAATAAAAGTCAATAGGTCGTTAAGTATTATATATATATGTGTAGTACTTTGTAGTAAGTCGGCAAATAAATATCATGCATGTGTGAATGTTGTTTGTATATTTACATATATATATATATTTATTTATTTACATATATATATATATATATATATATATTTATTTATTTATATATACATGTATATATATTATACATATATATAAACATTTATATAGTCGGTAGTATATATGGTAAATGAGGAAGTGTTTGGTTTTTCTTCAGGGATTAACTAAGACTACGCACCAAGTTGAATTGTTGTAAAAATAATGCGAGCAAAAGTTGTTATAACTGAGGCGAGAGCGGCGTGGATTCGTGAGAAGGAGCAACTAGACGCCCGCCTGGTTGCCCCTGCTAGACTATCGATTAGAACTAAATTTTTTCTTAATTTTTGCTACAAAAAGCGGCGTTACGAATAAACAAAAGAACGTTAGTTACGACACAATTTTTGCGACTGTGTACGTTTTTTGAGTGTGTTTTGATTTGTTTTTTTGTTATTGTTTGTTTTCTTTTTATGAAACGTGGGGGCTGAGTACCTCATAGGCCATCGCCATCATCAGCTGATCCTCTTCGGTGTCCTTGTGCAGGGCGCCCGGATGGATGCAGTGAGCCAGCTCATTGTCCTCATCGGGCTCAGTTTGCTCTTCGATATAGCTGCAAGATCGTTCGGAATATATGTTTATATATCGCTCTCTCCCTTTTTCTCACTCTCACATCTCTCATCACTCTCTCATTTTGCGTGTGTGTAGTTGAGAGTGTTTGTACAAGTGTATATGTATGTGCGTATCGCCCAGTTGGAAACAAACAAAATGAAAAGAAATAATGCGTCGGGCGAACGACGCTGCTGCATCTGCTGCTGCGTTCAATTTGTGTCAGTGGGCCGTTAAACATCTCCCACATATATACAAGCGCACATGTATATATATATAAATATATATTTTTTTTTATTTTTAAGGTGATCGCTTGCTTATTAAACTTGCCGCAAAGTTTTGATATTGTAATTTTTCAATGCATACAAAAGTATTTTTTGTTTACGAATTTTCCATATCGTTTTTAATTCACCAAATCCAAGTCGATAATGGAATTCTAATAAGCGACTGATCACTGTACTATGCAAACATGTTTAAAGTTATGTCTGCATATATATATATATATATATATATATAAGTGTGTGTGTATGCAGAGATTAGTAAGGTTATAAAAAAAAACATTAAAAATAACATAAATTAATAAACAATTGACAACAACAAAGTAAAAACTACCTGTCAAAAAACAGAAAACAAACAATACTTAAAAAGCAAATATATGAAGAAGATGAACTCGAAAACGCCTTTAAGCTACAATAACACGCAGATTAATTCATATTTAATATTGTCATGGTCAAACACGTCGTCGCCAAGAACTACAAAACCAATATATTAAAGAAAAACACGCAAGCAAGAAAATTGTATTGAAAATAAAATAGCAAAAATAACAAGTGCGTGGGTCTTTTGTGGACGAATCGACAGACGAGGAATGACTGGGCCGGCATCCAACTAGACAGTGCCCTTCACCGCTGCCTTCCACCACAACTGATCAATCTGCACTAATCATCATTGTCGCTATTCCTGTCGCAATCGTACAGCTGTGCCTTCATCTCCCATTCCTACCCCTGCCATCCTTCCTCACAGCCTGCCCTAATCGCACGAGTGTTGAAAAATGAGACATATGATTGAGGTGAAAACTCATGGTATTAAAAATAGCCTTACTCTCAGTGGGGATTGAAGGAGGTTGGTCGGGGCTTGGGGTTAGTTCTGTCTGAGCAATACAAAATATAAATAAGAATTGGAAAAATTATTATGGCACGTAAAAGAAATAAAACCAACTACAACTCGAATGGCTAACCAAGTCATTAAAAATCATTTATTTCATAAAATTCATCATACTATAATCTAGTTAAAAGAAATAAAAGCAACACAATGGAGCTCAAATCAGAACATGTGACAATGTTCTAGTGCTTAGTTGTAAGAGTTGCAAGTGCTCAAAAATAATATACAAAAACCAAAAAAATCAAAAGTAGTTTTAACAGCTGATAACAAAAAGCAAACTTTTGAGCCAATAGATTTAGTAAAAAATAATGCCATAGAAAATTTAATTACAAACAATGAACAGATATATTTGTTATATGAAATACATAAGATTCCAGTTTTTCGTTTGATGGAATATTCTTGAATGAAATTTCACGTTTTCTCATTTAAATTTTAAGCCAGCTCTTTTACACCAAGTGTGAATGAATTCAATTAGAACATAAAAAACTTCAGTTTTTTATTCATCTTACAGATCAAGTATGTATATGCATATATATATATATACAAAGTTATACAAAATTCTATCAATAGATGTGTTTTTTTGTGGTGGGGGCTAATTCTAAATGCGTTCATCGGCCATATTATTTTTAGACCAAACAAACGATTTCGATACAATAATTGAATAAGGCAGCAGGCGGCTGCAGTAGCAGCGTTAAAAACCGTTACATTCTCATTGCCAGCAGCATCGGGCAGATGCTACACATGCATATATACAGGAATGCATATGTTGCGTCTTAATGGTGTGTAAACACCGGCGAGCAGTTTTACACATACATACATACTTATATATTAGCAACAATATGCTGAGCATTTTCGTATACTGGACGGACGCGCTTAGTAATAAGCGGACATTGGAATTGTTCAAAATCTTCCAAATTGTCAAAAGAGAATAAGAAACAACATTTTATTAGCTTTTCACAGTCGTTTTTTGAGTCTAATTAGCAATCAATAAATAAGCAAAGCACAAAATGGCGATATGTAAAAACAAACATACATATATATATAAGTATATATATACATAGAAATAAATATATGTATAGCTGAATACATACATACAGAGCATATGTTTGTTTGTATGGATTAAGAAGGCACGCTAGATTCGAGCAAGCGGAAGAAGAAACATGCAGCAGCAATCGGATTTGTTGTGTGGGCAGTGGAAATTTTAGTCATGGGCAAGGGCGCGTACAGCTTATTGCCAAGTGAAGAGGGTGGGGCTCAAAATTTTTCACACTATATTTATAATATTAACCAGATTTTTTGCATTTGAATTAAATAGTTGAAGAGGTATTGGCGTATAAGAAAAATTATCAAAAATGTGCCTTTTAAGAATTATTAATTTGTTATATATAAAAATATTTAATCAATTATAATAAAATTTATTTACTTGAATATTTTTATAGGAAAATAATCACAATGTGCATCACGATAAAAATAAATGCACAAAAAAGCATAATAAGCAGGAACATAACAACAGCAATCTCACTTTAAAATTGTAGAAGTCGTTATCAATAACAGAAGCAAAAGCCAAACAAACAAAAAAGGCAGTGTTGTATAGCATGCAATGAGGTGCTGCCCGTGCTTACTACCTCGTCCCAAGAGTGCAATATGCAGTTGTTGATGTTGTAGTAGGAGGAGGAGAAGAAGAACTTGAGTTGTTGTTGTTGTCGCCGCTAGCTGCTGTTGTTTTTGTAGGTTGTTGTTGTTCTTCTTCTGGCGGTAACATGCTGAAGGACACCACTGTGGGTGGCTGCACCTGAACAAGCTTTTGATTTTGAAACTGATATTCCAACGTAAAGCAAATATCATCCAGATTATATGTGGCCATTGTTGCTATTACAGGTATCGATGTGGATTGTGATTGATGATATGGTGAAATTGTGGATGTGGATGTGTGTGTGGATGATGTGCTATTATTGTTGTCGGTGCTGGTTAGCAACAGGGGTGCTCTTGTCAGTGTGGCCAACTTGTCCTTAACTAAGTCATCGTCATCGTTTTCGTTAGCTATAACTGTCTGTGCCTGCAATTCCGCCGGGCCATAAAAAGTATACGTCGCTGTTGTTGTTTTTGTTGTTGCTGTCGTCGTCGCTGTTGTTGTTGTTAAGCCTAATGGTTGCAGCACCTGTTGCTCTCCAGTTGTGTAAATGCTGTTGCTGCTACTGCTGCTGCCGGTATCATCTAGTTTGGGCGCAAGCAGCGATGCTAGCAGCGCTTTGTCCTCAAAGCCATTAAAGTCCAGTCCAGTTGAAGATGGTATCGGCGGAGAGCCAGTCAGCGAAGTGCGCGTTGAGTTTGTATCATTATCCATGCTGTCTGATAAGGAATTTCCATGATTGGCTATCTTCCAACTGTGTTCGTAGTATTGTTGTTGTTGTTGTTGTTGTTGTTGTTGTTGCTGCTGATGTTCGTTGCTTGCATCCATTTTGTACTTATTCTAGTTTCACTCACACACACATTCAATGCGTACGCCTTACACATGCAGTTTTTTCTATTTACTTATATCATTTTGCAATGCCGATAAATATATATAAATATGTATATATATATAGCGAATGTATTACAAAAGATATTAGTAAAATTTTATAGACACAACCAACGGACCCGAGCGTAATAATTACATCCACGCAGCGCAACAACAAAGATAAGACTGGTAGTGATGGCAGCAAGAATGTTAGAAATCATATCGATGGTGTTACAGAGTTGATTAAAACTTTAAGTATCGTTGTTCTTGCTGTTGTTATGGGCATTCCCTAAAGTAGTTTAAAATACTTTCTCAGACATGCAGCAAATATGTGTTTAATAAATAAAGTTTTGAAAATAACCTTTCATACGTATGCATAATATTACCTAGCTGCGCCTAGTAAAAACAATTGCATCGAGTATTAATGTGCCGAAGCAACTGTAGCATATACCATACAGCAAGTAAGAGTCAATAAAAAAAGTGAGTATAAATTGTATAAAGCGCGATTTTAATGACAGATGCTTGATAGCTAAGCGTGAGTTAAAATTAAAAGTAATTTAAATTTGCGCGCCCATAAAAAATATGCTGCATCTGAGAAACGATACCGATTGCATACTGCATGCACGGTCACACTATTCGCAAAGGCAAAGACAGTACATATACAAAATTCATTGATTTTGTCAACGTAAAACACACACAGCGCATAGCTACACAGGCGAGCAGCATATATATAAAGTGTGAAGTTAGTTAACTCCAAATTGGAAACGAGTGGCAAAATGCACAACAACAGTCAAGACGAACTGTGAGAACTGCAACTGAGAATTGCAACGCCACCAACAAAAGTTCCAACAAGAGTTTCACTGCCCGCTGCCCTGCTTCCAATTTCCAATAAGACAGAAGTGCAAGCAAAAAGAGCATACGGTGTAAAAAGCAAAAAGGCAACAATAAAAAAAAAACGCAAGAGCAAAAGCAACACAAATACAAAAGTAGCCAAAAAAAAAAACGAAGAATAAAAATGACAATCGTTCAATATCATTTGGTATATTGACGACGCATATTGGGCGCTCCTCCAAACAAAATGCCCAGGACCAGCACTTGCAGGCCAAGTGATGAATGTGTAGCTAACGGTAATCATAATAATTCCACTGGCAGCAGCAGCAACAACGGTAACAACAACAATAATAACAACAACAATGACAACAACAACAGCAACAGCACCATTGTCAAACAGGAATTTGATGCAACGCCGCCCGTTTGCCACAGAAAATCGGAGCGTCGAAAAATAGCCCGCGATATTTTTCTTGTATTCGAGGAGCAGCCGACCCGGCGTCGTCGCGGAGGACGCGGCGGTGCCCGTGGCACGAGAGCGAAACAAAAATTTGGCCATCTTAAAGTTGCGAATACGCCGCGCCTCAACAAGCATGTCCTACGTGACATCAAAACAGAACCAAAGTGCAGCACAGTCGCCTCCATAGCAGCTGGAGCTGAAGTAGCAACAATAGCGTTGCCTGTTGTCCAGGAGGCAGAGCCTGAGGCTGAGCAGGTGGAGCAGGAACAGGAGGAGGAGGAGCAGGAGCCTGAAAAGCTGCCGCTCAAAATGGCCGCAGTGAAACTTGAAACCAAAACAACAGCAGCAACAGTAGCAATAACATCAAAAGCAGAAGCAACAGCAGCTGCTGCCACCACAGCAGCAACAGCGGCGGCAACAGATGCAGCAACAGCTTCAGCAACAGATGCAGCAACAGCTTCAGCAACAGCAACAACAGCTGTTGCTCCCAGCCCCACGCCGACAACAACAGCGCCATCAACGCCCAGCGTTAATCCGATCTTTCTTTGGGTCAAGCAGGACGATACACGCATCGTGGAGGTGCGCTGCGAGGATTATGATAAACGCAATCGCATACGTTTGACCAAGACGACAAATGGTTGGCGTTCCATGCCACGCACCGATGCCTCATCCAGTCGCATTGTCAAGTTCTTCCACAGCACAGCGGGTGCGA
The DNA here is from genome assembly GCA_037043605.1 of Drosophila multiciliata. Lineage (NCBI taxonomy): Eukaryota > Metazoa > Arthropoda > Insecta > Diptera > Drosophilidae > Drosophila > Drosophila multiciliata. The sequence continues at coordinate 20,468,616 of JBAMBF010000301.1, read as the reverse complement.
CGACGGCGGCGACGTCGCCCTTGATCAAGGTCAAGCGGGAGCAGCTGCATCAGCACCAATCGTTTGAGGAGCACGAGGCGCAAGAGGAGCAGCTTCATCAGCCACAGCAACAGCAACAACAGCATGCTTGGACTGTGATTGAAGAGCAAGCGCCACAGCTGGAGCAGGAGGAGATTAACAATCCGACGGTTATTGAAGATGTTGTCGTTACGCCGCCCGCCCAGCAGCAGTTTGAGGAGGATGAGGAAGATCAGCAACAACAACAACTTTTAAAGACTCCGCCGGCGGAAGTCTGCTTCGATGGTCTACTGGATAGCGAGACGAATGCATCGACTAAGGCGACCAAGACCAGCAATAGTAGTCCCAACACGCCCACATATCAAAGCTCCCGCTCCCGATCGTCTTCATCGGGCTCTGCGCCACTGGAGCTGCAGCTGTGCCCCAAAACGGGTCTGTTTCTGACCAATGTGCCTGGCCAGGAGTCTGAGGAGCCGCTGGATGATACGGATGATGAGTTGCAGGCGCAACATCATCATCATCAGTCGGTTAAACAAGATTTGTCTACTCTCGATGCAAATACGAAGCAGCTGAAGGATCTGCTGGACGAAGCCGATGATCTGCTGCAGCATTGCAGCAGCGAAAATGGCAGCAGCAATGGCGCCGATCTGCTCGACTCCCTGGTGAAGCGTAGCTGCGAGGATAACCTGATGCACCAGCAGCAACAGCAATCCCAAACACAATCAGCAACCGCAACAGTTGTTGCTGGTGCCGGTTTGAGTGCGTTTTGTGTGCCCGATGTGATTTCTGGCAAGGAATTGCCCAGCATTCTGGGCATGGACACCGCGGATGATGCGCCCAAATGTCTGTCCTTCAATGAGGCCGGCGAGATTGAGGGCCTGCATGGAGATCTCTTCCTCAACATTGACTCCTTTGACAAGCAGCCCGAAGTGGTCGTAGAGGAGGAGGTGGAAGAGGTGGAGGAGGGGGAGGAGTTGGAATCGGTGACTGAAGCCGACACTGTGCTGCTAAGCAAGGACAAAGAGTCGTCGTCGTCATCATCGCCACTGCCACTTGCTCTGACGCTAACTGTGTCCGATGAGACACCCAAGGATTTGAGCTATAAGAAACGCGAGGAAGTGTGTCCGCCGTCGGAGTCAAGGAGTCAGTGCGCCGTCACTTCCAGTTCGGACGTACTGAAATCGAAGTCACCGGAGCCAGAACTGCTGCAGCTGCCCGCCACAACAATACCGGCCGAGGTGGAGACCACCTCGGAGACGATCAAGCATCTCATATTGGAACAGTTTCTCAAACTCAATGGCAGTGCACAGCAGCAGGCCGAACCCATGGATCTGGGCAAGGCGGCGGCAGCGGCGGTGGCATCTACTGGGGGAGATAAGCTTCAAACAGTGGTCATCGACGACGAGGATGATGAGCCGGCGGATGCGACGGAAACAAGCCATGAACCCTTAAAAAAGCGAGCGAAACCCATCAAAATGGACAAGGATCCGGATGCATTGACCCAACTGAAGATGCTGATCAGCAATCCGCAGTGGAAGGTGCCCGATCCTATACTCGTGCCAAAGGATCGACTGGGCGCCGTATTGGCCTCACCGGCCCGTGAGATTCCGCTTCTGTTGACCACGCGGCCGGAGTTGCGGCTACCCGAAGCCTTTGCCTATCCGCAGATCATACAGAATCCGAACATATTGGTCGTCACCATGGAGCAACTGGAAGCTATTTTGCGCAATGAGGCCGATCAAACAACTACCAAATCCCAAGCCAAGTTGTGTCTTGCGCCACAGCAGCTGGCCACCAACCAGCCAGTGGCTGGCCAATCCCCCGCACCGACGCCACCCGAGCTGACGAGCAGCAAATCCCTCCCCACTCCAAGTCCCCGCCCCAGTGCCAGTCCAGCTATCACCAAACCAACAACACAACCCTCTCCATTGCAGCAACAGCAGCACCAGCAACAGTTGCCACACAAAACACACACAGCTGGCAATCCGACAAATACTACAACGGCTGCAGTGCCTCCCTCGCTCATCTCACCAGCAGCAGATTCGAGTATGTCCACGGAGCTGAATGCGACAACGTTGGCATTGCTGCAACAGATGCTTTGGTTGCCCTATTTTGGCCAGTTGTCGCAGGAGTTCTTCAAATCACTGAAGGATCCCCTGGGGCTACAGCGAAAATTTATGAGCAATCTGATGCCGCTGTACAACAGCCAGTTTGGACTGCAGCATCTGGATGAGCTGTACAAGCACTGCCTCAAACAGAAGCCCAGCTCCAGCGAGGATTCGACGACGCCTTCTTCCTTTTCCACGTCGGTGCCAGCTTCAGTGCCTGCTCCAAAGTCAGCGCCCCCTGCAGCTGCCTTTAATGGGCTCAGCAATCCCATGGAGCTGGCCTTTATGCAGAAACTACTCCAACAACAACAGCAGCAGCAGCAACAATCGCAGCAGCCACTTGCTAACAAGGATCCCTCCTCGCAGCATCATCATCATCTGGAGCATAAGCGCGCCCGACGTGATCCGGAAGCCACAACCCTTCACATACCCGACTTTAATAGCAGCTACAACAACAACAACAGCAATAACAAGCAGCAGCAGCAACAATCAAAGGCGCCAGCAGTTGCTGCTGCTGCTGCCACGCCACCAACAACAGCTGCTGCTGTTCCTGCTCCAGCTTCTGCTGCTGCTGCTCCTACTTCTACACCGGCATCAACTCCCCCAGTAGAGCACAAGCCGCGCCTTACCTGCAAATCTCTCTCGAATCTGCTAGAACCGGAAAGCAATATGGTGCCACTAATCAGTGTGCCCTTCGATGCCCTTCGTCTTCGCGGGCTCCACAAGACGACGACGACAACAACGCCACCGGATCCATCTCACAGCGGACGCCAGCTGCGCAGCAGCAAGTCTTGCATCACCTACAATCCGCAATCACAATCTCAACTCCAGCTGCAGCAGCAATTACATCAGCGCAAACGTGGCAACATGTTGCCACACGACGTCCAACAGCAACATCTACAACAGCACCAGCAACAACAGCAACAACAGCAACACCATCAGCACCAGCAGCAGCAACAACATTTGGCGGAGGCAGCAGCAGCTGCTGGTGGCGCAACCATGGATGCCAATGGAGCTCTGTGGCATCCTCTCTTTGGCAGGTAAATATATTGACGATCCATTTGTATATATAATATATATATATATTTTCATTTTCCTCGGACAGCAATCCCAAGCAGGGCTACAACAGCCCCTGGCAATGGACTACGGTGACGGCTACCGGCGAATGACAGTCAAGTCGGGCTCACAAGGAGCCAGCATTAGCAGCAGCAGCAGCGGCAACAAACACAGCCAACCACAGCAGCAATACCAACAGCTACGAAGATCACCAACATCATCAGCAGCAACAACTTGACTACAGCAACAGCAACATCAACAGCAGTGGTTACAACTACCACCATGCAGCAGCCGCAGCAACAGGCAAGCAGCAACAGCTGCCAGCAACAACAGCAGCAGCAGTCAAAAATCAAAGCAACAATTTTTGTTATCCGACAGCAGCTGCTGCTGCCATGGAGAATATGTTCCAAAGCAATCAGTTGCTCAACTCGTATCTGTATCAGAAGAACGATGCTGCTGCTGCTGCTGATGCCACTGCTGGCTACATGACGGAGCAGAGCTACTGGCAGCAGCAGCAACATCAGCAGCAGCAGCAACAACAACAACACCAGCAGCAACAGCAGCAGCATCAACACCAGCAACATCATCAAAAGCTGCAGCAACAGCATCAGCAGCAGCAACATTGGAACAATCACAGCAGCAATCAGCGCACCAGCAGCAGCAACAGTTATACGAACAACTATGCAGCTGCAGCAGCTGCTTCGATGTACATGCAACACTTTAATCCCTACATGCAACAGAAGGCAGCGCTGCTCGCCGAGAAGGCGGCACAAGCTGCCGCCGCTGCAGCAGCAGCACACGGCGGCGGCGCCAGCAACAGCAACAAGCATGGGCGATATGCCGGCGACTATGGCTAGAAACTAGATGAGGCTGCTCGATAGAAGAGGAGGAAAGAGAGTAGTAGGAGCGCGTTCATATAACCAAAACACTTGCATATTAACATAAACATAAACAAAAACACATATAGTATATAATAATGACTACGTGGATAACACACAGCTATACTGGAGTATACACTTAGAGGCGAAGCATATTGGCCATTTTATCGTCAAGGAATTGCTAAGGAATATTTATCCTTAATTTAACATCAAAAAAACACAGCAACAACAAGGTAACCGGAAAGCAACAATAATTAAAAACAAAACAAAAAAAGAAAAAAAAACAATTAGTAAAAATTTGTTATTGGTAGTTTGTTAAAAAAATACAAAAAAAAAAAAAAAAAAAATGTGTAGATGATCAAGCAAGAAGAAGAAGCAGAGGCAATGGAAGCAAAACAAGATAAGAAAAATAAGGAATGGAAAAACCTAATTATTGTATTATTGTTAACCCAAGCTGCGTTATATTATTATTATTATTATTATTAACTCGTGTGTGTATATAGCGTTTTTATCTAGATGTATTACACTTAGTAAGTCTCCCCTAAGCCCCTAACCTTAACCCCCCAACTAGACCAACCCTCGAACTAACCACAAAAAAAAACACCACTTGCTAAACAAGATCCTTTGCGGCTCGAAAAAAAGGCATAAAAAACAATTTGTATTCATTCCGCATTCAAAAGCAAAGCTATACGAAGGAGTTTTTGTTTTCACAAATTATTCCTTTACAATTATTATTATTATCATTATGCTTATTATTTATATATGAAAATGAAACAAAACACAAAGCAAAAAAGGAATCCCTTAAACAATGTGCAATCTTTATACATTAATATGTATTTATGTTTTAGCGACGACAACAACACATGAATCACAAAACACTTATAAACGAGAAAATGGCAAAACATGAAAAATAAAGAAAAACCTTTTAGAGAATTTCGCTGATAAAAGCAACAGAATAGCTAAAAAAAAAAAATTGACTGCGTTTTAATGTTGTTTTGAAAATGTCTCGACTTACTGTTACAAATTTTGATGTTTAGATAACTTACCTACCGTTTAAGAAGACGTAAAAGAGTTCGACCTACCACGACTTTGTGCTCTTGAGGATTACGCCCATTCATGGATTCGAGAAAAAATTGGCCTTTTCAGAACAGAAAATTGTGCATAACTAAAATCTGGAACTTTGGAATTTCTAAACGATTACATTCGTCCCGAGTGTACAATTTATGTTTGGATTTTAGATCCTTAGTTCAATGGATTATATCCTTGAAATTCCAGTGCAGCTTGTCATTTCAAAATATTTTAGGATTTGACCATGATAAATGCTTACTATTTTAGCTCCGGATAAACATCATTTGGCCATTTAGCTAATACAACCACCTAAATAGTGACCATGCTAAATACTTTTTAATCTGATGGTAGTAAAATTATTTTTGAAATTGTAGCGTCCTTGAAAATATCATTTATTTATGTGTATGTATAAATATATATGTATATACTTTTAATTTCGGTGTTTAGATATATAAATGTTTACTTTTGTATAAATACGCATCTTTTCTTCACTTACAAACAAGATTATTGATAAAATTTATAGTTTAGTTAAAAGCATTTCTAATATAATGTTTTTTTTTGAAGTTTATTTGAAACTTTTTTTCTTCTTTTTTTTGTCAAGCATTTAAAATGCGCTCGTGCGAATGTTTTCAGCTATTTAGGTAAAGTATACGTTTACGTGTGCTTATTGTGCTCCCAGCCGGTTGATCGGTTGTCCAACGTTAATCCTGTGATGTGCCCCTTTCGCCAGACTCTGCCTCGAGTACTCTTATTCAACTTGGCGATGTGCTTCCTCAAGCCGTACGACGACTGTCTGATAGAATTTAATCTGCTCTGCAATGAAGTCCTTGAGTGTCTGCTTCAGATGCCAATCCCGCTCGGTTTTGAAGTGGGTCAGCTCCGCTAGCAAAGTATAGGAGACACAATCCGTGCGCTTATTCACCTCCTGCAACTGGGCATTGCTCATTTTGTTTTCGGCTGTGGAGCGTTCACAATCCTTGCGCTTCTGTATGGCGCCCTTGTGTGTGGAGAATATGTCCGGATAGCAGTTCAAGATGCCTCTGTAAAATGAAGCAAAATTAGAGTAATAACTTAATATTTGCATATATTGTCTATACCTGTAAATATGCAACCGATCGCAGAGTGGAACCCAATCCTGTTTCGACTGATCCCCGAACATTTGACCAATGCCAATGTAAATGCCGCCAATGCGACCCACACTCTCCGACAGCGGCACCATGTTGCGTGTGGGTGCGCGACGCTCATCGATGGCCAACGATTTGGCCAACTCGGAGAGTCCATCACCGATGCGCTGGTATTCCTTTTTGCTCTGTACCAGCGAACGTTTGGCCACATCGTTGGCAATATTGTTTAGATTGCGAACGGCGACGTCCATGCTGTGTATAAACTGTATACCGCTCTCCAGTTGGGCATCAACTTTGGAGTGCAACAGATTCTTATCGGGCGGCAGAATGGCCAGACAATAGTTGACACCCATGTAGGGATCACGTTCGGCTTTCCGTTTGCCCGACTTCCACACCTTTTCGTCCTGGCACGTAAGAAAGTGATACCAGACCTCACACTTTGAGATGACCGGATGGCGGCATACCCAATCCACAAATTCCTGCAACTGTACTCGACGATGCTCCACAAATTGCTCCTCATAGCGGCCAGAGATCTGTTTGTCCGGCAGCGGTGGCACGGGAATCAAACAGAATTTTTCCGCCAAACGTTCGTGCAGCCAATCGAAGTGCTTGTAGCGACGCGACACCTGTGTAAGTTCCAAAACAGATTAGATATAGAAATTCAATTACGAAATGTGATACAAACAAAAAGAATAAACAAAGAATGACTGACTCACTAGGTTTGTAATAGCAATAACATACACACACACAAAGAACAAACGAATTGCGGCACTGGTGGTCAGCAGCGTTAGCTGCCCCTTCGCTTGCCCCCAATTGAGCGCGCAACTTCAACTCTCATTCACATAACTGCACTATGTTACAAAATAGGGTGCGCTAAGTGCTTAATATTACCAATTTTTAATATTATCGTGAGTATAAAGAGGATTTTATAGACTATTTTGCGACTTTGCTCTTATACGTCCATTGCAAAGTCTTGGCTGTGATATCATCAATATGCGATTTAACAAAGCAGCAAAAACATCTCTTTCTTCGTTACTCCTATTAAGTCCTGCTTATTAAACTGCCTTCTCTAACTAATCGGCATCTTATGCTAGGTGTTATGCTTTTAGTTAAATTAATTTAGAGAACTATATTTCTATCATTAAGAACTAATTTATAAACTTCTTCTCTTTTGAACATTTTTACTAAATCATATGATTTTTTGTTCTGATTGGGATTTTTTGTCTGGTTTCTGCTGATACATATTCATTTTTTTCATTCTATACATATTCATTTTTTGGTGTCGTCTGATATTAGTTAAAATAAAATGTATTCGCTCGGATACAATGGCATGTGGCAATATATAGCTTCTTTTGCTATCGTTTAACAGTATAAATATACAACAAAATTCAAAATTAAAGGAAAGGAACAATTAATTAATTACTACATAACTACACATCGCCACTTGTTGCACAGTGTAGCTATTAGTTGCCACCACAAGTAAACAACAACTCACAAGAATTTGGAGCTTATCTAAGTAAAAATGGCTATAAATAACGTTTGCTGTGTACTCACGGATATATTGTTAAAACTTGGCGTCAGCTGATACGCAATGAATGTTTTCATGCCCTTAAATTTGGACTCCTTCTTGGGACTGGCCACAACTACGGAGTAGGGTGAATGATTTTTTGTCCATTGATAGATTGCATCTTCCAATGGCGTTATATATGCCATTTCGCATTCGGGTATCTTTTCCTTGGGCGAATATAAGCCGAGTATATACGAATCAGAGCTCTTGGCAAACATTCCCTTTTTCATTGTGGTACTGGTGCCACCCGCACCAGCACCAACAGCATGAGAGCTTAACGAGATGCCATCCTCACTGGGCGCAACAGGTAAATGCCTGTTATCGTAATCGCTGGCGGAATGTGTTAGGCCGCTGGCGCGTGCACCGGAACCGTATTTACCCGCCGCTGGCGCAATCTCCGAATACGTTTCGTTGTCGTCGCTTTCCCACCAATCGCTGTTGTTCTCATCTTCGGCCGTCTCATCGTACCGTGCATCCGTTTGAAAACTGTTGGGCTGCATCGCTGGTTTTGGGGTTGTCACCTCCATCGCTGGGGTTGGGAAATGGTGAGCTTCGGCGGCTGACATCACCTCGACGTAGGCCGCCGGAAAGAGCCCAACTTTGCCTTGAATGTTTTTGCCTTCCCACCAGCCTTCGCCTACGTCGCTCCGTGTCACGGTTAATATGTCTCCGGTGGCGATCGTTAGTTCCGATGAGCCGGGCTCACCAGAAAAATCGTACATAGCGCGTACGTAAGATGTCATTTTTGTTATTGCAAGATATTAATGCGTATGATTTGTATCTAAATTCGTTTCCATAAAGCAATTGAGAAAAGACAGTGTCTCTGAGTCAGTGTATGTGACTAGTGTGACCGTTGCATATGTTGTTGCAATCGCCATATGTTATCGATTCATTGATATATGTTTGAAGGGTGCTATCGGTATCGATACAAGAGCAACCTTGCCCTGTAGGCACACAAAAAATATCTGTTCATGATTCGTTCGATTGGATTTTTATTAATCATTCGCTAACTGCGCGTTTGCTGATTTGTTTGGTAAGTAGAGCATATAACTTTACGCATTGCTGCAGATTTGCACAGAAAGACCACCCATATAATTGGATTGTACACAACACAGACATATTGATTTGTGTTGCTATAATTTGTATTATGTTGGCAAATTTTGGTTATTCACAGACGTTTTAATTTTTTTTTTTAGTGCAGCACCCGTCGAAAAAATCCCACAGATTACAGAAAAATACCAGGAATTAAACAACATTAAGGGAATCCGTGCAATTTACGATTAAAAAAGCGAAAACCAAACAAAAATGCAGCTGCAGGCCAAATATTTGCTATTATGTCTGTTTGTCGGACTGTTTGCCTCCTCATGTCGTTGTCAAGCTGCGGGCGGAGTTGGAGACGAAAGTAAGTTCTCTTTGCCACAACCAATTTCATTCAATGCATGTGTATGTGTGCCTGTATTGAATATCAAATTTATAAATGCAAATGTATGGGAATTTTAAATGCCGCACTTGTGTGTGTGCGTGCATGTGCGAGTGTGTGTAAATAAATAAGCAGCGTAATTGAAAAAGATTTCAGCATAAAGAACTTTCTATTGAATTAAGTCGAATTCCTTTTTAAATATGTATGTATGTGTATGTGTGTTTTTTTATTATCTTATTTTGAAGCCACTGGAACTACGGAAACAGTGACCACGGTGACTACGCTGGAGCCGAATGACAAGAATACAACAACTAGCACTGAGAAACCGACAACAACAACAACGTCAGCGACAACAACAACGGTTGTACCAACAACTTCAACAACGGTTCCGACAACAACAACTCCGGTACCAACAACAACTGAAAAGCCAACAACCACAACTGCTGCACCGAATACAACAACTCCAGTACCAACAACAACGAGTACCACAGCAGCTCCACCAAATTCCACCACAGTGGTGCCACCAACAAGCTCAACCTCGGCTCCTATTACATCAACTACACCCAAACCCGTCCCAGTGCCATGCGGTCACTTTGATGGTTCGTCGTTCATTGGTGGCATTGTGTTGACAATTGGTCTTCTGGCTATTGGGCTGGTTGCCTACAAGTTCTACAAGGCACGCAATGAGCGCAATTACCACACTCTTTGAGCCGCCACAGCGTTTACGTCGGCATTTAATGCAGCAGCCGGTGGTGCGTCGTCAGCCGTAAATAATGCAGCCGCCACGGATGCCGAACGTGTGCGATTTGTACAGCCATCGATTCCGTTGCGTTCTCCGCCGGCGCAACCGCCACCTCCTCCTCCTCCTAATTATCCTTTGGTCGGTTCGGCATCCACAGCAGCTGCGACTTTGCAACATAATTCACCCTCAGCTAGAGATCGGCTGCTGCATACGTAATTTATCTCGGGGTACAACATAATAACAAAAGCTATCCAAAGAAATTCCCGATAATGTCTATTCTTCAGAACAAACATTAGCTCTCACTCACACAGAAATATATGTAATTCCAGGATTTGTCTGTTTCCCTTTAATCTTGGTTCCGCCTATTCTCCTTATCTATATTTATATATATATATTTTAAATACAAAATATACATTTCGAATGGCTTTTATAAGTTACTGTTTTTTTGTTGCAGTTTAATCTGCAAATTGAAGCGGACGTTCAAACGCCTTATTATAAATCTGAATGCCCTTAATCTTGAAAAGTCAGCCATGAGGAAACACAATACTGATAAATATATATTTATATATATATATATATATCTAAGTGTATGTGTTTATTGAATGGAACGTATGTACTACAATAACAGCAAAAATGTGAGACTGCTTGGTGAAGAACGTTAATTAATCTGAAACACACGGTGTTACTTTTTTCTCTTAAAAAAATATTTAAAAATATTGCAGATACAAATTTGGATTATATTTACAAACGAAAACACTCATTATAGGTATTTAAGATTATAAAAACAAAAAATTTAAAGTGCTCTCGAATCAATCTAAAACGCGTTTCCAATTATAATCACGCTTTCGTACAGAACAGAAAAAATAATGTACATCATTGCATACTCTGCTAATTACAATTTTGATTCTTTCAAGCTTGTCCGTATCGTAGCTGTTGTCAACAACAAATTTACCCATAGGGAAACAACCGACACCACATTTAAACATGAATCACATTCAAACAAAGAATATTTAAAAATATATGCTTTTTCCTTCCGGGATGTTTCCTTTTAAGATAATGAATAACCAATATCATCAGCTCCGCTTGGAACCGGAAGAAGATAATACTGTGAGCTTATACATATGTATATGCGAATGTTAAATATTTTGTATTTGATATATAAAACAAAAATATATGAACAACACACACATCTATTCCACACTTATTGTTGGACTTACATACTCCTTAAAAATTGATATCCCCGAATCCCTTTGCACAAATAATCTCATTACTTATTTATATATATATGTATGTATGCATATATATATATATATATATATATATATATATATATATATATATATATATATATAAATAAATATTATAGGCTTAGTGAAAAACTTAATGAATATCCAGCTATGTATGTATGTATATCGTGTACAATAATAAATATTTTAAAATTTAAAACGCTTTTGGATAACTTTTTAAGCTTGCCCATCAATTTGTAATACTTTTGTGAAAACATCTTCAACTCAGATTTCTGGACAAGATTATGTTGTGGTTTTAAATATGTCTATTTTTGAACTTATAAAAGTATACCAAATAGTTTCTCTATATCTTGAAAAGAATTTAAGCTTCAACGACATTTTAAATTTCAAAATAAGTTTATTATACATTTTTATCAGATCTTATAAAAAAAAGCAGACACTACAGATAATAGTTATGGGTTATTCTAAATAGTGGATATTTAAACCAATTTTCTATTGAGACGTCACAGCCTTCTTCGCCTGCTTATTCTTGTGCTTTTTGGGCTGAGCTTTGCCAATCGCTGATAGCTTCCTCTCGTTCTTACTCGGTCGACGTTTCTTCTGCTGGGTATTGAAACGCAAGGTGAGTTTGCTGCCGCCAATGTTTGGATTCTTTTTCAGAGCACTCCTCGCCTCAAAGGTTGTGGGTAAGGTGACAGTAGCAGCGTTGAATTCTCGGAATTTACCTCTGCCGGGTTTAATTTGAATATCGACGGCATTCTCGAAGATCTGACGCACTTGAGCCAAAGAGGCGGTCTTGGGCAGATTGGTGATGACCACCGAGGATGTAAAACTGTCCTTGCGTAGCACTTGTTTGCTGGCGCGTTTCAACAAAATTTTCGTTTTTCTCTTCTCGATGGATTGTTGTTTGCGCGCAACAAGTTCGTTGACAAAGTCATCGGAATCGGTTTTTGGCAGTGAGACAAAGAAACCCTTGAAGGCATCATCAATTTCAATTGATTTCCTTATGTCATCCAGGGCTTCATCACGATCTTCTTTCGAATTGAAGTCTACAAGGCAAAAGCGCGCGTGCTTTTGTCTTGGCTTTGTTGCCTTCGAGATCAGCGGATGCAGCGATTTCACCTTCGTCTCGAATTCCTGTTCGTCTAGTGGTAACTTTTTGGGAAAGCGCACATATAGTCGTGTGCCCCTCAGATTTTCATATTTGCTGTGTATTTGTTCCTCAATGAGTTCGGCCCTCGTTTTTGTCGGCGTCTCGGTTTCCTCAATTTCAAGTTGCTCCTCATTCGAGTCGTCAGCATCATCATCTGAATCCGATTCTGTTGCGCTGGCTGCCAAATCCATGTCGCTTTCGTTATCAGACTCAACTTTCGATTCCTCTTCAAAGTTTTCCTCCTCGTCAGTTACAATCTCTTCGGGGTTTTTCTTCATTTTATTGAAAATGATTTGTTTATATCAATTCAATTACACGTGCTATGGAATAAGGGTTGCCTCTTGTAGGGCTACAGAATAAAAAGTTTCAACATCTGTTTATATCGCGGTTGTGCGATTAATTGAATCGAAACATTCGATTCAAATTTTTTAATGTTGCATCTCTAGGAGACAAGGCTCAATAGCTTTTTTCAGGCAAAAGATTATTTTATTAAAAAAAAAAAACAATGAGTCTGCTGGAAATTTTTTTTAACTATTTCACATCGGCGAGGAATAGAAACTGTGCCCTGGCGGCAGGTTTACTGGTAAATCCATAAATCCAATTACTAAGCGCAAGGCGACAAATCCGTAATCCATTTGCTCCCGCTGACAGTTCTTCACTGGGTGGTGGATATTAATCGATGCAATGGCTGGAGATGGCCAACATCAAATAACGACAGGACATGTATTTATTGGCGTTTTCGGCACCATTAGCTTCTGCATGGTGAATACCGTTAAAGGCGAACATGTAAGTCAAGTTCCTTATGCCTGAGTATGTATGTAAACAAAATGAGTCATTTATTTGTTTATTTTTTTGATAGATGTCCGAAGATAACTCATCGGACTCGGGAGCGAAGATCGCCAAATTGTGGTTACTCATTGGCTTTGTGATTGGATTTTCGTCCATCATTGCCGCCATTTGGGTAATGATTGATCATTTCATAAACAACGGTAATTCAGATATAGATTTTTTTTCAAGATTTCTGTTTACTACTAATTAAACCCAATCTCGCTTATAGAAAAAAGGGACTCTAGTCTGGGCGTAGCTCTGCTGCTGCAGAACGTGTTTATTTTGTTTGCCAACGTGGTGTACAAATTTGGCCGCAACGAGGAGGATTGGCAGCAGTGAAGGGTATTCCCAGTACAACTTGCGCTTGCTGTGCTGATTTTAGAAATTATATATACACAAAAATTGTATTCATATACGACAAACACACAAAAATGATTGCGAGATTGCAATATATACACATAAACACACACACAAATCAAATAATCTCATATAGAATATTAAATGACGAGCCCACTCGCAATTTGATTGTTCAACTGGTATTTATTTATTTATTGCAGGCACCAAGCAGTAAGGCAACGAGGAGAAGGTGCAGGCAGCAGGGCACACTATTCTTGTGGCTGATAGCATATCTATAAAAATAAATATAACGATTGTACACAAATGACAGAGTTGGCAAGGCACAAAATAACTAATGAGCATACGCGTCAACGGGGCACTCGTTTTCGTTTTGCAGACACCACTCCGGTTGCAATGCCTCCGCACCAATGCCATTCTCCACGAGACGTTCGCGATGCAACAGCATGCGCGACTCCGCCTTACGCCAGCCCTCAATCGGATTCGACCAGAGGCGCTCAGCCAGAGCACTTGCGCGAGGCCAGAAACGATTGTCCAGTGTGTACTCATCGATCTGCTCCGACCAAACGGCTGCTTCGGCGCCCAACACATGATGCTCATAGTCACCTGCGATTTTGGTCAGGCTATTCTCATAGACTTTCTGCCAACCAATGTAGGGGGAGCACCAGTTGTTGCCATCGGTCACCCAACCGGCGCCACCGCAATCAAAATACAAAGCATCATAGTTGGAGACGATGATGCGGTATCCACGTTTCAATATCTGCTGAATCACCTTGTCATGGCCCTCTGTCCAGATCTGAATAATATAACGCGACGGGTTCAAATAGTCATCAATGTAAAGTTCATTGGTAAGCTTGCTTGTCCACAGGATAACCGGTGTATTTGTTGTACTGGCCACGCGATCAACTCGTTTGAGTGCCTCATCTTGGTAGTGTCCCCACAGTCGCATGAAATCCGCCTCGGCCAGACCCCAACCACGCTTCAGCATCCAGTTGCGAATTGTCTCACTGCTATTCCAGCAGGACACTGACACTTCATCACCGCCCATGTGAAACACATCCGGATTGTGCAGTTTGAACATATCACTGAATATATCCTCCAGCACATTGTACATATCATCGACTGTAGGATCCAACTGTCCACACGGCGGCTCCACACAATACTGCATCCAGGGCTGTGCATTGAAGCAGGCGGTCATGTTCTTATGCTGCCATCCCTCGCCCACATGTGCCGGACTATCAAATTCGGGCATCACACGTATGCCACGTACTCGTCCATATTCGACCTGAAATTCGGAAACTTCTTCTACATAAGATAAGCTCTTTAAGGATAGGGTGGGTGCACTCAACTATATCCTTCACATCGTCATGGGTGTAGACCTTGCTGGGCGTATAGGCGCCCAATTTGGATAATTCCGGTCGCTTACTCACTTCCAGCGGGAAACTATGTGAGTCCGTGATGTGCCAGTGGAATGTGTTTAGTTTCACCAGGGCCATACCATCTGGAATGGAAATCAGTGGCTTAAAAATTAGTATTTATGACAGCTCCCCAGATAAATAGCTCACCCAATGTGCGCTTGATGGACTTGACGGAGAAATAGTTTCGCGAGGTATCTAGTAGCAATCCACGCCACTTATAGACAGGCGCATCGCTGATGGAGGCATTCGCAGTCACCTGAACTTCGCGTCTAATATCATCGTAGACAATCAATTGATTGAGCGTTTCCAGGGCATGACGAGCGCCAAAGAAATTGCCAGCTGTAATTTTCGCCAATATGTGGCCTGCAACTTCCGAGTCAATGCTCAGAGCATAGCTCTCATCCGTATCCAGGGTGAGTTTTGAAGGCGCTCCTCCATTATCCACAGTATCGATGATAACCGTTAGTTGATAACCACCATTTTTGAGTATCTTCCGATTCGGAATCTTTGCCTGCAGCAAGTCCATCCAACGCTGCTTCGTTGCCTTCCATAGTTTATCTCTTTTGCTCACACCACTTGGCATTTGGAACTCAATGTTGGATATGTTCATCTGGCGCATTAGCGGCTCTAGCTGCACGGCTCCAGTGGGCTTGGGCCACAGAGTGCCGATGCTGCTGCCACAAAAGAGCCTGCAAACTGGCAGGCTAATTGCCTTGGCAAAATTCCCCTCAGTTAATTCGACCTTGCGACATTTTCCACTCTGGCACTCGTAACCGTATATCAAATCACTGCGATTAACAAACCGAATCAAAGGTTGCAATTAATTTATTAATTTATTTAACTGAACTAATAAAGACTCTACTTACTCAGTACCTTTAGCGGCACCAGATTCTGGGCCAAACCCAAAGGTCAACAAAAATACAACGGCAATAAGAGCCGCACCTTTCATTTTGCCAACGCTTTACTGCCACTAAGGTGAAACTATTACATACGAATTAGGCCAAGGAATATTAATAACAAAAAAAACGGGTTTCACCGCTTTGCTTTCTAACCGCCCCCCCCACGTTTAGTATTCGCGCTTAAAACAAACCTGGCTGGAGTGTTCTTCAGTGCCAACTGAAGCCATTGTTTTGTTTTGCGGCCAATTTATCGACTTTGCCAGCACTCAAAAGTCGATTACGATTGCCATATACAGCTATGCCTCGTTATATATAAAAAAAGATTACATGCATTTGCTTTTAAGTGGCAGTGCGTCAAGTTATATTTCAGAAGTACAAGCACCAAATATAAGATTGTAGAAGTGTCCATAAATATTGATTTGTCATTTTGCTCGTTGCAAGACTGCCGTATTTTTGGAATTATAAAATATAAATAGTCGTTTATAATCGCCAAACAATCTAGTTTGATTTTATTAGATGTTTTGTGCTCAATTTACATTCCGGAAAGATAGTACAATAATAATCTGCTTAATTTTAAGATTATAAGCCACATATAATTGATTGCTTGCTGTGTGGGATTTGTGCCCTTTAGCGTTAGGGTATTGTCCTCATAGGTCTCCAGAACATCAGCCAAATGTTCGTTGTCTCTGAGTTTTTTGAATTGCCGCTTTTTATTAGCCGCCTTCTTGCGTTTGGGCATCGGCTTCTTAAGGCCATGGTCCTTTTTTATTTTTATAGACCGGCTTGAAACTGAACTTAGTACCGCAGGGTGTGTGTTTTTTTGTTGCAGTTTATTCTGCAAATTGAAGCGGACGTTCAAACGCCTTATTATAAATCTGAATGCCCTTAACCTTGAAAAGTCAGCCATGAGAAACAATACTGATAAATATATATATATATATATATATATATATATTTATATATATATATCTGAGTGTATGTGTTTATCGAAAGGAACGTATGTACTACAATAACAGCAAAAATGTGAGACTGCTTGGTGAAGAACGTTAATTAATCTGGATTGGTGATGACCACCGAGACATCGTCATCGGAATCGGTTTTTGGCAGTGAGGCAAAGAAACCCTTGAAGACATCATCAACTTCAATTGATTTCCTTATGTCATCCAGGGCTTCATCACGATCGTCTTTCGAATTGAAGTCTACAAGGCATTTTTGGAAGTATAAAATATAAATAGTCGTTTATAATCGCCAAACAATTTAGATTGAATTTTTTAGATGTTTTGTGCTCATTTCACATTCCGGAAAGATAGTACAATAATAATCTGCTTAATTTTAAGTTTATTAGCTACTTTTAATTGATTTCTTGCTATGTGGGATTTGTGCCCTTTAGCGTTAGGGTATTGTCCTCATAGGTCTCCAGAACATCAGCCAAATGTTCGTTGTCTCTGGGTTTTTTGAATTGCCGCTTTTTATTAGCCGCCTTCTTGCGTTTGGGCATTGGCTTCTTAAGGCCATGGTCCTGCATTGAACGTATGCCTGCAAATATTCACATATCGGGTTAGTCAACGAGTTCTTTTAGTTAATGAATTAATTGTCACACCTTGTTTTTCGAGGTATTCATCGATTTTGGCATCGTCCATGGCGTCAACAGTGGCGGAACGCCAAAGCTTCTGGAATTCATCATCAACCTATAGACACAATAATTTAATTAACCAACCAAATGAATATTTAGCTCTTCTCACTGCAAAATTAGCGGTTCTGTCATTGTAAAACAATATTTTCTTCTTATCGATGGGACGTATTATGAACAATATTTCGGCAGCGCGATTTTTTAAGACCTTCTCACAGTGGGGCAGAGATTCTTGTACGTCCTCCATCAAGATGCCCCCAAGTCCTTTAAGATCATGTTGCTTGAGTAATCGCATTAGGTTCTTGCCATCTTTGATTTTATAGACCGGCTTGAAACTGAACTTGGTACCGCAGGGTGTGCACTCAATTTTAGGATTGTTATTAAGTGCCTCACTAGCGAGCCACTAAAACGAAATAGGAATTAGGGATTATTTTATTGAGATAAGGATATTTCACGATTTTATTTTCTTACGTTTTTCACTGATTGACCAATGTCGAGCTGATTGGTTTCATCGAGTATGTCCTCAATGCTCAAGGGATGATCGTCGCCATCCTGGTGGCGGGTGCGCATGAACTTTACGATTTTGGCCAGGACTCCAAATCGATATTGCGAGCTGCCCGACATCGTTTTGTACCTGCAGGCAGCAATGAAGGAGTGAAATTATGTGGTTGTCATTCATAAGTGGGCTTAAGTAAGCCGAAATAGGCACACACGTAGATGAATCCATCTTTGGAGCATTTGGTGGTCGCATTTTCTTCTGGGAGTCATCTCTGCTTGGCGGTGGTGGTGCTTTTTCAGTTCTAGTTTTCTTTTCCACGCTGTGAATACAACAAAACAACAATTGTAGACATTGTTACCATTTGTTTAGATTGGGGAACTTACGTCGGCGTGGCCATCGCCCGCTTTTTGAACGCTTCGCGTTCTCGTAAAAGCGCGGGATCCATTTTTGGGTAATATTGTTATTTTCCGTGCGTTAAAAATTATGTCTTCAAAATTTTACACAAATCAAACAAAACGCAGCCAACAATGCGAACAGCTGTTGTTTGACTTTTCCAGGGATGCATTAATCATACGCATTTATCGGTCAGTGCTTACAAACGACTAGCTTTACATTCGAATAAGACAAGTCGATAGTTTTAATTCAGCGATAACACGGTATAGTCGATATTCTGGCAGCTGTTATTTTTTAAAACTTCACCGACTCCTCCGATCAGAAAACAACCTATCCCAATTCGGGTATTGAAGATATTTTAAAATAGAAAAACGAATAAAAATCATGAGATTTTATATTTTTATTTTGTAATTTCCTTTATTAATATCGCTTGAAGGCTTTACATAGTAGTTGTGTTTAATTTAATTATGTCATACTGTCATACGTACATATGAATATGAAGTTTAGCTTGTTTTAATATATATATTCTTATCTTTGTCGGAATACGTTAGTAAATTGTACAAAGAGTTCGTTTATGTATATAGTTTCTTGGTTTTGAGTTTTAAGTAAACGGTAATGCTAAATAGATACAATAGTCCCGTTAGTGGTTGGTTTTTTTTCTTTTAGCAATCATTGCTGTTTCGTTGGCTCCGTTTAGGTCTGGTCTATATAGATATAATATTAAATGGTATATGGTTACTCAGTACTACAGCGCATTTGAACAAGTCAATTGTACGTTTGGTTGGTTGGTAATTCTTGTTTCTTGTTTCCGTTTGCCGTGTCTGTTTCGCTGTGTTGTGATTGTGGTTCTGGTACTGGTTGATTCCGTAGTGTTTTTTGGGCGGTTGTTGCGTCAGTTGAACTGTTTTTAATTGATCTGTTTTTTCTTGTTATTTGTTTTTTTTTTGTTTAAAGTAAACTAACTCGTACATTTATGTTCTCTGTTAAGTACAATGTTGTCAGTGGGTCTGTGGAAATAGAAAGATAAAAATGGTTTTGCTTTATTATGTTCGATCGTCGATTGCATTATGGCAGTCAAATCGCTGAATGCGCCTTGGATCTAAGTTCAAATCGGTTGTTTCTAATAGCAGTCTGAACATGTCTATATAAATTAAGTCTTTTTATTCATTCTGTTCTGTCACAATTTATTTTTAAAAAATCACTAACACTAAAATAACTTACCTCAGAGCAGGTGTTTTAAAAACACATTTCCAACTATGGCTACATTAATATATAGTAGATACACATGTAATCAATTTTAATAAGGGAAACACTTACACTTAATTACGACGCAGTCGCTTTCTTCCACCATCATCACCATCCGATCCGCTTCGCTCCTCAGCTTCCATGACCTACATTTTTTATTTTATTACATTTGCTTTTTATTATTCTAGCAGTATTTCCAATGCAAACCTTTATTTTGGTTCCACAGATCTCGGCACCATTTAACAGGGCTATTGCTTTTTGTGCACTTTCACGTTCCGAGTATTTTACGTAACCGCAATTCTTGTTGGGCAGCAAATACACATCGATCAGTCCCTTCCAGCAGGAGAATATGTTTTTCAGTATTGAGTGTGGCAAATTCTAAAATTAATAAATTATACACAAGAAAAATGTTATGTATTCTTGATGCTTACCGCTGCGAGTACAATAAAGAGCCTCTGGGCAACTTGAGCATCTGGCGATGCCAGTGGCTGTGTCGGTGGCAAAGGCACATTACAAATGGCATCCTTTTTGGTGCGCTCTGTGAATAGAACAGTGAATAGTTGATTACAAGTTAAAAAATACTTGGGAATTGTCGTTGACTTACTATCTATAAAGGATGTGTCCATGCGAGCTGAGCTCATGCCATTCACTTTAACAATAATACGCTCGCCCATCGGATATTCGAGACCATGAAGCTTGTCTCTATACAAATAAAAAAAACAAAACAATGAAAATTATCAATGTGCTAAATAAAGTTTTGTGTCTGGTTTTACTTGGCATAAATGGCAGCTTCCGGATTATCATAGACAACCACCGCTTCATTTGTGCGTGGGCCATCTACAAAAAAAAGCAAAAACATGTGAAAATAAAATAAGTGCGAACAATTATGAAGTCATCACTTACGCTCCCGCATAATTTGACAGTAATCCAAGCCGGGTATGATGTCAAACAGACGCCACAGCTGATCCTGATTAACACAATTACTAACTGTTACCTCCAAGCATGTGGGCTGGGGCACTGGAACATTTTGCATGCGCAAGAATGCAGACATATCGCTGTTGGTTGATGTATTCCAATCGTTGTTGAAACTACTACCACCACCACCGCCACTGCTGCCACCACCATTATAATTTGAGCCGCCACCACCGCTGCTACCACCGCCACCACCACGCCCTGAGGGGTAGACGGGTGAATCATCGGCTAGCCGGCCATACTGATCACGCTGTGTACGCGTCGAGCCCTTCGGTTCCGCAAAGACCGCTTTGTATTTGGCTGAACAATTCTCAAAAGCCACAGCTGCATAGTAGAATCTGCAATGAGAATAATTTGTTATTAATATTACTATTAAAAGAACGTAGATTATATTGCAATGTACTTACTTTGTAAACCGAACATAACCAAAACCTTTGGGACTGCCATTGTTCTTCTCGCGAACAATTGTGACCGTTTCCACTTCACCCCACTGAGCGAACTCGTTTCTAATGTCATCCTCAGTAGCTGTCTTTGGAATCACAATAAAGAGTCGCACATATTTCTCCTGTTCGTTTTCCGATTTATTTGAACCTTGATTACGACTGCAAATCAAAGTACACAGCAAAAAAATTGCTGACCTCAGCAAGAAAGTCCAACGAGAAGCAAGAGAGAGAGCAAAAATTTTTTGCCAGGTCACTTACTTTGCGGCAACCAGCACCTTGAGTGTTCTGTCTGTTTTCCCAATGGTTTTACCATTCATCTGTTCCTGCGCCTTGGCGGCATCCGAAGTTTTCGAGAACTTAACGTATGCAATACCCTTGTTCTCCTGTGTGTGCTTATCCTTAACTACCCAGATATCTTCGATTTCGCCGTAGGGTGCGAAGGCCTCGCGAAAATCTTCTTCGGTATGCGCTTTGTTGCATATAATGAAAAGTCGGGACATTGGCGGATCGTCGTCATTGGAATAATCTTGACCGCGTCCTCCGCCTCGCGATTGTGACCGATAATCTGACATTTTTTTTTTTATTTGAAACCTAATTTTTGTTTGTAAAACCTAATCGTGGTTGTATCTTCTCTTTGTTTTGCTGGCTATACGCCGAATACAAAATGGCAGAATATTCAGTGCAGTATTTGTGTATACCACTGAATAAATAATCGACAAAGATATCGATTGTGTGCCGGTTTATTTTTTTTTGTTGCTAATTTTACTTTTTTGCGTCACTTTGCAACACTGCTTTTGGCAAATGCTGCGAGTCCATATTTTTTTTTAGGTAGCCGAGCAGATGCTCTGTTACCACAGGATAACCCGCTTTGAAGTCTTCATACAATTTACAACAACCAGTCGAATAAGGCCAGATATAAGGCAAAGCAACACATCGAAATGTTCCTAGTAGCAATAAGTCCTCTACAATGAAGTCAATACAAACATTTGCAATGCTGATGATGCTAGCGATAGCGATCCACTTCCAGCGAATACGTGGCGATATGGCTAAAATGTCGAAGAAATCGCATGTGGAGGATTTCGAGGGAGCAACTGCATTATTCGATGCATTAACATCCTCACCAAACGATGGATACACATATGAATGGCGCGTACATACTTTCTCAATCAATAGCAATGACATAAAGGACGAGGAGAAGGCGGAGGAGGAGCACAATGTGTCGAGAAATTGTACGGTTTTATATTTGGACCAGTGCACATCTTGGAATAAGTGTCGACAAACTTGTCAGAAGACAGGTGCAGCCAGCTACAGGTGGTTCCATGACGGCTGCTGCGAGTGTGTTGGCGGCTACTGTTTGGGTTATGGCATTAACGAAAGCCGTTGTACTCAGTGCCCAGAACCAAGCTGCGATAGTGACGATTAAAAATAGATTAATATAAATCGAAATATTAGATTTAAGTTTATGTTATGGGAAAGAAGTTCAAATAAACTGGGGGTTCAAATGAACAACTTTGTCCTCAGTTCGATAAGTTATCGATATATCGTTTCTTCATCCCTATTATTTCATTTCAACTCCACGTTGTTTGGCTGGGTGGACGTTTTAAAATAGAGAAATTGAACAAATGGGTCGCAAATTCCAAAAGAAAAAGAAGGTTGAGCAGCTAGAGATTGTGCCGCTCGATGAAAATTTACCACTACCACCGCAAAGATCATCAGATGAAGTCATTCCCAAGAAGGTAACACTTGTTTTTTACTTTTATGTGACTGAACAATATTTCTGAACTGCTTGTCTATCGTTGCAGGAGAAATGGATAAACAAACAGCGTGTATTGGTGTTTGCTGCACGTGGTATTAGCCACCGCGACAGGCATCTGATGCGCGATATCAAAACATTGATGCCCCATCATCGGGCCGAGTCGAAAATGGAGCGCGCCAAGACCCTGTCGGTGGTCAACGAGATGTGCGAAATGAAGCACTGTAACAAAGCCATGCTGTTCGAGGGACGCCGCAAACGTGATTTGTACATGTGGCTATCGAATACGGTCGCTTCGACTGGGCCCTCGGCCAAATTTCTCATCGAGAACATACACACAATGGCCGAGTTGAAATTAACTGGCAATTGCTTGCGAGGCTCGCGTCCGCTGCTCTCCTTTGATGCCAAATTCGATGAGTTGCCCCACCTAAAGTTGCTCAAGGAACTGTTTGTGCAGACATTTTCGGTGCCCAACCATCATCCAAAGAGCCAACCGTTTGTGGATCATGTGTACACATTTACCTACCTGGATAATCGCATTTGGTTTAGGAATTTCCAAATTCTATCCGAAGATGGTGGCCTCTCTGAAGTTGGTCCACGCTATGTAATGAATCCCGTTAAGATCTTTGATGGCTCATTCACGGGTACAACGATTTGGGAGAATCCTGATTATGTGAGTCCTGCCAAGCAGCGACAGATGCTTAAGAAATCGGCCAAGGACAAATACGTCAATCGTGTGGAGCAAAAGGTAAACCAAGAGGCAACGCGTCCCGTCAAGGCATACGAGGGTATCGAAAATGAGGAGCTATTTGATGACGAGGATCCACTGGAAACGGCGAAACTGTTGGCTCTAAAGGCCAAAAAGAAGGCCGAAGCCAAGAAGACAACAAAATCAGCGCTTACCGACAAGATCAAGGAGAAGCAAATGAAGGCCGTTCAGCAGGTAATTGAGCAGCGAAAGGCGAAGGTGAAACGTACGAAAAAAGCTCAAGTTTTTTAATGTTTACATAAATATAAAAAAATGAATACGTTTAATAAATACGTTTACAAATTGTACTGAAATTGTCTCACTTTCGGTCATGTTTACAAAAATATCATGTATTGCGATTATATATGTTAGTATGTATATCGTTTACTATGTTGTTTGTACGTTGATTTTATTCACACGGAGGGTACGAGCTTGGTTCCATCAACTGGGAGATGTGCGCTTGTAATGAGTAGTACTGAATATATTCAGCACACGGAATATTAATTGTATTAGATAAAAGCGTCAGGAGTTTACTCCGCCATTGGGGAGATTTCGCTTGGTGGCAGTCGCGTAATGCTAAACGGCTGTTTGTTGATCGGCATCATTTCCACAACTTGAATTGGTGGCTCTTCATCGGGCTGCAGCGGCTCCTCGCCCACAAGTTTAGCCAAATTACTTTGGGCCCAGCGGCCAGCGCGTCCATTAATTGTTTTATCCTCACAGACACACAAGAACAGTGTGTCCACAACCATCTGGCAATATGAGTGCAATTAGTTATACGAACTACAATCAATAATTAAGATGCACATACCTCAAAGAGCGAGAGCACAATGTGGGCAATAAAGAACGAAAATATGATAATCAGTATGACGGGAGCCATGTAGAAGTTAAGACCGGGCTTGTCCTTCAGCATAAAGATGCCAATGAGGCCCGAAAGAGCGGCAACCACAACTTTGCCCAAAAACAGAATAAAGTCACCAATGCTGTTAATCGTTGCCACTTGCAGCGCATTGGTGGCCAAGGCGTTCCAGGCCTGCAATTGATGAACATTTATAAAAGTGAATATTTCGAATTGATATTGCCATTTTCTATTTTACGTACAATGCCAGCTGCTGGGCAAAAGTTAATGGACTCAATGGCGACCACAGTATAGGCATTGTGATTGAGAAAGCGTATAAATTTCTCAAGCAGCCAGAAACCACATATGCAACACTTTAAGCAGCAAGCAGCGCACTCCGAGCCCTTATCCTCGCCCTTTTTCAGTCTGCAAAGCACACAAAAAATACAATTGGAATTGAAGAAATACGTAAACTATAATCACAACTCACTTGGCATAGAGATAGGTCAAGATGAGCCGCGGTATTTTGAAAATTGTTATGATAAATGATCCCTTGGCAACGGTGCCCAAGTGATATTTGATTAGTTTGCCAATTGCGTAGACAGTTGGCGTCGTTGTCGGCTTGTTAAAATACCAGAAAGCAACAGCAGCAGCCAAAGCAAATTGTTGGCATGCAAAGATGAACTCCACTGTCCAAATGAGACCCACCACATAGATCCAGAACATGCTGCGCAGTGCACCGGCATCCGTATACTCTATCCGGCGAATGGCTGTGGATTGGGTAAGCAGGAATTAGTCAATAAGACAAGACTACAAATTTAAATAAGAAGAGGCTTAAATATTAATACAAGTTATTAGATAAATAGGTATTTTAAACATTTTATGCATTAAGATAAGATAAAATTGTGTATATGTACATGAGATTTAGAAAGTACCAATTCAGTGCATGCATCATACATTTTAGAATGAGCAAGAATTTATCACTTACACATTTTAATAACCGGTTTTTTTTTATCAATGAAAATATAAAAATGTTCAATAGATTAATAATAATAATGATTGAAGTATTTTGAAGACAATGTCCAATATGCTGATTGAAAGTGTAAAACGCTTTTACTGCTAAGCTTTAAACTGTTAGAGATTTGTTAATTTGTTTACTTCGTGAAGAGACGGTTATTTGAGGTAGCTCTGGTATAACGAACATATATCTAAGTGTTTGCTTACTTCGCTGCTCGGTTCCTCCTGTATGATTGAGAAAGCTGGCTGCAGGTATTTGCGGATTAATGGCTGAGCTGTGAAACGGAGCGATCGGACTTTCGTCGGGCGTTGTAGCTGTGGCCAGACAAATGACGACAACGACCCAAAAGGCCAGAAATGCGATGAGCACCAAAAATGCCAAAAGCGGGGCAATCAACAAGCCAGGCAGATTCATCATGCAAACGCCAGCCTCCTCAAAAAGAGCGGCCAAGCCAGAAAGTTTGTTCTTAAGGAAGTAAATGATGACCAAAAGGATGACCTGCAAGGAAACCAGCATTAAGTACAAAGATAAATGGATAGTTGGTCAAAAGTGTACCATGGTGATTGTGGCTAGCACGGCAAGAGTGAGCACCGCCTGCTGATTGCGCAGGAATTCCTCCAGTTGAGAGTATTGCGTGCTCGCCGACTTGTTGCGTATGCTATAGTAAGCGAACCAAAGTGCAGCGGTTAATCCAATGCTTGCCACAATGACTAGCAAGCAAATCAGCCAGGACACAATGCGCGCCAGCCAATGCATCATGGTCACCAAGGCAATAGAGATGACTGCTCCAAAAGAACATTTATTTTAATTTCGAATTTATTTATGACTGTAAAACGTACGCAGTGAAATACCACAGACCATGGCAATAATATGCCAGGTGGAGTAAATATCACCCAGAAACTGTTGAGCCACATCCCAATTGTTGAGCATATTGTACATTTCCTTGACCTCTTTGCTGGTCTGCTTGGGTACACAGCGATGAAGTACAGCCGAACTGAAATGAAAAAATATCCATTTCGTCATTATGCCAAGTAATAAATATTGTAAAACGAATACCTTTCATATACGGGCAAACGGGGGCACGGCCCGAGAGTATCAAAGTTTTTGTCATCTTTAGTCATGCCAGGTCTGTCCAGTTGGTTCATATTAAAGTCATAATTGCAGAACTGGGATCCAGTTTCGCTATAGTACTGTAGTAACTCTTTCGGATCATTCAGCGTTCGTTTCGGACATGCTTTAACACAAATCTTTAGGGATTTCTTAAGTTCGTTTACGTCAAGATAGAACAGGTCCGGTTTGTCCAAGGTATTCATGCCGGATAGGGGAAAGTTTTGAAATTTCTCATTATGCTTAACGCCACAGGTGTTGCCAAAAGAATCGTAGCCATTGATTACACGCAACGGGTTGCCAAAAACAAACGAAAATATCGCAATGACAATCTGCAATCAAAATCAAGGAAAATATATACATGAGAAGTGATCTAATCTATTTAAATACGTATAAGCTAGGCATGTTTTTGAGCAAGTGACAACGCCCAGGCCATCTCAGGAGGATTGCCTTATAAATTACAAAAAAATAGCGTGATAAAACATATTTAAAAAAAGGAAACCAATAAAATTATTTCTTTCTATGTACTTATATATAGGAAACAAAGGGAAAACACAGTATAGCCGGATTATTCATTGTGGTTAGTGAAGCTGTCATTAGTAAAATTAGCAATTCCACTTAAATGAACAACGATGACGACACTGTACACTTTACTGCCTTCCATCTTCTTCTCCTACCCATCGCAATAGAGAGGCGAATACTCAGACACAACTCACATAGTCTGATTAATCTTCGCAGCTTTCACTTTCTTAATAAGTATATATATGTAAGCATTGCACGTAGAGTATCTGGGCGTTATACACAACACTTTTACTTAAATTTACTTTGCATATTTACCAGAAATAGCCAGAATAATATGTAAATGGTCAGCCAGGTGACATCTGTGCAAGAACGATATTTTGGACGATTTCTATTGTTTTGGGCTTCGCCTTCCTCATCCTTGCTTTCAGCACAACCCATTATTGGGTATCGTTTAATTTAGAATAGTTGTTGTTTTTTAATGTTTGTATATGTTTAGCCAATACTTTTTGTTTTCTTTTTCACAACCAAAACCGCGAAATGTTGCCACAGACCAGGGGTGGAGCAACTAAACATGCTAACTTAAGGCTGCCAAAAGAGTCAACGATATCAATAAGAGCATGTCTATCGATGTCATGCGATTTATCGATAAATGACAAGTAACGACTATTTAAAAACACACTTTCTCAGTTATTGACCCGTAATTTATTCAAAGATCGACCTTATTGATTATACTTAATTTTTGACTAACAATATACTTATTTTATACACAGAATGTATAAAATCGGTTTCTTAATTGGATAAACTGAAGCTAAATGGATTGGTTTTATTGTATGGAAAAGTAAACAGCTTCGTATACATTCAATAAAAAAAATTAAAACCTTACGTTTGGCAGAAGAGAAATGCCAATAATATTGCAAAATACTACAGAAATTGTCATTCCAAAATTGTTCGTTGCTTATGGAGCTGCTAATGAACAATTTTCGAACAAGCCAATTTCTATCACTTAATTTTAAGTTCTTAAATTAAACTACATAATTATTATTATTATATAGCCGATCTATTAAATTTCGAGTTTTGTTCATGTTTTTAAATTTAATCTCAATTGGAAGAATGTTATTGATTCATTTGTTGACTGTGACTTTGATGCCACCCTTTACCAAGGTATCCGCTGGGGGTTCACCAAACCTTCGGCTCTGATTAGTATTGATCTTGCGGCGTATGCTAGACTTGGATTGGCTGGAAACGGGCACGATCTCGCTTTGACTTTGGCTGCGCTGCGACGACTCCACATCGAATTCCTCCGAGGATGGTATATATGTGCGAATGCCTGAATTGGAACGGACAGGTAGTAGGGTGACTAATTTATGCGGACTCGGCTCCGTTGATGTGGACGTGGAATCGGCAAACTGTGAGGTCTTAAGCAGCTCCTCGTACTTGAGAGGGTCGATTACCTCCACTTCTGCCTCGCCCACAACTGGGATTGCCGCGCCCAAGCCTTCATCGGAGCCATCGTCTATAAAACTTGACATGGGCTTAATAAAGGGTTCGCGTTGTTGCAGCGTCAACTCCACAAAGTTCTTAACACTAGACTCCATCACGGGCAATTCAGTAGTTGTAGTTGAGATCATCAGCTTCACCTTGTTGGTCTCGTTACGCTGGCCATGCTTTAGTTTGTTGTGCGAGAAGGGTGGAAATTTCATTGGCACACTGGGCGTGATGCCCAGCTTGGAGGCCAGTGTGTCAAAGATCAGCGATATATCCTGTATATTGCTGGCATTGTTAATACGCGTCTTGATGTCGTGCAACGTAAAGTTCTCTGTCTTTTCCACATCCTCGGAGACCCAAGCCTGAAGTGTTTTATTGAAGACTTTTCGCATATTGCCATTGTAACCAAAATTCAACGGCGAAGAGCTGTTCACAAATTCCCATTTGGAGTGCGATGGAAACAAGTTGGAATCATCCATCATCGTGGGTCGATCACTGTTAGGACGTATCCGATTTCTTTTCGTGGTTGCTGGGAGCTCAGTGGTTGATGTTGTTGTCGTTGTTGTTGTTGCCGTCTTTGTGGATTCAGGCGCTGGGGTGCTAGTGGAGGGTGCAGCGTTCCTACGCAAAATAATCTCCTTTATGTTCATAAAGTTGGGCTTTGGTTTCTGAGATTCGAATGCTGATTCCGCTTCCAGTTCCAATTCCGTTTCCTCCGGTTCTATGCGTGACTCAATCTTTTCGGGCTCGGATGTTGCGGTGGCGTTCTCCTCCTTAGGCAGCTTTAGAAGCTCCATGAAGAACTCACCAATGGTATCGGCGAGCACTGAGCTTTCGGTGACTTTCGGGGCGGGCACAACCGGAGCAGCGGTCGGTGCACCACTCAACTCAATCTTAAGCGGTGTCGTCGAACCACTCACAGTTATTGGTGTTGAAGTGTTTATCTTAGTTGTGGTTGTTTCCAGAGGTTGTGCATCTAGTTTGGGCTCCTGACCAGTAGTGACGTTCTCCTGCTTCTTGGCAATAACACCTCCGCCAAGATGCTCGAATCTCTCATTGCTGCCATCAATGTTGAACTGCAGCTTATTGATGCCGCCCAGCGTGGGATTAATCGGTCGGAAGGGTGGTATAATGACATCATCGATAAGAGGAACGGGTAAAGGATGTGGCTCCACCAGCGCACCGCCCAATCTCTCGATGTTCTCAGTGCCCGGCATAAAGACGGGACTGCCAAAGTTGTGATAGAAAATCATGTCCTGCTCCTGCTGACTGGGATTATCCAGTTTGCCATCCGGTAGGCGCATAAAATGACCCGACATATATGGATCCAGAGTAACTCCCGGCATTACTGGCATCGCAGCTGACGGCGGCGTTGGATTGTCTCCAATGAACGGCAACTCCAGCTCATCGATGCGGCGCTGTGGTATATGATTCACTGTGGGTGTAGTGGGTGGCGGTGCACCCAGCACAGGCAGCGTTTTGGTGGGGAATGCTGGCGGTGGTCCGGGCATCAATTCGGGCACCTCACGATGCATGGGTCGCCAGGGTTGGGTGTCCAGTATGGGAAAAGTGGTGAACAGATTCGCATCCAGCTTGGGCACCACAACCGTAGAGGAGGCAGTGGGATATGTAAAAACGGTGGTTGGAGTGGCGCTAGGTGTTGAGCTGCTTGCTGGTGGTGCAGTTGTTGTGGTTGTTGTTGTCGTCGTTGTTTTTGCTGTGGTTGTTGAAGCTGTTGTGGATGTGGTGGGTTTTTCTGTAGTTGTTGTGCTGGTGGTTATGGTTGGTTTTTGTGTGGTTGTTGTTGTTGTGGTTGTGGTGGTGCTGGTGGTGGTTGTTGGTCGTGTTTTTCTGGTCGTTGGCTTTCTTGTAGTTGTTGTTGTTGTCTTTGTGGTTTGCCTTGTAGTGCTGCTCGTTGGCGTTTGCGGCGTTATTGTGGTTAGCTTCTCGATGCTCGGTTTCTTGGGCTTGACGCGCAGCGAGTAGGGCGTCACCGAGATGGTCTTGGGCGGCAGACTGCTGGCCTGATAGGAACGCGTGGGTGAAGCCTTCTTGCGTGCGATGTCCGCATCCGTTTTGGTTATCTCAAACGAACCCTCAAAGGAGCCCTGAATGACGGGCGCATTCTCCACATCGATATCGGGCTCATCATCCGGCGAGTGGAGTCGTGCCGGTGGACCACGTGGCTTGGGAGTACTCAAGCCCAGTGGCTTTGTTTGCAATGGTGGAGCGGGAGCAGCAGCAGCGCCCTTCTTCATAAGTCGCTTTTCCAGCTGAGTTTGGCTGGTGGGCACAGTTTGCTAAGCGTGCAGAGAATAGTGTTTAATCAGAGATCTCTATATATACACTTTATATAAACTTACTGCCTCCTTCAATATAGCCGCTGAGCGCACCGCCTGCTCGTCCAGAATGCGCTTAATCTCCACAGATTCGGTGTCCAGACGAAGTGAACGATATAGTGATTTCGAAGCGGATGTCTCCAAGAACAGTGACTCCTTTATGTACTCCTCGACGCTGAGAATGTTTCTACGTACGCAACAAAGATTAACATATATATCAATTAATTAAGGGAACAGGGGGAACTGCTTACTGTGGCAGCTTGCGCACATCGAGGAATAAGCGAAAGGAGACCTTTATCAGTGGACCTTCTCCAAAGCCCCAAACATCCGTGCGCAGGGGTTGAAGTCCATTGTCCGTCAAAGCACGCTCCACGAAGCGCTTGTAAAACTCAATCTTCTGTTTGTAGGTCGTGGTATGGTTGTATCTCAAGCCCGTGGAGTAAAGATCGCCCTTGGCAATCCGAAACGAACCTTCGAAACCAAGAACGGCTGAAATCGGAAATGGAATTGGAATGATCAGTAACCCGTTTCCATATTCGATCAATTGATTGATATACTTACGATCCTCCAGCGTGGCCTTAATGGAGCTAAAATAGAAGGCCAATCCAGCAATAGAGATCACAGCCAGTAGAACTATAAACGCTGCCGTAGTGAGTATGATCGAGAAAGATCGGTTCTTTGGATAGTGCGTATGGGTCTTGGTCGAGAAAGTGGAGGGTGCTATATTCCGGCCATCCCGCCATATGCCCCATGTGTTGTAGCCATATTGGCTATTAATGCTGTGATCGTTCGTATAGGAGGGCTGCTTATTCATATGATAGTAAGCGCCCAATTGGGAACGCCGTCCCAATGTATTCTGATAGTTGTATTCGGAGGTATTCTAAATGCGTATAAAAAAATTATAACAAAAAATAGAAAATAATTTGCAGTTAATTTTTGTTTTTGGAATTGGAAGTGTGTTTTAAGAGCAGGTCATTTCTGTGTTAGAAGCCCTAATTAACGGCAACTAATTAGAAAAGTATCCAAAATATCACAAATGATGAGTCGATTGCCAAATGCTAAACTTTCCCAAAAGCCGCTAGACTTTTAGATACTTTCGCACTAATGCTTAATTTTTAATTTGATATTAAGTTAGATGCCACACATTTGATTAGGGTTAAGACGAGATTTGATTTAAATTGACTACAGCTCTAACGGAAGCCGACATGAGAATCGCTTTGGAAGCAGACAATCTTAACTTACGTAAGAATTAACTATCATCAAGGAAATTGAACTGAGTTGTCATGATTTGCTAATTAATTCCGTTTCATCTGTCAGAGTCAGCTTAAGTCAGCGGTGTGCATATTTAATTGGAAAGTCATTGCACTCTGAAGATAAGTTAGTACCTGGCTAATGGCCTAGGGAATAGCTGCAATACGACCTGTGGACTTGTACACTGTGCCTTATGCAAAAAAGAGTTTATTTAACTAATGTGATCAAGTCAAAAGTCACATTTTAAGCGGCCATTATTTTTTTTTGCCTTCTGTTAAATTCTTGCACTATGAAGATACGTTTGGATCTAGTAAAACCTGGCAAATAGCTGTAAATTCGAACCATGGACTTATCTTATTTCTTATACTTACTTACTTACTAAACTTATTTCTAATGCGAGTAAGACAATATCAAGTTTTATCCAAATATCATAATTTCAATGGCAACTTATCTTTTTTGGATTCGTGGAAGATGTCACCAAAAATATTAAAGCCAAGTCCATTTTTTTAAGCATACCTTTCTTCGAACAGAGTATTTTAAGGTACCTAAAAGTTTAATTGTTTTTTGTTTTTCGGGTTTAGTTTTTGTTTATTGCTCTTTAACAGTAATTAGCTGAGGAGCGTACAACAACACGCCGCTGTCTCTCTCTCTCTCCCCATCTCTTCTCCTGTTTAACTTTAAGGTTGCCCTCTCTCTGTCGCACTTATCGCAATTGTTAGCTATTTGACAACCTGTTGTCGAAACAGCTGTTTTGCTTTGGCCTGTCTTTAGCCGAATTCTTGTTAGTTGCTCTCCCCCTTTTGATGCTCTTTTGTTGTTTTGTGTTTGTTCTTGTGCGTATCTGTTTCTCCGTCCCTCTCCCTGTCTCTTTTTCTCTCCTGGAGAGAAAGTCATTCACCTTTTGGTCTGCTCGTCGCTTGTTGAAATTGTTTGACTTAATAACTAACTTGATGTCTGTTTGTAGAATGGGAAATGCAAACAACACCAAACGAAAATCTAACAAAACTAAGCAAATATGTTGGTAAGTTTACTTTTGTGAAATGAAACATGCATTAATTCAATACTCAGTGGGTTTTAATGGCTTATCAAAAGATCTCTTTTTCACTACTTTAGTTTTAACCTAGTTCTTTGGCTCTTCTGCGAAGTTCATTGTCGAGTTGTTTCACAGTTAGCCGTCTTTTGACAATGATACATGAAGGAAGTATATGTCTACTTACCATTTGTCGACATGTCTGCGTTCGATATATATCACTAACACCCGACAAGCTCTGAAAGTATTTCTTGGTGCCATAAACTGTATCCATGTTTGGCGCTTAAAGTCGAAATCGCTGCTGCTAAAGGGCCCGAATTGGTTGATCTGTAAAAAGAAGTGATTGCATTTTATTAAGTTATATTAAACGCATCGCTAATAAGAGGTATACGGTTGAGCATTTGTAGATATCATGGCTTATTTCACATATGCTTCACTTTCGTTAAGCAGTCGTATTTTGCTTTCTTTCTAGTTGCAAAAACTTAAAGCTGATTGCTTCATCAGTGCCACAAAGCAGACTATTTTCGCGGCGCTAAACTTCCGGTGGTCGAAAAACCGGCCCGTCCTGTTTTCCCCATCCTATTAGCCGAAACGAAAATTCTCACTTTTCGCCAAAGTAAAAAGCAACAAAAAAAAAAGGAAAAGAAAAAGAATGACAGCGTCGAGTGGAAAATTGTTATGCGCCAAGTTGTCAACTGGTTTTTACATATTTGAAATACTCCTAAAAGCGAACTCCCCAAAAGAATGCTTTCTTCGACATTACCATAAAAAAGAGGCATAACTTATTTACTCGAATGGACACATACTTTTACACAAATATCTTGTCATAATTGGTTTATATGGGACAGACTCAAGTGCTGGACAAGAGTCGTAAAAAGCGAAAGGTTTTCTTTAAAACTGAGCTAAATCTAATTAGAGACCTCCGACACTTTGATACGCTTGCGAGCAAACGAACACCACACAGAGAGATACAAATTCAAAACAATCTTGGAATTTTTCACTCGGGAAACTACA
This sequence comes from Drosophila multiciliata, assembly GCA_037043605.1. Taxonomy (NCBI): domain Eukaryota; kingdom Metazoa; phylum Arthropoda; class Insecta; order Diptera; family Drosophilidae; genus Drosophila; species Drosophila multiciliata. The sequence goes on along the minus strand of JBAMBF010000301.1, from coordinate 20,434,449 downwards.
ACAACACACAATAAAAACAACAACAATGCAGAACCAACAGCCCACAACACAAGCCTTAAGTACTCGCAAGCTGAAGATCAGCAAAAGAAACCAGTTCTGGGGATAGGATCGGATCGGATCGGCTGGGTTGGTTTTTGCTTTGCTTTGGTTTGGTTTGGTTTGCTTGGGCTCGGCAGGGTTATTGCTCGTGCCACCAAGTCATATACATACGTAGTATTTATGTTGCCACCATGTATAATCAAAGCTTGCACACACACTCACACAGATAGAGAAACCTGTGTGTAAAAATAGTCTTTGCGTTGGATACCTGGAATACCACAAGAAGCAGCAGCAAACAAAAACGTTGATTTTATGAGGTTTGAGCTCGACTCTGAACTGTCAAAAGTAAAAGTTCTTCTGCCTTGGAATGCGCTTGGTGATTATGTTGCTCTTGCTGCTTTTGATTATTGTTAATGCTATTATTGTTGTTGGCCAAAAGTTCGTCTTTGACTTGGTTTCTGCTCCAGCTATAGCTTCAGTCTTAACTTCTTCAGGTGAAACTAATTGGTTTGCTTGAAGATACACATTTAAAATTACTAATGAAAGACTTAACCAACAACCAAAAATAATAAATAAATAACTTTATTTTTAAAAGTGCGTTTTAAGCTATAAATATATTTTGCAAAATAAGAAAGGTCTACGACTTGAAATTATGGAAAGGTTATCGATCTGATAAAGCGCACTTTTGAGGTTATGTTGAGATTTATTTTTTGTTATATTTTAATTAGTTCTGATTAAGCAATAAGCAGTAAGCACATCGTCTTATTATTGAGGACTGACCTATGCCTTCGCCTCGTTCAGTTATACAGATTACCGAAAACTCATAATAAAATGAAGATTTAGGGTTTGCTCTGAAGTATCCAAAAAAATCCTCTATAGTTAAAGTTAAGTTCTACATTGAATTTACAAAATAAGAGCTCTTCGACTAACAACTGTTAAGATATAGAAAGAGTTTGACCTTCTATGTATAACAATATACTTAAGGCAACATTTTAAGAACCTATAAGCATTCATGCACAAGGAACAGTTTTATCAACTTCTCATATTTAAATAAACAGCTTAAATATTTATAAATTTCTCTGCACTATCTACCTAAGACTACTAATTTTTTGGCAATGACTTTAATTAGTTTTTACACAAATCATTTATTTAGTAAATAAAACGGCACACTTTGCACAAAAAACATTTGCATAATATCCGCGCACATAAAAAGTATGCGTCGAAGCAGAAAATGATTCAAAGTACAACTTGCAGAAATAAGTACAATTAGTGTTAACCAACACACAACACACACACACACATGAATCTAGACGTGAGTGTGGGCAAACTGACAGACAGTTAGCTTACACAAAGGCACATGTACATATGTGAGTGCTGGCTGTTGAAAAAAATAAAGGCCTGGCTAGTGGATTGCCACTGCCATTGCCATTGCCATTGGGTTGACGTTGACGTTGACCCAGTTGCGCATGGAGCGGGAGAGCCATAAGCAAGCAGTTAAGAGCCAAAAACACAGCCAAGACTCAGGCACTTGGCACCCAAAACTGGAAACCTGACCAATTGTTGCTGTGTATTTTTGTTTTTGGAGAAAGAACAAATTGACTTATGTGCGTGAAAAAAACACGAAAAAAAATAGCTAAAAGACACTCTCGACACAGTCACAATTCGGAGGCATTCAGACGTCGTCATCGTCGTCCACGCATAAGTTGATTAAATTTCTCGCATTAGCCGATTTTCTCCCATTGGTGAAACTGTTAAAGCAATGCAACAAAAACAACAATAACAACAACAACAACAAAATATAGCTAAGAATGATTGATGAGAATTTTGTCTGCTAAATACTTAACGGAAGCGACAGCAACCTGTTTGTGCTCCAAATAACCATTGTTCAGTAAGAAGAGAGCTGTTGATGCGTCAATAAAAATAATATTAAAAAAATATAAGAAAAAATGCGTTGGAATTTCCATGTGAACTGAGCAGATACTTCGACCAGATTATAATCAAGCACATCCACTTTCAATAATAATGGCCCCACAAAGTGTCAGCGGCGAAAGAAAGTGAAATGCGAACAACATTCGGACATTTGGAAATGCTTATCAAAAAAATAAAATAAAACAGAAGACAGACAAAAAAAACAGTAAAACAGCGAAATGGAAAGTTTATTTTTGAGCGCATCTCTGTTAAAAACTAGAAGATCGTAAATAAAAATTGAAGCATTCCCAACAATGCAACAAAACTATTGACAAACACAAAAGTTATCAAAATTTGAAAGTAATTTTTGTGTGCGCTTTATTTGTTGTTGTTATTTGCACATAAAAACGATTTGTTATTAGAGATGTCATAATTATTATTGGCTGATTTATTTTGCGGGGAACTTAAAATTTATGCAATCTTTCGCTGTTGGCAACAAGCAGCCGCCGACAGCATGTGGAATCTAAGATGAACGCACTCATGTATGAAAATAATTGTATAATATAATAAATTGTTGCACACACACCCTCACACACATGAATATGTGCATATTTTTGCAATTCAATAAGCCAACAGCTTTGCAATTTCATAATCATTCTAACGGCATTTGCCTGGAAAGCCTTACTAGAGCAGAACAGGCAACTGATTCAATGAGCGTCGGCAGTGCTGGTAAAGGAAACGAACGCTGAATGACGAAAAGGCGTTCTATGGCGGCACTTGCAAAAGTGCATTTCATTTTGACAAACGAACGGAAAGCGACGACGATGACGTTGATGATAATGGTTACAGTACGGCAACGTTGGCATAGGTGCTGACAAACACGCGAATGCGAATGGGTAGCCAGAATGATTTTTTTGGGGGAGGAGTGTGTCATTAAGACATTAACCGTTACGCTTTAAGCGGCGAACAAACTAAAAGCAAACATATCTGGAAGCCAATGTGCTCTTTTCTCAGCTCCAAAATCACATATGTTCATGTGTGTGTGTATAAGCGAATTTGTTAAAAATGGCTGTACCACAAATTCACCATTTAATGTGCGGGAATCAAATTTGTAGAGTCACTCTAGCAGAAGTTATTTTTTGTTTTGTTATTGCTAGTATTGCAACCGTTACGCTGAGTGCTAACAGTGGTATTGGCAAGCAGTGTCAGAGTGAGTGTGCTAAATGGTTTTTTTTTTGATAAAGCGTTGCCAGACAAATGCTTTTTGTTAATGTTTTTATTGCCGGCAATTTGTTGTCAATTTGGTTCAACCACATTAGTTATCAACCAGAACTAGACACACACTGATCAGACAAGGAAATTAAACCATCTGAGGGAACTCTTGGTAGAAAATTTACAAATATCTCAATCTGAGCGTTTGCTTAGTATGCAGCAAGCACAAATCATGCAGAGATAAGAACCAAAGACTTTAACTCCAGCGGCAAGTGCAATTAGTGCCACGATCAAAATGCACGACACACAGTTGAGCGAATGCATTTCATTTTTTTTTCTCTACTTCTTTCCACTTTGCATGATTTTTTTACTTTTTTTTTTGTGTATACGCCTGGAAATTCCAACAAAGTGCATTTGCTTTAGCTTATTTCAAACATCGACTTTGAGCTGTGCATTTGAGGTCGCTTTTCACTCCAGTGTTGCCGTGTCGGCCGTTTAATATCTAGTTCTAGTTATATTTGACTATTTAGCAAATAATATTAGTTATTTTGAATGGTTTAGATGTGCTTACTTTATAAAAATTATAATTATGTTTTTCATTTTATTTTTCAGCATTGGGCTTATTTAGCTTTATTTTACGGTGATCTGTCAACACTGATTGGAGACATGGAGTTCGCTACAGTCTGGCGCAACATAAGAGAGGAGCCCATTAGAAGCGATTTTGCATCCATTTGAATGCAATTTAGTTGTAGTTTAGCGTTATGTTCTATTTCACTCGAGGGGCCTCGGTTCGAATCGGAGTCCGAGTCTGTCATTTGAGTCTGGGAGCCGCCATCGTTATCTTTATATTGTTGTCGTTGTCCGAACAAGAATCGTGCGGCACCGATGACCATCAAACAGTGCAGAATAAGAAAGGGGAAGTGGCAGAAGGGGACTAAGAGCCACGAGCTGTCAATGGTAATTTGGGCCAGGCGAAGCCTCATAATGACGTGGTTGATTTCTTGCCAATTTGCGATTCTTCACGGCCCTCAAGCCGATGATGAGAACGAGATCCTCCACTCCCCTCCACCTGAATGAGAGAGCTATGAGAGAGGCAGAGTTTTCAGAGTGGCGGAGTGGGGGATTATGGCCATAAGGCCTTAGTTCAAAAGCTTCCATCTTAACGAGCGAAAGTGTTTCATTAACTCGTAAATGCAGAATTTTACCGAAAACGAAACGAAATCAACCAAATAATAACATAATAAAAACAAAAAAATTATTCATAAAGGCGCTCGTAAAAAGAGATATGCACATAATTTATTATTAGCGAAAATTTGCCGCCTTACATTTATATTTCTACTGATGTATTTCTCTTTTGATCCACTTCCGCCAAAAAATGAAAATTGTTCAGTTTTTGTGTTTGGTGAAAATGATTTCAAGTGAAAATGAAAATTGCCACAGCGTTGACACCTGAGACACTTTTTGTACCAAATATGGGCGTCTTTTTGTGTCAACAACAATTTTTTTTTGGTTTTGGTTTTGGTTAATGTTAACCTGTCTTAAAGTCCAGCTGCAACTACTGGTGATTATCAGTTGTGATTCAGCCACTTTCACATTTTTTTCGGCAATACCATTAATGAGTCAGTTTGAATATGATTTGCGTAAGTATGGAAAATTATTGGATCGATTTGAGACTCGCTTCCCGTTTGAAATGGAATCAATTTCCGGCCTTAATTGCTAAACGCAAAGCGGCCAGAAATTGCCTAGATACTAACATCTCCGGTCTATGCACCAAGAGTGTTGGCGGATGGACAGCTGGAACATAATATGCTGTGTGCCACAACTGTTCTACGACTCCACTCGTTGTATGCTGTGCAACGGGGTTCTGCCCGCTGTCAATTGGCCCAGTTCATAAATGTGGTAATTGCGCACGGTTAGCGACACATAAACCAAAGCACCAAAGAAAGAATACTGCCAACGTTCTCTTGGCTACTCTTGGCCATCATTGTTTCTTGGCCACAATCACGATCACCTGTTGTTCTTGGCCAGTTCTGTTCTAACGCTTTGTTTCACTACCGCCAAGCAAGCAAGAAAAACTCTTTGTATGCCCTGTTATTTTTTGTGAAGCGTGTATTGAAATATATTCTCCATTGTCGTCAATTGTTTGATTTACACACATATATTATTTATATTCTAAAATTGTATTGTATTTATAATATCTGAACATCATCAATAGCCCCAAATTCTATCTATCTATTTACTTGACTATCCATCGAGCGAAAAATTCTGTACGAAAAAGAATTTCATACATTTTTTCAATTTAAATTTCCATTATTTTTCAACAATGATTCAAATATAAATTTTATTTTTATAATTAGTTCTGGTTTGCAGGGAATTGTTAAGTTTGGAATGCCGCAGTTAGGTGTTCTCTATTCTTGCCGCCTTTTTTTTTTGTTATTATTAGCTGGGCTTATACTATTTTCTAATTTCCTTTGGTTCATTGTGTTGGTAGCTTGTCGCTGCATGTCTTTTATCGCCATTTTTCATTTCAGCATCCATAACTTCTTGGCTTTGTGCACGATTATTGCTTTTATCGTTTTTATTGCTCTTGAAACGTTGTTTTTTTTTTATTTGTATTTTTGCTGCAACTTCTGCGTTGGGTTGGGAGTGTAATGTAACCAGTTTTGTACCTTCAATGGTTTAAAGTGCGACCACTTTTTCTAGTTTTAATGCCTGTCTCTAACTAGTTTATGGGCAGGGAGCGACTAATTACATCCAAGAGGAATCTCGGCGTAAATGCAAAATATGTATATGAATGTCAGGTGTTATTTTCGCTTTTTGCTCACCAAACAAAAGTGTATTCGTTATAGTCCAAGTCTAGTCCAGAAATTTGATTCCATTTGATTGAAGTGTAGGTAAAGTCATTTAAATGTGGTGAATTTTATTTTAGATTTTGTATGTTTATTCTCTGCACAAAATATTTTTGATTTTGATGGTAGAGATTTTCACGTTAATCGCTTTTCACAAAAACAGCAGAAACATTTTTAAAGCGAACTTAACGCGACCGCAGCTAAAAGAAAACTGAATCCAATGGGAATTCGAATCTCAGTTTGAACTAATCGAGCCACGCTCAACGAGGGAGCGAGAGAGAGTTGCGGATGAGCGCGATGTAGAGTCAAGAGAGCCAAATGGGTTGCACAGGCGCAGCTCTCTCACTTACGCACTCTCTCTCCCTCGCCATCCTCTTCTTTTTTTTATCAGGTTAGCAGTTCCAACTCAACGATCTTCAGCGCCACATTCAAATCTTAAAGCATATATTAAATTACAATAAATTTTATTTTTTTAATTTGCAATATATTATTATAAGTTTGGTAATTCATTGGAATAACATAGTTTTTACAACAACAGATAGTTAAACTGTAATTTGTGTAGATACATAGTATACTTTAGCCCTCTACTAGCTTGTTACCCCATGACTTCGCAATCATTGCCACAGCATGGCGCTTAAGTCTCGGGCCAATCAGTGGATTCATTTGAGCCATGTAGCAACAGAGCCAGAACAGCCAGCAGCAAGCCGCAGTCAGCATCAGTATGCAACGTATTAAATTCTGATGGGGTCCTTTCGGTGTCATTATTGGCATACCAATGCCCACAGCACCCCAAACGGCAGTGAAAAACAACAACGGGAAGAACGCAGCGCCCATTTTAAAATATTTTACTTGCAGCTTTTTTGTCTATTTGGTCAAATGATTTTAAATGAATTGCGACACTAAGAAATGTTTTATTCTCTGTTAAGAAAAATCACTTGATGCGAAAAATCAATAACATAGCGATAGTGAAATTTACAATACTTATCGATATTAATGGAGGTACTTTTGACTCGATACTAAGCTAAAGTTTAAAATGACGTTTCTATGATCCTACGCTTAATTTATCTCTTGTTGTGTAACTTATAAACAGATACTTAAGCAAAATAAGCATGTTATCTATTCATTGGGATACTCTTTCACTCATAGAAAGTATTTAAATTTATACAAACAAAGCACTAAACATTATTTGCTCAATGATTTCATGGATCGAAATTATTACTATATTGAGCTTATTAAATATTATTTCTATTACCTGCTGTTGATTAAGCAAAATTGAATATTAAAGAAATGCAGCAATTGTAACAATAACACATATTCACTGTTTATCGGAAATCAAAGTCAACTTACCCGCCCAACATCAATGCAGCCCTGCATCATACAACTATCGATTGTTTGGCAACACAACATTCGTTTATCGAACGAAATGAAATAAAAATTTGACCTTTTTGGATATTTTGCGTGAGCCAAAGAGAAATTAAGACAAAATGACGATGCGACCGGATGACCACCGCAGAAAATGGGACAAGAACGAGTACCAGAAATTAGCCCAGGAACGTCTGCTCAACAATGCGAATCCCAAAGAAGAAGGTATGAGCCAAATGCAGCGTTATATTTGATTCCACTTGTTAAAATTGCTTAATTCCATAGAGCCTATGCAACGGGAGAATCTGAAACGGCGCGATTACAAGGTTGATCTCGACAGCAAATTGGGCAAAAGTGTTGTGATTAACAAAAACACACCTACCTCACAATCCGGCGGCTACTATTGCAATGTATGCGACTGTGTTGTCAAAGACTCTATCAACTTTCTGGACCACATTAATGGCAAGAAGCATCAGCGGAATCTGGGCATGTCAATGAAAGTGGAGCGCAGCACCGTTGACCAGGTGAAGGATCGCTTTAATCAGAACAAACAGAAAATGGCCGAGAAGCAAAAAGACTACGAGCTGGACAAGAAACTGCGCGAGGCCAAAGAGGAAGAGGATCGCTACAAAGAGCACAGAAAGGAGAAGAAAAAGGAGCGCAAACGAAAGGCTGAAGACAGTGGAGATTTCAATGCTGGACTACCCGAAGATATGGCTGCTATAATGGGTTTCTCTGGCTTTGGCGGCTCAAAGAAAAACTCATAGGAATTAATTGTGGAGCGTACTCTGTTCTCAGCTGTAAAATATTATATATTTATCGCAATAGCCATAGAAATATTAAGAGAAATAGACAGATTTTTGCACCAACGAACGAACTAAGCCGTTTTTTGGGCTAATCGCTATCGACGACTGTGATTGGTTTGCGACATTTGTTTCATTTTGTATTTGTTTTTTATTTTTTTGTATATGTATTTGTATAAGACGATTTTACACCAGTTATTGTATTGTACAACAGCTTGACCAAGTAATAATTTAATTTAAGCAGTTAAAATGCAAAAAGGACTTAAACCATTTTTACTAAATCTTAACTTAGAAAGCCCCCTTCCCTCCACGATGAAAAAGCACACTCCAATACTCGACAACTAACGTCATTTTGCGACCATCTTTCACTCAAAGTCATATTTAAGTATGGCTTCAGTTTAAGTAAATACGAATCCATGTTCGATTGGTATATCCCAGGGAATGGTAAAGAACTCGCCCGGCAACTGTGTACAATGCGATGAGTTGTAATCACGTAAATGCTTGCGCAACTACAAAAAATAAATAAACGACAAATGTAATTAAAAATCATCTATATATAGACATATGGATCATATAACCCACCAAAAATACAGCCATTTGGCTGCGAGTTTCCTCATTGTAATCGGCACCAATTAGCATGGGATACGATTTACCCTCATCGGAGGCAAAGGTTATCAGGCGCGACATGCAGAGCTTCTCTTCGGCAATGGGATAACTGTAGGATTCCAATGGTTTCGATAGCAATCCTGTTGCATGCGTCAACTGTGTGGAACTGAACAAGTTCGGAAAGCGATATTTCAGCACGGATAGCGCTAAATAATTGCCACGATTCGTATCGATGCGATTGTCTCTGTGTGGGATACAAATAATTTTATGAATATATAAAATATATAATATAATATTCAACACTCACTGTGCAATGATTTCATCTTCCGTGCGTCTTATTAGCAAAATTGGTCCATTGTATTTTACTGCCAAATCGGCATTGTTCAGATTACAATATTTACGTATGGCAACGCGAACAATCCCGCCTAGAGAAGTGGGCATGAGTGGCAGGGCCAAGTACAGCACATCGTCAAAAGTGGCATCTAAGACCTAAGGGCAGCCGATAATTACAATGTGCAAAAACGGAAATCTTGTCAGTCTAGTTACCACTCCCTTGACCTCTGGGTATGAGGAGGCCGCCCACAAGGTGCTAAAGCCGCCAATGCTCCAACCATAGAGTATAATATCCTCAATGGCAAAACCAAGATGATTATGGGCAAAAAGTACAACAGCATCGATGGCATTATTATCCTGCTGCGGTTTGGGTTGACCTGTACTGCCAGCAAAGCCAGGATGATTCCAGCCAAGCACCGAGTATTTCAAGGCAATTGGTGTGCCCATTATGCCCACCTCATAGAAGCCAGCGTTGCCTTCGGAACAAATGACTAGAGTTTTGCCGTTTCCAACATTATCGTTGCGATTATCAATGAAAAGCGTATCGATTTCATTGGAATCAATCGTTTTCACTTTATACCGTATGCCATTGTCATCCTCAATCAGTTTGGCACGGCCTGAGATCAGTGCAGGTGCTGCAAATGAATTTAATTGGATTAAGTAATTCTATGTATATGTTATGCCAATTCATATACCCATAAATTTCTGCAGCAACTTCACGGAACCGGGATAGATGATGGACAGGCCAAAGGTGTGTATGGCCACATAGGCGATCAGTTCGTAGGGCAATGTTGCCAAGCTCCACTCCTCACGAGGGCTCACCGAATTTGTAAGCTTTTTCGCATCACTGTTGAGTGCAAATTACCTCAATAACTTATGCAGTTTAGACTTTGGGCAGACCCCACTCACCCAGCTAAGGTTTTGACATCGAAGTCGACTGGCCAGGCAGCAAAGTCAATGTCAAAGCGACGCAGTGCATCGGTTGATTTATTCGTTTTGGCCAGCATTAGGGCATTTATCATTTTTGTATAAGTACGCGATTGCCGACGGCCAACGCCGCGCATTAACAACGATAAGATGACGATGAGTCCAACGCTTGTAGTGAATTTGGCCAGCGTTGGTATCGAATCTGCTGCGAAGTAGCCTCGTCGATAGAGGAATGTGAAGATCAGTGGTGACGTGTAATAACTCACAGACCACACCACCGACAGCTGCAACAGGCAAAGACAACAAAAACGAATCAGTTCCTTCACACTCATCTACTGACACTCCTACCCACGCACAAATATGTATATTTAACCACCCACACACAGACACCTACCGTTGATAATATTTGTTCGCCAAACTTTTCAACTGCACCGGGCTCATAGATTTTCCTCTGCAATGATACATTTTTTTGACCAATCACTGCAATTAATATGTAAACTGCTTACCTGCGGCCCCGGTACACCCTTGTACTCCATGTACAATTTGGGCCCAAATATGTAATTAAGGAAACTCATCTTATAGCTGTGTTATTTTCTTTTATGCGTCTGCGTCTGAAAAGATGAGTGTTTTTTCTAATGTATTGTGAAAGTTGGGGCAACACAGTCGCGATACAAATTTGAACTGGTACTTTTTTGATAGAGATCAGCGCGTGACGCTCAACCATAACTTTTCACAACAATTTTTTTTTGCAATTGTAATATAAAGGTTTAAGCTTGCTGTATATGAGGTCAAAAAGAGAGTCTTCAACATTTAATTTATATTTATATTTTTAGCCGACGAAAAAGCAACTAATAATAACATAATCACAAATATAAAATATAAGCAACGAAAGTATTGTGCAGCACTGGCGAGAATAAAATTTAACGAACCTGTCACTACGGAACATAAAATTTCAGTTCCTTTCAATTGCAGCCCTGAGTAGCTGGTCCCCTCCGTAGCAACAGAATCTAGAATTTAGTGAAATTTTTGTTGTTGATTGTTAACCGGCAAAAATGGAAAAGTTTAATAAAGTGCAGGCAAAGAATTTGGCAGCCGCTAAGAAGCTTGTGGATGCCTACGAATCCAGCTCAGAGGATGAAGGGGAACTAGATGAAAAACACATACTTGGTAATTATTTAATGCCTTACCAAAGGTTTGTGACGTGTCCGTCCTCATAGCGATTTGATGCATATAGATCTGGTATACAAGCATTATCAAAGCACGCCGGATAACTCAAAAAAACGCAACGACAATAATACCAATCGTACGGCTACATTTCTGGAGAACACCCTACACTCCGGAGCAGCGACATGTCTCGTTTGCATTGGCAGCATTCGACGTGTGGAGCCGATTTGGTCATGCAAATCATGCTATTGCTTCTTCCATCTGAGGTGCATTCAGCGCTGGGCCAACGATAGCGTCATGCAAATGAAAGTCAAGGCAGAGCAGCAGAATGGGAGCCAGGGGCATTACAATCATCTCGGCGAGTTTGTGCCGCCCAAGCGTCCGAAATCGTTGCACTGGTGCTGTCCACAATGTCGTACGGATTACCAGCCCTCGGATCGACCTACGCAATATGAATGCTTCTGCGGCAAGGAGGTGAACCCGGAGGCGCAACCATTTCTGGTGCCACATTCCTGTGGCGAAATCTGTGGCAAACTGTTGCAGCCGAAATGCGGTCACGACTGCAAGCTACTCTGTCATCCAGGCCCCTGTCCACCGTGCGCACAACTGGCGCAAAGTTCCTGCCTCTGCGGCAAGTCGCCGTCACGCTCTGTGCGCTGCATAGACAAAAATTGGCAGTGCCATCAAAACGTAAGTAAATAAAACACAAATTTAAGAAATATTAAAAAATCATATTTCGCAGTGCCAATCTCTATTGTCGTGTGGCAAGCACAAGTGCAACCAAAAATGCCATCCACCTGGACAGTGTCCGCCTTGCAGCAGCAAGAGTTCTCAGCACTGTGATTGCCAACGTGAGCAAAAAGTTGTCAACTGTGCCGAGCCTAAATGGAAGTGTAAAAATGTATGTAAAGATAACTACTTATAAAGCTAATAAAATATTAACAATTATAGTTATTACATTTTAGATATGTGGCGCAGCTTTTGCTTGTGGTCTGCACAAGTGCGACAAGATGTGCCATGCGGCGCCCTGTGGCGGCGGCGAGTGTCCCCTGGGCATGCGCAGTTGCCCGTGTGGCAAAAGCGTAAGTGAATCTAAAAATTAGATTAACTTTATATAAATCAATTAAATTTGTAATAGTTGAAAACTGGCGGCTGCAACGAGGCGCTGGAAACATGTGGCGACACCTGCCAGAAGCTGTTACGGTGTGGCAAGCACAGCTGTGCACAACGTTGCCATCGTGGTCCCTGCAACCTGGTGAGCCATTCTTAAATTGCAAAAATATATTTATGATTTATATAACTTATATTGTCTGTATTTATAAAAAATCCGAATTTTGAATAGTGCCTGGTTCGCACCAAGAAAAAGTGCCGTTGTGGTCTGCACGAGAAGGAGCTGCCCTGCTCCAAGGAGTTCAACTGCGAAACCAAATGCAAACTGATGCGCGACTGCAACAAGCATGCCTGCAATCGAAAGGTTTAAACTGCAACCCAATCCAAAATCTCATCAGTTCGTAATTAGTTAATTTATTTTAGTGCTGTGGGGATCAGTGTCCGCCCTGCGAGAAGATCTGCGGCAAGCAGCTAAGCTGCAACAAGCACAAGTGTCAGTCTGTGTGCCATAATGGACCCTGTTATCCCTGCAAGCTAACATCGCAGGTCATTTGCCGCTGTGGCAAGACCCGGCGCAGTGTGCCCTGTGGCAGAGAGAAAAGCGCACGCATCGCCTGCCAGGAGCTATGTCGGTGAGTTGTGCACAGGTCGACTTCAAATAGTTAAGGTTTAATCATAACACTCCACTCTGTTCCAGAGTCACACCTAAATGCCACCACGCAATCAGGCATCGCTGCCACAAGGGCGAGTGTCCCCCGTGTACTCAACCATGTAGCCTGTTAAATGATTCCAGCAGCTGTGGACACATCTGCAAGGCTCGCTGCCACGCAGCCATACGTGTGCTCAAGCCAACGGATACAGTGCGTCCGCATGCCAATAAGGTAAAAATTTAAAAATTATTTCATATTTTTTAATGAGAAAAGAAAATCATTTTAGTTTTGAAGGGCTTTTTTCCTGAGTCAAGATAGCTGATATATATTTGCTCCTTCACTTTCAGTACGAATATCGCGCAGAGGCGCATCCGCGTTGCGAGGAGGGTGTTAGCGTTAAATGCATTGGTGGCCACGAGGTGGCCACATGGCCGTGCTGGAATTCTAAACCGTCGTCGTGCGCCCGCAAATGTGCACGCCATTTGAAGTGCGGAAATCACAGCTGTGCGATCTTCTGTCATGCGGTGCCCAATCCCAATGATATGCAGCAGCAGGCGGGCTGTGCTCAGTGTGAGCAGGGATGCGGAATTCCACGTCCTGCCGGCTGCACACATGCCTGTGCCAAGGGTTGTCATCCGCCGCCGTGTGTGCCCTGCAGTTTTGTGATGAAGAACAAATGCCACTGTGGCCTCAATCAGGTCATCTACAAGTGTAGCGAGTTCTATAATCTGGAGGGATCTGTGCAGCAGATTGTGGAGCGCCGCCAGAAGCTGTGCAGCTGCGGCAATCGGTGCCTCAAGAATGTAATTATAATTTACCATATTTTTGACTGCATTTATTTAAATTTGAATTCATGTTTAATCTCAGTTCCCTTGCGGCCATCGCTGCCTGACCATCTGCCATCCCGGCCCGTGTCCCAATCCCGAGCTGTGCCGCAAAAAGGTGCGAATTTTTTGTGCTTGTAAGCGCATCAAGCTGGAGATAGCCTGCGACAAACATCGAGCCGGTCAAACGTCGTTGAATTGTGATGGGAGCTGCCAGGAAGAACGTACCAGGGCGGAGGCAACGGAGCAGCAAATATTGGAACGCCTTCTGCGGCTGGAAGATGAAAAAAATCGTCTGGAGCTGGAAAAATTCCAGAAAAAGTTTGGCAAGCGTAAGCACAAAGAGCGCAAGGCACATGATGTGGAGCCAACCAAATCCGACATCGATTGGAAGCGTTGGGCCATCTGCGCACTTGTCTTTCTGGCGGTTGTCGGCGCCCTCGCGGTGGCATACTACGCGGACAGTTAAGACCAAGTAATCACAATACAGCTATAAATTAGAAAAGCCAATGAAATTAACTTTATATATATACTTTAATATTTACATAAAACCGAAAACTACTGATAACAAGACGTGTTCTTTTTTGAGTATTTTTGAGCTGTGTGTTCACAGTAATTGTTGTCCTCTAATCCTTCTTAGTCTTCTTCTTGTAAACGCAGGCAGCGGCGAAGACGAACGAGCTGAGGAAAGTGGAAATCAGGAAATTGGTAAGCAGCATCACATCATAGGACTGCACATAAACCGTATATATCCTGGCTGCAAAGGTGGTATAGTTTAATATAAGTTATCTGACTTGAATTGGCTTAGTTACTCATGTTGGTGAAGGCGGAGAGGGCCCATGTTGTGCGGCTAACTGAGCTGGCATCCTTTGTGCGCAATATGGCCAAGAGTTGCAGAACTTTGCTGGTCGCTCCAATCGGTGTGCAGAAGGGCTGTCAACAAATGAAAGCACATTAATATAAAAGTAGATATAAAACCTAATTTTAAATATTTAATTTAATTACTTCTAAAGACAAAATTCTTTTGATTATTTTAAATGCTGTAAGCTATTTCATTTTAAAAGTAGATGGAAATAATGTAATTATTTTGTTTAAATTGTCCGCTTAACTCTTTCTACAGAACTAATACACAAATGATTTCATTATTATTATAAAAATATATATACAATTAGTTAGGTACCAAATATAATTATGTAGTGGGAATACAAGTTCTTTAAACTAGAAGTTACACTTAGCGAGTGAGCCCTGTATATTTATTGACAAACACACTAATACTTAAGCACATATGGCTTTTAAGACAATTGCTCAACATTTTTATAAATAGATGCATCACAAATATATGTTTTACGAAACAAACTAAAATGACCTTGAGCAATGTTTCAGAGTCCCTCATTTTTCCCAGCTTCTAGCTGACAGAAATAAACAATAAACAAAAACAAAAACACGTTACAAAAATACTAAAACTTAATTAGCTAAGTTAAAACGAAAAACAAGTTTGTGCGCAGAAATACTCGTTATCTAGTTGAACACATTTGTTTCTCATCCAATCAATTCTAATCAATTTCAAATTTATATATACATACATGCGACAATAATATTGCTTCTTACTCACCACCAGGAATGTTAGGATGATAATTGGAAATAATTTGAGATAGATAAGCGTCGCAATTGTTACATAGAAGATGGAAAAAATTTGTGTACGTTTTCCCAGCATATCTTGATATTTAAAAACATAATAGATGAGCACATATTCCTGCAGCAACAGCACAGGATACTCCATGTAGGAGAGGAAATCATAGCCGGAAGTATAATTGTAGGACATCATCACAGTGTAGCTGAACAGCTCCAAGCATAGGCCAAAGACGCTGATGCCTATGAAAAATATGAAAAGAAAGTTAGGAATTGGCGTGGGAGTCTGTAGGAAAAGCTCGTGGGAGTCTATACCTTTGGAAGATTCATTAGCTCGTATTGTGTTAATCTGAGGCACTTTAATGACCAGACAGGATGAGACTGTTATCAAACTGAGCAAATCAGCGATAATGAGCACAATTCCTTTTTCAAGGTAATGGGACACTAGGCCCCCAACACCCTCGAACGTTGACATCTCGACAGCCAAACTGTAATGTACATTGGGTCCCCAACTTGATTTAAACAGCCAGCAATCGAATGCGAGCGGGTCTATGTATCGATGAGAGCGGTTGGTAAGCGCACTCTTCTTATTCAACTTCGTTCATTATCAGCAACTTCAGTATTTCTGCTCTTATTCGCTTCTCAAATAGTGCAATCTCCATGTCAGACTTATTTATTAAATTTGTTTCAAAGCAAAATAAAAATCAATGCAATGAATCAAAAACAATTGTTATCGAAGGGAGATAGTACTAATTGAATCGTTCAATTCAGCTACTGCTTACATCGATACATTCTGCAATTCGAGCAGCATATATCGATGCTTTTGCCCGATACTTTGGTGCTGCTAACATATAGTGGCAGCGCAGCTCAGGTCATTTAGTTATTTTTCTGTCTGAATTTTAGAATTTTTGTTTTTGTTATCAGATTAATGCTAATACGGCTAAACAAAACTTTCGTACTTGATAGCTGATGACACATTGAAAAAAACGGCTGAGAAACGTACGTGCTAAATTCGCTTAAACGTGTGTTTAGTGGCAAATGCTTTTATATGTGTGTGCGTGTCCAGTGTAAGTGTGTGTGTGTATGTGTTTGTGTGTGCGTGAGCTAAACGCAAAAAGTGTAAAACGGATGAAATAGTTAAGCAATTAGGCTAAATTGCAACTGCAAACGTCGAGTGAACACCAAATATATGAATTCCGTTGTATAAAGTGCAAAATAAAGCTATATTAGGGGTAAGGTAAATACATTTTCTCATCCATGTCGTGACATTTGTTCTGTGTATTTGTGTGTGTGTGTGTGTGTATGCATACGACATCCGACGTAGTGTTTGTGTTGGTGTGTCTGTGTGTGTGTACAACAATGTTCACATTTTTCTTTTGTTGTTTGCTCCACGAATTATGGGGCTGGCTCTCGCTCAATGCAGGTGCAGAAAAGTGGGGTTAGGACCAGTACAATTCAGTTAACTTATAAACTATTTTTTAATTTGTTTTTTGTTATTGGAGAAATTTAATGTAATTTTCATTACCAAATGATGAAAGCCTTGAAAACGAAAGACAAAATGAATGAGATACTCGTTTGATGTTAGTATTAGTCCTTCTGTGTGTCTCAGCACACAACGCAGGTAAAACGAATGCCGAATGTCGTGTGAAAGCGGACACAAAATGAAGAAGCAAAAGGCAGGCAGCAGACCCTTAAACCTTCACAAGAGGTCAACAGCCAATAGAGAAGGGGAGAGATGAACTGAGGGTTCGAACTTCGTCGACATTCCCATGCACATCTGATCTGCTTTACGAGTGATGCAACACAGGATCTAAAAAAAAATACATACATACACGTGCATGCTTGTGTGTGTGTGGAGAAAATTCCTATGCGATCGGTCTTTGTTGTTCGGCCTGTTGAGATCCCTTTTCTGTCTGCCTGTGTGTATGTGTAGAAGTGTGCGTTAAATTGATGCTGTGCTAAAGAGGCGATACAGAGAGAGGAAGAGAAAGAGAGAGTGCATATGCTAGTCGCAGTCAAAACTGATGGATTTGATGAGCGAAAGAGAGAGAGGGAGTAGCGAGCGCAAACAGATAGCGGCTTAAATTGCAAGGTGTACGCTATCGCTGTTGTTGTTGTGGCTGCTGTTGTTGGTGGTGTGTATCTTTATTGCTTCTTCTTCCGTCCGTTACTTTTGCTCTTGTCATCACATGCCTTTACCTTTTCTGCCTGGGCTGCTGCTGCTGCTGATCTGTCTGCCTGTGCATGTGTATGTTTGTGGGAATGTATTCTGTGCCTCTGTATGTGTGTGTTGTTGTAATACCCGTTTCATCTTCTTTGCCCATTCTACTTCGCGCCGTTTCAGCTTCCTCCGCCGATGCACTTTTGTGATTTCCTTCGGCGAGTTTTTGATTACTGAGACGACGACGACGGCTGCTGGTTTACAAACATTTTTCCCACTGCTTTTCTTTTCTTTTGATTTTTTTTGCAATTCTCAGTTTTAGTCTCAGTTCATCTCATCATTGGTGAAGATGAGAGAGAGAGAAAGAAACAGACAACTAAAAACTGCCTGCACACGATCATCTATCTCATCGTGCTTATTACTTTTGCCGTTTGCCTCTTTGCCTTTTGCTTCGCGTTGCGTGGGAATTTTTCACAGAGCCTCGCTGGCGCAGCTCAAGAGCGGCTCGTTCCTAGCGGCGTTATTTCTCCCTCTACTCGCCGTGTATTGTGTTTGTGGTGTGTAGGTAAAAAAGGATAGCTTACAAATAGTTTTTTTTCTTTAAATATATAAAAAGTTTACTTCACATTAATTTTATGGTTTAATGTAACTTGAATTTTAATATAGATATTTAAACTGAACTTAACAATGTTTAAAAAGCACTTAAGGTTTTTTTGTTACTCTCACAGAGTGAAATTTGTAATGGAAGTGGAAAAAATTGAAGTAAAATTCCCTACAATTTTGTTTTCATAATTATACCAAATATGCAGTGGAGTTCGATCGAATAGTGAAATAAAATATAGAAAATAATTCCTATAACTCAATATATTTGGATTTGAGGCATTACGCTCAGATCGTGGGAAAAACTATGGGAACAAAAATCTACTTATATTCAATATATTGAATGTAGGCATTGCGATCAAATCGTGGAAAAAAAGGAAATACAGCTTACGAATAGATTCGTCCTACTCCTATCTGAATTTTTTCGAGACCATGAACCACATTTCTTGTTTATCTATTATTTCATAACTTCTTTTTGTTTAAATATAACTTACGACATTTTTATGAAATATATTTTATAAAACAGAAAAGTTTTTAACAAAACAACTTTTTTTTTATATATTATTGGCAGATGGTGGTTTTTCTGTTGAGTATATGTTGAATTGGAAAGTCTCTGTTCAATGTAGACATTTGCTTGGAGTTCCTTAACATTTTATTTAATCGTGTCACAATATTTATTTATATATATATGTTTATATATAATTGCAGGTAAGCAAGAGCAGCAAGCGAGCAGTGCAAGCGAAGAGATTGACTTTCTCCTGCGCATAGTGATAGTATTATGGATAAAGGATGTGCAATTGTTAGCATCAATTGTGAGAGTGCCGAGGAGTTTAGCAGCACGAGCAGCACTGCAAGCACTGGAAGCGAGACGATGCCGCAAACACCTCAATCTCAACCTCAACATCAACTAGCAACTCAAAGTCAGCCAATGCCAAGCACTAGCCAAGTGGGAGGCAGCGGAGCAAGCGGCACAATACCGATTATAAGGGTTAAAGAATTGGGTTCCATGTCCAACTTGAGGGAAGACGTGGAAGACTTTGTCACTTTAAATTCGCAACATGGCTTCGCCGTAGTGCTCGATGATGATGATGATGACGATGTGTCATCCAGCAATGACGAGACGGGCGTGCTGGAAACATATGAGATCAGCTCTTCCAACTCCTTGCCAGCTAGCACCGGAGCAGCTGCCAGTTGCAGTGATGTGGGCGATGATGTTGTTGTACCCGTTGACGACAGCTCCTCCTCTGATACGCTGAATGGTCGTGGTCGTGACGGTGCCGCCTCCGAGGATCATGTGTTCTATAACGATGATAACGACGATGATAATGATATTGTAGACGATGAGCCGCCCGTTGTTTGCCTTATAAACGTTGACGATGATTTCGATGAGGAAGAAGAAGAGATTGTAGATGAAGACGATGACGATGTCGATGATGTGGACGGTGGACAATCTATGCCACTAGACTGCCCTAATACATCACAATTGAATGGCAATGGAGGCGATGGCATCATTATGACGGCAGACGGCTCCAAAATATTCCTGGAGACGCCCGTTGTGGAAGAGCCGCTTCCTCATACCCACGTCACCGTTGGCAACTCTACACAGTCTGAACTCCTCACTGGCAAACCCAAGCGTCTCAGTGATGAGTTCGAGGCGGAGGCTTCTGCGGAGGAGCAGCTTGAACAGGCAGGTGGCACCAGAGTGTTAGTTAAGTCTGAGCCGATTGGACAAGGAACGGTGGCTGATGTGGCGTCCAGTTCACTGCACGACAGACAAATGTCTGTGCGGCTGAAGCAAATGAGCATCACGCCCAATGCAAGTGCCAGTGTCAGTGTCGGCTCCGGCTCCATTTCCAATTTTAGCTCCAGCTCCAACAGCGCCAATTCGCAGTCTCTATCAAAGGCAGACATCGAGTCGATGGATCGAATAGAGCGGCGAGACTTTGAGAGAGAACAGCGACTAACCGGCGGAATTATAATCGGCACCAGTTCGCTGATGAACAAGAATCGCCTCAATCTAAGTCTGATCAATCGTGCAGCACCAGCAGTCGCAGCAGGAGTAGTTACAGTGGGTAGTGCCAATGGCAATGGCAGCAGCGATGATTGGCCCAGCAGCAGCCAAGGACGCGCCTTCTCCTCGGATAGCAAGGTAATTGAAGAATATATTACTATATTAATTATACGGAAATAATTAGAAATCGATAGTTTGAAATCATATTAAAATAAATAAACTTAATATTAATCCGTAAGCGATAGTTTTTATGGTTTAGGCAGAAGAATGGCTACGTTAATTTGGTTAAAAATACTTTGTAATTCGATTCCAGTTAAGATGATTTTAATTTGAGTTCAGTATTGGTTTTTGATTGTAGCTAAACGGAGCAGTTATTTAATCCACTTCTCCTTCTACCTAGTGCACGTACAAGGATCTGTCGACGACACCGACGAGCAGCCGAAAGTACACAAACAGTCGCCTGAGCAAGTCCACTGCCAAACTCAATTTGGGCTCGTCGCTGGCCAGTGCTGCAGCGCCTCCGCCTGCTCCGGTGCCGCCAGTCGGCAGCGTTCGAGATCAGAGTTCCCAGAGCAACAGCAGCAGCAGTACCAACAACAATTCCAAGCTGCCCATTGTGCTGATTATGAAACCCACCACCACCATTTCCGCCGCCAACAGCAGCAACAACGCGTCCACTTCCGCCACACACAACAATCGCAGTGATGTCTACACGAACACGATCAACTCAAATGAAAACCATCAGTATCAGATGGATAAGGACGTCGCACCGGCAGCTGCACCATTGGCAGCCACATCCTTTAGCTCTGTCGGTTCGCAGACCAACCAGGAGAGCGGCTGCAGTCGCACATCGGCGGCGGCATGCGCCGCCAGTTCTGGTGCCAGCACCGGTTCAGTTGGGGATGTGGATGTACAGCCATCGACATCGGCGACATCAACGACTTCGTCCGCACGCTGTCATTATGCAGCGCCTACATCTCGAGCAGCCACCAGGCAAGTCAATGCCAGCGCCCAGACTCAGGAGCGTTTTCTGGCACGCAGCGGCTTAGCAGCAGCAGGTAACGGCGGCGGTGTGGTTGGTGGCGCCTCCGTTGGCACTGTGCGCACACGCAGTCGGCGTGGCGAGGCGACAACACGTCGAGGCTCCAACGATCCCGTTATCCTCGAAGTCGTCGTTGAGGAGAATAGCAACAATAATGGCGAGAGCGCTGGGAATGGCAATGGTGGCGGCGGTGGCATTGTAGAACCGGGTGATTTTAGTGCCGATGAGCCGTGGGGTAATTGCGACGAGGAGAACAACTGTTCGGATCTGGAGGAGATTTGCACGTGCCAGAACAGCATACTCATGAGCAGTCGCAGCGGCAGCAGTGGCAGCCTCAGCGACTCGGACTGCTTGGACAACTACCACATGTTCGCCACGGAGGATGAATCCATCTCCTTTCAAAAGATCGACACCAGCTCCCATCAGCAGCAGCGCAAGCGCAAATACAACGAGAGTCGCTATCTTGATGGTGATTACTCGATGACTGGTGGCGGCGCCGGCGGCGATGGTGGTGGTCGCCATGCCGGAGCCGGCGATAATAGCCGTAAACGGATTGCATATGACTTTTCGTCAACGCCACGCTCCTCCAACTCTTCCACAACCGTGCTGCACGCAATGACGCCAACGACGGCGGCGACAGTGGGTGCCATCCTAGGCAACTGCTCACCCGCAGTTGGTCGGCGTACGCCGCGTGCTCTAATCCCCACGCGCGACAATCCGCCGCCAGAACTACCCCAATGGTTGGCACAATTCCAGCGTTGGTCCCATGCCGAACGCCTTGTGGCCGTCGATCGGCTGATTGATCACTGCGATCCCTCGCAGGTGCGTCACATGATGAAGGTCATTGAGCCGCAATTCCAGCGGGATTTCATCTCGCTGCTGCCCCGAGAGCTGGCACTATTTGTGCTCTCGTATCTGGAGCCGAAAGATTTGTTGCGTGCGGCGCAAACCTGTCGCAGCTGGCGTTTCCTGTGTGACGACAATCTGCTTTGGAAGGAGAAGTGCCGCAAGGCGATGATCCTCACCGAATCTCGCAGTGATCGGCCCAAGCGTGGACGCGACGGCAATATGCCACCCATAGCTTCGCCGTGGAAGGCGGCCTATATGCGCCAGCACATCATCGAGATGAACTGGCGGTCGCGGCCAGTGCGCAAGCCCAAGGTGCTCAAGGGTCATGACGATCATGTCATCACCTGTCTGCAATTCTCTGGCAATCGCATCGTTTCAGGCTCCGACGACAATACGCTCAAAGTGTGGTCAGCTGTCAATGGCAAGGTAAAGTTTAATCTATTTTTGGCCACATATGAATCTAAACTTATCTCTTCTGTCAATCTTTAGTGCCTTCGCACCCTGGTTGGTCACACGGGTGGCGTTTGGTCCTCCCAGATGTCTGGTAATATCATCATCTCGGGCAGCACGGATCGCACGCTCAAGGTGTGGGATATGGATAGCGGCACCTGTGTCCACACGTTGCAAGGACATACCTCAACAGTGCGTTGCATGCATCTGCATGGCAACAAGTAAGTTTGGAGTCTAAATTTGTCATATCTAGTCAGAGTTGTAATTGTTGCACCTTCTTAGAGTGGTCAGTGGTTCGAGGGATGCGACACTGCGTGTCTGGGATATTGAGATCGGCAGCTGTCTGCATGTCCTGGTGGGTCACCTGGCTGCTGTGCGGTGTGTGCAATATGATGGCAAGCTTATTGTGTCCGGCGCGTACGATTATATGGTCAAGATCTGGCATCCGGAGCGACAGGAATGCCTGCATACATTGCAGGGACACACCAATCGTGTCTACTCCTTGCAGGTATTATTCAACTGCCTAAATATGTATTAAAAAATTATAATCTCATTCCCCACTTTTAGTTTGATGGCCTTCATGTTGTCTCTGGCTCACTGGATACCTCGATTCGCGTTTGGGATGTGGAGACGGGCAATTGCAAACACACGCTTATGGGCCACCAGAGCCTCACCTCGGGCATGGAGCTACGCCAGAACATACTCGTCTCGGGCAATGCGGACTCCACCGTCAAAGTCTGGGATATAACAACGGGCCAGTGTCTGCAGACGCTATCGGGTAAGTGTTAATCCTAGCTTGGCTAAGCAAAGAGTTGACTTATTGTTTCCAATTCCAGGTCCCAATAAGCATCAGTCCGCTGTCACCTGCCTGCAGTTCAATTCCCGGTTTGTGGTGACCAGCTCCGATGATGGCACCGTCAAGCTGTGGGACGTCAAAACGGGCGACTTTATACGTAATCTGGTCGCGCTCGATTCGGGTGGTTCCGGAGGCGTTGTCTGGCGCATAAGGTTCATATTTTACTTATATATAAATATATATAACTTGTATTTATATTTATAATTATATCCATGTTATATTGTTTAGGGCAAATGACACCAAGCTGATTTGTGCTGTCGGCTCACGGAACGGCACCGAGGAGACCAAGCTGATGGTGCTCGATTTTGATGTGGAGGGTGCTTGTGTCAAGTGCTCATAGGAACGGTGCCATGGACAATGCCAGTTCCAGTGTCGTCATCAGCTCGACTTGCTGCAGCAGCAACCTGTCAGTAAAAGGAAAAGGAGCGCCGTTCTACTTTATGTTACGATAAACGCGAAACGCAGGGATCGCTAAAACGCTTTAGCCAACAGCCGGAGGCGATTTCCACACACACTCACACACTTACACACAGATACACATCCAACACACACACACATTTATAAACACACAGAGATGACGCTTCTATCAGAGATCCATAATACGGATTGTTAACGTCGCTTGCCTTGCCAACAAAATGCAGCTGCTCACACACACACACACACACACACACACACACACACACACACACACACACACACTGAACATTTGAGAGTTTGTGAGCGCGAATGTAAAATGTTATAATTTGTTTCCAATTCGCGTTGCTTTATAGCCAAAATTTGTTTTCCAACCATAGCATAATTTTTTGCTTATTAGTTCTTATTGATATATATATAAATTGCATTGAAGTTAGTCGGAAGTTAGGTAACATTATAAACATTACTATATACGTATTATTATACGTATACGTATTATACTTCTTACATACATACATACATACAAATTTTGTTCCGTCTCGAATGAATCTGGATACTTTATGAAAATGAAAGAAAAAACACAGCTTTATATATTGATTAAAATGTAATTAAAATTATTACGATTATGATGATGATTAATGTTAATATTGCCATTAGAGCATTTGATTTTAAACTTGTGTTGTCTGTTTCTGTTTCTATTCTCCGTGTTTTTTGTTTAATATTCTAACTAAATATTTTTGATTAAGATGTGCTTTGTTATAAATGTTCTTCCACAATGGGAGCAGTTCTCCGTTCAAATTGTATGTTTTTCGTATAGGTTGAAAATTAATAATTGCAAATTTAGAATTATTTCTGAGTTGTCGTATATAGAGATTTAAGTATTCCGTGGTATATACTCATTTTACGGGGCAGCTCACACACTCACACACATACATATACTTACTTACACACACACATATACACACATTCAAAACACAAAAGCATTAAGCGAACATATATTTTAATTATAGACTGATTTATTAGTAATTGAAATTAATCTACAAATTTAAGCATAAATCTGAATAAACGCAGGAATAATAATTAAACCAGAGTAAAAAAAAAACAAAAAAAAGATGCATGTTTATGTGATTTTCTGTTTGTTTCTTATCATTTCTGTAACAAACAAACACTTTAATGATAACAACGCATTGCGTATCGGCCAGCAGCACAATAATTCGATATATATATATATATATATATAAATGCATATATATATTTGTAATCTGAATTCAGTCAGAAAATATGATGTTTTTCTTTGTTGTGGGCCGAAAGGGGAAACAGCTATGGCCATGCATATGCGAATCTACTCTATACAATAATTTATGAAATACTTTATGGCATAATAATCGTAACAATAAATGCAGTAATTATAAAATTATTTATTGTTTCCATTCACTGCGATCAATTGGCAATAGAACAGCGAGTTTTTTTAGTTTTGAATTGATTATTCTCAATATTGACGAGTCTCAAGTCCCGTTGACTGTCAAGATCCTTAAAGGATACCCATAGTGTTTGCATAGTGTCCTTTACTTTTTTTGCCATATTCAAAAATATGCTTTAACATTTCTTTTTTATTTGGCTCAAACAAATAAAGTTCAGTGCCCTCTTTGTGAAAAGCTGCTCTTGATATATTGCATAATCGTGCTACTATATTTTTGCGCTTCACTGTGCGCAACAGTTAGCAAAAAAATTATTTTCAACATCTGTTTAGTATTGTTGTTGCTGTTGAGTGCACTAGGCTTGCTTTTGTTTGATAAATGCGACACGTATTCCCAAAAAGCTCATTCAAGGTCAAAGCTTACACAAAAAGAGAAAAATGTGTATGAATGAGAATAGACAAAAATAACTTTGAACTTTTATCATATTCTTCTTCTGATGTAAAACAAACAGTTTCTTTTAAATTACAAGTTTTTGTTTACACTCGCTTGACCAGTTTAGTACCAACCTTTTTCGTTGGGTGTATATTTTGCTATGTGATAATCAAACTGCAAAAAGCTTTACTTTGATTTTTTTTCTGGCTCTCCCAGCTGGCCAGACAGTCATCAGACGACCGTTGTTGAAGTAAGTTCCAATCGCGTATCGCAGCTCGTGATTGACTATATCTATTACAATAAAAAATAACTGATCGTATGATAAAAAACATTTCTTTAGTCCTACGATGACTTGTTACAGTTGTTTGCCCAAAATGGCATTAAGGCAGTCCAAACTGCTGGCCACAATCGGCTTTAATCAATGCTTCCGGCAACGCAATATTTCATCGTCTCAAACGCTCTTTGACAAACATGAGTAAGTTTTTTTTTATGTATCTTTTTATATTATTGACCAAATGGCAATAAACAAAGTATTTCCAATGGGGATCGTAAAACATGTTTCTGTATGTATAAATGTATACATTTTTGTATGAGTATAAATATTTGTTTTATATTTACAGTTGTCGATCGATAATGCGAATACATCCGGTTCGGTTGTGACTTTAGTTCGCTAATACTTCTAACTGTAAAAATAATATAAAGTGAGCAATTTATATTATAACAATTTCGAATGATTTCTGAAATTATTGAATAAAGATTATATATGAAGAAAGTTCAACTTTTCTCCACTATTTATAATTGAGTTAATAAATCAACTAATTTCGATTCAAGGCCTCATTATCTATCACTAGGGTCTAACCAATAATGGCTGGAAATTCTAATTGACTGTAACTGAAAAACAAATACAATTAGCATGACTAGAAGCCGGGGAATAAAGCACGTAGACCACTTAAAATTATCATGGCATCATCTTTTTAAATACATTTATGTAATTATTATTTTTTGCATACTTTTAATTAAATGTTTAGTTTAGTGGAGCACAGTTAATTTAGCTGATGGCTTTATTAATGAATTTATCGATTTTTATGTAGATGTAAAGTTCTGGTGGTTGGTGGTGGTGCTGGTGGCTGTGCCATGGCCGCCAAGCTTTCATCTCGACTAGGTCGGAACAAGGTGATCGTGTTGGAGCCAGCCGATGTACGTAAACGAGAAAGATATTGAAATGTGTCTCCGGTTTCACTTTACGCCGTGTTCCCCGTAGAAACATTATTATCAGCCGATGTTCACGTTGATTGGTGGGGGAATGAAGCGTTTAGAGCACTCCTACAAGTCCATGGAAGAGGTTTTGCCCAAGAAGGCCAAGTGGTTGCGTGACTCCGCCGTCGAGTTCAATCCGGATGACAACACGGTGAAGACATCCGGCGCAGATACTATAAAATATGATATGTTGTTGATTGCAACGGGTTTGCAGTTGAACTACAATAAAGTAAGTTACATTTCTGACTAGGGAAACCCAAAATTAACTGATGTCTTTCTTAACAGATACCCGGTTTGGAGGATGCCCTTGCCATACCCAATGGCAAAGTCTGTTCGATTTACTCACCCAAATATGTGGATAGAGTATATGATTGCTTGCGTAATATCGAAGGTGGAAATGCCATTTTCACATTTCCCTTGTCGCCCGTCAAGTGCCCGGGTGCACCCCAGAAGATTCTCTATATTGCTGAACACTATTTCCGCAAGGTAATTTTACTATTTTTTCAGCTGATTTAAATTCTGACCGAATTTTCTTTCAGAGTGCCAAGCGTAATCAAATAGATTTAACTTACAACACTGCTTTGCCTGTGCTGTTCGGTGTTAAGCACTACGCAGATGCTTTGTGGCCCATTGTAAAGAAGCGCAACATAACGGTAAATACGCGCCGCAACCTCGTAGAGGTTAAACCCGGACAAGATATTGCGATTTTCGAGAACGTGGACAAACCCAGCGAACGCATTGAGGAGAAGGTAACTACGCAATTTAATATATACAAAAAATACATATCAGATATAGTATTTTGATCTCTAGTACTCCATGCTGCATGCTGTGCCGCCAATGAGTGCTCCTGATGTGCTCGCCCGTTGCAAGCAGCTGGTCAACGATGCCGGCTTTGTGGATGTGGATAAATATACGATGCAACACACAAAATACAAGAATATATTTGCTATTGGCGACTCTGCCGGTTCCCCCAATTCAAAGACTGCCGCATCGGCAGGTGAGCTACGCTTACATATATCAAATTTTATATTCCTATATAGTTATATATATATAACATAAATTTCTAAATGTATTATTTTATAGCTGCCCAGTCACCTGTTGTATATCGTAATATGATCGCATCTCTGAATGGTAAACCCCTGACCGATGTCTATGATGGATACGCTTCATGTCCGCTAGTTACGGGTTATAACAGCACCATTCTTGCGGAATTCGATTATGATTTGAAGCCGTTGGAAACGTTCCCAATCGCGCAGAACAAAGAACGCTACTCGATGTTTATCTTAAAGAAAGACTTTATGCCGCTGCTCTACTGGAAGCTAATGTTAACTGGCCACTGGAATGGACCCGCTCTTATGCGTAACATGCTATCCGTTTTCAAGTTTAACAAGCAATAGAATACTTTTCGATTTATATTGCAACGTATGATCTACACACAAATGTAATTATTATAATACATTTTATGTGCATTTACATTTAATCTAAAATAAAAAATATAATATTTCGAAATTAACGTCTGCTTGAGTTCTCTGTTAGTTAACATAAAATATATCATGGAGTGCAACACTGTGCCTGTTACGCAATTTTGAGAAGCGTGAAGTTGGCCGCAAGCGCAAAAAGTCACAAAGAAGAGGAAGCATAAGCGTGGCGTCTCTGTGGGCGCAAGCATTTGAAGCTAACGAATTATTACCGAGGAAAAAACTAAATATATATAAAATAATCTAGTGGCTGTAGGCGAATAAACAACATAGCAAAATGAAAGCAATGTAAGTATAATTGTGTTTACAAGCATTGAAAGTGAAATGAAACATCAAATTATAATCAGGTCACGTACGCCTTTGCGCGTCCCAAAAACGCTGCGATCGGCGCAGCCTCAAACGCACACAGATAAGCGCAAGGATACCTCGAACAAACAGCAGGATCCGGTCAATGTTTTCTGTCGCGTACGTCCCCTTCAGTCCGAAGGCGACGCGATATGTATGCGTGTCAAGAATTCAACAACAATTGCGGTCAGTCCGCAGGATCAACTGCTGCATCACAAACAGACACCTGGCGCCCAGCGCGAAATGCAGTACATTTTCAAGCACGTCTTTCAGCCTGATGCAACACAGCAAGATGTATTTACTGCGGTTGCGCAACCACTCGTGGAGAATCTTATACGTGGTCGCAATAGTTTACTCTTCACATATGGCGTCACTGGGAGTGGCAAGACCTATACGATGACAGGGAATGCCAGACATCGTGGTGTTATGCCTCGTTGCCTGGATCTGCTCTTTCGCAGTATATCCGATTATCAGGGTAAGAAGTTTGTCTTCAAGCCAGATCGTTTGAATGGCTTTGAAATTTTATCGGAGGAGGACGCATTGCTCGAACGCCAGCATGAGATGAACCAACGTTTTGCGTGTGCAGGACGATTTGCGTTCCGTCGCAAGGACTCTGATCCGGAGATAGCATCGCAGGCCTCGGTGGAGCCAACGCCCTTGAACACTCTGGACGAGGATAATATGTATTCAGTATTCATTACATATGTGGAGATGTACAACAACAGCGTGTACGATTTGCTCGAGGATCCAGGCATACAGAAGTAAAGAATAGCATGCAACTAATATTGATTCTTCTGTCATTCAAACATTGTCAATTCTTCTTGTGCTCCAGGTCCTTGCAGTGTAAAATCATTCGTGAGGATGCCAATCATCAAATGTTTGTGCATGGCGTCACAGAGGTGGAGGTCAAGACTGTTGAGGAAGCGCTAGAGGTGTTCCAAATGGGTCAGAAGCGCAAACGCATGGGCAACACAATACTTAATGCGGAATCGAGTCGCAGCCACTCCGTGTTCAATATTCGACTTGTTCAGGCACCCACCGATTGCCAGGGCGAGCATGTGGTGCAGGATAAGCAGACGATAACCGTCAGCCAGCTATCACTGGTGGATTTAGCGGGCAGTGAACGCTCCTCACGCACCAAAAATACCGGCGTGCGTCTGCGCGAGGCGGGCAACATCAACAATTCCCTAATGACCTTGCGCACCTGTCTGGAATATCTGCGAGAGAACCAGCAAACAGCTGGCTGTGGAGCGGCGACCAAGAAGATACCTTATCGCGATTCCAAGATCACGCACATGTTCAAAAACTACTTTGATGGCGAGGGTCAGGTCTCGATGATTGTGTGCATCAATCCCCGCATCGAGGATTACGATGAGAATATGGTTAGTCTTTGAATATCTATTCTTATCTTAATATAAATTGGTTTCCATTCCACAGCAAGTGATGAAGTTTGCCGAGATGACGCAGGAGGTGCAAATAGCGCGTGCCACGCCAATGAAAACCGATCTGGGCTTAACGCCTGGTCGCCGCAAGGCCAACAAACTGTTTAAGATCGCCATTAACAATCTTAATGAGCTCGGCATTCCCGAGGCCAAGCACCTGGATGTGGATGTGGGTTTGGTTTACAGTTTGGGTCCGGATTTCCCCAACTATCAAATGGACACTCCCGAGACGGAGTGCAAAATCCAGGAGCTAATGCAGTATCTGGAGCAGCGCATCGAGAAGCGACGCAAATTGCGCGCCAACATGGAGCTTAAAAGTAAGTCCTGCTGGAATTATACCCATTCCTTACTAGATACGGATACCTTACTTGTTTTGCAGGTGACAATTTCCGGCAGTTGCTTATGAACATGGACCGGGATAATCTACAACTACGCACCGAGCTGGCCTCCATGAAGGCCGTCTACAAGCAGGAGCGCGAAAGGAGTCTCGCGCTGGAGAACAAGGTGCGCATTCATGAGAGTTCCATCGATGTGCTTAACAACACGGTGAGCAAACAGGAGCGCAAAATTCATGAGCTTACTCAGAAGCTTAGCGATCAGGACTTCATGCTCACCCAAAAGGAACAGGAGAAGGAGAAGCAGAAGAAGAAGTATAACTCTAAGCTAGCCGTCGAATCGGATAAGAATAAACGTGAATTCGATCTGAAGCTGCGCGAGCAACGCGCCAAAATGCAGGAGCGCATGCGCATCAAGGATGAGAAGTTGCGTCTGGTGTCGAATATACTGCAGTCGGAGGATGTGCCCAGTCTGGCGCGCTCCCACAGCTCTGAGAATATACTGAGCGACAAGGAGCGCGGCGTCTTTACAGCACGCACCGAATCCTCAGTGCCGGCCACGACACGAACCGATATCTACTGCACACCACGACATGTGAGCATATCGAATTCTTTTTCCCAATCCCAAAGTGACTCATTCACATTTTTTTCTTGCAGGGCATGGCTGCTGCCAATAATCGACATCGTCGCTCGCGTTCCGCCGGCGACAAGTGGCTGGAGCACCGTGCCGCTAATCCTGTTCCACTTGGCACCATTATGCAGCCGTATCTGAAGAATCGCAAATCTGTCACTAAGTTGACGGATATGAAGGAACTGACGGGACATGGCGCCACCAAATATTGCCTCGTCTCGCAAGATGCGGACACCGATGGCGATGTGGAGACGAAACTGTACAAGGGCAATGTAATACCCACATGCGGCGGTGGTGCTCAGGTCGTCTTCAACGATGTCGAATGCCTTAAACAGAAGTCACCTGTACATTCCCCGACACGCAAGCGTCCCAGCAACGCTAATCTATCGGCGTCAGCTTTCAGTGGTCCACTGCCGACGAGCACGACGGGATTGACATCTGTGCAGGATGTCGCCTCGCGCTGTAATCTGGGCATCGAGGGACACAGCAGCAAGAAGTCAAAAATGTAAATGATTTATAATCTATTATTACTATTCTTGTTATTATTAATATAACAAAACACATATTCAGTTAATTATGTATTATGCTCAAACGCATAACACATCAGATAAGTTTAATCGCATTGAAGTGATTTATTTTAAGTTTATTAACACAAATAAAGAAGTTCATCATATTCACATTCTGATTATATAGTGTATATATTTAGTCGTTGCTTAATTTTGTAAAACTGCAAGAAATTAATAAATTGAGTCATATCCTTGTAGATCCTGGTTAGTCCTATGTCCCAGGCCGGTTCTCCTTTCCAAATCGGTCTCCGAGATGTATGCTATTATTTTAAGCTGAGGACAATTTAGCCAATACAGCAACCATCCGTTTAACTTTTTCACTCATCTAAGAGCGTGTTCTAAAAATTATCTTTGAATTTTCATTTTCACCCGGAAAGTATGTTTGCTTTATTTTGTTAGTATTTGACCATGCAGAAAACATGAAAAGCCAAACTACATTAATTTGAATTTTTTCTACTTATATGCATAAGTATAATTTTCTGTTTGTGGGAAAAAATTCGTACAAAATATTTTTAATTATAAACTGACTGATGTAAAAAATCAGAGTAGAGTGAACAAGTTGTCCCTAAAAGTATGCCACATAAATTTCGCAGTTGGAGAAATCGTTTTGTTCCTTGAAATATATTCTAGGAATGCTTACGGCAAATGTGTCGCTACATTTCAAATGTAATTAATTCAATTAATTTGAAGATAACTGTGCTGCAAAAGAAATGAAACAAAAATATGGCAATTGTTGCTGCTTGTTTAATTACGCCATGTTGCTTACTGATTGGCTGTTGATGATAATGATAATGACAGATGATTGCTGGTAACCAAATATAGGAATCTAGGCGTCTGTCCATCAGTTGGAGCTGTCCTGTCGCGTGGGCGTGTCTTTCACTTGGAGACAAGCTGGCAATTCAAATGAAGCCCTATTTGCCAGATAAACATGCACTGTTCAGCACAAATTGAATAAGGCAACTCGCGTGGGCCGAGTCCCAAGGGGTGGGGGAAGGATACGCACGACGGGTGAACTGTGTTGAGTTGTTGCCAGGCAAGGACCCCATCAGTAGCCATTGATTAGCAGCTCATTATGATGATTGCGCAATTATCTATGAGAGATGTCACCTATTGCGAGGACATCCACTACCAACCCCAACTCCTCCTCCACCTCCGCCACTTTTGCTTGGCATAACTTTAAACGGTGAATCTCATTTGAATTTAACGGTTTCAACTGACATAGCAGCAGCGAGTGCATTTCAATTTATGGCACGGAATCAATTAAGTTTCTGCTCCACAGCTGCAAAATTCAAATTCAGCCCGAAAAAAAGAGTAAAATAAATACACTGCAGAAACTTCTAGAATTTGCAAATGATCGAGCGCTTTTGCAACTTGATTAGAAAATAATCGAAATATTTAAAATCAATAGAGTTTTTTCTGGTCTAGTTAATAATTTAATGAAATTAATTATGCAGTCGTAACCTTAATTTTCAGTGTATTCGCTGCCATCCTTGCCCAATCAACAGTTTCTTTTTGTTTTAAGAGCTTATGTTGTTGACTTTTAGCTTTTGCCTTGAATCACAGCTCTGGACTGGAAAGTTGATCTGTTAAAGCTTTGGCCTAGCAGCGTACGTGATGTCTGCGACCTTTTGCATTTGCAGCTCTTAATTTCTGCACAAACAGAGCAGCTTTGCCACTCCATCTATGCGCAGCAACAGCGCTGCAACTGCTACGGCGGCTGCAGTGTTGAGCTCACCGATTCGCATCGGCGTCATCTTGGAACGGAAGTGGCTTTTCCAGCTGGAAATGCATACGGTTATGGCATCGATTTCGTTAAGCATGCAAATGAAATGTACAGATTTTCAATTGGAAAAGAGAGAAAGGAAGCAAAGAATTGCAGCTTCAAAGTTAACAAGGGTCAAACAAAAAACAAAAACTTAAAAAAAATACGCTGGCAATATTATATATGCACTTTTTATGAGATTTGACTTTCTTAAAATGAACATATCAGCTAAATATATGTTTATATTTTTCACATGCTGCTTACTTTAATACAAAGCTATAAAGCTCACTGGAGTAGTGCTTAGGGTATGCAATAATTACTGCTTGGTAAGTGAAACTGCGCATCGATGTTGATCCTATAACTATTGGAATTAAAGTTCTCAGTTCAAGTGTGCAACTGTACCTCAAATTATGGATTGGGGCTAAAGCAGAAAATGAATGCGCACGCATTTTAATGCCAAATATGTGATATACAATTAATTCAAATAAATTTGCATTCATTTTTTCAATCAGAAGGAGCAAAGCAACAAGAAAAGCAAGAATATGAACAAGAGAAAAAGCCGACACTCACCAATACAAACAGACGACGAGTGCAGAACGATGCCGACAAATACTCGGCAGCATCGATACTAACACCAACACCAATAAGACATGCGACGCCTATAACTGTTAATATGCCGAGTGGAGTCCAATTTTGACGAATGCGGCGGCACTTGTTGAATTCGGCAAAGGCGATGGCGATGGCGATATATAAGAGCATGGATGCTCAACCTTTAGCCACACACAGTCCCAACACTAGCCGGAGATACACACATCTCAGAACCGTACCGCAACGCAAAAAACGAAAAACAGAACAAGCAAGAACAAAAAGAAATTTATAAAAAAAAGTAATATATAAAAAATTAAGCAAAAAAAAAACGTTTCGCCAAGTGACAAGTGAAAAGCCTGTGAAAAATCCGCTGTGAAAAGGCAAAAGTCGTGTAACAAAAATATTATGCAGGTAGGCATTAAAACCTAAGCAAATTAAAATAATTACACTGGACGAAATATGTTTTACTTTCAATATTTTATAAATTATTCTACTTCATCAGCTTTAAGCAAATCGCTTGAATAATTTTATATTTTAAGCATAGCCATCATGGGCGAATTTTATATGACAATTGAATTTAATTTGATTGTAAAATTAAATTTTTTTAACTGAATCATCATTGGGCCCCTGACACCTGTGGCTATCCATCCAACCATCTATCTATTTATTTATCAATTTAATTAACTTCTGCTCACATTCGAGGCCTATTAGTCGTAAAATTTCGATCATTTCATGGAATATACGATAATAGTGCTAAATGAATCATTTTTTGCCTTAATTTTTTCTTTCTTATAACGAATAAAGCCGTCACTAAGAGATATATTTCACAATTCTGCTGACGTTTAAGATTCCAGTTGAATAATTCATTTGAAGGTTCGCGTTAAAAGCGGAATTGTGCATTAAATTTAATTGTCATATATTATTAATTTATTGTAGTGCTTTTCAATACTAGTTCAATTATCATATTCAAATTATTCTGTTGCCGTAATGTAAAATAAAAATTGCAATTTCAGAGGAATTGATTCCATAAAATTATACTTAATTATAAGGCTCGTGATTTAGTTAAAACCATTTGAAGTTAGATTCGCGGCTTATTCAGATATTGATTCATAAGCTAAAGTTTTCATAAAAAAAATTCTTCAAAATCGATGCCTCCCCAGCGTTTGTTTTGAATGTTATCTTTTATTATTAAGTTTAACAGAAATACGCTTTTATCTGCGCGAAGCATAAACAAAAGCCATTTGCTAGTAAACATATTCCAAAGGATGGCAAAAATATCTAAACAGGAATGACAAAAATATGGGATACAAATTGTGGGAAATATAAATTTTTAAGTAAAGATTCAGATATGTTTTTACTTACAAAAAATCAAAAGCTTAGCATTTGAAATCTGACTTTAACCAACATATTTAACTGGATAAAATGGCGAATGACGTGACATGGTCTGGTTGGTGTCATTTCGTCTCCAATAGTAACTGGGCTACGTGCATGTCGCGACATCCACGCAGAAATTGGTCACACTTCGAGGTATTCGTTGAGCTGGTCACGCAGTCGCAGCTGTAGTTGTAGTTGCAGTCGCAAAATCAATTTAAAATCAATTAATAATCAGATCGCTTTGTAATAAATTGCAGTTCATTTATTGAAAAGCAAATACAAAACCTAAGCAAAAAATCTGAAGGCGCAATGAAATATGCACATATAGAATTATCAAAGCGACTTCAAAATGCGTCACAGCTAGCCACAACGCATTGGAAAGAGCGAGACAGAGACAAACATAGGGAGGGCGAGTGCAAGATTGGGGCTGGTAGGTGGTAGGCTGGCGGATCAACGGCATTTCGCTTTGGAAATCAATTTTGCATTCGCCGCATTTGCATGCCATTGATCGACAGCTAGAGAGCGAGAGAGAGAGAGAGAGCGAAAGACACAAAGCGAGAGCGCGCCCAAAGAGCAAATTGCTGGAAGCTTTGCTGTGTGGAAAGAAGTATGTATGTGTGTGGGTATGTGTATGTGTTGCACAATGTGCGTCGCTGCTCACGTTTGACGTTGGCCAAGCAGCACCAGAGCGAGAGACGAGCCCCCAAGTGTCCAAATGAGCAAAGGGTGCGACTACGAGTGTGGCTGCGGCGAATTACGTGACGCACACATACACACCCACAGGCATGCAGACTATTATGCTGCGGGCTATGGAGCCAACGAAAAATATATTGGGGATATATGAATGTAGAGAAAAATGTATGTTTATGTGTCTGTGTGTGTGTATGCTGTCAATTAAAATCTGTTAATTAAGCGGCATTTGTCTCGTTCGATTTTCATTGCGCAGCGGCCCTGTCCTCGATGCTTATCTGTGTGTGAATGTGTTTGTGTGTGTGCAGAAACGAGCCCCTTTTTATTATTATTTTTCCACATTCATATACTACGAAAATACAATTTGATTGTATGTACAATCATAATTGTTTTTGAAGCTATAATGAAATTTGCTTTGATAAGAACGTAAATTTCGAGTAAAAAAACAAACTGCACACGTCATGATATTCTTCAGAACAAATGATTTTTTTGTTTTCATTTTCGAATTGATTTTCAAGTCGTTATACATAACTGAAAATAAGTCCAACTAATCCATAGTTTATTTTTCATGCATGCGTGGCAAGCAAAGGCGTAATTCCGATGGCGTAGCGAATCTAGAGCATGCGGCAAATTGAGATCCTCATTAATTAACTAAATTCCTAATCAGAACAGATTAACATTGTCAGTTAATTGTCTCTTCTGACGTAGCTGGGTTGTTTGCGTGAATCCCAGCCCAGCCGTCAGTGTTTTTTTTAAAATTATTATTTTATTTTTTAATGACACCTGCCATGCACAGAAACGCATATTCTGACTCATCTGAGAGCGGCTTAACTAACACTCAAACACACGCAATGCGTGCAAGAGAGTATGAGTGAGCGAAACAAGGGCAAGGGCTTATGCTCATTTTTACACTCTGCCACACTCTCCACTAGTGTTGCCCGCTGCGGCTGAACTCTACAATATCTACATTGCTGCCGTGTGCAGAGTCGAAATTGGCTGATGCAATCGCCGCATTGAATTGGGCGAGAGTCGGAGTCGATACTCTCCGTTGGTGGTCGATGGTTGTTTGCGCTCGACTTGCACATACAAAAGGTAACCAGAGACAGGACAAGCACACACAAGCACACGCACACAATGTGTGAAGAATGCAAACGAAGCAGATTACAGACAACACACATACGCACACACACACACATGCTTTCATTTTAATGTAAATACATATGTGTGCGTGTGAGCATAGCACACTTCATAGGTTAATTGACATATTACATTAGTACACGCAACAAATGCAAAACATGGACCAAAAATTAATATGAATGAGTTAGTTGATGAGGAAGTGCGATCGATCATTGCGTTTCCAGCGACAGACAAGTGCGTATTGTAATATTTGTTTAGCAACATAAAAATTAGCGATGACTGGAATTCATTTCGATTTGTCGTACCGCACCACTCAAAATTTTCCATACTTTATATGAATTGAGCCCAAAAAAAAAAGAAAAAAAGTAGTTTCGGAAATTTTCCATGGGAAGCACAAATACAATTACAATGTGTACAATTGTGGTTGCAGCTTATGAAAGCAGCGAGATTGTGTTATACGTAGAACTAAAGATGTTGTGGCAAGCATTTCTATTGTATTTTACATATGTTTATTGTAGAGCGACAGACTTGAAAGGGAAATTCACTTTTGTTGCGCTCACCGCTTGCTGGCAGTCAATTCAAGTTCAGCGGTAAACAGTGCCTAGTCATGACTGTACAGCTAAACTAACAATAAACCTGTAACTTCAGAAAAAAAAAATTACATGCCACTGTCAGAAATGCTATCCTCTTCTTCTCCTTCTCCTTCACTTCCAGCGCGACGAGGTCGTCTGCTGGTCCCGAAGTTCAATCAGCCTGTTGCCAAGCGCAGTCTCCTCAATGACGAAGTCGAAAAAGCAGTTAACCAAAATACCAGCTAACAATAAAACGGCACAGAATCTTGTGGCATGCACATGAATTTTCTCACGTCGTCACCCGTTGTAGAGTATATACATACATGCAGACATAAATATATACCTATCTGTCTATGTATCTATTTATGTATAACCAACTCACTCGGACGCACACAGTCAAGATTCGTACAACCTGCAATTCACATGCCAGCATGACAACAGCGTCTGCCTGTATATATATATATATACGTGTGTGTGTGTGTGTGTGTGACTGGTCTTGGCAGTTGCATGCTGCATTATCTTTTCCCCGAATTGAATGTCTCTCTACAGTTTGTCTGTCTGTCTGGCAGTCTGTCTATCTGTCTGTTGGCTGACTTTGAATGAGCCGTTTTTCAGCATCTGTCTGTGCTTTCCACTGTTGCCAATTTCGCTCAAGTCCCGCCAAATCTAGCTTTTTTGAAATGTAAGAAATATTCATTTCAAATAAATAAATGAAGATAATTAAATTTGTTAATAAGAATTTATAATTTTGAAAAATATATTTTAAGACTAACAGATTTATTTTGAATGAGTTTAATATTTTTTACTTTATAAATTTGACAAGGAAATTTACAATTTTATTTTTATTTTATATCTATATTTATTTTTTGCCCCACTCTGAAAGCATTTTAAATTTTTTCAAAAGAGATTTTGAGACTAACAGATTAAAAATAAAATAGTCGATGTTGCTAGTTTTAAAATTAAACATAAAACAAGATTTAGCATTATTTATATATGTAATACATATTTTATTTAGGAATTAGCAAATATTAACTGAAAATAGAAGTTAGCTTACCTATTCAAATTTTTTGTTAGCATAAACTAAATAGCTAGCTTTTATGTACTTCTCTGAAGTTGGCAACAATTTTGCGCTTACCCCTTCTTCCGGTGCTGTTGGCCGTATTGTTAAAAGTTAATTGGCAGAAAAGTGCAAACGCAAGCAAAGACTAAAAGAGCTCTTAGCGGGTTCGTAACACCCATTAGCGGAAGCGAGCCAATTTTATTTATTTATTTTTTGCTATCTCTCCCCTATTAGCCCCTCAACCCTGTCCCCACTTCAGCACCTCCGCACGGGTCATTCAATTGTGCGCTGCATTTTGCATGATGCAATAATTGCTAGCTGGCAAATGATATGTGAATGGTGATAGTGATGACGATGATAATGATGATGTTGATGATGATGATGGCAACCATCGCACGATCGTCATGCGATCTTTTGAGCAGACCTCGACCTTAACTGATTTCTAGGAAATGGTTTCTTTTGTTTTTTGAGGTGATAAATTGATGACCCAAATGGAGAGATCGATCGTTCGATAGCTTTACTTGGCGGTACCGGCCGGTGGCGTACTCTATGAATATGTATATGTCCATATGTCGGGAGTTCATTTATAGCAAATGTATCTTTGTATATGTATTTGTGTATCTATAGTATACCTGTGATCAGTAGTGAACGTTTGCATCCGTGTTGCCTTTCCTGGAACGTCAATGGAATCTTAAATGAATCTCGCGTTAATTGCCACTGTCGATAGGAAATTAACCACCCTGAACCGATCGCTCTATTGATCGCTCTATTAAACAACAAAAAAAAGGTAATTTTAATTCAGTGGCCCTTACGTCAACGTTAACGTTACGTTAACGTCTCCCGCCGTCTCTTCTTTGATATGTGCCGTCAGCTTAAGGGCAAAGTGAGAGGCACGAGACACAAGACACACAATCTCGATTCTCTAAAGCACCTGCAACATTTTTCATTTCATTCAATTGAATTTCGCCGCCGCCAAACCAGCTGCCAAATCGGTTGGTGTCGGGAGTGGCATGAAAGGAGGGTGGGGTAGGGCAACGAATAAGCTTCGCTGGCTGCGGTTGGACTTGGATTTGTGTAACGTGCACTAAATATATTACTTGTAGAATTGCATCTCGCTTGTCGCTGTCAATGCTAAAGTTGATGCTGTTGCTGATGCGGCCGACATCGTCACCAAAGACCACCCAAAGCGACAGACTAGACACATACCCTGTAAGCCGCCGAATAATGAAAAATTGTATACTGTCCGATTCTTAAAATAAAATAAAATGTATCTAAATATATTTTGATCTACGCAACTCCGCAACCCTAACAGGACTTCGAATATTCAGTACTACTCTTAACGTATCGCGGGATACTAAGCAATTCATTATAAATTGGGTGATTAAGCACAACTTCAGCATACCCCTTAACAAACAATCCTAAATGATTACAGGGTATTTAAAACTAGTCACAGCCAGTCGAGCGACAGAGAACACGACCGGGCCGAGCCGGGCCCCAGATCTGGCTGCCGCCCAGCAACAAGCAACGAGCACAGCCTGCCAGCCAGTCAGCTACCCCACCTGCCATAGCTCCCCTCCCCTCAAGAAACCACATCCACATCCACAGCACGTAACCGGGCAACGGAAAGCGAACACGCGATCTATTTGAATTGCTGCCAGTCTGTCTGCCATTGTGGCTGCATTGGCACTGCTGTACACCCCCCTGCCCGCTCTGTAACCATCCCCCGTTTGAAACCAGCTCCCAAGCAACATTGGCCCCCGCTTGCAACCCGCCGCGGGGCAATCAGTGCCGCTTGCATTGTGGTTTGCTGCCCTCAAGCAACCGATCGCAGCAGACAAACTGGCAACTGGCAACTGACTTGATTGCATTGAGTGAGTGTGTGTGTAGAGTGTGTGTGTGGGGAGATTGGACAGGCGTAAAAGCGACGAATGGAGAGAATCTGTGTGTGTGTGTGAGTGCACCTTGCCCCTGCCCCATCACTTCTATATGCAGGCATAAAATAAATAAAAATCATGTTGCTGGGCACGTAGAGCAGAAGAATTGCTCCATTTGAATTTTTTTTCTTCTTTTTTTTTGCTGTTGTCAACTGGTTCCAACTCACGACTTACATTGAGTCAAGGGTAAAGCAACTATCTCGCCCGAATTGAAAGTCTATTCGAGGGGGATTGGTAAAAAAAAAGGCAGCAAAAAACTGTACCTGCCAAAAGCTTATGGGCTTTAACTTGGAGTTACAGTAATATCAAGTTTTGGATAACCGATTTAAACAGTTTTAAAACCGTTTTGTTTCGGATTAATCAGAGTTGCATTTGTGAATTGTGCATAGTCATCTTCTAGCCTAAGAAGAAGAAACAGCATGTGGTGACTAGGCTGTGTTAGCTAAGAATCACACACACACACACACACATGCACACTCACGAGCCTCTGCTGCATTACTATCAAACAGAAAGATAGATAGAGAAAGAGAGAGAGAGGGAGGAAGAGAGTGAGAGCACGCGCACAATCGGTTAAGGCAGCGAGCAAAGCAGAGCGGCAACAGCAGCAGAGCAGCGACGCTCGACGCTTGGCCAGCATATATAAGCGAATACAACGCCGTGTTTGGTTCAGTTCTGTTACAGTTTTCAGCTGTTGAACACAACTTAAGTGCTTGTCGCCTCTTGCTCTTTTTGCTTTGCCATCGCTTCACATCGTTCGCCTGCAATCGTGTTTCATATCCGAATCAAGTGGAAAATATATTCAAACCGCGAGTTCAAAAAATCCGAATCCGTAGCTGACACACCTTGACTTGTAATGTCGATGAACCGTGCTGCATTTACAAACGACTGCCGCACC
Organism: Drosophila multiciliata; assembly: GCA_037043605.1. Lineage (NCBI taxonomy): Eukaryota > Metazoa > Arthropoda > Insecta > Diptera > Drosophilidae > Drosophila > Drosophila multiciliata. The sequence goes on along the minus strand of JBAMBF010000301.1, from coordinate 20,392,734 downwards.
AATTATCCCCAACAAGCAACACTAACCAAGAAGCCAAAGGCGCTATTATATTGCTGATCCTACCCACCACAAAAAAGAGCAGAAAATCCCATCCTCAAAGCTAAAGATACGAATGTGTCCAAGTCGCTGCAAGAAGTGAAGATCTGCTTTGAGTTTTTAGCATCAGCTCAACACGCTACGCCGGACCAACAAAAAGATCCGAAACCATAAGTTACGCACTTGCGTAGACGAGCAACAACGCATTCAAGATTCCACCAACAGTAAGCTGCAAGGCTATCAAGACGGCAAATTCCGTCAGACCTATGTCAGTGTTAAGCCAATTGCTGCTGCTCAATTTCAATCAGAAAGCCCAGTCAAGATCAGAACACAATTTAGAGCTGATAAACTCCTTCATAACATAACAAAGAGCTGTCGATCAGCTCGCGAATCGAACGAGAACCAAGAGACGCGAAATTTAAACGTTTTACGCTTGTACGTTAGGGAGAAAATCGCAAACATTTTTTACCGGAAGAGAAAAAAGAAATCAAATCAAAAGGTGAGTAATGTTTGAACCTTGAACCCCGCCAATCTAGACGACAACCTGATAGTATAAGAATAATATTCATAAAAAAAACCCGTCAAATTCTGTGAATTCAGCGAATTTGGAAGCGTTGACAAAAAGCCCGCACGATGCGAAGGGCAACAAGAAAAAAAAAAACAAAAAATCTGATGCAACATTTGCCAAGCGATACACCATACAAAAAAAGTTCCCGTAATCCACTAATATGCATAAAATATATATGTATAGCAAATCGCCAGAAAACCCAATGAATGAATAATTAATCGTTCCGTGTTAAGAGTCTAGACTAGTAGAGGTATAAAATAATTTGTAGTTCCATGTCGCGTGGGTGGTGCTGACGACACAATTAGTATCACAACCACCCAATTCATCTATCACTCCGCCTACGTAAGCATTTCTTTGGCCTTCTTCGACGTCTCTCAACATTTATCATTGAATATTCTATTTTGAGGTGTGACGTGATATTGTGAAATTAGCCATAAAGTCGAATTGGGGCAACTGATCTGATGAGCATCATCAAGAAGGGGGTTGTCTCCCTCTCCCTCTCACTCTCACTCTCGCTCTCCCTCTCTATCTCTCTCTTTTATTGGAGGGATGCCTATCTTATAGTGTTTCGCAATAGGTACAGCTAGTCGTACCTCCTACTCTCCAGTAATCAACGTCTGTATCTGTCCCCAACATTATGATTTATGGCCTCGGATTTAGCTTGGCCCCGACTTGGACTCCGCTGATAAGTGTTATGAAATGATCTTTTCATTGACGTACACACATATAAAATTTATGCAACAGCATCGAGGGTTTATTAACCCACATACATATATATGTACTGAATAATCAGATGATCTTTAAACTTTGATACCTTATCACCAAGCCAGAATTCATTGCGTTTCGTTTTTTTTTTTGCTTTGCATTTGCAGAAAATGAACTTAAATATATGCGCCATAGCGCTGCTGCTCTTTGGCAGCATCTCGCTGGTTCACAGTCGCGCCGTGGACATTGTGGACAATGAGAACAACGATGTCGACAACTCCATTGAGCCCGAAGAGGAGCAACAGCCGGCACAGACCAAGCATAGTCGTAACAATCCCTTCGAGGACGAATGGCTGAAATTCATCAAAACGCCACCAGCAAAGATACAGCAGGCAGCTGGCGCCACCATTGAGATTGCCTGCGAAATGATGGGCTCCCAGGTGCCCAGCATTCAGTGGATTGTCGGTCATATGCCACGCTCTGAGGTAAGTTACCCCCGTTCTCACTTTCACTTCGAGAGCATAGCTGATTTGTATGTAAATCCCCCAGATTGATAATCTAGACTCGAATGCGATTTCGGAAAATGCGCCCACGGCTATTGTGCGTGTGAAATCGGTGCATGTCATTGATCATATGCTGAGTGAGTCGAGAGTCTATACCTGCATTGGGCGCAGCGGCTCCAAGACCATCTATGCCAGCACTGTAGTCCATCCGTCGCGCTCTGATCTGGAACTGGGTGGTCTGATCGTCACCGAGAAACAGTATCAGGGTCCGCAGAAGCCACGCATCATCTACACAGAGAAAACGCATTTGGATCTGATGGGATCGACCATTATGCTGCCATGCAGAGTGCATGCTCGCCCCCACGCCAAGATCACATGGAAGAACAACGTGGACAAGGAAATAGTGCAGAGCCATCGCTTCAAGGTACTGCCCACCGGAGATCTGCTAATCACCGATCTCAAATGGGAGGATATGGGCAACTACAAGTGCATAGCCCAAAATGCCGTCGGACACGACTCGGCCGATACCTTCGTTTATCCCGTACTTGTAAGTATCCGGCTCTCGTATTAAGAAACATATCCATAAATAACAATCCCAATCTGTATTCATACTAACTTTTATTCCCTTCGTTTGCTTGGCTTTTTGCAGAAGGATGAAGACTAAAGATTCCACACACAAGGCTTTTGGATTGACATAAAAACCACATTTTTAGTTAGTTAGATAGATCAAATGCCTTTGAAGATGCGTGAAACAAAAGTAAAAAAAAATACAAAATAGAAAAAAAATCAACAAAAAAATAAACAAAAAAATTTTGAAAATAAATATTAGTTATAAGAAACTCTAGAATCTAATGCCGGCTTAGACTTTAATCTTCTTTACCAATTAATCCCACTATTTTTTTTTTGTGTTTTTTACATTTAACTCGAATATTACTTTAATGCAGGGATTTCCAAACACAATAGAAAAAACACATCGAATTCCTCAAAACATTTGTTTTTAATATTTGTTAGTTTTAGTTTGTGCGTCAGGTAATCAATTTTATCGTTATGTAAGTAGCAATGATTGTTCCTAACGATTCAGGCAAACACACACTAGTTAACGTAATTAATTGGCCGTTACTTAATATGTGGTTTACGCCAAAAATCCACAATATCCACCTACAACTCCACAAATCGACGAAAACCAACTATTATCGAAAGTAATCGTTATCCATTGCAACAATTAATTTATTGAACACACACCATTCACACAACATCTATTCACATACGGAACAAGTATTCACTGGGTTAACAGATCAGATTATATATATATTATATACATACACATAAACACACACATACACATACACATATACATTATAGATTATTATGGAGGTTAATATATTTGATAGACATATGTTAATTTGATAATAAAAGAATATGGCGATGAGAAGGCTTGCACTTTACTTTACTATTCAAAATACACAAAGGGGCAGATCAAGCATTATTCCTCTTGAATATCAATTGGTCATTTTTTGGATTACAGAATCTTTTATATGCATCATTGTCGCACAACCTGCTGTATCTCCAGGACATCTGAGTATCAAATGATACAGATTTACCCATTACATTTGCCTCTGTCGGGTCTAAAGCTCTATTTCTTCTCTTGCCTACATGTGAAAACCTTTGTTATGGGTGATTGAATTATAGAATATCTGTGATCAAAACTTTTATATGATGCTGATTGTCATTATGATAGTACAGAATTTTATACAATCGCCAATCGAACAATAAGCAGATATAAAAAATGAGAAATACAAGTTTTCAACATAAACGAGCTTAGATCGAAAATCTCAAAGGGGGAAAAAGTAAAACAAATGGGAAAACGAGAACTTTTGAACTTCCTGCTAATTTAATTTATTGATATTGTTTACTTACGTATATACACGAAGAGATACCTTCCTATGCAATCGTATATTTTATTTATTAAGCACTAATTGAACTGAATTATGGTTTTTTTTTATGATTTTCATTATTATTTACATATACCTATATATGGAATTAATTAAAGTGTTTGTTTTTTGCGTAATACGAATAAAATAATAATAAATTAAATGCAAACGATTTTCAATGGGTTTTTGGTTTTGAACAATTTTTTATTGACTGTTTTACAAGCTATACAATGTCATATATTATGATCTACAGCTAAACTGAAAAAGTTCTTTATATTTTTTCACTTTGTAACAAATAACGAGCCAACGCATATAGTAAGTATATAGTAAGTAAGTATTAAGTGATATAGAAGAACGATATAAATTGTTGCAATAATTCATCAGTAAATAATAAGATGGGCTTGTCAACTTAGTAGGAGGGAGTTACGATAATCTCTATTAAGTATTACGTTCTGATTGTGCGCATTAACAAGTTGAAGGCGTCGGAGAGAATACATCAAATCGATCGATCTGAACGATCGTCTAATATATATATATATATATATATATTTATATATATATATATATATTGTCAGTTGTCATTGGAATTACATTCGAAAGGTAAGTTTGCATTTTAAAGGGTTTTGGGCACCTGGCCAAATTGTGCGAGAGAAATTGAATGAAAGAAGCGAGACATCAATTGGTATTTCTTGGCAAAGAAACCCACTGCGAATGTGTTTGTCGGGATTTCGTGGACGGAGGACTCTAATTATACTGCGATAATACTTGCTTGTCAATTGGAAATGTATTGGATGAAGATACAGATACAGCTACCTTTTTTTTTTGCAGATCTACTTCAGAGAGATTTGTCTCGCTTTTAATTTCATGATATTTTTCGCTGGCAACGAAAGTTTTTTCTGTTTGGTTTTAAGTTTTTTTTTCGGTTGTGTCTTGGCAGCAGCATCTGATGGTCAAAAAGCACTGTTGGCCCCAGTTTGACTGGCTGGGCTGATCTGCCACACAACCAAATCACGCGATCCCCACACTTCTCACACTCTGCTCTGACTGCTGTTGCCGAGCAGATTTTGGGGCCAATTTGAAAGTCGCGCGTGACTCAGATGCTCGAGAGATATATCGAACAGATCCAGGGTAGAGGGGTTAAGAGCTATCAAGAGTCACCGTCAATTGTGGAAAGGAGTGGGCAGCAAATGGAATGGGGTGGGGTCGGGGGGTGACTCTCAGCCAGTCCACTTGGTGGCAACCAGTTTGCGACAGCTCGGCCAATGTGGAATGACCGCAATTATGTGCTAATTTATATATAAACACACACACATATATATAAATATATATATATATTTATATTAATATATTTATATATAAATGTACGTAGACTTTACGTCAGCGCAAGCCTAATGATAAATTATTTTTTCGAATTTGTCAAAGCTAATTGGAAGGCGCGCGCGAAGCCCCACGTTAGAGAGACATACGGACGGACGGATGTGATAAAATACGAATGAATTAGATGCGACAGATAGATATATATATCTATATTATATGATATGCCATATATGTCAAACAATTTCTAAGAAAAAACTATCGCCTGATGCTGTTCTGCTTAATGCTAATGGAATTTATCGCATTTTTTGGGTACATTAATCAAAAATATATATTTCAAGCTAACTGAAGCACAACATAAAAAATACTACTCAACATGTTTGGCCTGTTTTTTTGGCCGTTTGCTTTGCGTTTTCTTTTTGGCACGTAACGACATGAAAAATAAATAAATACATAATATTTATATATATATAAAACAAATACGACAAATATGCGCAATGCACAAGGCAAATCAAGAAAATATTGCTAGGGATTCTTCAGTAAACATGCTATAAACTGGACAAAACTGATTTTTGTTATTCTCTGTTCAATATTAAAAAAGGAAAGTAGCGGAATTGATGGTCTGGCTGAGTGAGACTTGAGAGGCTTCCATTGGGCTTCTTAGACATTCAGCACGGAATGCTTCTTGCTATTGCCGGCGGGCAGCTGGACGGCAACCACAGCGAGGCGTCCATCGCGCAATGGTGCCAGGATATGCGTATTGCCCGGAGTAACAACCACTGTCTGTATGGGCACATGTAGCGGAATGTCAAAGACGGGCTTCAGCCTTTGAGGGGGAAGGAATTGACGAAATTTTACAGTTGGAAAGTTAGTTAATTGTCAAAGATGTCACTCACCCATGCAGACGACTCATGGTAATGTCTCCGGCATCATCAGCAACCACAAGATAATCCGAGGCGCAGGCGAGTCCTGTCACACGTCCCGAAACATATTTCGACCCCAGACTGGCCCCATTGATGCTATACACGTGCACCGAATGCGATGTGTCGTCCAAGGCGCTAAAAGCAATGTGACCTGTGAAGTGGGCATGGGTTGGTTAACTGCATAACTTAAAAAAAGAGTCTATATTATCCAACTTAAAATAAAATAAACTAATAGAAAATCTCTGAGATAAGACAGGACTAGATTAAATCGGCATTTTAAATGATTTAGGAGTATATAAAGTGAATACTGGAAAAATCGGTTCAGTTCCTCTAAACTATAAAAAGTGAAAGTTTGTAAAAAGTTTTTTTTTTAGTTTTGATCTATAGTGCCTACACTAGCTAAATAATATTGTGATCGCAGCTATTTGAAGTTTCAATTAAATGGTTTTAAAATAAAGTCAATTTGCATAGTCAGATGGAGAGGCGTGGCTATATCGAATCAGCTTATGGTGCCATTTATGGGGTTCTTCACTTTACAATTAATTATAATTATTTATATATATTAAGATCGAGTTCAGTATGCTGACGTCAGTCCGTGCATGACAAGAATGACAAGCGATTGTCGTAAATCAAGATTGCTGCAAATGCCAATAAACTTTGAATTGAGACATGGCATTCTCGTATAATGTTGCATCTCCAATGTAGGCTCTATCTTATCAGGAGCCGAACGACTGTGATTAAGATTGCGGAATGTGGGGCAGGGTGCAGTATGCGTTGCGTTGAATAGAGAGTTTGAATCGTTGTCGAGTTGATGAGTTGTTCTACGCAGTTTGGAATTGGAATTGGAATTACGAATACGCCACACCACATTTGTGCGTGTGGTCGATCTGCGTCCGGCTCATTTGTGCCAGCTCACATCAGCTCAGCTCTGCTCAGCTTAATGATAACCTGCAGCTAGCTAAGAAGCATGCCGCCAAGCGTATGGAATTTTAAATTATGACACGCTTCATAAGATAGCCAAACCAACAAGCGAGATGAGAAGAGAAGCGGCGCTGATTAAATGCGATGCGTAGTTGTGCTTATCATTGTGAGCAATGCCAATGAAATTGATTGAAAACCCGTTCCAAATGCTGCAGAACTACTCTGCAAAGACAGACTGACTGATTGACTGACTGACTGACTAACTGACTGACGAGAGAGAGAAAGAGAATGGCACCGTGTCCGAGCGACCGGCGGCTGACTAATTCTAATGTTTGCTATCTGCTCTCAGTTTCCTCAAATTATTATCAAAATATTCCGTTTCTCAGTATTCAGCCTCATTCTTGCCAATTGCGACATTTGCATTCATTCAAAAAAATTCCGATTTCATATCTGCTACACTTCTTTTTCTTATTTATTTTCTCGTTTCTTTAGGTACACAAACACACATCCGTGCATACACACACTTACGCACATACGCACACACACACAGACGGGAGTACAGTCAGTCAGTTAAAGCCCCCTCGCCGAGATTTACTACAAACTATTTCATAAAATTGTGTAGCGTCAAAAAAATAATCAAAATGTCATGAATGAGTGTTTGCTTATAAATGCATACCCTCTAACATTCAATATGACTACAGGGGTATAATAGAATATATGTAAATAAGAAGCAGATCCCATCAAGTACTTATGACAGTACTTGAAGAGAGATGCCAGCTCAGTCTCTCCGTATTTCTCTCTCTCTCTCTAACACATGTTATCTTACTAACTCTCTTAGTTTACTTTTCTTCTTAGTTTTTCTCTCTTCTGTTTTATCTAGGGTATCATTCCGTGTACATGCTGCAACTTAATCACTATTTTGTCGGCATTCTCAATTTCTACGCATACCAATGCTTGGTCATGGGGTTTATGCAGGAAGGCTCGGGGGGGGTGGCGTGATGTGGTGTGGTGTTGGAAGGAGAGGCTATGGGGATGTGGATGGGGTGCCAAGAATTGAAGGCGGTCGTCGGGTCGTGTGACTGTGATGCGATTGCGGGACGACTTGTTCGCTTTTAAATTGATTCCATTAATAATGCTCGAGTGTGAGTGTGTTGAGTGTTAGTGTGAGTGCTTCAGTATGTGTGTGTTTGAATGCGCATATTTGAGCTCGACAACTGATAAGCAGCCCTCCTCAACAGAGAGAGAGAGAGACAGAGAGGAAGCGTCAGGGGGGCAGCAACGGCAAAGTTCGACATTAAATTAAACCCTTGTTAATTGAGCTCGGAAAGAACGCAATAAAAAAGAGCTTTAAAGGCAAAAAAAAAACCACTGAATAAATGATTTGATTTATAAATATTTTAAAACAATTTCGTTAAATACTTAATAAGTGTATATAATATAGGGGGGTTTTCGTTTGTACTTTCTGGTTTAATTTGCTTGCCGGATATTGCAAAATAATAATCAGATGTTTTATATATAATAAATTATAAATACTGTGACCCGCTCGATAAGAGGCCTGACTGGCAAATTTATAGATTCCGTATATAGTATAAAGTACCTAAAGTACCTGTATACATTTGTTATATATATAAAATTAATTCTTTGAATTCAATATACATTTGATAACTGAATTGCTGAGTTAGCTGACTAGGGAATTTCAAATTACTCAGAAATTAAATAAAAATGTTTATCATTATTACACATTAAAATCATGACGAATGGACTCGAAAGAAAGAAAAGCAGACAGGGTCGAGCTAACCATGTCACGTGATAGAAGTGTGTGGCAATTGGCTGGTGTGTGATAAGCTCGTTGCGCTGATTAAATTGTCTGCCCGCCACGCACAAATCGGAGCGGATCGTTAGACCTCCTTGAGTTCTAATCACACGTGAGTGCTATGGCAATAAACGGCCACTTCAATGCTACGCCTTCCCGATCAAATGCGAAAGTCACCCTCTTATCTAAAGCTGGGCTTACGCACACTGCCAAACAAATGCTGCCAGAAATGTGTGAACATCTGCCAGATGCCAGACACTTTGTGCCAGACACTCTTTGCCAGAGACTATACGCTCATGTGAAATGTTGCTACAAAATCCATATTTTATTTCTGTGCGAACCATTTTCGAGGCGATTGACTTCGCCAAGCTAGTCACGTAATCTCTGGCAATAGTCAAATATTTGAAAACACTGCCAGCGTCAGTAAACCGGCATAAAATCACCTTAAAATATCAGAAACCGAAATTGCTCCCACTTAAATACTTTTGTAGCCTACTTTTTAACAGTTGCTTGTTGGATTCATTGCATACTTTGAGCTGCTGACACTTACCATGATATGAAACGGTGACAAAGGAGATTTGCACACAGGATTCGGTGCAGCCAATGGGCTTCAAGGTGCGCACAAATTGACCCTCTTGCAGGGTGTAAACATTAACAGTGCCGTCCTGTCGATAAATTTGCAGTTAACCCAATGTTTACTTTGTGTATGTAACCACAAGACTCACCAGCGAACCCGATACAACGAGATCCAGCTCCGTATAGATGGCCACACTGGCTACCGCATCATCATGGCCATAGAGCACCGTTAAGGGCTTCGGGGAGTAGCTATTCTGTGTATTCAGCTGGGTGATCGCCTGCAGATGCGATTGTCCGGTCAGAGCGTGCACTGGAATGTTGCTGGTTGCCGAGCCGCCCTGCTGATTGCTCTGTATGCTCCACACAATGCAGGTGCAGTCACGCGACCCGGTTACCAGATAGGAGCCACAATTATCCAGCGCCAGGCAGGTTATGATATCCAAATGGCGGGTAACCGAAGCCACCGTTTTGCCCTTGTTCAGGTTGTAGACGCGCAACGCATTGTCCCAAATGCCGCCGGCATACAGCAATTTGCCATCGGTGCTGACGGCAAAGTTCTGCGAGTGCGGCGGCAGCGAGGAGTGAAAAGGGCCAAAAACTCGCTTACGGTTTCTATGAAAGGCAAGAATTGATCAGAGTTGAGCGACAACTTGAGCAAAAGAGACGTCTTACTTTAAATTTGTTGTGGTTGCATCGATTTCCAGTAGAAATCCTTGCTCCTTGTCAAACGACATCCACGAGTTGCAGCCCAATATGCATCCCTTCGAGACGCTGACAAGCACATCGGGACTGAGCTGTAAAAAGGAGCGTGGCGGACTGCGTGGCGGACTCAGGTACACAATGGGATCCTTGGGCGTGGACAGTTCGCAATAGTACTGTACCACCTTGTCCAGGAACTGGGTAAAATCCGGTCGTCGCAACTCAGCGCGTACCAGTTTCAATGCAGTCTCATCTTGGGTGAGCCGCCGAGGATGTGGTTCACGCATCAGCTGCGACGGCACCTGGCCAAAGTTATTGATCATGCCTGAAGAGCAAACGTTGAATTATAAAACTGAAATAGCTAATAAAGCCAAGAATTACGCACCCTCAACAGCCTCACGTTCAATAGTGTTGGTGATTTTGTCCAGATCCACGGCACCCTCATAGGAGCAATAGTAGAATACATTTAGGGCCTCCACTGCGCGTGAACCCTTTTGCTTATAGCCAAAGATGAGGTCGATCCACTGATGCAGATGCTGGCTAACGTATTCAGACTCCAGCGCACGACGATGTATGGCAATGAACTCCTCCGGACTGGTGGCCCAAGCAGGCAAAATGACATCGTCGACCTTCTCCTTGGTGATTTGCAAATGACCCAAATCAAATCTGAGGAAATAAATAAATTAGAATTTTCACCAGGGGATTATAAAAACTGGGTGCATACTTGTTCATATTTTTCAAAAACTCAGGAAAATAGAAAAACTCGGGTATCAGCTCCTTGACATCATTGGGATTGTCCATTAGTAGCTTCCACGTTTGCGGTATGGAGTGAAATTGTCGATCGGCCACATCGAAGCGGCCACTTTGCAGATCCACATGGAGCGATGTGAAGGGTTCAACGCGCAGCAGATAGTGCAGCACGCCGGCGGAGTTGGAGTAGTGTGTTCCATAGTGGAACTTTGGTATGGCACCCGACGGATCCTCAAAGGAGTCGTATTTGCTCCGAACCTCAGCTTCATTCTTTGGATTGATCTTTTAAAAACAAAAGAAAAACTGATTAACAAATAATCCTTTATTATTTAAGAAGAGGCTTACGCATCCAATTGGTTTGGACAAGTCACGAAATGAACGAGGATCGGTTAGATCCAGCACGTCACTGGTGTAGTCAGCTAGGATCCAGGGGAAGACGGGATACTGGCTGAGATCGTTATACGAGCGGCCTGAAGAAACCAAATCGGAGTATTAAGGCTCAAGTACAGCCGGGAGAATATTAATGGCTTACCAGCAATGGTGTTTAGGTACATCAAGTACTCAAAATTGGATATTTCCCGATTGACCCAACGCTGGGTAAGACCAGAAGCCCTCAACAACTCCGGCGGCGAGCGACCGGAGCCATACAGAATATTTGGTAAGGGTAGACCGACAATTTTGGTAAAGACCTTGTTACGCGTCTGAGGAGACATAATGATAAGTAAGTAATTGAAATATTATTCAATTATCATCGAATCTCACCTTGGTCGTGAAATTCAGGAAGTAGCTCGTCTGATCTATCAAAAAGATCTCCAGAGCGCTGCGTCTCAGATTATATTTACGCAGATGAACTTCCCGAATTTTGTTAATCGAAAATCTGTAAAAAATTGAAACGACAACTTTAAAGAATCTTATCCAAGAATTTTGACATGTTTCTGTAGCTCACCTGAAATCATGCTTGGCGCCATCCTCGGAGGCTGGACTTAGATCCACAAAGGTAAACACACTTTGATTGACCTCAATGCGACCCTTGACCTTGGTCATCAGCGTTATCAGCTCACAGTCCTGCGACATGACTAGCTTCTCCAAAGCTGCATCCTGCTGTGACTGCGTATCTATCAACTGACGCAGCTCCTCCTCCAGCTGCGAGCTCTCATCATCGGCCAGGAAGTCACGCACCACAGCATTCTTAATAGTTGAATCAAATTCGGATATTTCTCTGGAGGACAAGTGGTGAGAAAGAGTTTTTAGAGGCAAGAAGCTTCCTAAGGAGTTTGCTTACTTTGTGTCGTAGGCACTGGTGGCATTGTCACGCAGATTGGCAGCATTCTCGTGCTTGTTGGGATACAGCTGAGGCTCCAGCTTGAGTCGCATGCGAGCCACATTCTCATGTGGCGACAACTTCCAAAACTCCTCGGCCAGCTCACTGGAAGTACAAAGGAATGATCTTAGCAAGTGACAGGGATTTGCAATGTATATTTAGGAGCAACTAAATTAAATGAAAGAAAAAACAAGATGCGTTTTTTGGAATCACAAATTTTGTAGATGCAGCATTTATTTTTATTAATTTTGGGTTGTTTTTCGATGAAAGTTATTTTTTGAGCACGACAATGATTAATCGAATATGTACAAATGAAAATCCTTTGTCAAACTGAATGCTCTCCATATCACACAAAGGCGCAAGCTATGACGACACGCCTCTCACTTAATAATCTGCCTTTGGCGCCACTTTAGACAACGATGGGAGCGGAGAAGGTCTTGGCAAGCACTGGAGCTGGTGCGACAACGGGTGCGGCAGCAAAGGTCCTCAGCTTGGCCACAACGGGTGCAACTGGCACGGGAGCGGCGACGACGGGAACATCCTTCTGGACGACGGCGTTGAAGCCATTGATGTCATCGGCATAGTAGCTGACAATGCGACGGGAGCCATCGGCCTCAATCAGCGAGTAGGAGCCACGAACGACATCGCCATCACGGGTTTCCTCCTGGGTCTTGGAATCGCCGGTCAGCGCATCCTGGACATCATAGGCGAACTGGTACTGTGGGTAAGCATCAACGATCTCAGTCTTGGCAAACACGGGCGCAACTGGAGCAGCAAGTGGAGCGGCAACGGGAGCAACAGCCAAAGGAGCAGCAACTGGAGCAGCAGCCAGAGGAGCAGCAACTTGAGCAGCCAGAGGAGCGGCAATTGGAGCAGCCAGAGGAGCGGCAACTGGAGCAGCCAGAGGAGCGGCAACTGGGGCAGCCAGACGAGCAGCAAAAGGAGCAGCAACTGGGGCAGCAAATGGACCGGCAGCCAGAGGAGCAGCAAACGGAGCAGCGGCGTAGGTCTTTTGCACCAAAGGAGCAGAGTAGCCGAAGGGAGCGGTGTAAGGGGCCGCAGGAGCAAAGCCAAGTGGTGCAGAGTAGGCAGCTGGCGCCGCAGCAAAGCCCAGTGGTGCAGTGTACGCAGCTGGAGCTGCATAGCGCAAAGGTGCCGATGCAAAGTAGGGAGCGGCACCCAATGGTGCAGCAGCCAAAGGTGCTGCATAGTTAAAAGCAGCCGGAGCAGCAGCCAGCGGTGCGGCAGCCAAATGCGCCTGAGCCGATAGCGCCATGGTGGAAAGGACTGCAACAAGCTGCAAACGCGGACAAAGATCAGATTAGAATTCCAAAAATTATGCTCCCACTTTGGACTTACCGTCAAAGGATTCATTGTGTGGCTTGGGGGTGGGTTTATTTGATTGTCACCGTCGGTTATCAAAAATGAACTGACATGCTATTACCAAAAAAACGCTGACTTTTATATGCCAGAGGGCGACGAGATTCATTCGCAGAAATTTGCATTCGGTAATCCAACGGACGGCATTTTGGCCAAGCCAAGCCGAGTCACCACCCGCCGTATTCCCAAAGCAAAATGCTCGTTGATCCAAATTCGTGGCACGTAGCACTATATTTGTTCAAGTTTTCGATTTTTTTCGAATCCGAATCCGAGTCTTTTCCATGGCTACGAAAGTGAATGCGATTTTTGTTGGCTTTTGGGCTTTGGTTTTTGGTAATTGTCATGCAGCTGCCATTCAATGGCAATAATTTAATTTTCTTTTACACACAAACACGTGAAACTTAATCAACTCCAACGAATTGAATACCGTAAATAGATCTTTCAAAGATTAATTCGGATTGAGACACAGTTGGGCACAGTAAGAAAAATTAAAGTAATCTTCACATCTTCTCACAGCAAAAACAATCGATAAGCGTTAATCGATAGATGCGACAAGTGACAAGTGGAAAGTTTCAATTAGAAATGCGTATCGGGTAGTCAGTCAGTCAGTCAGTCAGTCGGTCAATCAGTCAGTCAGTCAATCCGTACTTCACCCACTTGTTTTCACTTACGTGATTAAAACTGGTTTATTATTTCCGATAGGTATTTGTTATGCGCATCAATTGTGGTTCAGTCAGTAGCTGCTGTCGTTGATTTATTTTAACCCAATTTCAGAGCCAGCTACTGGTGCAGATTTGACCCGATTTTAAAAGTTTGTAATATACATTTGTGGCGTGACTCTTTTGCCAATTGCAGTCGACGACCTTGCGACTTGTTGGCAGAGTTGGCAACACTCACCGCTCACTGCTTGGCCACTTGGAAGAAGCACATTCAGTTAACAGACAACAGTTAGCACAGGTCGTAACGGTTGTCACCGGAAACTGACAAAAATTGACAGCAGTCAAAAAAAATATATATATATATATATATATCCAAGTCAAGATACCATAATTGGCCGAGTGGTTTCTGAGTTGGTTCTACATACAAGTTTGGGTGACTTTTACTTGTCGCATTGGCAGTCCATAAAATAAAAAAAGGCCAATTCGAGTTACGAAATATTTAAGAAATATAGTTATAGTTAAGCAATTAAGTTGTAAGATAATAATTGATGTGTTTAATTTGTATTTACTATTTGGAATGGTTACAAAAAATATTTGAAAATTTTCAATAGAAGTTTAAACAATTTGGAATTAAGTTTAAAGATTAAACGTCTTAAAAATTATACAATCTCTGCAGCTATGATTTTTTAAATTAAATTAAATGCCTAGAAAAGATTATGCAAAATACTTAGTCCACGTAGCCTAGTCAAAGCTGAAATTCTTAAAGTTCTAAGGTCATTTAAAACCTGTTTTGACATCTAGATTAAAACTGCATTTCAATTTCGAAAGACGATTATTGTTTGAAAAATAATGCTCCAAAATTCACATTTAGTGACGGAAGTTTGGTTTTTTTTAAATACGAGATGGGAAATTGTATCGAAAAAAAGTTCGCTCGAATTTAAAGGAAATGATTTGAGTTGAATTTAATCTCATTTGGCGATCGTAAAAAGAAGTCTGCCCAAAATCAGTTGATTACAGTTACGAGTGGAATTCGTTTCAGGGGGTGGTTGGGGGCTTTGGGGGCTTCATGCAGCGTATAATTAAGCTTAGTTTTTGAATCGTAGCCAAACTGATTTGTTGGCAACTGTGGCAAGGTCAGTTGTATGGACTGCATTTCTGCATTAGCTAATGTGGGCTCAAGTATATGTGTGTGGTCAAGTGTGTGTGTGTGTGTGCAAGTGTGTTTATAAGTGTGTGCGTAATTGCTTTATCTGCACCACTGCACTCGCCCCCCCCCCCCTTTTGATCAATTGCTTCCATTTTAGATTTCTAATTAAACGAATCGAATGGCCAAGCCAAGAAACACGCAGCACGCACCACAGACAGACACATGGCAGTTGTGCAGTGCGGGGGGAGGGGGCACAGAGTTCTCGTTTTCATATTGGTTTTTTCAATTTTTGGCCCAGCAGCAACTGGACGTTGGCCAAATGATTTGCACTATTACATCAGACAAAACTTTAACAGAGAACCTCAGAATTGGCCACAGATCTGGTTTAGTCGAGGCTGGCTTGCAGCGGGCGGGAGAAGGGAAACAAGTCTCTTGGCCACGCACGCATTATGGCCAACCATTGACAAAAAAAAAATCAAACAACTTGTAAATGATGAAATGTGCCCGACAAAACATGAAATTGCACTAGAAAAGCACGAGCTTTGGAGATCGAGATCGAGCATGTGCATCGGGCTGGAGTGCGAACTCGAGATCGACATCGAGATCTCAAGAAGTGACTAGCCAATCACAGCTAAATTGTCACTTGCCATTAGCTGCTACATATTTCGCCGTTGATTAGCGAGAAGTTGCTGGCGGAGCGGTGCTCCGAGGCGCTGGAGGGGATGTGGCTGCCACAAATGGTTAAACGCGCCGCACGGCTTCGGATATAAAACTGAAGAGATCGCGGAAAATGAATCTCACAATCGAGTTGAGTTCTTGCCGTGCAGACACGCAGTCAAAACAAACCACAAACGCAATCCTTCAGCATGTTCATTCAGGTAAGGTTTAATCCATCCAATCTAAATAGGATTAGTTTGCTCATTTTCCATTTTTAATTTGAATGGCACAGTCTGTGTGTGTGCTTGGACTGGCGCTGTCTGTGGCGCTGGCCCTACCCATTGATAGTTATGGTCCGTCGCTGATTTCTGCCCCGGCCATCTCGTATGCGGCGCCAAAGCTGCTGGCCGCACCGGCTGTCCACTTGGCCAAGGTAGCCGTTGCCGAGCCCTACGATCCGAATCCACAGTATAGCTTCTCGTATGGCGTTACGGATCATAAGACTGGTGATTCCAAGCAGCAGGAGGAGACTCTCGTCAATGGCGTTGTCCATGGCAGTTACTCGCTGGCCGAACCCGATGGCACCATTCGCAAGGTGACCTACACAGCCGACAAGGTACATGGCTTCAATGCTGTCGTCGAGAAGAAGGGCGTCGCCATTGTGGCCAAGCCCGCCTTGGCTGTGGCTGCATTGCACGCTGCTCCCGCATACGCTGCACCATATGGTCTGTCCGGTGGACACTACTAGAAACGATCGCCATGCAAATCCCATTGGATGCCATCACTCAGACCGTTGTTGAATAGTTCTAGTATTATAGTGCTTCAAATCAATCAAATCTTTCCCCTCCGAAACAACAATTACGTGCTGTCCTCCAGTTGAAAGTCAACTCCGTATCATGTTCCCAAAACTATGTTAGCCAATATAGTCGAGTTGAGAAGAAAAAGGAACTTAGATTTTAGAGATATTTGGGAAACGGTTATTGGCCAATTTATCTAGTGATTTATTAATCTGCATTTACTGAATAAAAGTTTCGGTACAAAACAAAAGTAAAAATCTGTGTTTGAAATTGATGATGGAAATGTTGAGATGAAATGCCACTTCGAGTATGTTCTACAAAGATGAAGGATAGAGGGTGTCCTCCAGGTAGGATAACTTCCTTGCTTGTGAAATAAGAGTACTTATTATGAAATTCGAAACTCAAACCAAAGTTATTCACGAGTAAACCATAATCTGATGCCAGCTCCAAGGTGAATACACTCCTAAGCCTACTTCTTCGAAGGTTAAATGCTTAGTCATAATTCACATTGGTGTTGGGGCAGGTCCGACCTCAAGGCGCACCAAAACTGGGAAGCTATTAAGGCAGGTCACGTGCCACAGTTAAAGTTATGATTGTCATATGCGGGGTATGAATTGTGAAAGCAAAGTCTGCAACGGAATTGTTGGCACGTCCATTGAGGAAATATTTGGTGGGTTCCCTCCCGACATTATTACATCAGATATTGGCTCACATTTGGCAGTGGTTGCTACAAGGCACCTGACACTAACCAAGACGATAAACCAGTGTTTAAAACCCAGCAGCACTCAGCACCCAGAGACAGTCAAGAAAGTGCAGCGAAGCCACTCACATTCCCAGTTCAATCAGTTCCATCAATCAAACCAAAACGACATGGCCCTTCTCAAGGTAAGATTAAAAAAACGGCATGAAACCAAGTCCAGGATATCCAAGTGAGAACTTCTCTACATTTTGCAGTCGATCATCATCAGTTGCGCTCTGGTTGCCATCATCGAGTGCGCTTTGGTGCCGGTGAACACGGAGATTGATCCGCATCCTCAGTATGCCTACGCCTACAATGTGCAGGATGCCATTACGGGCGATAGCAAGAGTCAGCAGGAGGTGCGCGATGGCGATGTGGTCAAGGGCTCCTATTCGGTTGTGGATGCGGATGGTTCATTGCGTACTGTTTTCTACACTGCTGATCCCATAAATGGCTTTAATGCGGTGGTGCAACGTGGCCCAATTCCAGTGCCGGTGGTCGCCGCACGTCCCGCTCTGCCGGCGGCTCTTGGACCCGCACCATTCCTCGGCTAGACAAACCAACAAACAGCTGTGCTCCATCACAGCTGATCTTAGCATGTAGATAAGTTATTGTCTGTCCAAACTCATAAATCACATAAATATATATCCAGTTAGCCAAAGAAAACAACAACGACACGCCTAATTGTTGGGACACCTGGTTATGGATAATCGACCACATATATGTATATATATACATATATGTTGATTCAAGGCGATGACAAATGGCTTGTGTAGCAAATAAGTTGTTTCAGATATGCATGTGATATGCAAATTTGATTTATTTCCAACTCGCATGTGAACTTTTCAAGAAATTTCAGGATTTCTATGAAGCGTCTCATTTAAGATTCATTGCTGCATCCACAAATTCTTTGATGAGATTTTAAACAATGATTAGCTTAAGTGATTCATTTAAACGGCTACTCAAAGAACTATTGCTTACATATCTAATATATCTTAAACTCTGGGAAGAGGTACCAGGACTCTTACAGGCCAAATAGTTTTGTAACGTTGAGGAGACGTCCTCAACTCACATCCTAATATAATGTATTATCTTATCCAGTAAAATATGCAGCATCCTAGAGATTCATTTTATGAATGTCAATGACATAGAAGTCCTCAACTCACCAAAGATTCTGGCATTCTTGCAGGAACTAGTGTGGGTGGAGGAGCTATAAGCTCAGAAGGGGCCACAATAGATCTAATAGGTCGCAGTGCGAAGCCCCCAATTTATATTATTATTAAAATCTTGAACACCCACATTAACACTCTAAAAATCACTATGAATTTTCTAAGCTCTTCGTACTTTTATCGTTCGTTAATTCGTAATAATAGAAAATACAATAATAAAAAGTATATTTTTGGTATTTCAAACAATTTTCAATTATTTCTAGGAATAGGAAAAACTTAATTATATATATTTTTTTTGAGTGTAGACGCAACCACCGCCCTCTACTGGCTGGCACCCTCTACACAACATTCACTCAAGCGACAGACACGCGCTCGAATTATTCAATAGCTTAATTGAAAGTGCTCGACGCGCTACAATTTTTGATTACGCAAAACTGTGCATGTCTCCGTTGGCTGCGCAGTCGACGTCGACGTCGCAGTTGCAGTCTGCGTTGGTGTCGACTGCGACGCCTAACAAGGCAAACACCGAGCACCGTTCAAAACTAGTGATAATGGCCAAAATTGTCCCATTGGCAATAAAAATCAACAACAAAATTGTATAAATATTTTTTTGTTATATATATGCAACACTTTGTTGCAGTGGCAAGTTGGGGAGTCGCCGCAGTTGATGTTGCAGCCGGACTTGAGGGGGTTGCAGTTAGCTGCCGCTGTTGGGCGCGGCGCTGCTTTGTGCTAGTTTCGAAGGCTGATCTCGAACTCGACGACGACACACACACCTTTCAACAATCGACGACGACGATGCTGGCAACTGGGTGCGTGCCCCAAGTCTGGCTGTTTGTCTCTCCCTCTCTCTAACTTAAAGAACTGCTGTTGGCCAGCACACGCACACACACACACGCACACCTGATGTTGCCCAGCCACCCGGCCCAAAAAAAATCGCTTTCGAATTGAACTTTTTTGTCACGATCAAATCCGATCCGCGCCTGCTCCAATCTCGTGTACCAGTTCGGTTTTTGGCCTGTCCACCACTCGCCTCGGAGAGCGCCAGACAACAACGCAGACATGCGTGCCATTCTCGTAGGCCTAAGCTGTTTTGTGTCTGGTCTACATACCCCTCACCCACCACATGACACCACACCGCACACCACGCCCCGCTACGAGTTCTACGCCTGCTTGTCAGACAGTCAGCGAATGCAACGCCCCCCGCCTCTTCCGCTTCACTCTCTTCTGCCCAGACTCTCAAATTGCCAGGGGCAATCGCGACGCAACGAAAAATGAATTATTTTCATTTTTATACCCTGCATGCATTGAAAGTGTGTAACGCGGGTATTTTGAATTCATTGCATAAAAAGCAACTGATGAACAAATGACGTACTTTGATGAACCAAAAAAATACATAATCAATTCCTGTATAGACTCCAGATCATTATGACGATCTTCAATTTATCCGTATCGTTGTAGTATATCAGAACTCTATCCTGAAATCTTTATATGTCAAATTGTTGCACAGAAAATTGCCTACAAATCTGGCAATTATTGAAAATGCTCTGCAAATGCATAGTTTTTCGATTTGCTATTTCTACTGATGTCAACTTAAGCACAGCTTTTAAAATGCTCTTTTGGCTTGCTGTGTCAAACAATTTTCCTTTCAATATTCGTATCAATAGCAGGAGGAACGGGACTTGTGCGAAAGCATAGCTATTTGCTAACAGAGCTCTGTTATTCCTCTGTTAAACTCAGAGGCAAACCAGTATTTTATTTTGTTCAATTGTTAACAGAGCTTTTTTATTGCTCTGTTAAACTATGCAGCAAAGCAATATTTCGATTGCTGCTTTTTACTGGTAATTTCACATAAACCAAACGATTCAGTACAGGGTATCAAGCTAGTCAGGCACTTTTCGCGAAGTAAACTTTTACTTGTTACTGCTGCTGATGCAGTTTTGTGATCTTAGCAAGCATTTTCAATATACTCCACACGCATGCGTACTTTTTAGTTGTTTTTTTTTTGTGTTTTGTTTTTGTTTATTTGTTATTGTTGTTGCAGTTGTTGTTTTTGCATAAATATTTTTGCAGGCAGGCAGCAGCTTCGTCGTTAGATTTGGTTGCGGATTTGGGGGCTTGGGCCTCTGCAGCTTGGCTGTTTGGCTTTTGGTGGCTATAAAAAGCAATTGTCGCTCAGCATCAGAACCACAGAGTGAGTTCATTTGTCAGCCAAGCAGCAGCAGCAAAACAGTGCAAATCTCCAACAAAAACAAATCTCATCCGAATCTTCCAATCTACGATGGCACAACAATTGATGATTGTATTCAGCGCTCTGGTGGCTGTGGCCAGTGCTGTGGTGGTGCCTGGACCTGGACTAGCGCTGCCTGCATTGGGTGGATATCCTGGTCTGGGTTATCCAAAGCTAGCGGCGCCTGTTTATCCGGGCTTAGCCAAGCTGGCCGTTGCCAAGGTGGCCGCACCAGAGCCATACGATCCGAATCCACAGTACAGCTTCAGCTACGATGTCCATGTGAGTTGCAGCCACAACAAAGATTCAAAATAAAAGTACTTTGTTGATGCTCTTGTTCCGTTTACAGGATAGTTCAACTGGTGATGTGAAGAATCAGCAGGAGTCGCGCAGCGGCGACGTTGTCCAGGGCTCCTATTCCCTAATTGAGGCCGATGGCACCCGTCGCATTGTGGAGTACACTGCCGATCCTGTGCACGGCTTCAATGCTGTCGTTCATCGTGAGGGTGCCGTGGTCAAGGCGGCAAAGGTTCTCGCACCAGCTCCACTCCTCCATGCCCCAGTTGTGGCCAAGGTGCCCGCTTATGGTCTGCCCGCCTATGGTCATGCCTTGGCACCCGCCTATCATGGACCAGCACTGCCGGCTCTGCCAGCCCTCGCACCGGCCTACCATGGCCCGGCTCTGGGACCCGCCTACTCTCCCTTGGGCTATCACTAAGTCATCACAAAAACAAAAAAGGAATAAGGGAAACTGAACCACAAATGTTGCCGACCACTTTGCCACAAGAACCGCCGCGAACGTCTCCTCTAAGCATGGTGCCAGCCGATTGGGATTAATCATCCCCAGCTGTGCCCCATGCGTCGTAGTCGATAGTTGTAGTATTTTAGTTGAAATGATTGAGCGATACATATCGAGAAATACTTATGTACATAAACGAATTCACTGGGGAGTAGGATTGGGAGTCACTGCTCCTCGTCCCACACGGCCCCGCCCACTCTCATCTACACTCACAATTGACGCCTTTCATGTATATTTCTTGTCCACTTAGTCTTAAGGATGTTTCGACCGCGATAAAGAACAACAACAAAACACACACAACTCTCTATAAATATTAATCTAATCCTCTCTAATATCTTATTTAACTCGAGATTAAACTATGCTCACAAGTAGCAAATAATATATGTTTATATAATTGTATATAATATATATATATATATATAATATGTATATGTGCTTGGAGAGAAATACTTAAGAATCACTGCCAATGCAAACTAGTGCAAGTGTCTGCTGGCTCATAACTAGTTCTGGGTGAGTGGTGCGGCCTTAGAACGTTGCTACCCACCACCATTACCACCAGCACCATCATTAGTAGCCACCAGTTGAGTTAGCTTTGACCGTCAGCTTTTTTTTTTTGTAAAACGCACAAGGTTCACGCCCCAACTGCGTATTTGGTAATTGGCAATTGGCCATGTTATAAACTCGAACTCAAAATGTAAATCAAGCTGAATTGCAGTGCACCACCCTCTTTAATTTGGTGGTGCACTTATGCATTAGCTGCACTCGGCCACGTCTATAACACATTGTTACGATTTACTTTCTGTGATTGCATAAAGACTTTTTTTGATGATTTAATCAAATTAAATCGTAATTTTAATCGCGCTTCAACTGATGAGTGGCTCAAACAATCGCAGCGAAAGCTGTACAATTGACAGCTGTTACAGTGGTCAAAAAACGTGACAAAGTTAGTAAAAATACTAGAAACAATGGCTAACTGAATAACCCATCAGTTATAGGCCTCTATTATATAAACAGCAAACTGATTGAAATCAGAAAAGTTAACTAATCATATCTGATTTAGTGACAAACGTTTGATGGCAAAATCTTACGTTAGTCAAGTAAATTTTTAATGACCTTTTGAACCTATATTTTATTATGGGAAATACGTGAAAAGATCAGCTTTAATGAAGTTTAATCAGCAGCTATTTTATAATGTAAATTGATTGCAATCACAAAAGTAAACTGATCATATTTGATTTAGTGACAAACGTTTCTAATCTTTCGGTTTCGGTTTGAATGACTTATTGAACCCATAATTTATTATGGGAATTACGTGGAGGGATTACCTTTAATAAAGTCTAATCAGCAGCTGTTGAAAATAGCTTTTAATATTTAAATATTTTCATGTCAACTGAAGCGTTATAAAAGTGAAATTAAAATACTTATTTTTGATAAACTTTATAAAAACGGTTTAAGATTTTTTTTTACATTGTTTTGTAATTTTTACCCATTGTTGCCTCAACACAAAGAAGGAGAAAAAGAGATAGAAAGAGAGGGATATACTGAGTGCATTTCAATTGCTAGCATTTCATAGTGAAATGAACATTAAAGCGTGTCAGCTGCTCATTTAAAATAATAATAGTATCTAATATCCAACAATATCCAACAAGTGAAGTAGCCAATCTTACATCAAATAACAATATACAATTGCAATGTGTGTTGAGTGCGTTTGAAGGTGATTAAGCCATTTGTGTGTTGACTCATATGTAACCATTTACGTTGGCGCACGCCTCATTTGCAATTGTCGCCTTAATTAAAAATGCCTCAAACTGCGTTACGATTTCATAATGATAAGTTGTAAAGCGACTTATGAAGAGACTCGCCTGATTTTTTTAATTGTATTTTTTATTTTTTTTGACTTACCAGGTAAACCAGGGCCCCCTAGGGCCGTACAAGAAACGCTTGGCGGCCTTCCATCTCTTCCGTATGTGACTGTCGTTCGTTTTGTGCTGCAGTGCCGCATTTTGGAGTCGCTGCATCTCCTCCACCTGCCGCACCTTCCACGGCATATAGATCTTTTGTTGGAATACCCGACGATTCGTTGCCTGAAAGCTGGCACGCTGCTTTGACGCTCCCTTGCATGCCTCGTAGCATTCGGCCCAGAAGCGATTGATGGGCTCCCACAGATTCAGCTCAATTTCGCGCTGATAGCGATCATAGAGCGGCTTTACCTGAAAGAAACCAAAACAGAAAAACCACAAAAATATTAATTAAGTGGCAAATAGCAAATCATAAGTTTATTTGACTTGTCAGCAGACAGTGGCAGAGACCGGTTATACCCTGTATATGTCTATGGGGTATGCTAATGTAATGGGTAGGTATGTACTGTTAAATTCTATTTATAAAATTTAATAAATATTAAAATAATATAGCTATATAATTCGATACATGATGTAAATCTTAAATAAGCTTACAGATGACAGGGTATTTAATAAGTTTAACACTATTGAGCAAGGCGTTTTTGACTTGGTTTTTCTGTCATTTGCTTTGCATGATTCAATCCGATGCAGCTCCAAATCAGAGACGGCACGTCACGTCCGGTGGTCATCAGGTTCAAGTTCAATGTGGATGCTGATGTTGATGCTTGAAGTTTGAAGTGGAGGAAGCTTCGCTGCCCAAACATGCATCTCGAATGCAGTTTGACAGCCGTATCACAAAAACGAGTTTTAGTCCATGGCATTTAACATTATTTGAATTTGTTGTGCGAGCTTTTGGTTTAGTTTTTGTGCATTTTGAGTCTTAATTTGAGTAGAGACATCCGCATTTGGGCATTCTTTACATAATACATAGACCTAGACAAGCTAACCCAAGCCGCACCCCGCAGGCATCTGTTCGACTGTTTGAAGGCGCTGCTCCGTTGGTGGTGCACTGATGGGTGGCTACAATGGCAGCGCTTTGTCATTCCGACTGGTTCCAGCAGCTGACTCTAATACAACCAGCGACGTCTCGTCTTCGCTTTGGCAACAAAACCAGACCACTTTCTTAGAGCGCGCTCAGTTGCCGAAAGAAAGTCCAACGAGTCGTGACCGGTGTTTGTTGCTGGTGTTTGTTGCGCGCCAAAGCAATTCAAGAAAAAAAAACTCGAATACAAACTAAAATATATAAATTAAACAATCTTAAGGCAACACACTCAAGATTAACCAAAACGCTTGACTCTCAATGAAAGTTGTTCGCTTTGCAAGAAATAAACTTCGAGAAGCAGTTTGCTTAAAAATGAAGTGCAATATTTTGTTGATCTGTGTTTTTTCCGTTGTAAGTGTGACTATATCTTCAGTAAAGATCTTTCAACTGAAATTCCATCATCACAAACAATGACTTATTGTGAAGGATATTGATATTGATATATAGTAAATTTTCTTTGCCAATGAAATCATATTTGAAAAGTAAAGTTCTCTCTGTACTTCGCAACGGTTAGATTTTATGATGAAAAGGGAAAAACACTGCTAATTTTTCAACTGCTTCAGTGGGATATATAATGAAAGTATAATAAATAACACTAGTGATTTGTGTACTCTCCATTTCAATAAATTAATTTTAGAAAAGTAATCATTTTTTATAAACATGCTTCTAATGCTGTAAAAATTAGTTCTTTTGGGATAAAAAAATATTATATATAAAAAATTGCAAGCCTAAAATAATTGTTTTATATATGTCTAGAAACTTCTTAAAATATTAAATTCTTGCTCCACAAATGGAAACTTATTAATTTGGAATAGATTATTAAAAGATAATATCTTTGGTATAACGAATTTTGAGTAATATTATTAATATTATTTTGAACCAGCTAAGTTGCCATTTTTTATTCACTCACAAGTATAGTTAGTTAGAGAAAAATGCTTATATGAATATCAAGTTTACCTTTCCCTAATAAAAGTCAGCTAGGAAAAGTGCATCGTTGCCACTGGCTCAATTCAAGTGGAGGCTCAGCGATGGCGGGCCAATTGTGTAGGTAGCAAAATTTGTAAACAAAACAAAGGAAAAACAAGAAACAAAAGCACATCCAAACGGATTACGATGCTTACCGAACCTGAATTGGTGACGATGCTTCAGGTTCAATGCTTTATTCCCCCCGTTGCTGCCGCTGCCGCTGCCGCTGCTGCTGCTGGTGTTGCGTGCAGCAACGTTGCAAAGCTGCATGGCAGGCAGCAATCGATGGCGGGCAATTACGTGTGAGGACAACGGGTGATCACAAATTGTGGCGCTGAGGTGAGGGGGGTTTGTGGGGAGAGGGAGCAGCTCGTGATTGTGTTACGTGTTTTGCGGAAACAAACAGTAAAAACATGTCGAGAGTAACGAGACGCAGTAGTTGGTGCAAAAGGTCAAAGGTTCACCCCTCTTCAAAATGTTTACCAAATTGTAGTGAAAGTTTTTTTTGGTTTTATTTTTTTTTTCTCCAAATCATAAATCACTAATGACTTGATTGGTCTTTGCAGCTGCTGCCAGCGTGTGTGCTTGCCCAGATTAGCAATGAAACAGATTTAACTGTCGCCCAGCTGGGCAGCAACAACAGCAGCGAACTGCTGCCCAGTGCGGAGAAGCTGGTGCGCTATCGGCGTCATCCAGGTTTCACTATACGCACCGGTGTCTCCAAGCGGGCTAAGCAACGCAGGCGCATCAAGAGTCCCAAGCTGAAGACACGATATGCAGCGACCAGTTATGTGCAGGGACCAAAGATAAGCAGCTATTATAAGCCGTCGCCTTCGTTTCCCGCCCACTTGGAGGAGCCGAACTTCCCGCTGGATGCCTTTCAGCATTTGAAGTTCGATAGCACCGACTTTCAACTGCCACCCTCCAGCTACGAGGCGCAGTCCATGGATCTGGACTTATACGGGCATGATGATCAGGAATTGTATGGCGCTCACAAGTTTCCCAGTTTGGAATATAACTTTGCGGGTGGTGGTGGTGGTCATGAGTCACCTTCGTTGAGCAGCTATGAGCACAAGCCGCATCAGAAGTATGGTGTACCGCCACTGGAGCATCAGAGCATCCAAGCCACCTACGAAGCTCCCGAATCCTATGTACCACAACAACACTACGAGCCATCACCAGCGGCACCACCATCAACTAAATATGGTGTGCCAGCTGCGCCCAGCTATACTCATTCAGCTCCTTCACCACCAGCGCCAGATTCGTATTCCATTTACGAGCAGAAGATTCCCAATACCGGCTATCATCATCAGAGCTTTGCGGAACCACCTCAAGGCCCGCCCACACACAGTGCCAATTTTGAGATCTCTCACTCCAAGCCAGCCTACGAAATCTCCACTTCTTACCAGGCTACTAAACAGCAATATGAAAACCACTACCAACCAGCAGCTCCAGATCATAGCTATCATCAGCCACCAGCCGGACATGATTATCAGCCAGCCGAGCCAGCTCCTGGTCATAGTTATCAGCCACCAGCTGAACATGATTATCAGCCACCTGTTGAACATAGTTATCAACCTCCTGCGCCATCGCCTGGTCATAGTTATAACCAACCCGCTTCTGACCATAACTATCTGCCACCAGCTCCACATCCCTCAGATAATAGCTACCTGCCACCAGCTCCACATCCCTCAGATAATAGCTATCTGCCAATATCACCATCTCCAGCTGATCCCAGCTATCTGCCAATAGCACCATCTCCTGCTGATCCCAGCTATCTGCCACCTCATAAACCCACTATCGATCATAATTATCAGCCAGCACCTTCGGCACACGATTTTGCGGAACCACCACCACGACCACAACAACATCCGTCGAGCAGCTATGCCCAACCGGAGGCTCAACTGCCCGTGCCGAGTTATCCGCAAGAGAATTATTCACCACCATCGGAGGAATTGCCGCTAAGTCCGCATCACAAGTTTCCCAGCCTTGACTTTCCCAAGTCCAGTTATGAGGTGCCCATCTACGATCCCATACCCTTCGAATCGAACAACAGGGAGGAGCACGAATCCTACCCACCCATTCTGCCCGACGAGAGCAGCAATGAGCTGCCTCTGGATGATGCACATACCGCGGGCAGCTCGCGAACACCAGCAAAGAGTAGAAAACGAAAGAGACCCGCAACCACATTGGTGCTGGCCAAGAAGCATACACTGGATGTGCCGGAACTACAGCAGGCCTACGATGCCGACTCGCATGTGCGCGTTAGAGGCATCGATTCGGATACAGCGGCACATGGCACACGCCACGTGCAGCAGATACGCAAGTATGCAACACCACCACCAACAACGACGACGACGACAACAGCGTTGCCCTGGAGTCCCATGCGGCAGCGCACCTCACCGAGCAATGTGTTCCTGCCCACTGTAGTGACCAGTACACAACCTACCACAACAACTCGCAGTCGGAGTCGCGGCAGCTCACGCTACAGAAATCGAAATCCGTCCACGGAAACCGAAACGTCCCCAACCGTTGTCAGCATAGAGAAGTCCCGCTCGCAGAGCTACTACGATGGCACCGTTGCCCCGCCCACCTATCAGCAGCCGTACCCTGTGCATTCCGGGCGTACTTCGAGGCCAACGAGAGCACCCTTTCTACGCCAAGCATCTGCCGCAGCTCTGCTGCCGCGAACGGAGCGAAATCCGACGCTGAAGCGCACCACCAAAGGCATCTACGATACGACGCTCTTCAAGAGTCCACAGAGCGATCGGGAAATGGAGCGCCATCTCCACGCCCTGCGTCAGAGCTTGCCAAAAAATCACAAACTATATTAAATACCTGAGAGCTGGGAGCAAGCCCTGAGTTAGGCATGGATAGCGAAAGACTATATCAAACATAAGATTAGATTTAAGTTTTTAAAGGTAGAAATAAATTTGAAATTCAATAAATACCAAATAATAATGGAATTTTAAAGAACCCCGTTACAAATTCATCTTTTTAGAGGAGTTATTGCAGTTGTCTGGTAAAGATATTTCGGAGATAAAATCACTTACCATGCGTTCCATAAAATTGCGCCACTTTTTGCTGGTGCTGTACATTTGGAAGTCATTGAAAAACACCGGACCCGACGACGTTGACGGCAGATCGGGCAACGTTGAGTCCAAGTTGAAGGCGAAGCGGCATTTCTCCAGCAGCGCCTTCATCACGGGCATTAGAAACGAATATTCCTCGGGATTACCAACTAAAAGAAGAGAAAAGAGATGATGCAGTTTGACAGCCTGGGGAAACTCTCTCTGGTACTCACCTTCGATGGCATTGTCGAGCGCTCGATTGATGCTGTAGAGCAAGTAGGAGAGTTCGGCAGGATCCTCGGTGGAACGACTTTGGAGTATGGCATGCAGTTTAGCGGTGGCCATGGCCACAATACCGGGATTCGGATGATGCGAGCACTTGAGTAAGAGACCCAAACACAAACGTATCATATCCGACCAATCATCCGACGAACCCTGCTGGAATATCATCAGAGCATCGAGCAAAGCGAGCACACCGTCCAACAGCTTCGTGGAACACTTCTTGGACTCATCCTCATTTGAACCCAGCACCACCAACTCGTAAACCATGCGCAAAATGTGCGAGGCATTCTACAATTAAATTAGGTATTAGTAACTGGGTGGAAGCTAAAGAAGATTGCTGTTTAACTAACCTCCTGATTGATGAGCGTTTGACTGCCATGTTCGGAGAGATCGAAAAGCGATGCCTGCACCGCCATTTCCAGGATGCGCAGACGCAGCGATAGATGCGATGTAATCAGCTCATTGTTCAGCGCCAGCAGATTGATGCAGCCAAGAACCTGGCCACGTTCCTGCCAGCATTGCGGATGATCGTTACCAATGCCACGCCAGAAAACATTGAAGAGCGTATTCGAGACCAGGTAAACCAGCTGCTCCTCGCTATCCACATCGCCCTCAGCCATGAAATCAAAAGCCGAATTGCTCTGTGAAAAAAAATCAAAATATTAATTGAAAAATGCAGCAGATTAAAGATTTTGGAGACTACCTTGACCGTGCCATGTGGCGATTGTGTAGAGCTTTCTGAGCTCAGCGACTCCTCCCGCTGTAGTGAAGCACTTGGTGTGCTATCCGTTTCCGTGGTGTTGCCAAGGGTGAGCGACTCAAAGGTGTCCTGAATATCGTGCGTTGTCTGACGTATAACCGAGAAGACGCTACTCACATTCTCCACAACTGCGCCCGAAACAGACTCTGCCAATTCTATAAGGAATTGTAGACAATTTATAAAAGGAATAAAATTTAAAATGTTTTTATATTCACCTTTAATCTCGCTTTCAATAACCGTTGCGGCTTCGGAGACGCTCGCCTGAATCTCGTTCAGGATGAGGCCGCTATCACTTTGCTCGTCCTGCTGCTGCTGGGCCTGCTGCTGTTGCAGCTGAGCGAGTCCGATTTCCTGCTCCGAAAACGTTATTAGATCGGCCTGAGCCAGAAAACTGGAATTATCCTCCAAGAGCACATCCATGTTGATGCCAAAGCTACGCCGACGCTCCTCTACGGGCGGCACACAGGTTATGGGCTTGCGGATGAGCAGCCTTGCTATGGACTCCTGCCAGCCCGTCTGCTTGGCAATCGCCGCCGTCGAGTGCTGCTTGACAAAGGTGGTCTGGAGCAGACGCTTCGCTATCTCCAGCTTTACTTGCAGATCACAGCTGCTCACATGATAGACGACAAACATGAGTCCGCCATAATCAGGCTGTGCGCCCAGCATCTCATCTACCAGATGAAACAATATAGTTGAGCTCAGCGACATCGGTGTTATAAAGCTAAAGAAACCGGGAAACATGCTCTGCTCGCTGCTCTGATCGTACAGCCGGAGCACCTGCTTGTATTTGTGATGCACACGAGACGTGGCTAACAAACCGCTGATGAACTGTGGATAAACCGGTTAACAATTCATTAGTTTACCTTCTGTAAGAGTATATAGATTTTTCACTTACGCGGATGGCAGCCTCTTGGACTTCGCTGCTGTAGCTCTTGTCCACGAAGAAGTTGTAGATGAGATTGGCGCTCTGTGGCTCGTGTAGCAGCAACACCATCTGATCCTTGCAGTTCTTGCCGCGCACATAAAACGTCAACATCTCGAGTAGATCGATCAGAACGAGCTCCTGTCGCACCGATGACAGACACGCAATCAAAGCATTCACCTCCTTGATGTTGACATCCTTTTGCAGGTAGAAGCGCACAATGCTAAACAGTGTGGCACGAATGGTTCTTGCGTCATCGCTGCAGATATTATCCGGTGTGCTGTAATACTGACGCACCACATCCAACATGAACTGGACACCATAGCGTCGTCGAAAGTATTTCCGATCATTCTTGATCATTGCGCTCAGATATTGAGCATGTCCGAGCGTTATTTGAAACTGCAAACGCGACCAAATGGCAAAGTCAAAGACGATGTGCTCGTAGAGTGCATCCAACAGTTGCGAGTTGCTGCCCGGCGCGGATTTGTGTGCCTGCAGGGACTCCATCAGCAGATGTGTGGCCATTAGTGCGTTCACATCAAATAGAGCAGATGGACAACGCTGGAGCATGGTGCCAATGATGGCCAAACATTCGCTGGTGAGCAACTGTTGCTGATTGTTCTCGTGCTCATGGGTGAGATATCGGAGGAGACATAGCAGACTGGCCAATGGATGTTGGATCATCTTCCACTCGGTATACGAGTTAGAAGAAAGTACTTCCCAATCCGTAAACTCCTCAGCTGTTGGTGTTTTCAGTGATGCAGCAGCGGAATCCTCACTGCAACTGCTGCCAATGGAGACATCCGCATCGCCCTGCTCTCTGATCAATCGATGCAGCATGGGAAGTATGGCATTGATGCCTCCAATGCTATTGATTGTGTCCTGCATCTTGACAGTCTTGCAGTGCTGTGCACTAATACGTCCCGGATACCGGCCACCTGGTATCAAGTCCTGGCAACTGCCATGCCAAACAGCCGCGGGCGCATAGCAAAAAACAAAGCGTGAATTCAACTCGAGCAGATCGTTGTCCTGCGAGAAGATCGAACTAAAGTTCATGCTCGCATCAAATATAGTTTTCAGGCTGGTCATTGGCTCCGCCAGCAGCACACCCCCCAGGTGGCCGCGAAGACACGTCTGCTCCCCAAACACAGTATCCTGCATGCCAATGGGAAAGTTCTTCACATTCGGATCGAAGGCCGTTTGAGTGCGTAGCGGCAGCGTAAAATAGTTGGAAACCTGCCGAAAGTAGAATTTTTATTTTGGACTTTCTTTATTATAAAATGAACAAC
Source organism: Drosophila multiciliata (assembly GCA_037043605.1). Lineage (NCBI taxonomy): Eukaryota > Metazoa > Arthropoda > Insecta > Diptera > Drosophilidae > Drosophila > Drosophila multiciliata. The sequence continues at coordinate 20,360,867 of JBAMBF010000301.1, read as the reverse complement.
TAATAAGTACTTACATTTGCTGACAAGGTCCTCTCCAGCAGACTGGGCAGCATGCTCTTAAAAGCGGGTCCGCTCTCCTGCGAGGAGGATCGTGGCAAAGAGCCACCTCTGGCGACATCGCTCTGCTTTGGTTGTGGCGCCACCACGGCACCAATGCTGCACACCGTAAATGGTTCGTTGATCGCCTGCACTTTGAGTGTGGCACTCAGTTTCTGCACAAAGTCGACAAAGATGTTGATCTGGCTGTAGGAGAAGGGTCGCTTTGGTGGCGTTATGGCCACCGTGAGATAGTGCCACTGGCCATCCAACAGCGTCTTCGTTGCCGTCGCCGAGGTGAGGTACTCGCGACGGGTCAGAGCTGCAACGACAACGTTGCCATTAGGCTGGACAAAGACCTCGAAGCCACAGCCGCTGGCCGTTTGAAGAGTGAGCAGCATGCGACGCTCATTCGACTGCGATGGATTCGGCAAAGTTGTAAAGCGGACGAGCATGTGAAAAATGAAACCATACGAGCCCGAGAGTGTCCAGTTCTTAATGTCTGGCACTGTAATGCCATCCGTCGGCTGCTCGATGTCAAAATACTCCGCACAACAGTTGCTGCCACGCAGACTCTGCAGCGCAATCACGACGAGTGTCTGCAAAGGAATTTTTGGGATCTGAGCATCGACTACTTTTATATACACAAATATAAAAAAAATACTCACCTGTTGCAGCTGTTTGAGCTGGGCGAATTGCGTACCAGGTCGCAGTAGCGCAAATATGGATTTGAGCTCCACTGGTACTATGCTCAACTTGCTTAACTCTTCGATCAGCTTGATTAGATTCTGGGCACAGGTCTCAGCCAGAGACTCGCCTCCGCGGAGCAAACAAGCACAGACGGCTTTCACTACGTGACTGCGACAGCTTACAGTTTTACTTGAATTAAAGAGAGTTTAATGAATCGTTTGAATCACTTGGTCGATTTACTCCATCTTACGTGCCAAAGTTGTCTGTGCAGCCCTTGAGCAGCATTGAGCTAATATGCAGTTGCTCTGGCTCCTGCAGTTGGGGCAGCCACTCCAGCAGCTGCAGAATTACCTCGGGCAGCACCAGCACACGCTGCTCTGCGCTGTAGCCCAAACTGAAACAGGAGTCCAGTAAAGCAGCCGAGGGCATTTCAAATTCACGCATGCTGCTGAAGAGTCTCTCAATGCGTCCAGCTTGACGCAAATGATCCGCGCTGCGTTGCGACCTGTGCGTCAATGCAGCTAGTGCATCCATGTTGCTGATCAGAGCACTTGTGTGCGAAACATGCCAATGCTGTAAGACAGTAAGACAGAGATTATTGGTCAGCGGATAAGTATTGTAGTAAGCAGAGTATTCATAGCATTAAGCTTACAACACAATTCAAAATAAAGGATAAGCAATTTAGTAGGCAGCGTATTCATAGCATTAAACTAATGACAGAAAGCAATATAGCAAGATTAACATGAAAGTTATTTAGTATGCAGAGATTCATAGCATTAAGCCAATAACTTAATGCAATAACAGAATACAGGATAAGAAATTTAGTAGGCAGCGTATTCATAGCATTATGCTAATAATACAATTCCATGTAACAAGTACAGGCAATTAGGCAATTAATGTAATGAGCAGACTATTCACAGAATTAAACTATATTTCGTTCATGATAACAGGTGTAATTAACATTAAAATATAATTAACTAATTCTTTCTGTAATGATCGAACTGAGAGTTTGGTAAGATTCAAAAAGATTCGTATCCTACCTTAATACTTTGCGGCAGTCCAATCAGCAGGTCGAGTAGATTGGTTTCGCCAATGGCTTCGCCGGCAGCGGTTGCTCCATTGCCAATGGCTGGCAAAAAGAGTTGAATCGCTGCGACGCTGGCGGAGAGCGCATTCATATCGATGGCCACATCGCTGTCACTGTCGCTGGTTATATCGAAGCTAGCGACGCCGCTGTCAAAATGCTGTGTCGCCAGTAGCTGCTGTAGTGCATCACAATAGAGTTGTATTAACGTAACTAAATCTATTTGGCGCTGCAAGAGAGATAAGCACAGCGTTAGTAACTGTCAGGTTTAAGTAAAAGATTTACCCACTTCTTCTGGACTAGATTTTTGAAGTACGATGACCATCAGGGCGTAACAATTAAGTGCAACACGGCGCAACGTGTTGGCGCTCTCCCATCGTTGCAGGATGCGCGTGATGATGGAAACCGTTGCCGGGCAAATGGCTCTCATGCCATTGCGCTGGATGCAGCAGTAGCCAAATAAAATGGAAATCAATTCAATACACTAACAAAAACAAGCGCAGTGAAGGACAAAGCGATAGATGAAGAGATTGGGAGACACATAGAGAGAAAGAGTGAAGCAAACACTACAATCTATATGAGCGGACAACAGACGGACAATATCAATAGATGTAGATGTACATAGATTTATGTATATGAAAAGCGTTTTTCACCACTCACCAAGTTATCACAGTTTAGAAGTAGTTGCCCATCACCCGAGCAGGGGGCGTTTGCAGTATTTAGAGCGTTAGTATTTATATTTGTTGTTGTTGAGTTCGAGTTTAAAGTTTTCTGCAAATCGTTGTTGGTTTACACACACACCGACACATATAGAATTTAATACAATTTTGGCCAACAAACAAAATGAAAACGAAATGAAATTGGACAGAAAATATAAGCAAAAACTAAATGAAACTGGTGCAGAGGGCAAAACAATAGCAAAGATTGTGATAGTTGTTATACAATAGTAGAACAAAACTTAATTAGATGTTAAAGAAAATTATAAATATATATATGAGACATATCCACATGATTGAGTGCTACCTGAGAGCCGCAGATAATGGCGCCCAGCACATGGAGTAGTCTCTCGCCGATATCGGAAAATTGGAGTAGTTCTTCGTTCTGGAAACAATCTGATAAAACAGACCATATATATGTACCATAATGTTGGACAGATAAGTCGACTTGTTAGGCAGCTAACCATAGATAAAGGGCACAATCTCCACATGCACCGAGTGCGGCTTGTACGGCAGCCGTGTGTAATCTGCTAATTGGCCGCGCAGAAAGCTGCGCCAGGTCAAGTATGGATCATACATGACCTCTAAAAATGACGAGAAACTGCTATACAAATGAATCATTGCAGCCGATGCTCGATGCTGCTCCATTTGCTAAAAATATAAATAAGAATTATAAACCGCATTTTGTTGTGGTTGTTATCATTCGCTTACTTCCGTGAACACCTTGGTTAGTATGGCGATTATATTGGGCTTGTACTCATACTTGATGATCGCCAATATGTTGTCAAAGTGCCGACAGACAATAACCAAACAGTCAACCAATATGGCCACCTCCTCAATGCCCTCCTCCTCGAGTGTGTTCGTATCGCTGGCATCGCGTGCCACAATCAGAAACTTGCCAATAGCCGGAAGAAGCTCATCCGGCAACCGGCCAAGGTGTGGTCCATTATCCGGTTGTACTTCGTGCCACAGCGGACATTCCGCGGATTGAAAATCCAGCTGCAGTTGACTGCGCCAAATGTTCACAAAGCGCGAGACAAACTCACGAAAATATGTCTCGTCATTCTATAAAACGGGAGCAAGTAAGGAGGAGTTAATAAGATTACATTTTTATATATTTAGTGACAACTAATATTAGTAGACACAGAAAAATAAGAAAGGTAATAATAAAATGAATTAATTAAATCAAATAAAAATAAACTAGAATTTCTGTGTAAATCAAAAAACAAAATAAATATTTATAAGATTGCTGGTTTAATATGCATATCGACACTGCAATTGTTGCTTGAACTGTGGGAAACCCAGAAAACCAATCCATACACTACAAAAATTATAAAAAAAATAATTTAAAATTGAGTAATTTATGATAGATCTGTGAGAGTTATGCAGTTAGCTTAACAAGTCTACCCACACAATATTTGACTAAATTGTTTATGGAAAAGAATTTGAAAAAGCCTTATTATTTGCTTTGTCAAAAGATTTTCTTGACGTTATTTGCACAAGGGTGTAACCCAAGTTTCATAACTATGATGGGGGTCTGAATTGGTTTAATGTTTTCATATCTTTTAATCTACACGCGTTTTATCTGATATGCGCTTATCTAAGTTAATTAATTTACTTGGATTTGAATTGCTACGTTTTGGAAGAGTCTAGCACGAAACTATTACGGATCACGCACGAAATCGAATGTGTATTCGTGTCACGTAGGAGGCGACCAACAAAGCTTTTATTATATAATCGTTACCACCAACAAACAAAGCAGGAGAAGCAATTACCGTTTTTTAGACAAGAGACAACATGTCAGCACATGTCTTGTCAACATGTTAGGTGCTATCAAAATTGTTTCAGTGCGATGATTAATGCAAAAAACACGTCACCGCCCCGCCCCCAACCCGTCTCGTTAAACAATATAGCTGCTTATCTGGTTACCATATACCTTTGTTGTGTATTGCACCCACAGATTGTAGATGTCTTTCTTGTTGTTGTCCATTTTGTTTGGTAGCGTCTCAGCTTTGCAACAGCATTTGTTAAATTTTCACTTGAACCGCTGCCAAGAAATTTGTTTACAAGCGGCAGAAGAAGCAGCAGCAAACAAAAGTTTGCCGAAAACAAAAAGAAAAAGATAATGCACTGCGGCGATAAACAATTAGGCTGCTTTAGCAGCTGTGCTCGCGGCTTTGAGGTAAAAATATGAGACGTGTTCAGCACATTAGTTAAGCACTATTATAAAATAACAACATTTGCCAATAGCAATTTTTCCATTGCACGGCGAATAGTTGCGGTCACAGCTGATAAGCAGCTGGTGTTCTAGGGTTGCCAAACAGCTGGGCGGCGACTGAAAATCGGCTTGTTATCGTTGTTATCGGTATAATTGCCGAGCAGCTGCGCGTTTAGGTGCTGCAAAGCGTAACAAGAAATTCAAAATGATCAAGACTGTTTTTTGAAATAAATAAATTCGTTTTGTTTGTAGGCTGCTAAATGCGTATTTATTTCAAGATTTTGTTTCGCTTTTTTGTTTCAATTCTAGTAGCATTTGTTTGTTGTTCTTTGTTTTACATGATATTAGCTAGTAGTTGCGCTCTTCTTGTTTATTTTGTTGTGTTGTGTGATTTTTTTTTTGTGTTCCATGCAAAAATCTTTATTGTTTGTTAAAAACCAAAACTATGTATCTTTTTTTGGTTATTCGCAATAGGTGCAGTTTTACCGTTGCAAACGCTTCTATGCCTAATTTGAGAATATTCGCATTGATTTGTTTTTGTTTGGTTTTTTTTTATAGAAATATTACGAGTATTTTTGTTTGCTTGCAATTTGGGGATTTTTGTTTTGCTTTGATTTTTGGTATTTGGTTTTTTGTTAATATAAAAAAGGAAACATTATATTTAGGTCTAAATTATTATGATTTTAATGCATAATTATTTAAAAGATTTAATTGAATAGCTTGAACCATTTTGTTTGTAGTACCTATAAATATCATTATCATTTATAATAATCTTAATAAAAATTAATATATTGAAGAAAAATCTTATGCCTCAGTTTCTTGTTAGTTAAAGCTGTGAGTTTTTATCCGCATGTATTAGAAGGATAACAATTTGTTGTATCATTATAATTATAATTATTATAATATATTGTTATCATTTATAGCTATTAATTCAAATATACTTAGGCTCTTTCGACTTATTTTCTTTTCTTTATTTTATCGCATAGTTTTCTTATCTGTTTGTATTAAATTTTAATTTAGATCTTTATTAAATTAACAATGCTGCAGTTTTTAATTTTTTTGGTTTTTTTGTAGCACAATATCTAAAAAAATCTTCAGCGCTTTAATTTTTCTCGACTTTTGTAAATAATTTTTGCGCGTGTTTTATTTTTATTAGGTTTTTTTTAATTTTTTTTTTTAAATATTATTTTGCATTGCGTTTTTTTTCGAGACGTTCGCAGACGACTTCGATTGTTGCGAATAGAAAAATAATTCAAGTAAATATTTGTATATGTATGTGTATAAGTATTATAATTTGCTTTTAGGTATTGTTGTATATAGTACTGTATTTTCTTGTTTTTGTGGTTGTGTTTTTGTTGTTGTTTAGCTTGTTGTTATTGTATTTTGTACCAATTAAAGTAACACTCTCCTCTTGTGAAGCACAGCTGCATCCTGCGATCTTTAGCATATATCAAATATCATAAATTTTATATTCATATCTTGTAGTTTATGTGAAATTATTAATGCTTTCTGAAATACTGTAATTTTGAAATTTAATGTGTGTGTGTTCCTCTGTGTATCTCTGTGTTTGTGTTAAGCTTAGTCGAAAATAACTTCGATCTATCATTATATATATTATGTGATTGGGTGTGAGTGATTTTTTGCCTATGTGATGTGAATGTGTGTTATTTCATTAGGTAAATATAGTTAAATCTATCATAGTTTTTAAGTGTCTCTAACAGCTCTGAAGGTATTCAGGTTCGGTTTGTCATCGATTGTTTTTAGTTTGAAATACTTGGGTTGCTCCGTTTTTTCTCGTTCTCTCTCTCTCTCTCTCCATCTATATTTCTCTCTCTTTGCAGATTCGGTGATTATCGCTGCTGTTTAGGACTCCTCCTTTTCCTCGAGCAGCGGCTCATTTTCCGAATCGGAATCGAACATTTTCCAGACCATGCGCCTGACGTTTCAGACTGCCGCCGTCGGCCCAGGTGGAGTTGAGATACTCGTCGTCATCGTCTTGCTCAAGTTTCTGCAAAATAGATTGAAAATAAGCCAAAACATAGATTAGAACGTGTCTCAAATTTAGTACAGATACATCTGAGATAATTAAAAAGATTAGAGAGAAGGAAAAAACACAACGAAAATATTTAGTGGCAGCTCAGTTTAAGTAATTATTTTTATCGCTTGTTAATAGTCTTTGTTCTTTTTACTTAATAAGAATTTGCTGTTCTCTTATCTTAAGAACACTTAAATACATGAAAAGACAATGAGAGCATATAAGATAGGTGGACAGAGCTTTATGTGAGTAAGCTTAACTTGGATGGATTTAGAAATTCGTTATTTATATAATATATAAAATTCGTTTCTTTCAAACGCTTATATTTCTGTTTTACATTTTTATAATTTATTATTTTATTTTAAGTATTAAAAATAAATTAAATTTAGTACTAATCTAGAGTTTAATCCATGGAGAAGGAATTCTCAACGTTTTCGATTCTTACCCTTGAACTGAATTGGACGTGGAGAGTACGCCATTCTCCAGTGAATCTCTGGACAATTCATCGGCCATTTGCACTTTGAGCTGATGGCCAAACGAATTGATTTCCGAATTGGGCGTCATTTGTGAGCCCGCCGGCGATTGGGCAATGTAATGGCCCGAAGTGGTAATTGAGCCAGCACCCTGCGATATGCATCTGGTCATGCCAGGACCACCGTTGGGCAGGACACTCTCCAAACAGCTATCGTTGGTCGTGGAATCCATGTTAACGATTTGGCTGCCTTCAACGTTATCGGCAAGAACTGCACCATCGCTATCATCGACGGCGTCAATGTCATCGATGTCCATGTCCTCAGCATTCTTGTCCAGCGGCGCCGTCTCCTCATCCTCATTGTAGATTTTAAAGTACGCGTACGTTAAATAGATTACCGAGATGATGAACGACGGAATGGGTATGGCCATGGAGTACACCAAATTTAGGGTGTTCTGCCAATAGTCGAGATCACTGATGACCAAACTAGGATCAACCTTGGAGTAGTAGCAGGGAAACTTGATGCCGATCGTTGTGTAACGCTTCAACCAAATGGTGCAGTTCAGCATGGGCGGATAACCACAGCCCTTCACATTGGGAAAGAGTCGGGCGCCCACATAAAAATACGTGGAATTAGCACCCATCAGACCCTCGTTCAGCTCAGAGATCTCATCAAAGGGTCGTCGCTCCCCATTGATGAGGGTGCCTACGGGACTCAGTCCATTCGTATCCTCCGAATCCTCGATCAGATATCCGTTTGACCCATCAGCATCTCCAAAATTGAGCTGCTCAAAACGACCTGTTGCACTCATGGATCCAATGGGCATACCACCATCCATGTCCAGATCAATGGCATTGCTATCCCCCGGCTGGAGATTACCATACTCGTAATCACGCAACGCACGCTCATAGCGATCCGTTCGTTTTACGGGCGGAAGAATACGTTCCGCTTCTTTGAGATTGATGTGATACTCCGTGAAGTTGAACTCATCAGTGAAATTATACAAATTGAGGCGATAGTTGACGCGTATCTGGGTGCATGTATAAATGTCCTTGGTGCAACCCTCACGGCACGACGACCACGAACAGTTCTTTGCCCCGAAATAGATCTCCGTGTCGTAGGTCTCACACAGAGCCGGCACCTCCTCAAACTGCATGAAGATCGTGGTGAAGGCCGGCTCGATGACGAACGGAACGAGAAAGAGGAAGGCAAACAAGCTAAATGTGCCGAGGAGTATAAAGAAGGCAGTCGTATAGAAGAGCAGCTTCTCCTTGGCAGTGCGCTTATCCAACTCATCACCCATTTTGTTGTTGTTGTTGTTCCGATTAATCGACTAGTCGATTACTGATTGTTGGTCTAATTTCCGGTTAAGACGGCGCAGGGTCTGGGCGGCAGCAAAAGTATTTCAAATTTTCTGGTGGAGCAGGGTGGTTAGAGGCAGAGCGAGTGAGTGTTAATTGTTCCTAATTATATTTGCCTTATTTATATATATATATATATATGTTAATGTATATATATATTTATTTGATGTATATATATAATGTATATATTTTATGCTATATATATATTTATATATCGGTGCACGAGTAGCGTTAATCAAGAGTTTTGCAATTTGCAGCTTCTCGCTTAGCCTTAGTATCGTTATAAGCTATTTGAATCGATAAACGATAAACAATATTATTAGAGAAGTTTACAACTAGGGTGCAGAATTATATCACAGGGCGAGTCGAGTTACGAGTTGCTTTTGCTTTTTGCTTTTGCTTTTTGTTTGCTTTCTATTTGCTGATTCTGATTCCGTTTCTGTGTCTGTTTCTCTGAGATGCTGCCTCTGCTCCTCTTCCATAATATCTTTCGTTTCACCTTTCAGCTTTCACAGCAGCTGTTCTTGTTGTTGTTGTTATTGCCGCTGGGCAGTTGGAGTTGTTCCATGCCTGTGGCAAACGTGGCCCTCGACGCAATTAGTCTAACTATAATCCAGGGATGCAGAGACGAAGACAGAGATGGAGATGGAGACAGCTCAGTCATCATATGCATTTTAGTAGGCATCGAAAAATCTCGTGTCAACCTTTGCTAATTGCTTTATGTGTGTGTTGTTTTGTCCCAACGGAGATGTTTCGTCAGCAGGCAGCAGCATCAACGTCGCCTTCTCCTCCTCCACCTTCTCCTCTTTGCCGATGCCTTTGCCTTTGCTTGATTATTTAATGACTGCGGCAAAGAGGCGCATACGTGCCTGTGTGCGTGTGTGTTTGTGTAAGTGTGTGTGCGAGGCCTGCCAATTTCGAGAAACGTCCTCTTCTTTTGCTGCTGCTTCTTGTTGATATTTATTGTTGTTTTTTAGCTTCTTCTTAGCTTTTTGGTTTTTAGTTTGTTTATTAAAAACGTGGACGGACACAAGTTTTGTTTTTTTTTCTTTTTGCTGTTTGTTGTTCTTTTCTCCCCTTGCACTTATTGTTCTTTTGCTCTCCTCTTTACATCACAATTCGTGTAGCCACGTGCTATGCTCAGCTGGAACACGGAAAATGGAATGGAGTGATCACAAACTACCGTTAGACGATGTCATGTTTAATCATGCTTGTTAATTGTTTAAATTTCGTTTTTTTCTTCTGTCTTCTGTCTTTTTCCTTTTTTGTTTTTTTTTTGTGAACGCAACTCGCGTGTTTTATTTATATTTATAAGCGACACGAGGACTCTTGTCGCTTATTATATATATATATATATATATATATTTTTTTTTTATGTAACCTCGGACTGTGTATATTTTAAGTGCTGTTTGGCTTGGCTTATTATTCTTGGCGGCACCACAATTGTGGGCCGGGGTGTTGGTAGGAGTAGGTTGCCGGAGTATTACGAAACGGAAATATGCCGACGAGAAGCAGCTGCACAGGCGAAAGAGGGGGAGATGGAGGGGGAGAAGGAGTGGGGAAGGGAGAACTGGCGACAATGAGCTCACATGGCCGACAGAGTAATAAACTCCTTCTTCAGTGGAGTGCAGGCTAAGCAAAGAAAGTAGAGGGTGAGGGGTGAGGAGGAGTCGAGTATAAAATGGGAGTCGCATGTAATTTTCTATTCAATTGGCACGCTTTACACTCTCTCATTGGGCACAAGCAACAGCAAAAAAAAACAGAAGGAGAGAGAGGAGGCAAAAAACGAAATAATGCGGCATAGGAGCACACAAAAAGGGGTCTGTGTGAAGTGGGTATGAGGAGTGGCGTGTCTAGGGGGTGCCTTGGCGACTTTTTGTGCTTTGCACGAAACGATTTTTCATTTGTTTTTTTCTGTGATTCAATGGAGCTAAAAGGGGAAATATTTAAAAATGGTTTGATGTGCTAGTGGCGGATGGGTTGGGTGGTGGTAAACAGTTTAAATTTGATTCTGTTTTGTATTAAAACATCGCCAATATGACGTTGTTGTTTTTGTTGTTGCTGGCAACACATTTAGCCTCTCTGTCTCTGTCGCCCCTTCTCTTTCTCTTTAACGGGTGGTCCTGTGACGTCGAGTTGCGTGCTAGCCACACACACACTATAGATTTATATATATAAAACATATATATATATATATATATAAGTATACAACTGTTGTGTGTGTGTTTACTCAAGGTTCAGGTTACGATTACGCATTTTCAATCAGAAGACTTGCACAAAAAAAGTTTTAACAGCAACAACAAACAACAAAATTACATGGCTCATTTTACAGTGTTAAACAACTCTTCTTTGTTATGACCTGATTGCGTACGGGTCAAAAGTTCAAAATCAAATAAAAATAAGCTAAAACACAATATCCACATTTTGTCATTTTTCCGCTGGAGCCTAAACCGACCGACAAACAGGCGACGACAACTGCGACGGCAACGGCTACAAACGACGGCAACGGCGACGACGGCGGCGGCAGCAGCGCTTAATGGCGAGCACACAAGCGGAGCAGCCACACACACACAAGCGCAGGCGACGACGCAACGCAAACGCAACGTAACGCAGCAACGTAACGCGAATGCGAACGACAACGACGACGGCTGAACTCTTCACCGAAAGGACTGCCACTGTTACTAGCGTCGACGACGACGTTGCAGCTGCTGCTGCTTGGTTCTGCTAAAATAAGTTTCAGCAACGTGCGCAACGAAAGCTTTTGGCTGGTGCGCTATCCTTAAAAAATAGGGCATATACGACATGCACAAATTGGACCATATACAAAATTGGCAATAGAAGACTGCTCGAACTTAGTATGAATAGTAGTTTAATAAAAAACAAACACTGTACATGAAATAAAAATATTTGTCAACCTATCGTATTTGTATTTATATTCATTTAAGCAAACCACCCAATGCAGAGTGTATGCATGTCGTTGATAACTAACGAAAGCTTTTGCTCACGTTGTGCTTTTGGTTTTGACGCTGCCAGGCGAGAAAAGCTCCGAGCAACAGTGGCGGCCCCAATGGATGACGTAAAGCCAATCAGCGCATGCGTTCGCCACACATCGAGCAGCTGCTCGAGCGAGCTCTCTTCCGCTCTCTCCTTCTCTATTGCTCTCTCTGTAGCAGAAGCTTGGCAGCATTTGGTGCTTGTGAGAAATGTCAAAATTTGGCGTAAACAGCAGGAAAATGTGAGCCGCGAGCCGTGCACGTCACATATTCATCTGTTTGGAATTTTCTCGGCTCGGGTACAAAAAAAGAAAAGAAAAAGAGACAGGAAAGTAAAGGAAAATTGTAAAATCAAATCATTTGCTGCCTTATGTCCAACTGCGAATCAACTCGTCAAGTTAACAACTACAATCGCGTTAAATAATTTACTAAAAAATAAAATAATAATAAAAAAAACCAAAAACGATTTTCCTCAAATTTCAAAGACTGCTTGCATTTCCATTATGAAACGACGATGCATATACATGTAGGTGTAGTAATGTGCGAGTATGTGCGTGCGTGTGTGTGTGTGTCTCGTGTGTGTTTCAGTGTGTGTGTGTGCTCTAACGTAAATAAACCTCAACACTTCTCCAGTGGAACATCCTCAATTTGTACATGTGAGTAACAAACAACAAGCACCACGTTCAATTAAATTCAAATCCCCCCCAAAAAAGGATAAACGCTTACTGCATTTTGACCTTCTTCTGAATAGCTGCAGCAAGCAGTATATTTTTTGTTGGGGAGAAAGTGTTGCCTACTTAGGAGCGCATTTAAGTTCCCTCAAATCAACAATGTCAAGAAACCCAATAAAAAAAAACCCCACTCGCCATTGATTATTCAATGGGTGTGCTGTAAAAGAAAGAATATTATTGTATTTCGCAGGGAGTGTTTTTATTATAATAGCAAGCTTGCGCCAAGGTAGTTTCTTTGTTTCTATGGTCAGCTTTAACGTGACAAAATTATCTTAGCAGCTCAACCCGTTTTTCGATGCCTTGTAAATTTAGCTAAATAAACAGTTATCATAACCTCAGAAAGTAATAACACATAAATATTTAAATGAAGTTTGTCTCAATTTAGTCCCATCCACTAATAGCTAAAATTCTATAAATAAAAGGATGTACAAGCAAAATATGCATAAAATTTAATAACAATACGTAAACCGTAAATCAAATCAATTAAATTCAAGCTTCGCGCCTGCTATCGCAACTGTTAAGCAAGTTGGCAGCGCCAAAATTTTGCGCCCAGGGTTGCTATTACACACACATATATCGATATGCAACAACAATCGTTAGTCACACAGCAACAATAAAATAAAAAAGACAACAAGTGAAATTACTAAGACTTTATAATAAATTCGCACAAATTATAAAATGGGTGCCGCTGTACTACCCATACTGTTCTTCACAGCCCTGTGGGCAGCCGTCGGCATTGGTGGATCAATGATGGCGCCACGCGGCCCACAACAGAAGCTGACCAGACTAATTCTGATGCTGACCGCTGCCTGCTGTTGGCTTTTTTGGCTCTGCTGCTATATGGCCCAAATGAATCCGTTCATTGGACCACGACTGAGCAAGCATACAATAGCCATAATTGCCCAATCGTGGAACATGACGCTTAAGGAAAAAACATGGATTGAACCAATCAGTGGACACTAAATTTTTATATTAATCTGTAATAATCTAACTTTTTTGTAAAATCTCTTTTTGGGATTGTATTTAACAGTCTCCCGGTGGCATTGGCGTCATCAGCTGCTGACTGTTTTATTCTCATATTATAGGGCAAATTTGTTACAAAAGCTGAAATATATATGTATATGTATTTACGTACTACTAAAAAACAATATAAAGTTTAACTTTGTAACGAGAAAACCCGGCATTATAAGGCAAATTAATAAGGCAATCTTACAGATTGCAGGGTAAGAGTCTAATTTAATCGTGATTTTCATATATAAAATCATATAATTTGACCGATTGTTCCTATGGAAGTAGCTTTGTATATGTTGGGATCATATTTTGGAAAAAATTCAAAAGCATAGCCTGTTAGTTTAGTCAACATATCTTGGTAAACTGTTGATATTGTTATTACTGATCTGATATATAAGTACTTCATGCAGCAAAGAGATGTGTATATTTTATGAGGTTCATGAAAAGTGAAACCAGTCGGACAGAGAATATATATATTTATTTTTGTAATGCCAATTAATATCAATACACGAAGTAAAATTCTCCCTTTCTTTACAGAACATGATAAGATATGTATTTGTTGAGACAATCGCATTATTGGAGTTATTGTGCGATTTAACAAGAACTTTAGTTGTATTATTTACCTAAAATAAGCTAAAAATGTATGTTTAACTTTTGCAATAACTTTACCCATTTTAAATACCCAGAAAATTGCTTTATCGCTCAATATGTTTATTATTAAGCAAGCAATTAAATGCAGCGGCACTACGTCATCAAGCACGCCCACCCACAACTTGCCCCCGGGATTGACCCTGTCCCTGGTGCCACCAAAGCAAACAAAAAAAAAACAAATGTGGGGCGTGTGTGTGTGTGTTTTTTTGGGGGAGTACACTTGCACTCTCCGGTCACGCGAAGCTTAATCAATGAAAGCAGAGAGTATGTTTGTTTTTGAGAAGAGAGAGGGAAGAGATGTCTGTTTTTTTGCAAAACGTGAATGCGGAATTATTGATTAAGTACTGAAAATGCGCGCGCAGTGCTCTAATTTTGAGTAGAGAGCAAAATTAACAAGAGCAGCAGCAGCTTTGGAGGAGCTGGCAGGAGGAGCTGTTGTCGGCGGTCAGGAAGAAGCCGAGTCGCACGAGGCACACGACTGCACCAAAAATCAGCTCACAAAGAATTCCACGCTCGCAGTGCGAAAACTGTGCGAAGCCAGGAAGGCCAGCCAGGAGCAGCAGCAGCAGCAGCAGCCTTGGGCCCAACAACAACTACTAGAAAAAACAGCAACAACAACAAAAGCAGTGTGAAAATCATTAGCAATAAAAAACAATAAATAAAATCCCACTAAAAATAATACAACTTCTGCAAAGGAGCAATAATTAGTTGTTAAATAAATGTATAAGTTTTTTATAATTTGTAATTAAATCTGCTGCTAGATTTTTCCAACTGCTAGCAGCTTGCACTGAAAACCAAGAGTAAAAAACGAGTAGTTGGATTCAACTTCCAAAAAAATCAATACGGGCAAAAGTGTCGCCAAAAAAATAAAAAAAACGTTCTCAGGCTGTGAAACTTGAAAGGAAATCTGGCAAAAAAAAAAAACGCATGAGGCGAGAATAATTCCATAAGTTATATAACACACGACAATTGGCGTCTGTGTGTGTGTTTGTGTGGGTGTGTTGGAGAGAGTGTGTGTGTGCGAGTGTCTATGTGTGTGTAGGCGACTCAATCGATAGACTAGCCACGATGATGATGAACTGCTCCTAATTGGATTATTAGCGACGTGGCTTAGCAGAGAGATAATCCGCATACAGATTAGCAATTAAATAGCAAAAGAAGCTTTTACAACAACAACTGCAACAAAATGGGCAAGAAGAAGGTGCTGGTTGAGGATTTGGTTGTGCCGCCGCAAGACACACGCATCTGTGGCACCATCTGCATATGCCAGATGACGCTGGTGCTCAGTTCGGTGGCATTGGTCTATCTAACTGTGGCCATCTATATGCCATCGACGCGTGCCTTCAAAAGTGGCATCGATCCCACACCCGTCATGTGCACGACAACCCGTGCGGTCAACAAGGACAACTGTGAGTGGGGCAGCTGCGGGGAGTGGTGTCTGAGCAAAACATCCGGTGCGTGCATCCAAATCTATGTGAATCTACGCAGCAATGGCACAAATCTCACCTTTCAGAATTGCACGAATTCGGCGAATAAAACGTGCTACGGCATCGATCAGGACCGGGCGGATAAAGCCCGTTGCATCAACGACGAATGCAAGAATCTAACGGGCACTTTCAACTGCACGGCCGGACAGTGTTTGAATATTACGGATGCCTTTGAGTGTGTATTCCACAACAGTGATGCGCCCGTCAAGTGTTCGGGACGACGTGGCAAAATCAATTGTATGGACATTAGTGGACTGTTCTCCTGTAGTCGCGGCACATGCCGCAAGATAAGGACACCCTACAACTGCGACAGACGCTGCGTGGATATTCCAACCAGGAACAAGAATGTGGTGGTGCTGAGTGGTGACAAGGTCTATCTCTCCCAGTGTCAGAATGCCATCAATGCCGAAACGCTGGAGGAGGTGTGGAATGAATCGAGCGATAATGTTGCAATGACATCCTGTTATTACATTAAGGACACCTCGGATCGGGTGGATGCAGTGGACTGCATCAATGGTTCAACGTTGGAACATAATATGCTCAGTGATCTTACAAATTTCACATATCTCAGTCATTTGCATGTCGCGGTGGCAACACCGGTGCCAGAGATCGCCCCACCCGATGTCGACTTGACCATCTCGAATGAGTCCAAGCTGATGATTAATTTGGAGGGTTGCGTCAATACGCTGATGGATGAGTGCAAGGAGTTCCTCAAGGATTTCGGACGCGATGGCAGTGATCATAATGCCCGTGCCCGATTCCCCTGTTTTTATTCGCCGTCCAAGAAGGATGTGGTGGTGGCCCGTTTCGATCTGGAGGTCACCTACCGCCAGTTTGTGTTCGCGTCGGTGGTGCCGTCGGTGCTGTTCGTGGTCTCCTGTTCGATACTCTTGCTCTGTCAGCGCACCGTCTATGTCGGCGACGATGCCAAGATGCGTTTCAAAGGATGCGTCGATACGGCGACCATTCTAGCCAAGAACAACGTCGGCACACCAACCAACGGCGACATGGGCGCTGGTGGCGGTGGCGACGAGGTCATGGCCCTATGAGATCCGTCACGTAAGCTAACCTCCCAAAAAGAACAACAGACAACACTCTCTGTCTCTCTTTCTCTCTCGTAAACTAGGCAAATTACACTGTGCCACATACGAATTTTCACCATTTTCAACTAACGACCAAAAAAACTTTCCTTGGGTAAATCGAGTGCAGGTCAAAGTTTATTTAGTAGTCTACCCAAAATCCTAGGCAAATTATAATGCCTTTATACCTTATGTTCAATTAGTATTGTTAGCAATTCCAGTGATCGCTCAAAAGGTTAAATATTCTGCTCTCAGAAAAAAATCGTTTTTTTTTTAATTACTCTAAAAACTAGAAAGTTTTTCTTGTTTTTTGTCTTTCTATTCTAAATTTTTTTTTTATTATTAATAATTGCAATTCTGAAAAGTAGATTTAAAAAAACATAAAAAACTATGTAGAAAATAGTACTCAAATTTTAGTTATAGTTGTTGACAATTAAAAATATATATTTTTATTTTTACTATTTTTAATAATGAAATTAACTGAAAAACTAATATAAGAGTTGCCTCCTGTAGTTACCAAATAGAAAACTACAACTTGGAAATTAGATAAGTTTTTCTAAATTTTAGAAAAAACTAACGCATTAATAAAAAAATGCAAACACTGAATTTTAGAAAGCTAAACACAGCTTGATTAGAGTTTAGGAGCGAACTGTGTCAACTGTAGAATTCCCTTTCAGCTGCCTACCAACCAATTCTAATTGTATTTTTATTGGTTTGCAGGCATTCCTCTGCTCCAGGAAGACAGTCCAGTGCATCAGACTGGCGTCTTCGCTTTGCAGTAATGAAGTTGGGCATTGAAACCACTCGCTAACAACAACTCTTTGTAATCCTTCCATCGAACTTCTAAACAAGCGACCACAACACAACAACAACAAGACCACAACAACAACAACAATACACACCTGAGCGGCATGCAAGGACACTCCTGAGCTAACAGCAATCACAGAAAAAAACTAAACAAAAAAACAATATATTAACAGTAATAATAATAATACTTCAACACTAACTGCGAGGCACGTGTATAAGAATTCTCGAGATACGAACCGATCAGAAGACAATATTAGTATAATTTGTATATTTTTGGAATAAGGCTAAGTGCTCTAGGCCACTCACCGAGTGTAATTAGAAGTTTTAGGAGGATGCGTTTGTAGTATGGACTTTTGGGGGCGATCAGCACGAAAGCGACAAATTGATTGAGTTACTTAACTTAAAGTTAAAAAGCCATCAATAGAGAATATATAATACTTGAATGCACTCACATGAAGCACGCGCACAACACACACACACACACACAGCACACACCACAATACAAAAATACACACATCACACAGCAACAAAATGGGAATTAGAATCAGCCCTTAGGAGCAGTAATGGTCAATACGGTTTGGGAGGGATGCGTGATCAAAAATAACTAAGAAGATACAACAACAAACAAAATATAAAAACCAAATCTCGCAAGAATTAGTTAACTTAAAACAAATAAAAAAAGAAACAACAACAAAATTAACAAGCATAAATTTAGATAAAAATTAATCAATACAAAAAACAAAATAAAAACTGCAATTTTAAAAAAGAAAAACAACATAAAAATAAAGACTTAGGACTAATGATTAAAACAAATTTCCATTTCGGCAACACGAATATCTAATAAAAACAAAAAAAGATAACGGGGAAAAACATAAAACTAGGCTAAAGGGGGGGCTAAAGACGGAGAGAAAGGAGAGAGTAGAGCGGAGAAAGTTTCGCACTTCCAAGTTGTTTATTGTTGTAGGCTTAGAGAGCAAAAGCAAGCGTTAGCGGTGTTCATTTTTAAAGCTTTTAGTGATAAAGAAACCAAAAAACAAAACCAAAAAACAAAACCAAAAAAAACAGAAACTTTTTCCAAGCAAACACACAAAACACACACACAGATAAAACTACAATAAATATTTGACAATGAAGAAGAGCTCAACACTGACGACGACAACGTCGATGCCGACGAGTCCAACGCTCTCGGCACAAACGCTCTCCGCCAGCAAGATGAGCCTGAGCAGCAGCAGCAGCAGATCGGGTCGCTCCTCCTGCCAATCGCACGGGCCCGTTAGGCCTGGTAGTGGCTGTGTGGACGCCATTAAGGCCAAGCGGGAGGAGATCGAAATGGATACCATACTCGAGAAGGCAAAATTCTACACCTCCGTGTGCCTTGGTAAGTGGATATACGATTAGCTGGGAGTATGCGTAATTCAATTCATTTTTTAGGTACGACTGCCATACTGTCGGTGTTCACATTCCTCTTCCTGATACCCTTTGTTGTCGATCCCGCCATCTCAACAATCATTGCGGATTATGATCCGGTGCCGGTGACGTGCATCGTCATCGATCATATCTATGCGGAGGGCATCAAGAACTGCAGCTGGAGCTCCTGTCGCGAGGGCTGCACCTCATCACTCACAAAGTAAGTAAAATAATCCTACTTAAGCCTGTCAATCATTTAATGAGAATTGTTATAATGAGCATAATTCTGACCAACAGGTGCCATCAGTTGTTTGTCAACTATACGCGCATACCGTTCAGCGAATGGGAGCGCAATCCTCGAGACTTGGAGAGAGTCAACTGGGATGTTAGCTACACAAAGTTTCTCATCAATTCCGAGGGTTGCGGCTATCCGCCGACGACCAACTGCAGTGTCTTCGCCAGGCAATATGGGTAAGCTACAACTGAACTCCACTCCTTTCCTAGATTTTATACTAAAATACAACTCTCTGTCTTTTCTCCCATATAGCTTCTCTCACATTGGAGAGCCATTTCCCTGTTATTATAGTCGCGCCTATCCAGAAGTTGTCATCGGACGTTATTCGTGGGAGAATAATCTGTATCATTTGGTGCTCTCGCTGATCATACCGAATGTGCTGTTTGCCATCTCGATTGGGGTGCTCAGCTATTGGTATTGTCCTTGCTGCGAGAAGGCGTGCAACAAATCGTCGCGCGTCTATGCCGAAAAGTTTCCAACCAAGGAAGAGTGAGTTATTTTAAGTCAAACTCAAGCAAGCATCTAGTTTTTATGTTCTCATCTATACAAAAGATACTTAACCTACCCTCTCTCTTCCCGCCCCCTCTCTCGTAATGTAGTAGAACCCATCCACACACACACAACACACACACATATATATATTTATATATATAATAAATATCCATTGTGCCTTGTATTGAGATTGTCAAAACTAATCGTTTAATCGTTAATCGTATATTGTTAATCATATCGTTATCGATCGTAAATGTAATGCAATAATCCTCCTAAGCGATGTTTGCCTCCAAAAAAAAAAAACTAAATTCTGTTAAATTAATTGTGAAACTCCTCGATTTTTTAGTTTTAAGTATCATTTCCTCCCACACAGTCGAGACTTTTTTCATGCGTTTTTTTGTTTTTCTCTCTTTTTGAAAAACTTATTTTCAGGATCGTAAACTGCATGAAATGTAATACGGAAAAGTCGTTATCTTTGAATGTATTTTAAACAGTGCCTGAATTTTTGAGCCTCAGTTTAAAGAGAGTAGGGTTCAAATGCGAGCGATGGATTTAAAACTTAATTTAAGCCGATAAACCAAAAACAGAATACAATCAATTCGTAAATTTCGATGTACTTAAATTCAGCACGCTCACAAAAAAAAAACCTCAAAATAACACAAAAAAAAAATTAAAAGAAATGTTACTCTGAAGTGTCCTTAGCATATTTTCTCACGCATTTTAGCCGATCTCAGCTTAAAGCTGCCATCATCTCGTAGAGCACCTCCAGAACTCAACGAGTTCCATTTGAGCTATTCAACCAAGACTATTCTTATACAATTAATGAGCACAAAACTGATAAATATGCATATTAAATACATATATACAACTATTTCGTATATTAGTTAACAATTATATAGCTAGATGTTCTTTGGTATTTTCAAATACATTTTACAAGAATTATGCACTTGTCCAAGGGAAATAAATATTATTATTCACTCAACATCGCTCAGTTCATATTTGACCAAAAAAAATAAAAATTTTATCCAACCTATATGGAATATACATAAATATTATAAATAAATATATATTTAGCATGTTTAAATTTTTTTCTATAGATATTTAGATTTGATTTGCATGTTTTGTTTTTAGAACTTTGGCATGTTTTCAATTACTATAGCTACAATCTTTATATTATATATATACTATATATATATTGCTTATAAGTACTTGAATTAGAAACGAATTTCAATCACTTCTTTTAGCAAACTTCTGTGTCACAGTGACGAAGATGATGAAATGGAATACTAGCAAAAACCAATTAGTTAAAATAGCAAATTAACTTTGTAGTCTGTACCAACACAAATACATAGACACACACACACTAATACACTCTTACACAGATACACAGAACACATTTAGCTTATAAATATTATATATATATATAGTATAATGAAAAGCCATCTGCCATTACTATATAGGACACATGTACTTCTAGGGGAGCATTGAGATTGACACACTTTTCCTGTTACAATCTATTCAATTATTAAATCATTGCAAATTTGCCATCATATTGTTATGCTATATATAAATATATATATATATATATATTTATTTATATATATATATATACACATAGAGCTTGAGTTTCAAATTTAAAGCTTTTCTGTTTTCGACTTTCGCTCGCTTTTAAACGTATATCAATGCTCCGCCTATCCATGATATATATATAGAGATCATTATAAAAATCTCAATTTCTCTACATTTAAAAAAAATGAAAAAAACCTAACAAAAAATTGCTTGTTTTCAAAAAATTGTGATAGTAGTCATAAACAAAATATTAAGTAAAATTCGTAAAAGAAAAAAAAAACGTCAATAAATCAAATAATTGTATACTTAGGCATACAATTTAACTGAAGCGTTTTGGACCAAAGATATTCAATTGGCTAAAACTCTTTCTGGTCCTAACGGTACATTTGATCGTACTCAGAACTCTTTTGAAAACAGATAGACACATGAAAAGCAGAACCAAAAAATATATAAAGCATTCACCACCAACAATAAGAAAACGAAATCAAATTCACACACAATTTCCATCATTTTGAAATAGTTTTAAAGATCTAATGTAAAAAATTAACATTTAATGGATTAATAATAATAATAACAAGTATATACAACGTATATGTATACAATATAGATATATACATATATATATATATATATATATAGCTTATTAGCAGAACCGATATAACGCACGTTGCTTATGAGAATTTTTTAAATCATACAAAACAAACCGAAAAACAAAAACTAACAAATATTTGAATGCAAAAATGATTAAAAATTTTTTACTTAACGTGTCTTTATCAATAAACAAATTTAACAAGCTAACGGCATAATTAATAAACAAATTACACTAAAAAAAAATCGAAGCAAAACAAAGAGAACAACAAATGAGCGTTTTATTTTTGAGGGAGAGATAGGAAAACACGGAGAGTGCTCCAGTCTGCAGATGTGATGCTAAAAGGAGCACACAGCGGACTCCTGAGGTATTCTCAAGAGAAGGCTGGCCTGCATAGGGTCAAGTTCCTTTTAGGGATAGCAGCGGAGAAAGATTAAGGTTAAAGAGTTTTCAATAAATTAAAGGCCTGAATGTACTAAGTAACTGTGTATGAGAGAGTGAGGGAGAGTGCAAGAGAGAGAGAGTGCGACAGAGAGTAAAAGAAAACAGAGAGTGAGAGCTGGGAAAGCTTTTGAGCTACCTTTCTTTTCCACAGCGCAGGCGTTTTGGGAGAGGTTTCGTTGCCCTTCTCCGCGTTAAGGGTTTGTTTTGACCATTTAACTTTCGTTTTCTCGCCTTGTCGAAAGTAAAAGTGCTCAACGCAACGACGAACATAAATTTGTTATTTGTCCAGCGCTGGTAGCGATTTGCTCCAGAAATTAAAACAGTTGCATGCGAACACGCAAGGAAGACAAACGTGAATTCATCCTTGGTTGGCGCCCAAGTCAAAAGTAAAACTCATCGAAAATATAAAAAAAAAAACAGATAACCATTCTTAGGTTCTCAGCTTATTTATCAATAATGCAAAACGACAGAGCTAGTATAAACAACAAAGTTGTTTTTGGTTGACAAACAAATAGAACAAACAAAAATCCCCACTCAAAAAGAAAACACCACCTGCAAACAAACGGAATCACATTGAAAACGGCGTAGGGTGAACGAGGGATAAGGGACAGAAAACAACTCCAAAATCAACAAGTCGTAAATTGGATACATCGTATAATGGCGCGTCGCAAGGATAAGCCGCGCCTTATACCCGAACAGGATAAGCGCATCTGTCGCTCCATTTGCCTCTGCCAACTGACCATGGTGTTGTCCTGTGTCTCCATTGTATACCTCAGCGTGGCCATCTACTCCCCATCCATGAAGTAAGTTTTTGAACCTACTACTTCAGTTATACTTAATCAATTTCCGCCCCGTAGAGCCTTTAAGTCGGGCTTTGAACTGGATCCGGTCATGTGTCAAACGGTGGACCGTCAAATGCCCAACAATTGTCCTTGGGCCTCGTGTGGCGAATGGTGTTTGACACGCACAAGTGGTTTCTGTCCGCAAATCCATTCGGTGGTGCGACGCAATGGCACCGATATACAGCTCAACAATTGCACCAACATCTCCAATACATCCTGCGCCATGGTAAGTAACTGTTACTGGACCCTCAACACCCATCCCATACCACCCACCCTCCTCAGCTAGCACCAGTAAAGACGTCATCGCTATTGTCTAGAATGCCTGAGTATCGACGTGAGTCACAGCAAGAAGTTGTTTTCTTATACCCTGCACCCACAGCAAAGAAGGTTGGGCACATTCAGTAAAAAACTAATAACATTATTCCTTTGGAAATATTCCTTCTGAATAATAAGTTTTGGTAATATTCAAAATTCAGGGCGATTTTATAACTGCTCTTTACAACATTTGCTTTCTACTGGGTATCTGCTAGTCGAGCTACAACGCTTCAAAATGTTCTGATTATTGTGGTTTCTTAATGAGACACATAGCAATACAAAAGTATTTCTAGTGGCGCCACAGAACTTTACCATCATTGAGTAGGCCATTAAGTTGAAGGACACGCAACAAAATATTTAATATATTTCTCGCCGCTAACAGATTGACCTGGGTCGCCTCAACAAGTTCAACTGCAACAACGGCACCGTGTGCAACAACATACGCGGCGTCTTTAACTGCTCCAATGGCAAGTGCTTCAAGTACCAAAGACATTCTAAGTTTTAATTTTGTGCCACTTCCCCACCCAACAGGACACTGCAAGAACATGTCCGAGTTCTTTTTGTGCCACCACAAGCCTGATGGACAAGTCGTCAACTCGGCCAAGGATAACACAAAGCTGAACGGCTTCTTTGAGTGTCATGGGGTGCAGTGCACCAAGATCAAGCGACCATTTAACTGTGATAGGTACTGCTCCCGAATTACCACAAGCAACATCAACACGCTTCTGATGCATGTGAGTACAGCCTAATCCTGGCTCCCACCCAGAGGATCTCTGCTTATACGTTTTTGGTTATATATTCCAGGAGGACAATTTAATTGCTGCGTCATGTGAAAACGCGGTTGCCTTCAATGAGGCACGCGGCAAGGAGCACGGCGTCCGTATTGAACCAACCGAATTCTGGAAGGAGGAGGATGACAATTTGTTGACCAACTGTGCAACAGTCACACGCGGAGCCGACAATCGAACAATCTAGTAAGTGTATCCAAGGAAGCTAGTAAAATCCTTTCAGGCATGCTGATAAGTCTCCGTAGTCATCCGATTTTAAGAAAGGAAATCTTTTTAACCTAGTACCCAAAAAAAGACCTACAACTTCAGGAAAACTCAAGTGAATTTCCATCCCAAGCTCAACTTGATATTAGTTTGCCCTGTAGATCAGTTCTACATACAATTTTAAGTCAAAAATCTTCTGCTTTTCCAGCGCTACTGATTGCCTGAATGGCACATTGCTGGAACACGATATACTACCAGCTCCTTCTATGAACTTTACACAGTTTTGGAGTATCTACGAGAATAGCACGCATGCGGTTGACCCCGAGCAAAAATTTCTGCCCAACCAGGCCAATCTGACCATTTTCAGTTGGAAAAAATTGTTCATCAACCTCGAGGGTTGTGTGAATACGCTGAGGGGGGAATGCAAGGACTTTGTGGCCCGCTATGGCAACGATGGCGACAACAACACGGCTCAGTCACGCTATCAGTGTTACTACAACAAGGTAAATTACAACAAACAAAAACTGGACTCGGATTTCAATTACAATATTCGCCTTGTTTCTGTAGGATGCAAATGTGGATTTTGTGGTTGCACGTTATGATCTGGATAAGGTGTATCGCGAGCTGCTCGTCTCGCTGATTGTGCCGATTGTGCTGTTTGTGGTATCCTCCATATCGCTGTGCGTCATCACCAAGTCGGTTAAGGTGAGTGGTTAAATAATGAAATTCGACAGTTCAAGTTTCACAATTTCATATCAATTACAGGTGGGTGACGATGCGAAAATGCGTTGTGTTTGCGCTGGCGACAATTCGGACGATGATGTATATGGCCATAATGCCAGATCAAAGCAGCCGGAACAAATCTACGATACGGATGACGATGTCGTCGATTTGGAGCATCAGGCGGGTGCTATGGGTGAGTTGGAACTATCGCCACAGGATCAACCGCATCCGCTGGACACACATAATATGATTGGCAGCACCAAGTCACTGATACCACTCAGCCCAACCGGTGGATCGAGCTACGTTGGTGAGCAACCGAACTTCGTCGAGGATCAGGACGAGAAGGCAGCTAGTTGCGATGTGCCCGAAAAACCACTGGTCATACTTTAAATAAGCACACTTTAAATGAGACTCGAAAAAGGAACTTAACGCTAAGAAGCCGTTATTCTTTATATTGAATTCTATACAATTTTTATAGGAACTGGGAACTGAACTTGTATTTTCACTCAGCGCTATTTATCTACGCATTTATACAAACGTATTTATACATATATATTTATATATATGTGTAGCATAGAAAGGAGCAACGACTACAACCAAAACCATCTATTTATATTCGGCCTTTCACTTGATTATCATTTCAATTTATATAGAACTTTGTACAACTCTAAAGAGCTTTATTAACCCCTCTAAAAATGGGTTATGCGACCAATTCAGAAAAAAATCATATAAACATTAAATAGAGTATATCTGCCCAACGTTTGGTTCAGTGGATGTGCTTTGGAGTTTCGAAATAAGTTGCATTTATACATGAATTTATACATATTCCAAATGAAAGGAATATGGCTGTAACAAGAAACCAACGATAATCTAATAGTCAGTCTGCTGAACCATATAAGTTATATATATAGGATTCCCAACGGGAACCACACACCAACATTTATTGGGAAAATGCATTTATTTAGTAAAAACGACAAATCAAGTGAAATGTTACCAAAAAGCACAAACTAAAAACGGACTTTGCCATGATTTATCCATTTAGTAGCTATGGAATATACTCGATTTTGTTTAGCCTGATCTATGCGAATATATATAAATAACAAAGATAAGTTAGGAGCACAGACAAAAAAAGAAACTGCATGCTTAACTTTCTACACTTTTGATTAACTACTTATAAGATATACATATTATATATTAGATATATATACTTATTGAAGCTATTTAAAGAATAAAGCATTTGCGATTCTCATAATGAACACCTACCTTGATCTCCTCTTGACGCTTGAACTCAGCGGCCATCAATTGGCGACGCACATGCTCCGTGATGACCTGCTCTCGCGCTGGTGGACCTTCGCCCAGCTGATTCAGCTTGACCACAACCTAAATGGGCAAACAGTAAAGGGTAGAGGAAATTCTTTTAAGAAAACATAAAAAGCTTACCTTAGTCTTATCATTATTACCCAAATACTCTTTTAATATTTTGCCACTTAAAATTTGGCGCCCAGCAAACCACAGCTGAGCCTTGGAGGGTTCAATCACCTCTTTGGAGGCCTGAGTGCCAGTCAGATCCTCCATATTGGTGAACTCCATTTGAATGGTGTCATATGGAGGCAACTTCATGGGATAAACAATCATAACAGCTCCACGTAGAATATTTAAAGCCTCTTGAATAATTTTTAGCGTCAGAGTTTTCGAAGATTTGCATAGTTTCTGCAAGAAAATTGGATGAGCCTAAGTAACTTTCCTAATATTTTAATGTTAATACCTTATCAATCATTGCCTTGGCATCAGTCATTGCACCTGCAAGCACCTTGCGCATGGCTTCGTTTGCCTGTTGTCCATTGCGACGGCACAGTGGATCCTTGCTGAGAGTAAAACCACCCATTGGTATACACTTCTCTGCGAAGGCATCCTTCAGTTTGAGCTCCTCGATCTGGTCATCGTTTAGGCCCTGCATCTCATGTGGCAGCATGGTGCCATGGTCAGCCAACTCCTCCATTTCCATGCAAAGGCGCTGAATTTTTAAGCGTCCATTGAAAACAGATATCAGTTCGCGAATAACGGTATCTGTGGCTTCGGTCACACTGGTCTCGTATAAAAACACATTCTCATCGCCGCGTTTCACGTGTAGCACAACCATTTTATTACAAATATATTTTTATTTTGTTTTATGCTCAAATTTATTTTAATAATTCCCTGACAAAATCAGCAATTGTTTTAAACAACTTCGGTTGCTATGAGGCAAGTAAAATGTTTTTGTATTGTAATCGTCTGAAACTAACCGGCAACTTTGCCACTATAATAAAGTAGGCATGGCAACGCTGTTTGATCAATCGTTGTTTTTACCGGTGGAAGGAGAAGAACAATAATAAAAAACGATCTTTGAATTTATTGCACAAATTTGTCGTTTGTATGTTTACTACGTGTAATTAGCCATCTTCGTACACAATAAATAAATATTTATATTTATATATTATCTAACTTACAGTTAAAATGCACCTGTGTAGCGCATAGGGGGTAGGGTAAAGTACAAGTAGCCTTAAAATATAAACAACTTAATGCATTCCCAAAGAGTATATATACAAATTGCAGATGCCCATGTCATTGCTAGCCTCTGGCTACCGTTCTGGTTATCTATCTTGGAGGGAAACCGTAAATAAGATCCATTTAAATAATGTTCACAAGTGCGTTAACAGTTAACTTAGAGAGCGTTTCTTTGAGCAGTGTGCGAAATTTAGCTCTCCTGTAGGGAAATTCATTTGTGCCGTGTTCCGGGCGAACCCAATGAAATGGGCGGTTATCTGAGCACACGCCGGAAATTTTCCATCTCATATATACTAGTCGATAATCTAAAATGAAAAACAACTTGTTACACAAACTGAATCTATATCATGATATGCTGTAAAAAAACGCACCTGCCAAAGGCATTAAATAACGCCACTATTTCTGTGCGTGACAATCTGAATATTGAATCAACCTCAATATGTGGATTATCCCAAACTCCACTCTCCGTTGCCAAGTTCAGTTTCTCCGAGTAGAGAATTTTTAGAGCGGTACCCAGACCTTGTGTTTGTAACTTGCCCCACAGCTTGCACTTGTCACAGCCCACACAGTCCATAATCCTGGATATATTTCGGAACTTCTCCTTGTAGTCATGCTTGAATTTGCTGGACGCAATACCACTGCTAAAGAGCGCATTCTCATTGAAATGTGACTGGAATGATCTGTAAATTGATAAAATTAAATAAAATGCTGACGCAGACACATTATTCATCATCATGACTCACTCAATGACTGAGAGCATATCGTTCATGGCCAGCTTGACTTCTTCATCTTCCACCTCAATGCCCGTGTAGTATTCCTCGCGACGCAGATAGGGTGCCGCCTTGGCCAATGCTCGCAGCTCCACCAGATATATAAAGTATAAATTCCTTAGCCAGTGCGGACCTTCGCCACTTGTGGTTTCCGGACTGAAGCGTTGCTTAAACTCCATGACATTGGGTCCCCAAATGCCCTGGGGATCAAGGAAATCCTTTGTCTCCGATAACAGATATTTGGAGCACAAGTGAATGTTAATGCTAGAATGCAGTCCAGAAATTATGCGATAAAAGGCGCGCTGCTCCAGGCACACATTACGCAAATCTAAGTGTGGCATATAAGTGGAAAACTCATTGGACGTTTCCTTGTTGCCACCAAAACAATTCTCTAGATAGATGCTCTTCCAAATGCGATGCGCCGAGTCGCCTTTGTAGCCCGTATAACGTTCCGGATTGAGTAAAAGATCCACATACTGGGCACCCACATCCTGATCATCCACAATGCAAAAATCCTCCTCGGCCTCATCGTGCTTGGCCCACAATTCGAACTCCTTGTGCGCCTGATCACTTATGCTGGTGTCCAGGAATCCGAGCGCACTGTTAAAATCTTCCGCATCCGAACAGCTTCTCTCCACTTGCGCCTCTTTTGTATACTAAAAGTACACAAATAAATTTCAACTTAGCGACACATCTGTGTAAATATTACCTATTTTAGGTTGCAAACAACAATTAATTAAAAAAAAAACATCTGGGTTATATCATAAATGAGGGGGCGTGTGAATCAATAAGCCACGTCATTCCACAGTTGCTGACATGATACAAATGATGATATCCATGCGGAAGAGCAGAAGATTCAATGCATTGATTACAGACAACAATATTTTCATTGACAAACTTGAAGATTGTAAATTATTTATGGAATGGGATCTTTAACAACCATTGAGCGAAGAGATTATAAATACCAACAAAACAGTTCAAAAACAACAAAATCAAATTCAATTAATTCGCTTTGATAACAGGAATAGCTATCAGTTGATAGCCGTATAAAACAACTACAGTGGTTGCTCAAAATACCGATAATTAAGATTTTGTTAATCAAGTTAATACATAATGAAAATTTAACGTTATTTCGTGGTATTGAAATAAAAAAAAATACGTTTTCCAATTTCTGATAATTTTTGCAATACCCACCTTATATGACGCACCCTTTTCTCTGTGCTCCACACTATCCTTGATGCCCTCGGGTATGGCCTTTTCCTCGCAGTTTTCCACCTGACAGAAGCGGATGGCACAGCGACTATCATCTGGCCAGAAGGGGCACTCCTGCTTCAAGTTCACCTTGTAGAATCGAAAGAAGTTTTTCACCAGCAGACTTTGCAGTCGTGGATAGACTTTCATATTGTTGAAATGATCCACGGTGTCCACATCACAGCTGCAATCGTTTATCGAGCCTTCCAGCTGTGAAAGTTTTTCATTTATTTTTTTTTTTTGTACGCTTGAGTGCAGTTACTCCTCACCAACCCAAGTGGTGCACTCACCTCACAGAAGCAATTTTTGTTAGTGACAGCATCATCGAGAGCTGCGAAATATCCGCCCGTTAAATCCGTCCAATACAATAGCACAAGGAATGCCAGAGCCACTCCACTTGTGGCAAGCACATTTCGACGCACTTTCCCCGACGTCGACATCGTGTCTGTTCCGTCCCTGCGTGCTTGTGTGTGTGTATTTGTATATTTGTAGATGCTTTCTGTACTCTTTCTTAACGTGCTGAGTTCAACTTATTCTCACTGGTTGCTTTAGATCAATTCGTTAAATCAGAAAATTGCATGGTATTTATGTACCGCATTGTTTGTATCAGACGCAGCTGACTTTGGACACGTACGTTGATATCAATATGTGTGTGAGTAATGCGTGTTGAGAGCATCGATACTTCGATACCATATGTGTCTGGCAGCACGGATGACGTTGCCACATCAATGAATTCACAATCAGTTCGTTACATTCAAAAAACTACAAGAATGAAGAAAGCGAAAAAATACCTATTGCGAACACATTTAGAATTTTTAACTTTTGAAAAAAGTCGATATTTGGAAAATGACATTTTATATAAATCGAATCGATTTGCGTACAAAATGTCATTTAACAATTTGCAGAAAACGGTTAATATAAATAACATTTTGACGAAGACACTTATATTTTGTATCCTGTAAGTTTAATGCTATTTTGCTTATGGTTTTCTTTGAACTGTTTTCGAATTAAGTTTTCCAATCCCTATCCTCACTTAGTAATATTCATATTTTGCAATCAAATAAAGCTGTATATTAAAAATCAGAATACACTCATATTATTTGACTTTGCATATTTGATATCAAATTCCAATGTTATTGAATTGTCTTCAATTGATTGCTAAATGTTAATATTGTTGTTGGTTTTTTTGTTTGATGCTGTTAATTAATTACCTCAAATATTGATTTCGATCTATTCTTTTGCCGTCGACTGCATCTTTTGTTCCCATGACATACCCTAGGCCCCTTTCGATTTACATGATCCTCAATATGCAAATTGAACTCTCTCGGTTCGTCTTGTCCCTAAATCAGGTCAGAAACGACGGGGGGTGAATTGCCCTGGCTATGGGTATGGATGAGGGCAGGCGGGTATATGATTGAGCATAAATCGCCTTGGGCATTATTATTTTAGAAGACTAAATGCAAAATATGTAACCACAATGAAAAACATATATTTTACAAACTCCTTTTGTGGTTATAGAATTTTGAGATATTGAGATGAATTTATGAAGTTTTGATTTGTTTGAAGTAATTTAAAATTGTTTAAGAAGCAATTGAAAATTTCATAGTTTAAATGTACTATTTATGACACTTTGTAAATTTTAATTTCAATTCTTAAAGTTTATTTCATGATCAATATAGATATGTATAAAGTCACTAATAAAGAATACATTTTATTCTTATCGTGCATCCTCTTTTTTAATAATCGTTTTTATCCTTACTTTGTCAGAATTCTTGTGCATTCTCATTATCATAGTGCAGCCGCCAGGACTCCATAAAGTTCCCACGAAAAAGTGAAAATACATCAACGGGATGAGTCTAAAAAAAACACACACAAACGGTATAAAAAAGAGGAAAAATCAGCAAAAAAAAATGTACATAAGGAAAGGGTTTAATCAATTTTTTTTAAATACGACGATTAATGTATAAAAAACGCAGACACAAACATGTGTGGCCAAAAGGAGAGGACGCGGACCAAGGCGACCCTCGGCATTGTTCGAACTGAAAGGGAATCATCACGAACGCCGACTCAAATCGGCAATCGGGCGACTCATTTGCATACGCAGGACGAGATCCTGTTGGCGAAACCACCACCACCAACACAACACATCGCTGCCTTATCTATTTGCCTTTGCCCAGGGGCCAGGCTCGGGCTCCTGCTCAGGTATACAAATGTGTGCTCACACGCACACAGAATGATAAATAAGTTTTTTTCTCGATTTTTTTCTAAACTTTTTTCACTTTTTTTTTACCACTTTCAATTTTTTTTCGTGTTGTGTTATGCAGCGTTTTATTCAGATTTCTTTAGCCTGTCGTGTGAAGTTTTGTCAAGGCCTGCAAGGATATCTGTCTGAAGCCTGGGAACATCCGCGAAACTGCCAGACAAACGATGAGACAGACGCTCAAATACTTGTCTTGTCCTTTTTTTGTCTGTTTTTTTTGCTTGATATTTGATTCTGCTGGGCGTTAGTCGTGCAGTATGCCAAGGCTAATTAGTAGCGATCACAAAATGCCGAAATTTAAATCTTTCCGAAATGTTTGGCAGTAGATTTAAGTTTGCTTTTGTGCCAAACCACGTAAGTAACAGATTATGCAATTTTTCTTTCCCAGCCACTATGCAAATTTCTTAAGCTGCTTAGATTTATGCACTCATAATTGCATTCCAACAATGTTTGACAACAGTGAAAACGTCAACAGCTCAGCATCTTTGACAAAGCGCATTTGCATTTGCAACACTGCAAAAAATATACATATATATATCCTGCGGCGCTGACTTGCCAAAATAGTGCAAATAAAACCCTTGTAAATTTGCATAGGTTGAATTTTTGGGCACTTGAGATTTGCATACTCTAAGCCCTAAGAATGATGCGCAAACGAGAAACAAGAACGGGTTGCAAAATTTGCCAGGCACACTTCGGGGTTAATTTGTGATGTGTGAAAAAAGGTTTTTGCCAATAATCCTTAAGTGCCAATGATTACATCTGTTCTTTGGTTTACGACTAGCTCTGCAAAGAGAGAGGCAAACAGGCATCGAGTACCTGCTATCGTCGCACAGAACAAGTGGCTAAGAGAGAGAGAGAAAGAAAGAGAGAGCGGGATGCGTCGCTCTTTTATTACTCTCTTTCGGCTCGTTTCTTTCGTTTCTTTTACTCACTTTCTCCAGCTGGTGGCCTGTGACTGGCCTTGGCGGCCGCTAAGCAAGCGGCGAGAACCTTGAGCATTGGTCAGTTTGTTTCTGGCTTTCGCAAGGTGCAGTCGCGATCAGGCATTACAAAAAAAGAACGGTTAGCTAGCGCTTTACTTCAATAATAAGTGTATGTGTGCCTGTGTGTGTAATTTTGCATATAGCTGGAAAACTGTGCCGCATTCCAAGCGCATGCCACACAAATGCGTCGTCTATGGCTGTCCTGCTGATCCAGCGCACAGTTATGTTTGTCTTCCGCTAACCGTTACAGTTAAATTCTGTAAAAAAAAGCAGAACATATAAAAAGTCGCTTAACTTGTTTGCTGTCTTCAGCTTTAGACATCTCTGTATGTGTGTACGTTTGTTTCTGTGTGTATCTTGTCTCGGGACTTTAATGGAAGTGCTAAAAATGAAAGAGTTTCAAAGACCACATCAAAAACAAAACAGTTTTGCAAATAGTAGTTGAATAAAACTAAGAAAAAAAACTTAAAACTATAAAAAAAAACTTGCGGCTGTGTGTGCGTGTGTGTGTTTGTCCAACGCCCGTCGTTTACCGTTAGTGTAAACCGTTTGATCGGTATTTGAATTCGTGTTTCGGTTTCTGTTTGTTTTGGCCATCATTCAATGAAAGAAATTCTTTTAGATACCAGTATATCGTTTGTTGTTGTTTTTTCGAGAGTCTTCAGAACGCATAATTCTCTTGCTAAACTCTACTTGGCAAAGAGTAAGACAGTGCGGGGAATAAAGGGGGAAACGTGTCGTTGATTTTGTCGTCGCGCCTTATGCATCTGACCCACTTATCGATTTGGTGCCGGACTTGGTATTCATGATGGCGTAGGCGTGTGTCAAGTAACCGAAGCAGGGCTCTACGGCTCTTAGATGCCTGACCCAAAATACGTGCCAGCAGTTTTTTTTTAGTTTTGCTTTTGGGATTCTAGAAAAGCAGTTGCTTTTTTGGGCACAGACTCTTTTTGTACAGGGTGCAGCAGCTATTTAGCACAGTAAAAAATGTGTAGAAATGATTATATCAAAACTCTACAAATGGGATCGGTAACTATTTTATTGTTGGTCGCTAGAGCAGATAAAGAAATTCTTATTTATAGAACGCGTCATAAGGGAATTAGATTTAGTATTGTTCTATTCTAAGTATCGAATCAACAATTTTCTTTGAGTACATTAAATTATTTTCTTCGTATTAAAGATTAAGGATTGTCACACGCCTGTAATTAATGGCAATGGTTTCTAAATTGTTTCTTTTTGGCCCTCCAAGAAATTTCCGGTTATTTTTCTGCGTGAAAGCGTCGCACGTGAGCCACAGCCAAAGTTCCATCTCCAGCTTTAAGTCTAGCGCCAAGCGGGTGTGGTTTTTGCGGTAGTTAATTGTCATTGAGCTGTTGCTCTTCCATTTACCATTTCCATTCTGTGGCCATTGTCAAGTGTTAGTGTCCAAGTACTATTCATTGCCAGCACTTTCGCTAAAGATCTTTAAGTGAGATATTGCGCATCGTTTCAAATTTTGTGTTTTTTATTAGGTGGTTTTTCTTTTTCTTTTTTTCTCCGAGCCAATGAACTTTCTATTTCATTCATAAAATTGTAAAACATGGAAACGTTTAAATTTAATTGGCCGAAAACTAACAAGAAAAAGAAAAAGATGTCCAACAATAAGTCTTATATTTTGTTTACCCAAGTAAAATACGAATAAATATTTGAGTTTTATAATTTGAATATTTTATATTAATATTATCATTATACTTTTAAAATAAAAATGTTTTCTACATTTTTGTTAATTCATTTTTTCTGCTTACTACCTGTATTCAGAATTATTTTGCAACCAGTAGGCAAACCAGTTTGAGTACATCCAGCCAACTACCTTTCAATTTACCATACCCATACCCATTCCCATTACCATTACCATTGTCATTACCATACCCATTCAAGTTGTCCCAAATACATTTTAATTAGGCCCAGAGTACGGAATGCTTGGCTTGTAGTTCTCGATTGCTCCGTTACACAAATACGTATACGTAATATAGAAATGGGGCACACTAGCAACGCTACGGCCAGAACCAGCACCTGCCACAGAACCAGCTTTAAGCTGCAAACACCAAGCCTCCAGCACCCACTTTTTTCCTCAGAATGTGGCAAAGAGAGTCAAACTCCAGAAACGGGTTTAGCGGAAACTCGTAGATCTCGCAGAACAAGTTGGCGCTTATCAGTAGGAGCAATGTGTGCTCTTTCTAGGCCAATGATCTTAGCCGCAACTCAAAAAGTTGCAACAACAACAACTTTGATCTTTATGTTACGTCACAGGCCTTTTGGGTTACATGGGCGCCGTTGACTCACATTGCTGTGTTCGAAACTCAACTTTCACTTGGCCAATTTCGTTTTTCTCCTACTCACTCACTCACTCTCTCTCTCTCTTTTAGATTCTTGCAACGAGATGAGCACGTGAGCTCACTTAATCATCTTCAAAATCCACTTAGAACGATTAATGATAAATTTAAGAAGCAAAATGAGCACTTCAGGCAACAGCATAATTTACACATTGAGTTTCATCCTATTGCTGGCTGGTGCTCAGGCCCAGGATGAATCCCTTGCAGGCAGTTTTCTCTCCGGTCTGCTGGACACGATAACGAGCACAGCGGATGCTAAGGATTGTCCGGGTGTCTGTGTACACACACTGGCCACGCTCATCTGCTACGAGGTCCTCGACGATGTGCCCTGTCCGTCGCTCACCATGAAATGCTGCATTGAGAATGCGCCAGGAAAGAATGCAACTGCTGCTGCTACTACGCCCAGGATAACAACAACAACGACGAGCAGCACGACAACGCAGCGCAGCACCACAACAGCAGCCAGCACTAGCACCACTAGGCGCATCGCAACCACAGCTAGCACCACACCCAAACCCAAGCCAAAGCCGCAACCAAAGCGACCCCCAACAACAACGGCAGCGCCTACAACCACCACAAAGAAAGCGGCAACCACCAAAAAGGCAACCACTGGCAAATTGAAGGACAAGGATGAGGCCAGCAAAGTGGAGGATGAGAATAGTAAGTAAAGATTTATCTGCATCTTATAACAGTTATTCCAACTTTATTAAACTCTCAGAGAACTGTACGGGAGTTTGTGTTGCGGATCGCATTGCGGAATATTGTGAAGCGTATTTGACAAGCGGCGGACTTTGCAAGGAAGGCACCAAATGCTGTGTCTCCCTTGACGAGTACTCCAACGGCAAGCTGCCCAAGGATATTTATATACCAGCCAGTGAGTTATGCCAAATCTCTTCACGAGATGATTCATTCTCTTTCCTACCGATACAACCAACCTTTAACTGAGTAAACTTAGCTAAAACTTGACAACCAAAATCTTTCCCTTATGCAGAGCACATGGGCAATCTCAAGGGCAATCAAACGTTGGCTAAGACGACAGCTCCAAAAACAAGTAGCACCACTAGCAGCACGTCTACAACCACAACAACCACCAGCACCACACCGGAACCAGCACGCACCAAAACCAACAACAACAATAACAACAATCAAAATAAGCCCATAAAGCACAAGAAACCCACAACGACAACCACAACAGAGGCCGCCACTGAGGAGGAAGAGGAGGAGGAGGACGACGATGAGGAAGAGGTCAGCAATAAGAACGAGAGCAACAATAAGAACAAGGGTCAGGGCCCGGTTCTGAAGGAGTGCGAGGGCGAATGCATGAACGGCATCTTTGCCATCTTCTGCGACGACATCGACTCCGAGGCCTTCTGTCCTGGCGAGGGCAGCTGTTGTGTAACGGGCACTGCTTCCGAGGCACCACCCGCCAAGACACCACCACCCAGCAAACCAGCCACAAAGATTGTCGCCAAACCAGCAGCGAAGCCAGCGCGTCCAGCAGCAACAGCAGCACCACCGCCGGCCGCTGCCTCCTCGGGCGGAGGGGATTTGCTCTCTCAGTTTATATCGTTTGCGGAGAGCACACTGAACTCGCCGGCACCGCCGCCACCACCACCACAAGCACCGCCACAGGTGCCGCGCTGTCCTGGCTTCTGTCTTTTAAATATTATGGCTGCCTTCTGTGAACGTCCTTCGATTCTAGTATCGCATCAGACCACCTGCTCGAAGGGTTCCGTCTGTTGCGACAATTCTCGGGCTGGTGCACCCAAGCCAAAGTTGCCACCACCGACGCCGCCGCCAACGCAACCACCCACTGCACCACCCTATGTGTTGCCCAATACACCCAGTCCGGATCCACGCGAGGAATGTCCCGGCTCCTGCATCGTGAGCTTGCTCAGCTTTACATGCTTCAGTAAGTAGTCCAAGGTACTCATGAAAGTCTCAGTTCATAATTTATTTCCCCGCCAATCATCTCCAGAAAATGCCGAGATGACCGATCTCTTCAGATGCAAGCGTTCGGGTCAAATCTGTTGTGCGCCCAAGAGCAAGATACTCGAGAAGCAACAATTCCAGACACGCAATGACACCTCTTACTTCAACTATCCGTCAATGGGACCACCGCCACCCTATCCAGCACAGCCGCCGCAGCAGCAACAGGTACCACCACCGCCCTATCCACCCACCTCGTATATGGCCAATCAGCCACAAGGACCACCACCACAGCCACCACACCACCCGGCACATGCATATCAACCGGGATTGCCACCACCACCGCCATCCAGCTATAAGGATTACTATGGCCCAGGTCCGGGAGCACAGCCAGCACTTCCACCAGCTGCACTGCCAACGACGACGACAACCTCAACGACGACGACACCACGTCCACATGTCTATTCGAAGTACGTGTGTGGCGTCAAGGGTACCCTGCGAACAGGCCGCTCCCGCAGCTCCCCGTCTCTCAACTATGTCTCCTATGCCCGGGCCAAGTACGGAGTCCAGCGTTCCGCCAGGCAATTGGCCTCATCCTTTGCCGGTGGCAGCAGCAACATTAACAAGTCCAACGAGCGACTCGTGCTCGGCTCCGCAATAGTTCCGATTCAGATTCACAACGATAAACTGGGCGATCTGGTGGACACCAGTGGTCTGCAAAGCAATCAGCTGAGGTCCTATCACGAAGAGCCCGCTCAACTAAAGCAGCTTGAGCCGACTGCAGTAGTTTATCCCGACTACTATCCGCGACCCGTCTACAATCCCAATGCCAACCAGCTGCAGCTGCAGTCCAACTACAGCAGAAGGCGGGCGCGTGTGGTGGGTGGCGAGGATGGTGAGAATGGTGAGTGGTGCTGGCAGGTGGCGTTGATCAACTCACTGAATCAGTATCTCTGTGGAGCGGCGCTCATTGGCACCCAATGGGTGCTAACAGCCGCACATTGCGTCACCAAGTAAGTGCCGAATGATAGTCCAACTAAATCTATACCTAACTTAATCCCATCTTTGATGGCGCTCTTTGCAGCATTGTGCGCTCTGGTGATGCGATCTATGTGCGCGTGGGTGACTACGATTTGACCCGCAAGTATGGCAGTCCAGGCGCCCAGACTCTCCGCGTAGCCACCACCTATATACACCACAACCACAACAGTCAGACGCTGGACAACGATATTGCGCTGCTCAAGCTGCACGGCCAGGCGGAGCTGCGTGATGGAGTCTGTTTGGTCTGCCTGCCAGCTCGAGGCGTTAGTCATACGGCCGGAAAACGCTGTACGGTCACCGGCTACGGCTACATGGGCGAAGGTGGGCTCACTTCAACAACGCTCCACAATAAATTTTTCTAATATTGGATTTACTTTTTAGCGGGCCCCATTCCGCTGCGTGTGCGTGAAGCGGAGATTCCGATTGTAAGCGATACGGAGTGCATACGCAAAGTTAATGCGGTGACGGAGAAGATCTTCATATTGCCCGCCTCCAGTTTCTGTGCGGGCGGCGAGGAGGGACATGATGCCTGTCAAGGCGATGGTGGCGGTCCTCTGGTCTGCCAGGACGATGGCTTTTTCGAGCTGGCCGGCCTCGTCTCGTGGGGCTTTGGCTGCGGTCGAGTGGATGTGCCTGGTGTCTACGTTAAGGTCTCCTCGTTCATTGGCTGGATCAATCAGATAATTAGCGTGAATAACTTATAGTGCGATCAAGTGCCGCAAATGGAACCCCTCACTTGTAGCGATTTCCTCATCATGGGAATGGCCTACGACTGATTTTGGGTTCGCCACGGTGCGTTCGCTCTCTAATCTTTCTAATCGACTGTTAACGTAAACCCATCCTAGTGTAATCTACTCATACATAATCTCTACATCTACTAAAAAGTCCACTTATTATTTAACTATAATGATTATATCGTAGAGTAAAAAAGGCAATCTTTAAAAGTATTCCACCCTTATAATGTAATTCATACAAAATATATATATATAAATATATTGTAAAACTATTTTTGTATATACAAAAAAAGAAAATACAAGAAAAACCGTTCAACATATATTTCATAAAAATGCGTAAAATCCAAAAATTCATTTGCATATATATTTGGTAACGGAAAGTAAGAGAAAAGAAAAAAAAAGTACTTGATCAAAATGCCGGAAGGATGCTTGCTCTAAAAGGATCAAAAGCAATTACGAGAAAAACATTCAAAAAGTATATTTAAATATCTGAAAAATGCTTGCAAGGATAAAAAGAAATTACAAGCAAATCGTTCAACATAAAAATGTAGAAAATCAAAAAAAGTAATTTACATATATTTTTGATAACGGAAAATAAGAGAAAAGAGAAGAAAAATGTCGGAAAGATGCTTGCACCCAAAATATAAACTCCTGGCATCGTTGAGATACTTTCGGAGGCGAGAGGCGGAGCGAGAAATCACTCAAAATCATCTCGCAGAGAACAAGTCGGAAAGGCTGACTTCTAATAAGAGATCGGAGCGCGGACAAAACGCGTTTGCAGAAAAACTTACCCTCATTGGGTATCGAGTGGAAACTGGTAGCGCCAATGCCTACGTCTGCCTCTCTTCATCTTCGTCTCTTCGTTGTCGTCGTCTTCGTCTTCGTCTTTGTGTTCGGGCTTCGCATACAAAAATTCCTCTCCTGCCTGCCTCTTTTTGCTGTTGTTGTTGGTGTTTTTTTTTTAACCCTTTCCTGGCGACGTCGTCTGCTGCGTGATTTTATGTAGCGCGTTTTTCATCTCTTTGAAAGTATCTCAAAGATGTTTCCCCTTTGGAAAGAAGAAAACGAAAGCAGGCTGCTTAGCTGCCTGGCTGGTCTGTCCGCTCGAAAAAGGGTTCCCGAGCTGCCCAGCCGACCAAACGACTAAACAGAAGTTCGTCTGGCCTCGAACAGAGCGGATGGGCAGAGATCAAAATCGAGACGCGATCACGAGTGTTTTCTGAATACAAAATATTAAATCGAAATTGAAATTGGAAACGATCTTCTTCAATAATATTTTAAAACGAATCCTTGTAGTGTTGTAGTTTTGTGTTGTTCTCATTGTTTTTGTTAGTTGATCTTTTCGCATTAGTTTTTGATTTTTGCATGCATTTTGTTTTGGTACTTTGTGTTTGTTGTTCGTGTTTCTTATTTGGTTCTCGTCGTCGCCACAATGGAGGCAAATTCACCCACAACTGCTACGGCAACGATATCAACAACTGCAACAACAACAACAACAGCAGCAGCAGCAGCGTCCACAATAACGTCCTCCAGCTTAGCTCCCTCGCCAGCTGGAAGTACCAAGAGCTACAACATTGTCACAGGAAGCGGAAGTTCTAGCTGCTCCGCTCCACTCCAATCCCTGCCCCAATTGCTCACCACGACCAGCAGCAGCAGCATTGATTTGCTAAAGCAGGAGGACAATCTGAATAATCTCTCGCTAGCGAGTGCTCTCTCCGAGGGTCAACGTTCACTCTCCGGCGCACCGTCGGCCTCCTCCAGTCCCATATTGAGTCCGCAGGGCAAAATCTTTGGGCGCAATGCAAATGGCACATGTAAGTAGAAATTGAAGGACACTTTAAAGAAGGCTTTCAGAGATCATAAAATATTACTATTAGAAATCAATAATTTATATATAACTTTCAATAAAAAGTTAAAAAATCTATGGCAATATTAATATTCTTATTATTATAGTTTAGCTAAATTTAGTTTCAACAGGCTATCTATAATTTATGCCACGAAAATTCATCAAAGATTTTTTTTACAAGATTTAAAAAAAAAATATAATTTTTTGTTGTCATAAAAAATAAATTCAGAAAGAGAAAAATAACTAACATTTAAAATTCGATTCGAGTTCTGACAAGCGAAGCACCAAAAGTTTTTATCCAAAAATTTTGTGTTGATTTCATTAAACCATAGTTTTTTTTTATTTTTAAAGTCACTTAACATATTTCAATTTATTGACTTTTAAAATGTTTATTTTGACCAAAGATTTTCAAATCTAACAAGACAATCTTCGTTTCTTAACTACTCTTCTACGCCTCTCTCCTCCTGAATTAATTCAGTTGAATCTGAACTTATTCAAATCTTTCGATTCCTCGTTTATTTTCTGCTCTTTATATTCATATAACTTGTTAAAAAAAAAGTCGCCTTTTGTTTCGAAAATTTCCCGCGCTTTTGAAGCTCACAAGCTGTTGTGGTTTTTTTCTTATTGCAACGGCCTAACGGACTTTTGTGGAACGCAACAATAGAAAAAGTTGCCGTTGGAGGCTGTTGAGCCGCCTCAGCTTTGGCTTCAGCTTCAGTTACGCTTTCAGTTCCGGTTTCCACTTCCTTGGTGCTTGGGGTCGAACAACCACCCCTGAGTAGCACTCAAGTCAGGCACGATCGGGGCGTCTATTTTGCAGGATGTCGAGCATCAGGTAGACCAGGCAATCGCAATGGCAGACGCCTTCCTTGCAGCCGCGTCCAATGAAAAACGCGCGAGTGCCTCAGGTATAACGGTTAAGCGGCAGCAGCCGTTAACTTACCCTCAACATGATAGGCTCAATTCAGGGGTAACTTGAAAAAACCAAACAAAACAATAAAATAAGAAAAAAATACTATAAGATCCACCCCAGGCTGCTGCAGGGTTAGAATCGTTGTCCAAGCCAACGGCAGACGTCGCCTTTCAATCACATTTATCGTGTTTGGTTGTCGCCGTTGTTATGGTTATGGTTCTTCCACTTGCTTGGATTCAGCTTGGCCTGGAGTGCGTCCTCGCTTCATCTTCATCAGCAGCGGCCATTGGCACGTACGGCTGGTCCAAAGCGAACCAAGTTATTGCCACCAATGGAATTTTGATCGACAAGAATTTGGTCGTTCAAAAAGTCGCTTTTAATTTATCGTCGCGTATATGAGAAATAGTTTCGGTTACTTGGCCACAAGACGAGCAAGAAGAAGAAGAAGGCACCCGGCGTCTGCGTCTTCAATGCTTTTTGCCCATAATCGAAGCGATCGCACGATTGACGTCCCTCACACATACACACTCGCACACACACACACACACAGTTGAGACTGCGTCCTGGCCGAGATTCGCTTTGGTCAGCCAGGCTTGGTATGTGGCGTCGAATGTCATTATTGCTGCCAAGTGCCAACTAAAAAGCAACTGCAGTTAATTTTTTGTTCATCTCTGCCCATCGCATAAAAACAACATATTTAGCAAATGACAATAACAACAACAACAACAACAAGAACAGCAGACATTAACAGACTTTTGCGACATCTGCGCAAAAAATCGCGAGCCGCAAATTAAATAAATAAAAAATCAACAACATGAAGCTGGAGCCCGCAAGCCGAGTGACAATCAGCGCAGCACCACAGACAGGCCACAAACTTATCCCCCCCTGAAGACAAGCCCAAGCCCAAGCCCAAGCCCAAGCCCAAACCCAACCCAACAGAATCTGCTCCTATGTTGCCTGTGGCAACTGCTCCTACTCCTTCCTCATCACATCCTCGTTTCCTGCCGCCCCTTCGCATTATTTGTGTATTGAAATCACGTCTCATTTATTTATTACTGCAAATGCCGTACCCCTCAGACAACCGCAGACCCCCAACAACAACAGCCAAGACCAGCCAGACTCCCGCTTCTGTGTTACGCAAAAAATGAGATTCTGCGTCTGCGTTAAATACTCCTTAGTGGGATGCAGTCAGGAAACCGGAGACAAGAGAGGCTGAGCATAGAAGAAGTGTGGCGTTGACAGTCTACTTAACCCCAAAAAGGCACACATAATATGAACTGAATACACTCAGAAAAATATCCATTAGATCTCCCTAAAAACTAGAAGTTTTTTCTTTTTTTTCTGAGTATCATTTTCCAGAACTAAAGCCAATCCTTTAAAATATATTAAAACAAGATCTTAAATTTGTCAAATATTGTTAGCAATATCAGCTCAGATTTTTCAGGCTT
Source organism: Drosophila multiciliata (assembly GCA_037043605.1). Classification (NCBI taxonomy): domain Eukaryota; kingdom Metazoa; phylum Arthropoda; class Insecta; order Diptera; family Drosophilidae; genus Drosophila; species Drosophila multiciliata. The sequence goes on along the minus strand of JBAMBF010000301.1, from coordinate 20,317,736 downwards.
ATAATAAACTTTTACAAGGCATAGATAGAAGATATATTAGCCAAGTTTACTAAACAACTACTTAGACTTTTGGTTTTGGACATTTGCCAACTGACAACCATATCATCTATTATGGAATTTATGGGACATTTTCAAAGTGCCCTTCTTTGTCGAACGTGTCATAAATTGTGACAGGCATGCAATCATGGGTTAATGATTGGCAACGCATCAAGTGACAACACCAACTCCAACTACAACTGCAACGACACACAACAAACACACCATGCAACATGTACACAAAAACACACAAGCTCAACGGTTGCTTGTTGTCTGCGTAAGAGCAAAAAAAAAAAAAAAAACTAAAAAGAAATCGAAGACGAAGGCAGAAGAGATCGATGTGTGCTGTTTTTTATTGTTGTTGCCTGGTTTTGTTATAATTTAGTTGGGCCAGCTCGTTTTTCTATTAATTAAAGTTGGTAGCACACATTGGCAATGGGAACTGGTAACTGCAGACTGCAGACTATAGATATTGACTATGGACATGGGCAATGGAACTGAGACTAAGATTGGCTCGCAGCCCGACTAAAATATTCTCACATAATTATTTACGATTTGACATAATCATCAGCGTCGCTCATTGGCGGCCTTTTAAGTTCTGCCCGTTGGCAATAAATTGCAGAGAGAAATACAAACTGAGTTGGAAGCACAAGAAACGAGTATCGCACAATTTCATAATTCACACGAGTAAAAAAAAAAAAGATTTACATTTTGTAGCTGAAAAGATAGAAAAAAAAGAAGGAAAAATGCAGATTAAAAGTGATCCAAGCGATCCTTTGCGCTGATCTTCGCGCATGCGTGACGCATTTCAAACGAGCTGTGATCCTTGAACGAAAGCGAAAGGGTTGAAATCACACACACAACACAACACACACAACACACACACATTCACGTAGCAGGCTTTGCTTATGCAGATGAGGTTCCCAACTCTTGCCTCGTCCTTTTTGTGCGCTTTTTCGGGTTTCATTTTTTTACATTTTTTTTTTTGGTTTTTTGATTGGTTTTTTTTGTTCTATCTTCTTGTGTGCTGCATACACAAAAAGGGTTTACGGTCCAGACGTCGGTCGAGTTTTTTTTGTTTAATATAAAAAAAGCGAATTTAATTAAATTTTTTTCTTATGGACTCGCAACATTATGAGAACCGACCAGCGCAAGAACTACATAAATATCATATTCGAAAACCTTTGGCCTCCTTTCCTTGCGCATATCTTCAAAGTTATGAAATCCATAGACACTAAATATATATATAAAAATTATTTCTTTCTATATCAAACACAAGTCTAGCATATTTCTATAAGCTGATCATTCTGATCATCTCTAAATTAAACTACTATTTATTCCTTTGCAGTGATCACCACATCGCGACCGAGCAACGAGGCTGAGGTGCAGCTGTACCGAGTGCTTCAGCGTGCTAGTCTGCTGGCCTACTATGATACGTTGCTGGAGATGGGTGGCGATGATGTGCAGCAGCTGTACGATGCTGGCGAGGAGGAGTTCCTTGAGATAATGGCTTTGGTGGGCATGGCCTCGAAGCCACTTCATGTGCGTCGCCTGCAGAAGGCGCTGCACGAGTGGGCCAACAATCCCAGCCTGTTCCAAGGGCCCATGTTGCCACAGCTGGGTAAGTTTTGTATTTAATCCCTAGTTGCTTGATCTGACTGTATTTTATTATCTATACTTCTCGCTAGGTCTTTGTGAGACACCAACGAAACCTGCCCTTGCCTTTAATCCGGAGACGACGCCGGCGCTACCGCGTAACAAATACTCTTCCTTCAATACCGCCGCGAGCTCTTTTCAGTCCGTTAGTTCTCCTGCGGCTCCGGCTGCCACAACTCCCGCTGCCCCAAATGCGCACTTGCTGTCGCAGATCAGTGCACCCGTGCTCCAGTCTCTGCCAGTGTTGCAGACATCCAGCAATCCCTCACCCCTTGTGCTGCCTGCGACAGCAAGTATGTCCAGCATTGTGGCCACACCCTCCGGTGCCCACCAAGTATCCTCTAGCTCACCACAACTGACGCCGGTGCTCACCGAGATGCAGGTGCAGCGGATTATCATGTGTGCGGCGAAGATTGCACGTCAGCTCCCGCAACGAGAACCTCGGGCACAGACCTCCAAGAAGCGAACCACACGCGAACTGGAGCAGGTGATAGCGATGGGTGAGCATGATCCGCGACGCATGGATGAGATACGTAAGTACTCGGCGATCTATGGTCGCTTTGACTGTAAACGGCGTCCAGAGAAGCCGCTCACCCTTCACGAGGTCTGCGTCAATGAGGCGGCGGCACAGCTGTGTCGCAATCCTCAGACCATTTGGTTGCTCACGCGCCGTGACGAACTCTTTCCCTTGGCCCGTCAAATTGTGAAAGATGCTGGATTTGGGCATTCAGCATCCATTGCACGCTATGGCAATTTGCTCAACCAGCTGCCCGGGCAGAGCACAGCTTCGCCACGTAATGCACCCATCGATATGGACTGCGAGTCCAGTGATTCGGTGTTGCCAATGAAGCGTCAGCGCTTATCCTCCACGGAGGCGGCCCAGTTGCCCATGGACCTGAATCGGGTAAGGAAGAACACATCATCCGTTGAGCAATAAAATGCGACCTGTGAAGTGCTTCCTGGTGCAGTGCTTCAGTGCTTGACTCTCAGCTTCAATTGCGGCTACTGCTTCTGCTTCCAGTGCTTTCTCTTATTTTGGTCAGGTGGTAGTTTCAATAGCTACTACCCCTTTCACATGTTAACTCAAATTTTTACTTTGCAGCTTTTTGGCCAGATCAACGGTCATTAATTAATTTAACTAACGTTGTTGGTCTTTTGTTAAACTTGGCTAGTCTTGAGTATTTCAAAGTTTTGTAGTTTGTCTAACTTTTACAGTATTTATTAGTTTAATTGTTGTTATTTCTATAGCTATTTCACTATTTATATGAATTATTTATACTATGCTAGATCTGTTAACTTTTCTAACTTAACCAGCTTTTACTAATTTTTCCTAACTTAGTTTTAGTAATTTTTATTAGGATAGTTTGTTATTTATAGTTCGTAGTTTTTTTGTTATTTAACTTATCTTCTGCAATATTTGGTGTAACTTTTTCGTTGAGTCAATAAATAAATTCTCCGCTTTTCAAATCCAATCGAAAATCGTGTATTCTTCCTTACCAAAAACACAAAAAAAAAAAAAAAACGCTTGCCACGCTTAGCTTTTAATATCCTTTGTCGCCAGAGATTTTAATCCCCAATCTTATTGCAAAATTGACAACAACAACCAATGAAGGAAGCTGTCGAAGATTCGCGCTACAATCTTTTTGCCATGTACCAAAAGTTCGCCAAGCCGCCATTCGATCTGACCGAAATAGCCAAGTTCTCGTGAGTATAGAAAATGGTTCCTTATAAAAAAATATATATATATATTTCATATGATACATCCTCGCCAGTTTGGGCAAGGCGGCGGACTTTGAGGACAATGATTCGCGTTTCTCCTTCAGCAATTCCAGTTCCCCGCCAATGCCAGTGAGTATGTGTTTGGCCAACTGGCGAGAGAGAATGTCCTGAGTAAAGGCAAACTGCTTAAACTGTTCCACAGGGCAATGGTCTGGAAAGTGAACGCTCCCCGTTATCCTCACTGGACAAGCCGAACAATTGCGAGACGCATACGTCAAGTGATTTGAACCTGGTCGAAACTGTGGATCTGACTGCAGCCGGCGTTCAAGTTATATCTGCAGCTGGTGATAATATTATTGCCGTCGCAAATCCCGCCCTGGCGCTCAGCCCAACCCTGAATGAGGTGCTCAAGCGCAGCGGCACCTCACCGGAAGTTTAGCAACTGCAACTAGTGCCACATTTCCATACTTAAGAATATCAGTGCAATTTAATTTAGAAACTTGGTTAAGGTTAAAGGACAAACTAAATCTATATTTAGCACGTAAACCCCTGTGATCTACACTATTCTGTAATAAAAATTATATTTTATCCACCCAAAATTTTCCCTTCAAATGTTTATATCTGATCAACTTATTAACCTATAATTAGCCTCAGAATACCAATTGAAAATTCTCCGCTTTCACTGATCCCCCTTTTTTGTTCCTCGAAATTGTGTTTATATTTGCGATTGTGGGTTCTTCCTTTGTACACCTCTTGACTGTTGATGTCCTTTTTTTTGCAACCCTATTTTTCGCAATGAGCTGTCAATAAAGATATCCCAGCTAATGATGAAATTATCACCCTTGTGTGTGTCTCAGGGTTTTCGCAAATCCGCTTTAGCATGAAAACTTTGAGGGGCGAATTTCGTATGCAAATTTTAACAGGGCATTGTTCATAATAGATCGGTAGAATATATATTTATTGAATTGCGCGCAGTGTTGTGATAGTGACTTAATTGTAAAAGAAAGAGAAAACTGCAGTGTAATGAACTATTTATGTGAGTCTTACAATCCTGACGTCTGCCAGATGCGACGGTTTTTCCGATTTGAATCAAAGAAGGCTGCAAGGAAACTCCCAACATCTTTTGTGGCCACAAATGCGCGGGTGAACATAACAGAAGGCTTGACTGTGCAAGAAAAGGATTCGTCTGGCATTTGATCTGATTAAAGCACAGAAGGGGAGACGAAGCGTGCTAAATGGAGTAGGGGTTCCCCTGATTCTTTGAGATGGAGCCAAAGTGGTACAAAAGGTGGTAGTTATTCTACTCATAAAAGAATCTTTAAGATATGTTACCGACTTTCTACCTTTATGCTAGAACAGCACTTGGGGTTGTTGCGATCATTAGAAACATGATTGATGTACTCACTCTTCCTGTTAGCTATTTGCATAAGTCTGTCCGAGCATGCATCTCAAGGATTAGGAAATGGCTGTAGTCATGGGAATAAAAAGATTCCACAGTCAATGTGTAGATATTTAAATATATTTATAGTGTGATTATTTATTTTAAGCACATACGAATAGAGGTATATATATGATGCAAAATAGAACCTTCAGATTACAGACTCCTGTTTGTGAAATAGATTAACCAAAACCAAGTCAAGGCGTTATCAGCATTAAAATTGGAGGCCCGCAACTCATTCGCAAAATGAATCATTTTGCCTTACTTTTAACTCGTTGAAAATGGATGCACAATTTCTGATATCTGTAAAAAAAAACGAGGGATTTCTTAAGAATAGTTATATGATAATGTTGCTATACCTTACCAACACGTTTTCCAAAGATTCCCGTTGGAGTCTGGCAGCCATCTCTTAACTTTGCCAATGATTCTATGATTTCTAAGTTATTGTTGTATTAAATTTTTTAAAATATCCAGTTTAAACAAAATATCACAAAAAAAGTTTGTGGCGCCAACAATTTTAATTGGATATATATATTATTTTATTTATTTTAATTTTTAACTGCAAGTTATGAGCGTAAATTCAAAAGAAAAAAAAACTTACATAAAATGAAACCGGTTTTCAGGTTTAGTGCAATGTCATAGAGAATATTGATAATCCATAATCACAAATAAAATCAGCCATATATTTCTCAGACCCTTTTTCCATTTAAAACAAAATATCACAAAATAAGTTAGATGACATGTGGTGCCAACAATTTAAAATTGTTCTTTATTTTAATTTTTAATTTCAAGTTAAGAGCGTAAATTATTCATTTCGAACACACAAGTCAGAAAACTCGAATGTTTGGTTGAACAATCACAAACACACCCAAATTTTTAATTAATGTTGATAAAGAATTTCCCTTCTTCTTATCATTAATTTTTTTATTTACTTTCTATGTATTATTTTACTGTAGTTTTCAGAATTTTATAAGTATGTACTTACTTAGTTTGCACTGCGTGTGCAGTGTCAAACAGGAGAATATTAAAATAGGAGAATATTAAAAACAAGCATCATTTTTTTAATAACAATTAATGTTCAGGTTTCGTGTGATTTAAGTAGTAATCGTAATCAACGCGATGTTAGAATTTTTATTGCAAACTTTTAATGTGCTCAGTTTTATGTACGTTATAAGACTGAACGATCATGTTTTGGATCTCGCTACAAGCGTTGCATATGCTTTATATAGTTAAGTGAAAACTATTAAATGTGTGAGAAATTAACGGCAGCTATATTACTGGTATTTCCATTTAATAGTAGATTGAATTGACTGTGAATTGGATATGTCAGAATGTGTAAGCCAACATAAATTGAAATGCTATATCTCAATATAAGCCTACTTCTAATATTGATAGCATAATTTCTTTAAATATATATATTGGCTTAATGCGGCGGAAGAGACTGTCCCAAGTAAAGGAACCCTCTGTGTGTGAAACACGTATAGCCAACATATAGTTAGAATCGAACTGGTCTGCTCTGCCGAGCAGGTCTTTATTATATAGAAAGTCTTAAACCTAATTACAAATGTTACCTATCTAATGCAGCCGATGGTAAGGGGAATCCATGTGATTTTTAGTGATCCTCTGGGATTTCTATAAATAGCTGAATCTTAGACAATCACAGATTCATACTTGAAGAGTCTGTTTAGCTGTTTAACCTACAATGATCCTTAGTAATTCAGTTAATAAATTTCAGCTTACAACTCTGAACTGTTGTTGTCATTTATTTTTGCGACCCTCTTATTTGGCAATAAGCTATTAAAAAAAATATTACGATGCTAATGATGAAATGATGAAACACCCCTCTGTGTATCTCAAGGCTTTTGCAAATCGCCAGTCGTATGAAAATTGGATATTTAAATTTTATTGATCGTCTCAAAAGATGCTGATTGAGTTTTACTCAATATTTCGATACTGATTTAATTGTAAGACTCAGAAAAAGAGCGCTAGAGCAAATGCAGTATAATTAACTATTGAGTTCAGCCTCGGGTAGACTCCTGCATCCTTTGTGGCCACAGAAAGCGTTTATTGACTCGAAAAAAGGATTCGACTGGAATTTAAAGTGATAACACAGAAGAGGAGACGAAGCATGCCAAGTGAGATAAAGGGGTTCCCCAGATCCTTTGAGATGGCGCCAAAATGATACAAGATGCGGTAGACCTAGCTTTCTGTCTATCTGCCAAATTTATTGTAAGCTTGTCTGAAATTACAATTACTGTCCATGTCAAATAGAAGGCATACCTCATCACTCTTCCTCTATTTATCTCTCTGTGTTAAGGCATGCATCTCATGGATTATACAAACGGATGAGGTCAGGAGAAAAAAAGTATTGAAAAGGCAATATGTAAATATTTTTAAAGATGCTTTTGAATGTAATTATTTACTTTAAGCACAACCGAATACAGTTATATGTAATATACAAATAAAGCCTGCAAACTCAAGGCGTATTCTTCAGCATTTCAAGTATCCAATCCATAAAATATTGGGTGCTCGTATAGACACCGGGGATCTCAGGACGGGCACAACCCACACCGTAGGAAACCACACCAATCAGATAGTAACGCATTTCATTGTTGACCAACTCGCATGTCATGAGAGGACCACCCGAATCACCCTGGCACGTGTCCTTTCCTCCAGAGAGTTCTCCAGCACATAGCACGGAACTATCGAACTGTTGTACATTGAAGTAACGATTCACCTTCGCATACTGGGTGCGACAGACCTCGTTGCTCAGCACGGGTATCATTAGTTGCATCAGAATGCTGGAGGATTCGCCACCCTCCTGAGTCTTGCCCCAGCCTACAACGAAGGGATTTGTGGACACATAGGACTTAGACCGCAAACTGGGACTACTGGGCATGCAAATGGGTACAATCGTATCTGTAAACCTAACATTTCGTTCCAAGTAGAGTAATGCGATGTCACCGCGTCCATTCCAGGGAGTGTATTGGCGATAAGCTACTTTCTATAAATCAACGATGTATATAGTGATATTAAGTTATTAAAGTCGAAATCAGAGTTAGTACAAATATTTACCCTTGTGATAGGTATGTCAACATGCTGTGCCTCTGAATCCGTAGTCAAATCATGCTCACCCAGTCGCACAAACATTCTATCAAGCAAAATAAAGCCCATTTGTCATTGATTTGGCCAAGATAAGGTAACGAGGCATACTTACAGATCTTCTCTGATGCAATGGGCGGCGGTAACAACATGCCTAGCGGTAATCAAAGTACCGCCACACTTGAATGGTGATGAGGAGGCATCGTCATAACCAAGGAGTACAACCCAAGGCCAGGCACCCTGTTTTGCCGGTTCTCCGCCAACGATCCTTCCAAAGCCAGACGCTTTAGGCGCGAAGCCGCAGCCCTCTTCCACGGTGGGCAGACGAGTTGGTATCTCATCAGCAGCAATAAGTCTTTCTGATAGCGAATTGCTGACCGTTTGGTTCGTGGGACAGCAGACTTTACTGCGAACTCGACCACATTTTAAATTGGATGCTTGCAATTCTTTAATAAAATCTGGATCATTTTGTCTCACTTTTAGCACGTCGTAAAGGGATGCACAACTTCTGATATCTGTGAAAACGAGAAACATTCTAAGACCATCCAAAATACTACGTAGCTATGACTCACCCACGCAATGGCAATCCACCGACGATGCTGTAAATAAAAAAAAGGGTAAACAATTTTGATAAACGCAGATATCAATTTCATTTCAACAAACAAAATCTTAAAATTCATAGATATTCATTTACATATATATTATATAATATATATGGACCAGGTCTAAAATTAAATTATACATTTCATGCTCAAAAAATCATGTCCTTGTCTGGAATTGCGCTGGCCAAGCGTGAGCGTGCCCCAAGAGGCGATCAATAAAACAACGCTAAGCAGCAGCTGCATTATTGATAAACAAATAATGTGTGGGGATTATAATCAATGTGGGCACTCGCGATGATCACAGTGCGACGACGTGTGTTATCAGACTGAGCGGGTCTTTGAGGACGGTCAAGTGTAGTAGCCAAGTTTCGGTTGGTCGCCAGAAGCACAGAGAGTTTCGATGTTTATATAAATACGACTACGGCGAGACCTCGGCTAACAATTTGTGCTCTTATATTAATTTTCCTTTATTTTAATTTTTAATTTCAAGTTAAGAGCGTAAATTATTCGTTTTCGAACACACAAGTCAGAAAACTCGAATGTTTGGTTCAACAATCACAAACACACCCAAATTTTTAATTAATGTTGCTAAAGAATTTCCCCATCTTCTTATGATTAATTTTTTTATTTACTTTCTATGTATTATTTTACTGTAGTTTTCAGAATTTTATAAGTATGTACTTACTTAGTTTGCACTGCGTGTGCAGTGTCAAACAGGCGAATATTAAAATAATATTAAGCACAAGCATCATTTTTTTAATAACAATTAATGTTCAGGTTTCGTGTGATTTAAGTAGTAATCGTAATCAACGCGATGTTAGAATTTTTATTGCAAACTTTTTTTGTGCACAGTTTTATGTACGTTATTAGACTGAACGATCATGTTTTGGATCTCGCTACAAGCTTTGCATATGTATTATATAGTTAAGTGAAACTATTAAATTTTACAAACAACCATCCCAGCTATATTACTGGTATTTTCATTTAATAGTAGATTGAATTGACTGTGAATTGGATATGTCAGATAGTGTAAGCCAACATAAATTGAAATGCTATATCTCAATATAAGCCTACTTCTAATATTGATAGCATAATTTCTTTAAATATATATATTTGCTTAATGCGGCGGAAGAGACTGTCCCAAGTAAAGGAACACCCTTTTTCGCCGGTTCTCCCCCAACGATCGTTCGAAAGGCAATCGCTTTAGGCGTGGAGCCGCAGCCCTCTTCCACGGTGGGCAGACGAGTTGGTATCTCACCAGCAGCAACAGGTCTTTCTGATAGCGGATTGCTGACCGTTTGGTTCGTGGGACAGCAGACATTACTGCCAGGTCGACCACAGATCAAATTGGAAGCACGCAATTCTTTGGTAAAATCTGTAATGGTCGGTGCTCGGAAGTTTTGGGTTTGTTTATATCGCAGACTTTTGATGCAATGTAAAAGTAGATCTAGGGTAGGCAATGATTTTTTTTCTAATTCTGGCTCTCGTCGTGCACGAAGGCAAAAATCGTTGCATACGTTACGCAGCTATCAAAATGTTGTGGGAAGCAAGCCCTGCTCGAAGTGAAAACTTTGCTGCGGATAAGTGCTGAATATTTCCTGAAGGCAAGAGCTTAACCCACGGACATGTATAAGCCAAGAATAAGACAAGAATCTTAAAGAAAATCAACACGTGGCCACTGGAGTACCATCACCCCCCCAACACACCCACCAACCAACACACACCTCCCCCCCCCCCCCTCATTTCCAAAAACTTGCAGTGCCGAGATGTTGTAGCTATAATCTAAGTTAATTTTTTTTCTATGTATAAGGGATTTGCAACCTACAAATCTTTTTTTATGTTTCAATTTACATATTTTGAGCCAATGTTAACAAAAGGGCAAGTGTGATAAAAAAAAGTTTAAAGTTTAAACAAAAAAAAAAAACCAAAAAAAAAAAAATATTCAAAAAAAAAAAATGGTATATCAACATTTGATGCTGGTACCGAATCAAAGTGTATGATGAAAAAAAAAAGATTTTCTTTTGTAAAAAGTTTCTAAGGTAAATTACCTTTTGATTTTTTGGTTTTTTGTTAATTTTTTTTCTTGTTAAATTTTAATTTGAATAATTTAGTGCCAAAACGTTTTTTGTTGGCCATGCATAATACCGAAAATTGATGTAAATTGTTCAAAATGCCCGTGTAAGTTTTAATTTATTGATTTTCTTTAATTATGCAAAAAGCAAAGATTAAGAAATAAAAAACAACATTTTAAAATAATAATTAAGAAAAAGAAATGAGTGAATAAAAATTACCATAAGTAAAATTCTGATGTAAATCTATATGAAGTATTAAGTTTTTTTAATTAGTTAATCGTAGTATAATTAAGTGCTGCCTAAGAGTATGCAATACGAAAAATTAATAATTAGTTAAGTATTGACTCAAGTATACTTCGCTTACGCTTAAGTACCAGATAAAGGCACTTGAAAGCCTACAAATAAATAATAAAAAAAAAAACCAATGAAGCATTAGAAATAAGAATAACCGTTGTAAAATTCTACAAGTCTAATTTAAAAAAAAAAGAAAAAAAAAGAGAATTGCTACGAAAGTAAAATAGACAACTTTCTTATGTAGTATTAATACAGTATTTTGTTTTATAAAACTTGCTTGTAGGAGGGATGAATGTACAAAAAATAGAAATTTATGAATAATTAGGAAAATTAAGAAACATGGTTACCTAATTTGAGTTATTATTTCCTAATGGCCGAACTGTTAGCTTAAGTGAGCAAATTTGCTTTTGGGGACTTTCAGAATTCACCATGCAGCGCAGAAAGTCCAATTGGATGGGTGGGTAAAGAGCGCTTTATCGGGGCAAGGAACATCTAGCACCCCGATACCATTAACCAACACCAACGATGCTGTCGCGCTTCTCGCATCTTCACAACAATTTATGCACTCCCCACCTTAGTGTGAAGTTAGGTATTTGATAACCTGAAATGTTTCGGAGTTAGGCTCCAATAAAAGGGACTCTAAATAAATAAAATTATGAAATCATTAATCGCTCAGAGTGACGCACAAATATATATATCAATGAATGATAGAAAAAATCACAAAATTCAGCAATCAAAGCTATTTTACTTTATAGGTAAATTCACATCTGATCAATTGATTAACAAAGAACTACCCTCCGCATATCAATCCAAATTGATAACTTACACTGATCCCTTTCTTGTTCCTGGTAATTGTATTTATATTTGCTATTGTGGGTTCTTCCTTTGTACACCTCTTGACTGTTGATGTCCTTTTTTTTGCAACCCTATTTTTCGCAATGAGCTGTCAATAAAGATATCCCAGCTAATGATGAAATTATCACCCTAGTGTGTGTCTCAGGGTTTTCGCAAATCCGCTTTAGCATGAAAACTTTTAGGGGCAAGTTTCGTATGCAAATTTTAACAGGGCATTGTTCATAATAGATCGGTAGAATATATATTTATTGAATTGCGCGCAGTGTTGTGATAGTGACTTAATTGTAAAAGAAAGAGAAAACTGCAGTGTAATGAACTATTTATGTGAGTCTTACAATCCTGACGTCTGCCAGATGCGACGGTTTCTCCGATTTGAATCAAAGAAGGCTGCAAGGAAACTCCCAACATCTTTTGTGGCCACAAATGCGCGGGTGAACATAACAGAAGGCGTCTATTGACTGTGCAAGAAAAGGATTCGTCTGGCATTTGATCTGATTAAAGCACAGAAGGGGAGACGAAGCGTGCTAAATGGAGTAGGGGTTCCCCTGATTCTTTGAGATGGAGCCAAAGTGGTACAAAAGGTGGTAGTTATTCTACTCATAAAAGAATCTTTAAGATATGTTACCGACTTTCTACCTTTATGCTAGAACAGCACTTGGGGTTGTTGCGATCATTAGAAACATGATTGATGTACTCACTCTTCCTGTTAGCTATTTGCATAAGTCTGTCCGAGCATGCATCTCAAGGATTAGGAAATGGCTGTAGTCATGGGAACAAAAAGATTCCACAGTCAATGTGTAGATATTTAAATATATTTATAGTGTGATTATTTATTTTAAGCACATACGAATAGAGGTATATATATGATGCAAAATAGAACCTTCAGATTACAGACTCCTGTTTGTGAAATAGATGAACCAAAACCAAGTCAAGGCGATATCAGCATTAAAATTGGAGGCCCGCAACTCATTCGCAAAATGTGAATCATTTCGCCTTACTTTTAACTCGTTGAAAATGGATGCACAGCTTCTGATATCTGTAAAAAAAAAACGAGGGATTTCTTAAGAACAGTTATATGATAATTTTGCTATAAAAGAAAAAAAAACTTATGTAAAATGAAACCGGTTTTCAGGTTTAGTGCAATGTCATAGAGAATATTGATAATCCATAATCACAAATAAAATCAGCCATATATTTCTCAGACCCGTTTTCCATTTAAAACCAAATATCACGAAATAAGTTAGATGACATGTGGTGCCAACAATTTAAAATTGTTCTTTATTTTAATTTTTAATTTCAAGTTAAGAGCGTAAATTATTCATTTCGAACACACAAGTCAGAAAACTCGAATGTTTGGTTGAACAATCACAAACACACCCAAATTTTTAATTAATGTTGATAAAGAATTTCCCTTCTTCTTATCATTAATTTTTTTATTTACTTTCTATGTATTATTTTACTGTAGTTTTCAGAATTTTATAAGTATGTACTTACTTAGTTTGCACTGCGTGTGCAGTGTCAAACAGGAGAATATTAAAATAGGAGAATATTAAAAACAAGCATCATTTTTTTAATAACAATTAATGTTCAGGTTTCGTGTGATTTAAGTAGTAATCGTAATCAACGCGATGTTAGAATTTTTATTGCAAACTTTTTTTGTGCACAGTTTTATGTACGTTATTAGACTGAACGATCATGTTTTGGATCTCGCTACAAGCTTTGCATATGTATTATATAGTTAAGTGAAACTATTAAATTTTACAAACAACCATCCCAGCTATATTACTGGTATTTTCATTTAATAGTAGATTGAATTGACTGTGAATTGGATATGTCAGATAGTGTAAGCCAACATAAATTGAAATGCTATATCTCAATATAAGCCTACTTCTAATATTGATAGCATAATTTCTTTAAATATATATATTTGCTTAATGCGGCGGAAGAGACTGTCCCAAGTAAAGGAACCCTCTGTGTGTGAAACACGTATAGCCAACATATAGTTAGAATCGAACTGGTCTGCTCTGACGAGCAGGTCTTTATTATATAGAAAAGTCTTAATCCTAATTACATATGTTACTCATCTTATCTCATGGATTATACAAATGGATGAGGTCATGAGAACAAAAGTATTGAAAAGTCAATATGTAAATATTTTTAAAGATGCTTTTGAATGTAATTATTTCTTTTAAGCACAAACGAATACAGTTATATTTAATATACAAATAAAGCCCGCAGACTGCAGGCCGCATATTCAAGGCGTATCCAGCAGCATTTCAAGTATCCAGTCCATAAAGTATTGTGTGCTCGAAAAGACACCAGGCACCTCGGTCCGAGCGCAACCTACTCCGTAGGACACCACACCGATCAGATAAAAGTGTAATTGATGGTTTACCGTTTCGGCTATTATGAGTGGACCACCCGAATCACCCTGGCACGTGTCCTTTCCTCCAGTAAGTACTCCCGCACAGAGTACAGCATTATCGAACTGTTGTTCATTGAAGTAACGATTCACCTTCGCATACTGAGTGCGACAGACCTCGTTGCTCAGCACGGGTATCATCAGTTGCCTCAATACATTGGAGGATTCGCCTCCCTCCTGAGTCTTGCCCCATCCGGCAACGAAAGGACTCGATGACACATAGGACTTAGACCGCAAACTAGGACTGCTGGGCATACAAATGGGCTTAATTTTGTCCGTAAACTCAACATTTCGTTCCAAATACAACATCGCAATATCACCGCGACCATTGCTAGGAGTGTACTGTGGATAACGCACTTTCTGTAAGTAAATAATATATAGATCGTAACTTCGAAGTTGAAGGATAGAAAAACCAGCACCATGCTGATATATGTAATTTATATTCTCTCTATTCTATAATTGATTACCTTTGCTATCTGTATATCAACATGCTGTGCCTCTGAATCCGTAGTCAAATCATGCTCACCCAGTCGCACAAACATTCTATCAAGCAAAATAAAGCCCATTTGTCATTGATTTGGCCAAGATAAGGTAACGAGGCATACTTACAGATCTTCTCTGATGCAATGGGCGGCGGTAACAACATGCCTGGCGGTAATCAAAGTACCGCCACACTTGAATGGCGACGAGGAGGCATCGTCATAACCAAGGAGTGCAATCCATGGCCAGGCACCCTTTTTCGCCGGTTCTCCGCCAACGATCCTTCTAAAGGCAGTAGCTTTAGGCGAGGAGCCGCAGCCCTCTTCCACGGTAGGCAGACGAGTTGGTATCTCATCAGCAGCAACAGGTCTTACTGATAGCGGATTGCCGACCGTTGGGCTCGTGGGGCAGCAGACATTACTGCCAACTCGACCACAGATCAAATTGGAAGCCCGCAATTCTTTAATAAAATCTGGATCATTTCGCCTCACTTTCAGCACGTCGTAAAGGGATGCACAACTTCTGATATCTGTGAAAATGACAAAATTTCTAAGACCATCCAAAATACTACGTAGCTATGACTCACCCACGCAATGGCAGCGAACACCATTTAAATCCACCAACGATGCTGTAAGTAAAAAAAAGGTAAACAATTTTGATAAACGCAGACATCAATTTCATTTCAACAAACACAATCTTAAAATTTACATATAAATATATATGGACCAGGTCTAAAATTAAATTATACATTTTATACTCAAAAAAACATGTGCTTTTAATTCAAACACGCAGAGTGTATATAAGAACCTTGTCTGGAATTGCGCTGGCAGAGCGTGGGCGTGCCCCAAGAGGCGATCAATAAAACAACGCTAAGCAGCAGCTGCATTATTGATAAACAAATAATGTGTGGGGATTATAATCAATGTGGGCACTCGCGATGATCACAGAGCGACGTGTGTTACCTGACTGAGCGGGTCTTTGAGGACGGTCAAGTGTCGTAGCCAAGTTTCGGTTGGTCGCCAGAAGCACAGAGAGTTTCGATGTTTATATAAATACGACTACGGCGAGAACTCGGCTAACAATTTGTGCTCTCATAGAAATCATTAATCGCTCAGAGTGACGCACAAATATGTATATTAATGAATGATAGAAAAAATCACAAAATTCAACGATCAAAGATATTTTACTTAAAAGGTCCATTCAAATCTTATCAATTGATTAACAAAGAACTACCCTCCGCATATCAATCCAAATTGATAACTTACACTGATCCCTTTTTTGTTCCTGGAAATTGTGTTTATATTTGCGATTGTGGGTTCTTCCTTTGTACACCTCTTGACTGTTGATGTCCTTTTTTTTGCAACCCTATTTTTCGCAATGAGCTGTCAATAAAGATATCCCAGCTAATGATGAAATTATCACCCTAGTGTGTGTCTCAGGGTTTTCGCAAATCCGCTTTAGCATGAAAACTTTGAGGGGCGAATTTCGTATGCAAATTTTATCAGGGCATTGTTCATAATAGATCGGTAGATCAGATATTTATTGAATTGCGCGCAGTGTTGTGATAGTGACTTAATTGTAAAAGAAAGAGAAAACTGCAGTGTAATGAACTATTTATGTGAGTCTTACAATCCTGACGTCTGCCAGATGCGACGGTTTCTCCGATTTGAATCAAAGAAGGCTGCAAGGAAACTCCCAACATCTTTTGTGGCCACAAATGCGCGGGTGAACATAACAGAAGGCGTCTATTGACTGTGCAAGAAAAGGATTCGTCTGGCATTTGATCTGATTAAAGCACAGAAGGGGAGACGAAGTGTGCCAAATGGAGTAGGGGTTCCCCTGATTCTTTGAGATCGAGCGAAAATTGTAGGCATTCAAATCTATTATGAGCTCCTTCCAAATTAGAATGCAGATCAGGCAACCCTTTAACATATGTAACCTACCCCTTACCCCTATGCTAGATCAGTGCTTAGGGTTGTCTTCGCTGCGATCGTTAGAAGCATGATTGATGTGTTCTCTCCCTCTCATTGCTATTTGCATAAGTCCGCACAAGGATTAGACAAACGTTGAGGTCATGAGAACAAATGGATTGCACAGCCAATGTGTAGATATTTAAATATATATAAGGTTGCGCTTGGAGCGCTAGTTAGTTTTATTATATATTTTATACACATACAAATCGAATTTTATGTAATATGGAAAATAAATACTAATTCAAGGCGTATCCAGCAGCATTTCAAGTATCCAATCCATAAAATATTGGGTGCTCGAATAAACACCGGGGATCTCAGGCCGGGCACAACCCACACCGTAGGAAACCACACCAATCAGATAGAAACGCATTTCATTGTTGAGCCCCTCGGATGTCATGAGAGGACCACCCGAATCACCCTGGCACGTGTCCTTTCCTCCAGTAAGTACTCCCGCACAGAGTACAGCATTATCGAACTGTTGTTCATTGAAGTAACGATTCACCTTCGCATACTGAGTGCGACAGACCTCGTTGCTCAGCACGGGTATCATCAATTGCATCAGAGTGCTGGAGGATTCGCCACCCTCCTGAGTCTTGCCCCAGCCTACAACGAAGGGATTTGTGGACACATAGGACTTAGACCGCAAACTGGGACTACTGGGCATGCAAATGGGTACAATCGTATCTGTAAACCTAACATTTCGTTCCAAGTAGAGTAATGCGATGTCACCGCGTCCATTCCGGGGAGTGTATTGGGGATAAGCCACTTTCTATAAATAAACGATGCATATAGTGATATTAAAGTCGAAATCAGAGTTAGTACAAATATTTACCCTTGTGATAGGTATGTCAACATGCTGTGCCTCTGAATTCGTAGCCAAATCATGCTCACCCAGTCGCACAAACATTCTATCAAGCAAAATGAAACCCATTTGTCATTAATTTGGCCAAGATAAGGTAACGAGGCATACTTACAGAGTATCTGTGATGCAATGGGCGGCGGTAACAACATGCCTGGCGGTAATCAAAGTACCGCCACACTTGAATGGCGACGAGGAACCATCGTCATAGCCAAGGAGTGCAATCCATGGCCACGAACCTTGTTTCGCTGGTTCTCCACCAACCACCTTTTTAAAGGTAGCCGTTATAGGAGTGGAGCCGCAACCCTCCTTCACGGTGGGCAGACGACGTGGTACCTCATCTAAATTGTCGACCCTCGATTTTGGTGTAGTAGTGACCGTTTGGCCCGTGGGACAACAGACATGACTGCCAACTTGACCACAAACTAAATTGGAGGCCTTCAATTCTTTAGTAAATTCGGCATCAGTTTGCCTTCTTTTCAGCTCGTTGAAAACGGATGGGCAGCTCTTGATATCTGGGAAGGAACAAGGGAGGTTAGAAGTATTTACAAAATGTAGTTTAGTTACAACTCACCCACGCATTCACCAATGCTGCCGGGTGGAAAGCGACAGCTGGGACCACGTTGCACTACCACTGGATTTGGGGCAGTAGTTGTTTTTTGCGTTGGTTGTGGGGTGGTGTATTGAATCCAGGGATTTGGTTTGGGTGATGGTGTTGTAAATTGCGGTGTTGTAAATGGAGCCGTTACAAACGTGCCCTCTGTGGTAAAGAATGGATTCGATGTTGGTTTCGTAACCGGATTCGGTTTTGTAACCGGATTCGGTTTTGTAACCGGACTCGGATTAGTAAGGGGTCGAGTGCAGCACACCTACATAGGAACATAATAGATAGATGATGATAGAGTGTTTGAAGCATGCGTAGAAATAGCTAATTCCATACCACTGGATCATTGTTAATGCTGCGGGTGCCACAGCTCCGCTGCAGGGCAACCACATAATTCGTGGCCGTTCGCCTATCGGTCAGCTGGAAGACATTGGATGCCTGAGGACAGTAGCTGAGTGTCACACAGCTGCCATAGTATTGCTCGGGCGTGATGCAGTTCTGGCGAACTAAACGAGGAAACGAGTCAAACCGAGAACATACCAAATATGATTACATTATTTTTGCTTAGTCTTAAGAGACACTAAATACTATTAAGTATTTTCTGCAAATATTATTTTTTGATTCAGATATCTAGGTTATTCCAAGAGTACTTCAAGTTTTGTCCAAGTCTCTTTCTGTTTTTTGTCGAACATTTACCAAATTGCATTCATTTAAGTGTGGAACGTGCTCGTAATACTCAACAATCTTTGCATAAATACCGCTTTACAAAAAAACCCGAAAAACTCCGTAAGGAAACGTCTCAGGCCTTCAATGACAGCTTGGGTCACTTGACCTTGGTTGGAGCTTGCAATGACAGTGACACTGACAGGTTTTGATTGACGGATTGAACTTGAGACGTAACGCCAAATATTTTTCATTTCTTTACGTATTATTATTTGCACCACACTTTTGCCAAATCCACAGGTTAGGTTTTGAAATTTATTTAAAACAAAAGACTTAGACAACAAACTGGTCGATATTTTGAATTAATTTCGTTTTTTAACAAACACTGCGAAAGTATTTAATTAATATTTAATTTTACGACGCGTTGATTGTTAATGGAACTGGTTTCTAATCCCTCGATTTGTGATCAAAATTAACTTGTTTATTTTGTTTGTGCTGTGCTTTGACTAACCCGACGGGTAAGTCGTCAAAATGTTTATCAAGCGTAGAAAATGCAAAAAGCGAAATGTTCTCTTCACACAATTGTATTTGTATATACCTTGTCTGCGGTTAAACTGGGCAGGTGTGGGCGTGGCCAAGCAGGCGATCGCTAACACAACACTAAGCACCACCTTCATTTTCTAGCACTCGTGTGTTTATATTTTTTTTACTCTAAATCAACTCGCCGTCGAAGAAGATTTTTCTGGCGCACCAGCGATGTTCACAGTGCGACGTACTTTATCAGACTGAGTGAGTCTTTGAGCCCGGTCAAGCGTCTTGGTCAAGTTTCGGATTGATTTCGACAAACGCTTTGCGTGCGTTTACGCAAGCAATTGCCAACGGCAGGTCCAGTGTCGAGCTTTATACACAAATGAGAGCCCCGGCTGACAAGTTGTGTTCTCTGAGAGAACGTTATTCATTTACACTAGACTCACAACTATATGTATATTATTTAAATCTCAACAAAATCACCAAATTCGCAGTGCAATTGTTGTTTTATGCATTTTTCCCATCAACAAACAACAATCCAAGCTATAGATGACAAATCGATTGTAATGTAAATAATAATAAATAGCCTCGATTTTATAAGGTATAATAACATTCACCAGGCAATAATTATTCCCAATATGTATTAATTATAGCATAAATTTGCAAAATTAGTTCACTTTTAATGCAAGCAGAAATTACGACGTTCTAAATTACGAATATTAAATACCCTAGCAAGTAGAGGAGATACAATCTAATATTTGAGACAATAATTATTCATATTATGATCTGTCGAAAATGAATATGGGTCAAATTTTGAGGCAACTGAAATTGCTATACAAACAATAAAAAAATATATTGAAAATTTTAGCTATACATGTTTTAATTCCATATTTGTTATTGAGCTATTAAAATTAAATTTACATATTTTAATTTTTTGTTTGGTAAAATATAATTTACATACGAAATTAGAGCTCTCGAATATCTTCTATAGAATTATATATATTTATTGCATGTTGAATGTTATTCCAGAAAAAATAATGCTACAATTATTTTATCTTTTGTCTCTATAACATTTTCAAAACTAAATTATTCCCTTCAAGAGCATTTTCAATAGTCAGCAAAATGCATATTCAAAAATATACTCAGTTAAAAAAATAACTATGGACATTGCTTACTAATGTGGGTTATAAAGCGGATGCGTAAAATTGGTATGGCGCCAATGTGTTTGTCATTGTGGAGTTTCAAGAATTGACAAGTGAGTCAATTGGATCTAATATGTGAGCTTTGTAAGAAACAGAATAAAAAATAAATAAATAGTACAAATAGTAAATTTTTTTTTTTTGCTACATTCAAGCGGATTTCAATGCATTCCATTGTAAAAATCACTATTGAAGACAGCTCGTCTTCACACCTCGATGGGAGACAACTTAATTGGCAACAATCAAATCGCGTTTGAATAACCTAACAAATTGTTCACTGGGTAGCCTTTGGCTATGGAAGATTAATCAACATTGTAAATGAGAGTCTCGTAAGCACTTGTTGTACTAGAAAAAAACTCATACTGATTAGAGAGATAGGGTTGCTTTTGCGATTTACTTTGTTGCGTTCTCATCGATGACATCGTCGTGGAATCTGAGTGGAATTTCGATTAGTAGATCCCAGAGGTAAAAGTCAATTAATATGCATGCAATGCAATCGGTGCGCAGAATAGCTTATTCCTTGAACTCAGTGGGAGCCATGATGAAGTCATTAGCATTGCGATTTTCAGAGAATGTCGTCAAAATTTTCCCAGCTTATTTCTCCTGTTTAACCGTACCGGATTTAGTATCCGTGTAACATTCCAAATAATACAATGGATCTCCTGCCAATTTAATTGACAACCATTTAAGAGAGCTGTCATATAAATAAAGTTTTTAATAGCACAGCTATAGAATTATTTGTAAGTACTGATTGAGATTAATTTATGAACTGATCGTTATGAAATCACATTCGAGATTTTCTGGGGGAAGTTATAAGCGTGAACAAAAAATAATAACAATAACTTGTATATCAAGTTTATCTTTAAATCAAAAGGTTCGTTTCTCATTGATTTCAGTCGCATGTGTAAAAATGTTGAAGTGTAATTAAAATGAGAGCTCCCCTATATTAATATTATATGAATTTTGGGCAGACAATGGGAAAAATTTGGGATTTTAAATAAAATGATGACTAACTTACTTGTATGATGATATGATGGACACATTTATTATTTTAAAATAATATAACACGCAAGCTTTTTATTTAATTTTAAATAATATATATTAGAGAACCATTTTTTATCTAAGTCCAGGATTATGTGCGATGGATCTACGTTTTCTGCCCCTAGGAAATCCGCGTAGTATCTGCTGTATCCAGTCCAAGTAGCTGCTAGTCCTCGTATATACACCAGGAAAATTGGGTCGGGCGCATTCATAGCCAAACGAAACAATACCCAGTAAGTAGTAACGGTACATATAACCATCCAACTAAAAAATAATATACAAAAATTGCCATAAAGTTAAGAGCTGTTATAAAAATGTTTCTATATACGAACATGCCAATAAACATGTTTACACAAGGAAACGAAATAAGTGGAAGCAGATCTTTAATGATTATTTTTGGGACATTTCCAGCAATTAGCTGCAAAGCTCAACCACCTTGGGACAGTCAGAAAACTGGCTGATGAGTCAGATGTGATTGTAACTGACCTGCGGCAGCATAAGTGGTCCACCGGAATCCCCCTGACAAGCATCGACTGTAGAGCTGCCTGCGCAGATCAGCTGCAAGAAGTGAAAAACACACAAATTACTTAAACGTGATGATGAAGTTTTGCCAGTTTGTCCACCTTTTCGCTGAATTGTACAAACTGAAAGACGGACTTGTAGCTCTGCTCGCAGCTCTGCCGAGAGACAATCGGCACCTGCGCATCTCGCAGCACATTTGAGGTGCTTCCCTGATGCTGAGTGGCACCAAAACCGGCCACAAACGGATTCATGCCAACGAGTTGATCCTCACTCTGAAACCGGCTCGAATCAGGCAGGCATATCGGGCTTATATTACCTAAAAGGATTCAAGAAAAAACCAAACAAACGTTGTTGTCGTCAAATCCCGACCGTAAACTACTCTGTTGCCAATCATTTTAGAAATTGATACCAGAGAATGATAACAAGCCTAGAGATAATTTTGACTACGTACCGCCAGATGGCGCCTCGCCGTTCAGCTCAATCATGCCAATATCATTCGCAATGGAGGCCAAATCATATTGCTCATGAACAATGCTGCGCCTTATGCGAATATTCACAGCACCAGCTTCATTTGATTGGGAGAGATCATGAGCACCCAGACGCACCAGAATTAGCGTAGGGTTGATGCAGTGCGCCGAGGTCAAAACAAACGTTGAACTTATCAAGCTGCCAGCGCAGAGGAACTTGATGGCATTGGAATTGGTGTCATTAATATAGCCCAGGGCAGCCATCCAGGGATACGCACCTGTTGTGGAATTGGCTAAGAGTAATTTCCATTTTTTATGAATGTTTCTACTTACCTTTCCTCGCTGGCATGCCGCCTACGACGCGGTTGGAGGTGGCCGCACCTATGCCACAACTACTTGAGCTGGGCAAGCTGCTGGGGTAACTGCTGGGGTAACTGCTGGGCAACCTGCTGGGCAAGCTGCTGGGCAAGCTGCTGGGCAAGTTGCTGGGAAAAGTTGGTGCCACAACAAGTGGCGTTGTCACGCGCACCACAGATTGTCCCTGATTGAAGGGTGGTGTGGGCTGAAAGACAACAACAGGCTGTTGGGGTGGGGGATTCTGTGAGGTTGGCGCACTAAGCGAGGAGAAAGAGAAGCCGCCAGCAGTTGGAAAATACTCTTTGGGTCGTCTGGCCATAATGGACGCCCGCTCCACTGAACAGCAGACCTGGAAATTAAATCGAAAAGATCTGTCCTATTTGCTGAGTTTATTTGAAAAGAGTTCAGCTTACCAAAAAGGTGGAGCCATCAAATCCGCATATGGACTGACCAAGAAACTTTTGAAACTCGCTGGAAGCTGGGCCCGCCTGATAAGTCTCGAGGAGATGCGAGCAGGATGTAAAGGGTACACAGCTGCCGGCACGGAAACGTGCATCCTGGCAGCTCTGCAGCTGGGCTGAAATGATGAGCAAAAGCATTGCGGTTCTGTAGGAGTTAGGTGATGAGGAAGGTTCAGGTGCTGGATACGTGTGAAGTTTGCCAATTTGAATAAAGTGTATAATTTTTTTTGTTGCATATTTTGATAATTTATTTGCGCTTTTTGGCTACGAGTACAATCTTTGGAGTTGGGTATTTCTGATTGAGAGCTGTGCTTGGCTTAGATGAATATTTTGCTATGACGCCGCCGACGTCGACGACGACGTCCTGGGGGATTAAGCGGCATGAAGACCATCATATCCGAACCGATGGGTAAACTTGATGGAGGCGAATTCAGTTGCTGCGGCTGTTGCTGCCTGGGATCGATGCAGGGGCAATTGGGCAAAGGGGGCACTCCATTCGGCAGGCAGACAAGGGGCGATGGCGGACATGCGGGCGGCGGCAATGTGGTGTTAGGTCCAGTTGTGGTAACATTCGTGGGAAATGGTGGCGTTGGAATTGGTATTGTTGGTGTCGGAAATGCTGTCGCTGGTGGCGTTGGCGGCACTGGGAACGTGGACGTGAAGATGGGCGTTAGTGGCGGCGTTGGCAGCGGTGCTGGTAATAGATAATAGACGGGAAAGTAACCTGTCGGATAGAACGGACACCAGCCTTTGATGCTGGCCAAATACGAGAGAAATGGCCAGAAATACACCTTCACACAGAACTCATCCAGCAGCATGTTGGACAAATCCGTGTGCAGCCACTCCAAACGTTGAAAAAGTACTGTTCACAGTTCCAGTTGCAGTGCAGCCAACTGTGCCACATATTTTTTTAATGTTTCACAAATTATTCAATTATTTCGATTTTGGAAGAAAAAATTGCAATTACAGTAAAACAACGCTATAGAAAATAAATAGAGAAATATGGAAAAACTATGCATTTTCCAGCGATGGAATTAAAACAAATTATAGGAATCGGATATTGCAATTACAGTAAAACAACGCTAACGCAAATTACAAAAAGATGTCGAGTTGAAAAATATTAGGAAAATGATGCGCATTGCAGAAATGTAAAAATCAGTTATATGGAAATAGATAAAAAAAAATACAAATCGAATACAGCAACTACAGTAATACAACGATAAAGCAAATGTCAACAGGCAACAAAAAAGATAGAGAAAAATGGAAAAGAATTCATAATTTAGCAACGATGCCCAAATCAATAGTTTAGAGTTAGGTTCAAATATGCCAGTTCGCCATAGGGTAGCTGTACTGTGTATGTGCAGTTTTGGGCTAGTTTACATGATAACTAAATGTTCATTGATCAAGCATGGCTCCAACATGCGAACAGCAACAACACCTGCCACACTCATCCACTGTTTGACATGCTTTGTTAATTTTAAATAATTAAAATAACTGGGCCACTGACGCTTGCCATCCGATTGTGTCCAGCGATTGTGGTTTGGCTTTGGTGTTTACATGACACATTTGAGTACGACGGGGACAGATCTCGTTAGGGCCATCAATTTGTTTTGATTTCGATTTACACTAAACACACATTTCACACGACAACAATCTATGAATATCATTTTGTGCACTGAATTGAAAACTGATTCGGTTCACACTTACAATTCACCAGATGCACAAGGGTAAAGATCCATATTTGGCTTATCCAAAATATCGTTTTGCGATTGTAAAAGTTGCACATATTTTTCATAACTCTTTTGTTCTCAGCACGAACTTCAACGCTGCACTGATCTTTTCGAGCACTGACTGTTCCCAAATTTAAACAAATATCGCTGCGATTTTAATGGTTTAATTGTTGCAATTATCGAAATTAAATTGTAAAGACCCAATCTGTATTATCTGCTTATTTAATTTTTTGGGCAATAACAATAAAAAAAATAATAAAAAAAACGATGATGACATATGGATTGAACTTGAAAAGGTAAATCACCCATTGAACCCCGGACCGGAAAGCGGTTTAAACTCAACAAGGTCTAAAGTTTGGTGTACATTTCAAAATATGGAAAAGTGCTTCAATTTTTCGTAATTTTTCCTGCTTTTCTAATACTAATTGTGGCTCACTTAAGAGCTACGAGACTGGTAATGTATATAGACATCATCGATACCCTATAAGTAAATTATTGTTTGAGAAAACAAGAGAAACAAGAAAATATTCCGAATGCGCTTATTTATTCATATTTGGTCTTTTCATAGCTAGGCACAAGGCTATAATTGTTATTGGTACATAAAGTGATGAAAAACGGAAAGTGCTCTAAATCTAAATGCCGACTACGACTACCTCGTGTACTCGTACATACAAAATACAATATTAAAACATTGGATATTATAATCATTGGGTAAACAGACTTGCAGGCATCGAGCGGGATCCGATTGAATCCTTGCGCCTACTCCCTGTGCTTGCAGTCGAGAAAGAGTTGCGCCTGCGTTTGGACAAAGCGAAAGATCTCCAGCAGCATTTCGTTGGATGTTTTGCAGTTGCCCTGCTGCGATTCAAAGAAGCCACCGGCACTATTTCCAACACCACCACCACCACCGCCGGCACCACCGTCCACTGAACGTTTTCCCCAATTTGGCGAGAATGTCAGCTGCAAGTGTGCAAATTATTGAAGACTCCCATAAAACCAAAAAATGCTCCATATTTCTACTCACTTGACACTCCACACAGGCCAGCAGGAAGAAGAGCACGACAGCGATGAGGACTTCACTCTTGGGATTCATATTGAGTTCTATAAGTTATCCAGCAGTCGCCGCTGGTTTTATACCCATCCAAAATCTCCGATTGCCTCGCGGGCTGTCCAATTAATTTTGCACTACTAGGGATGCGAACGCCATATGGAACACATTGCTAGCACTGCTCATTATCTAACAAATTCAAATCTTACTTTAATATGAATATACATCCCAATTTGGATGTCCGTTTTTATCAATTTAGATTAATACTAAGTTGAATATTACTAACGAGATTCTTGATTGCATAATCTTTTGCCCAACAAGATTTCAGATTCCATTTGGTTGACTGTTCTCTGGATTTCGTTATTCGAATAAAATGTTCGTTGAAAATTTTGGAAGCATTTTCGATTTTTATGTATTTATTAGAATTGCGCATATATTTTGTATTACATATATATTTATACATATATATATAAATATACGGAATAAATTAAAAAAGGTTCGTTTAATTAAGCAGTGTAGAATTAAACAAGAATACATAATACAAACACGCTCCACTTAAATTCATATACATATATGATAAAAAAAAATCATGATGTAAAAATACACAATTTTGTATAAAAAACATAGAGTAATTTTTTTTAAGACGTTTACAATTATTATTGTATTGTGCGTTTTCCTTTTTTAATTGTTTTGATGTTCGTTTTATCAGTAACATTACTAATATTATAGCAAAGAACAATTGAAATTGTATTTGTTGTTTTGCTTTGTTTGCAGTTGTTATTTGTTAATTTTTTGTTATCAATGCGATGACTAAATGCAACGAGAACGAGGCACTCAATTTATTATTATGTTAACACAACACAATCTTTGATTACGCTGAACAAAATCGAATTTTAGGCATTATATATGTGTGTATGTATATATAAATATATACATAGACGTATGCGTATATGCAATATATTAGTAGTAAATAACAATACAAATTACAATAACACATTACATTTTGGCTTAATCAAAACAAACATTTCAAAACTTGGCTCAATTATTGCATTAATAGTCGCATATAAACAAATGTCGTTTTTTTTTTCTTTTTTTTCCACTTCAATTTCTAAATATAATATAATAAAACATCTTTTGTTGTCCTTAATTGTTGCCATGCGATCAACAAATAATATTACAAAAAATATATATATATGTGTACAATATATATATATATATATATATATATTTAGGTATGTGTATGTATGAATATATAAATGTGTATATATGTATTTATAAATGTATTTATATATGCGTGTGTGTTTGCTGTGTTTGAATGTGGACGCAAGGACATTTACTTTTGAGTTGATGTTTTTTTTTTGATTTGTTTTGTTTTTTAGTATTTTATTTTAGTTCAGTTAACTGACGCGAGATTATATTTAATTTAATACGTTGAAATACGTCACTGGGCAGACGGGCAGCTAGGTATATAAAATGCACTTCGCTTTTTTGGGGTATCTGGGTCTGATTACTGGTTAATCGGAGGAATCTACATATGTATGCAAATATATTTATATAGCTCAGTCGACGCACGATAAATTAATTTAAAATTTGGTGTTATACTCGTTACATTTATGTTTTTCTTTTTGTTCTTGTTATCGTTGTTGTTGTTGATTTCTTTGCTGTTGTTTTTGTAGATTCGCAACTGTTGCTTACATCTGGCAACACCTCCCCTTTCCCTTCTTCTTGTAGCCCTCCTCGAAATAGGGTCGCTCGGTTATTTGAAATTTGCGCACAATGCGTACCAGTTCGTGAAACGCCTGATCGACATTGACGCGCAGCTTGGCACTGCATTCAATATAGGGTATCTGGAGATTTCTGCTCGTATTTTGCGCCTCCTCCAGCGACACCTGACGCTGATGCTCCAAATCGCACTTGTTGCCCACCATCAGCATGGGGAACTCGTCACGATCCTTGACGCGCAATATTTGCCGTTGAAACTTTGTGATTTCATCGAAACTGGAATGATCGTGCAGCGAGAATACCAATAAAAATCCCTCGCCCGAGCGCATATATTGCTCCCGCATAGCGCTGAACTCCTCCTGGCCAGCCGTATCCAGTACTACAATGGAAATGGAAATATTTATAATAATGTTACAAGAGATTACAAGGCATTTGAAAAGTCGTGTTTTTGGACTCACTATCCAATTTGGCTGGCACATCATCTATG
Source organism: Drosophila multiciliata (assembly GCA_037043605.1). Classification (NCBI taxonomy): domain Eukaryota; kingdom Metazoa; phylum Arthropoda; class Insecta; order Diptera; family Drosophilidae; genus Drosophila; species Drosophila multiciliata. The sequence goes on along the minus strand of JBAMBF010000301.1, from coordinate 20,289,399 downwards.
ACACATTGTTTGGTATACGAATCCTCGATGGTGGGATCATAGTCTGTGACGAAATAGCTCTGTAAAATTTCAAGTTGTAATAATCAAGAATTCATTAATTGTTTTTGTTTTTTTTACTATCTTTCTGTTTTTTCGGTAGCACTTTTGATTTGTTTACACACGCAGATGCCACTTTTATCATCAAGTGAAAACAAAGCTAGAGGAAAATCTGTGTGTGTGTGTGTGTGTGTCTGTGTGTGCATATACAAACGATATTTGTGAGCATGCATGACTGTGTGTATGTGTGTGTAAATATACATATGATTAGATGTGGCATGAGAAGATGGAGATGACGCAAATAACTAAAAATAAATAGTGAGGGAGACGATGGCCAAAGAGAGACCGTCGTGGTCGTGGTCGTGACCATGACGAGCGGGTGGGGATTGGTTAACATAAATTGACCTCACACACACACACACACACTTAAATGCCTAATCGTTACTTCAATTCAAACCGCTCCCAACACTTTTCTCTAGGGCTCTTTTAAATTAAATATTTCTCAAGTTGAATTTCGCTTTGTTTTTTTTTCATTTTGTTGCTGTTGTTGAAGATGATCTATTCTTGAAAATATGTAGCACAAATATTGCCAAATAAAGTAGCTCGCTTGTTGTTGCTTTTGCCAAAAAAAAAAACATGGCTCAGCCCACTTGTTACGTTACGGCCGCACCCCTCCCACTGTTTTTTGTTTTTTGGCAGGGATGAGCAACGTTTCGCATTCGCTGCTGTCAGCGATGAAAAGTCACTGTTATTGTCAACTTTAAAATCACGGCGACAGCACTGGCGACGACAACGACGACGACGTCACCAGCTCCAACTAGATTCATGGACATACCATCTCCCTTTCTCACCTGTATGAATTGTATCGTTATAGCGGATTTACCAACGCCGCCACCGCCGACAACAACCAATTTGTATGTTTGCATTTGCATTTTTTTTTGTGCGTAGTTTTGTTCTAATTTCTATTATTTTATATTTGGACCGTTCGCGAAAAGAATTCAACTAGAAGTACACATATAATCGATAATTGTTAAACATCTTAGACATATCGTCATGGTTTCATTTCGATTATTCGATTTGACGACGACTCTAATTGGGAAACAACCGATAATTAAGCAATTGTTGTCGAAATCGAATTCAAGTTTTTTGTTTATTCAACAAGTTGAGACTTAAGATTAAAATGGTTTTTGTTGTATATAACGGCTAATGTGACTCAGCCACGATGCACAGACGCGCCAGCAAGCTGGTAAGCTGCAACAGGGAGTTGCAACCATCCACAATCTTCATGTGCGTAATGCCAATCTCTCGTATAAAATTCAATTTCAATTGCTCGTCGACGCTCAAACGTTTGCAGACACGAAAAATGTTGCCAATGATGTCCTCTGGTGCATAACCAAGGCGCCATAATTTGGCCAATATCTTGTATGCCTTGTGTATATCGTTGGCGGCACAATGCTGCAACATATCCTGCAACAACATCGGATGCGGCTCATCACAGACTTTAAATACATTTGTTCCCGTTATGTCGCCAAATCCCTGTGCCGTCGATTGTAGATTATTGAGACCCTGACGCATATCACCTTGAGCGGTAAACACAATCGCCTCTAGACCATCTTCATCATACTTGAGCTTTTCCAGCTGACACACCTCGATCAGTTTGGCAAGGACCTGGGCATCGGAGAGTTTGGTGAATCGCAGCATGGCACAACGGGATTGGATGGGTTCGATAATCTTTTCGCTGGTGTTGCAGGCGAGCGCGAAACGCGTCGTATTCGAATAGATTTCCATAGTGCGTCGCAACGATTGCTGTGCACCTTCCGTCATGCTGTCCGCCTCATCCAGTATGACAATCTTATGGCGTCCGCGTGGCAATGTCACCTTTTGTTGCGCGAACATTTTTATCTTATTCCTAACGACATCAATTCCACGTTCGTTGGATGCATTCAACTCGAGCACGGCATCTTTATAGCTGTCGCCGAGCAGGATGCGTGCCAGGCACTGAATCGTTGTTGTCTTGCCCACGCCAGGTGGTCCCTGTAAATACGCCCTATTATTAGTAATTGTATCTTTAAGGATTTCCTTTTTGAATTACGGCAATGATTATGTTGGGTGAATTTCCCTGTGTGGAAAAAACCGAAAGTCGGGCAACGGTGTCTTCGTTGCCCACAATTTCCTCAAATTTCACGGGCCGATATTTCTCAATCCATGGCAAATTATTTCGTTTGTCCGCCACAACAGTTTCAGGCTCTGCAGGCATTTTTCTTTTAATACAATCTATACAAATTTCAACTCGCAAACAAAATAAAACGCGGGAGTGAGTCTGGTATTATTTAGCACATAATTGTCATCGATTCTTCATAGCAGGCAGCATTTTGTTTGTCGAAATAGCAACTCTGTCTGCAGACACAAGAAAATATCGACTAGATGTCAATCGATTAGTTGTCATCGTTTCGTTTGATAGTTGTATGCTTAGTATCGATAAGTGTAGATGTAGAAAAATATTAAGTGAGAATATGGCGAGTCTTGAGGGCCAGCAAGAAAATTATTCGAATAACCCAGCAGGTATGCATAAAAATCGTGATACGGCTTTACAAATTCAACTACAAAACGTGCGCGTCAATGACAAGTACAAAAAATCAAAAAGCCAAGCCACCAATACGTGTAACAAAGAGATTTCAACAAGCCACAAAAATGATTGGTCGGTCGACTGAGCAGCAAACGAAACGACGACGACGGCGACTGCGACGACAACTCACACTCAAAAAAGCGAACGATGTGAAAAAAAGAAGTGTTTCGCTTCATATGGTGGAAATTTGCCCCCGTGTGTTTTTTGTGTGTGCATGCTATTTTGTCCCCCCCAGCCCCATCAAAACGTCAACCGGAGTTTGTGAGTTATAAATAAATTTCGTTCAAAGTTTCCAGAGGAAAACATTTTTTTGCTGCTGCTGCCGTCGACGCATCTGTTTTACAGTCATCGTGAGGCAGCAGCTGCGCTGCAGCTGAACATTTGTTTGTGTGTGTTTGTCCGCCGTCGTCCCCGTCTTTCTTTTTCCCTCTCTGCCTGCACACCCGTCGCTTTGCTCACCACTTATCAAATGCGTGTTTTTTTCCTTGCCCTGCAAGTGCAAAACAGAAGCCGATTGATTTTCTTTTCCCTGTTTTTCGTTCTTCTTAATTATTAATATACATTTCGTTTTGGACTCCTTCAAGTGAGTGAGTGTTAATAAAGTGAAAATAAGTGAAATATTGTGAAAAACCACTCTTGACAGCAACAGCACACATTATTTCTTACGAAACGAAAACATAGTAAAAACAACTCGAAAAGTGTTTATAATTTGCTTTTGTACTCTTTATTTACTTTCAGTGGAAAACATACCCAAACGACCCGTTAGCCGAGAGGGGAGCGCCGAAAGAAAAGGTAAGAAAATTCGTTCTATTTAGTACTATTATTATTTCATTTTTTTTATTATGCATGGCTGTGTGTATATGTGTGCTCGTGTGTGTGTTACATAAAAATACCTTAAACAACTATTGCATTCTCTTACAAAATAGTGAAGAGTTATTTTCAGGTTTTACGAATTTCGAAAAATTTTTAGAAGAAAAAGGTATTATTAAATTAGATTCGTAAAAGGTCAATTAACTCGTAATACAAATTCAATACAACACCAATATTTGTCGGCAGTTAGTTGATTTGTATCAATATAACAGATGTGTATTTATATCCTTTACTGTCCATGTACAAAGTGTTACAAACTGCCGCTTTAAACTGTAATACTCATTGCCACAGTATAACATACAAATATGCAATATGTGTATAGATTTCAAGGCATGCACAACATTTTTGTGCCAAAGCAGACGACGGAGCTGCTCCAACCTGAAAACCCACACAGAATGCACCACTCTGCAGCTGTGGGCGTTGAGCCGCAAGGGCATAGTGGGAAAAATGACGCATCTGTCAATGCTCAAAGATACTCTTTTGTCTGCTTCAGTTCACCTGCTTCTGCTTCTTTGCCTTCCTGTTGTTGCCAACAAGCTGATGATGATCACTATTACCAATAGCAGCACAGACCACAGTGACTGATAAGCTCAGCCTTATCTAAAAACACACTTTGTTATGCAGCTGTGGAATACTGGAAAACATATAATAATAGTATCCCACAATAAACGACATTTGCATTAATTCACAAAGAGGTGATAATAAGAAAACAAACCTAATAATAAAAACATGGCTTGCAAATGATTCAGCCACCAATAGTTGCAAGTTGCAGTTGTATATGACTGGCTATTTATTGTGGTATCTGCATTCAAATTACGTCATTACATTTTCCATAAATAGTTTTGAACGATAATGGTGTGCGCACTATCGAACTGACAGATTCCCGATTATAATGAATGCGCAAAAATGAATTTCGTTGGTTGACCAACTTATTCAGTTTTTGACCAGCCTTTGACTAGAATTTGTTATTGCTTTTATTTTTATATTTTTGCATAGACAAAATAGCCTCAATGTCATTTTAATAATAATGTGCGCTTACATTTTCTTTTTGCCATATTTGCTCATCGCACATAACCTGTGTGTGAGTATGTGTGTGTATTATGATTGTAGTTATTGTTGTCAATTGACCCACATACATACAAACTAAAAAGCAAGCGCAAACTGTCGATGACGTCAGTCGCTGTAAAAGTTGCCGGCAAATGCCAAAAAACAACGTTGTCGAGAATGTCTAAGCTGAAGCTTTATCGATTTATCTGCCACAGGTAGCAAATTGGTAGCAGCAAACGATTTAAAACTTGTGAAATATCATTGTATTCTTAATGTGTATTTCCATTTTGGATTTAAGCAGCTCTCCCCCGTCATACTCATATTATTTCTAATACTGGTTCTTCTTTTGGCTTCTCGGCACAGTGTCCAAAGATCGCGAGGAGAAAATCAAATATGCGCGTGATCGCCAGAACGAAGAGCGACAGCGTAAAATCGAAGAACTGCGCGCCCAGGCCGAGGCGGCTCAAAAATATCGCGAACAAAAGGAGGAGGAGCGTCGACGGCGCATCGACGAGATACGTGTCCGGGACACAGAAAAGCGTCATCTCGTCGAGGAGCGCAAGAAGGCTATTATCGAGGCCGAGAAGGAGCGACGCGAGTACATACTCAAAAAGAATAACGTAAGTGCTAACATATTCTTAACTAAACTCCAACATTTAACTAACTATGATACTCATATAATAAACAGGAGCGCGATTCGCGAATAGAGATAAAGAAACGTGATAAAAACACGACTCCGTTCGCTTTTGGTTCGTCAACGCCACGTCTTTTGGATGTACCCGCGGATTATGGCCTGGTATCGCCCAGCACCTTTTGGAGCCAGCGACGGTAAGTGAAAGCAGCTCTGACTTACTCCAAAACTTAATTAATATTCTCTTCTGTCTTTAATAGTTCAACATCTATATCGAACGTGGCAGGTAGCACGCTCTCACGTCGCAGTTCCGAGCGTGAACTAGCCGATGGTGGTGCTAAAAAGCGTACCTCGTCATCCACGGACCGACACGATGGTGAGTCGCGTAGCACTTGTACAATATAATCCATACACTTCCGGTCGAACAGCCACAAATCTCACACGACACACACAAAAACACTTAATAGATATACACATAATCTTAAATATTTATTTTTGCAGTTAGTGTATTACTTTAGACAAATGTACCCGTAATTTACAAAACTGTTACGTGACAATCTCTATATGTACCCTAACTACCACACACACTTTCCCGCCCCCGTCAACGTAACTGTGAACTGTTGTTGATTTTGACAAAACACTTTTATTTATTTCTTTTGCAATATATATATATATATCTATATCTATGATTTATATATAATCAGCTGTGAATGCCAAAAACAAAGCACCCCCCATTCACCGCGCGTAACTTTGCCTGTATAATTTTTGCCCATTATAAATCTTTTGTTTAAATTCTCTCTCTCTCTCACAAACTGTACAAACTTGCCCATATATTACAACCATACACAGATCATCGCCGCAAATCTTCGTCCATGTACGAGGTGTTCAATTGGGGCTATTCCAATGATGAGCCGCCCAAGCGATTTTCGCTATCGATAGCCGGTGGCGACATAAATATCGATGGGCCAGCGTGCGTTATAAAAAATAAAGCCCAAAAATTGACTTCCACACCAACAACAACAACAACTGCGCACAGACAAAATATACCAACAACAACAGCAACTGCAAGCCACAACTACAACAATTACTCATATCGTAAGGGTGAGGGTTCCTCTTCTCTTCTCTACTCTTCCTCAACTTCTTGTATTGTTCCCGTTTTGTACTTATATTTTTAATTTTTTTTTTGTAACCCCTAAATAGCTCTCTGAAAAACTCCTAACCGGCATGCGCCCATGTTTTGCATGATCTAATAATTGTATCCTAAGAATAATTCCCGCTAGTCGACCTAAACAAAGTAGGACGACAGTTAACCTTTGCTGTTATCGATAATTATCGTTAGTTGGCGATTGCTATACTAATACATATTTATCGGTTGTTCTAAACTTGATTTTGACTGATAATAGTATAAGCGGCATTCTGTGCTATTGCATAGATGGAATACCACTAATAAAATTATCTGTATTTCTACGAATAAAGCTCCTGTAATATAGGATTTGTACAGCCCTTAAATCTGACTTGCATTAAGTATTGCTATTTCATATCAAATCGACGGCCTTTTAAGTTATATCTCTAGCCCAATTTTTGGTAGCTGTCTGCTCTATCTACTATTACTATTATATTGGCATGGTTAATTGCTTTAAGCCTTTGCTTTTGGTTACTCGATGATACATTTTGCATTAGTATTTATATTTTTTCTATCTATATAACTGAGTTCAGTCCCAGTCCATAAATCAACAAAAACCAAAACAAAAATCCCAAAACACAATTGCAGAAGATTTCGTTGACACAACACAACAGAACATGATGTTCCGAAGCGTTTACCGCAGGAAAACGGATCTCATGCCGACAATACCCAGCCCTCGTGACGGGCACTACGGTTCTCGCAGCTCACTGAGCACCACTCCCCGAACACCAGGTAAGATTGTCTCCCCACCCACACCCCAACAAAAAGAAACCCAATCCTAATCAGCTTCTACAGCTTCAACGAGTGAAACTTCAATCATCTACATACTCATGCGATATGTTTTCATCATCATCATCATCCATCTTATTCATTATTCATCAAAGTTTAGTTATTAGTAGGTTCATTTATAGGCGATCCCCTCTTCTGAACCCAGAACAACACCACTGCGACTGACCAAAATGAGAGTCCCTTTAATTTGGGGCGGATTTATGTTTTTCGTCTTGCTTTTGATGCTTTCTAGGCTGTGCGGCCCCTGCCTCCGGATCACCCCCACATACAGACACTCACACACACACACTAACCTGAACCCTACACACTAACCTGAACCCTACACTTCAACCTCAAACACACTCATTATTTTGCAATCCTTGTGCTCATTTAGTGTGACGTCTTCTGTATACCTATAAGTGTAGCTATATATTTACATAGCTATAAAGAACCACAAGCAGCACCACCACCACAACCACCACCACCACCAACAACCACAAACAATCAAATGATTCTGATACTCTCTGATTCATCAACACTTTCTTGAACCACTTCTTCACTTTACATATCAACAACAACAATAACAACAACGACAACCTCATTCAGGACGCGCCTATTCCATGAATCGCTTGGATCAACTGGCGCAGCCAATTCGACGCAATGGCGAACATGTTCGTGCCATCCTGGAGCGGGAGCGACGCGAAAGCGAATTGGAAATGTTGGACGAAACGGCGTCACTAGGTGGCACTCATCGTGCGCCACATGGCACCCGCGCCGGACAGCGGCGTGCCGGTTCTGCTGGCGCTAGTGGTACATCCAGCGCAGTGGGTGCCATGTCGCGTAGCATGACCCATCTGGTGGCCGCTGGGAGCGGGCAGCGGGAACGTGGCAAATATTCGTTGGGCGGTGGCATCTCGACTAGTTTCCGGCCCTTGGGCAGCAGTGGCGGTCAGCAGCGTGACAGCAGTAAGAGCATGACACAGATTAGCTATACTTCCTGGTCGCACAACAACAACAACAACCACCACAATCCACAACAGCAACGGCAAACAAATCTTGGCTTACAAACCGCTGCAACTAAAAAATATCTTCAATCATCATTTGACTCCTCATTCAACAAGAACAAGAACAGCAACAGGCGTGCCCAGCAACAACAATATGCGATTTCTACTTCAGCTATTACTACTAACCCTAACTACTACCACCAACACCACCACCGTTATCACGACCTCGATCCAAACTCATTGTTGCTCATGAACTCTTCTAGTTTGTTAGTGAATGCAGGTGTGTGCGAAAAAAAACAAAACAAAAAAATCATAAACAAACATACAAACAACATAACACTGAACAACACATAACAAACAACTATCCCCTAAAACTATAACTCTTACTGCGGTGGCTAGCATTGAGTCCATTCCACAATTCTCATCAAGTTCTCCATTAAAATTGTACTTGGGGTTATTCCTTACACACACACAACCACACCCTTACACACATACACACACACAACCACACCCTTACACACATACACACACACAACCACACCCTTACACACATACACACACAAAACCACACAGCGTTTAGTTATTGTAGGAAGACATACGAAGCAAGACCATTTGCAAACTGTGCTTCAATTAGAGCTGTAAACGTAACTGTTATACTGTTAAAATAACACAATGTTATTTACATAACGTTATAATGTTTATTTGTAATATGTGCCAAGGCTTGCAGCATAGGCTAGGCCTGGCAACAACAGCTGGCAGATCAGCGAGCGCCCTTTCTAGAGTAAGAGAGAAGATGAGCGCTGTTAACGCTGGCCGCTGCTGCAGTTAAAAAGCACTTAACATATGTAATTACGTTGGTGTTTCCAGCTCTAATCTTGCGTTCATCTGAGCAACAATATCCAAATTGTTATCTTTCCCATCAAAAAAGAACAAAATTGAAAAATGAGTTGCATATTGTGAGTCCATATTGTGTGCTGAGCTCTGCCATCTGTATGTTTGTTTCGTATGTTTTCAATTTGCTGCTCCACTGTTGACCTTATAACTCTAGTTATATTACACACATGTTGCTGACGACACTCACCCAACACCAACACACGCCCACACAACACTTACACCCACATAGAGGTTACCTTGATTAATACTTTGTGTCTTTTTTTCTTGGTGTTTTTGTATTTGTATCTGTCTATTTGTTGGTTCTTTGTTTAATTCTCCAGATATTGTTTTTGTTTTATAATTGTCTTCTGCTGTGTTTTTTTTTTAATCCTACCTAATGACGAAACTCTGTGGTGACGGTTACAAATTCCCAAAAAATATCACATAATTATAATTATTATTTAGCGCTCACCTATTCCATATATAATCTAAACAGATTCAATATGCACAATAAATTTCTTTGCTAATCTTTTGTTATCTTCCTTCATTGGCTTAGGCTCGCGATCCGGCAATGTGACACCCGGCGGACATCTAATCGGTTCGCGACCCGGCAGCGCAATGTCCACATCCACAAATTTGTCCACATCGGGTGGTGGACTGGTGCCCAGGCGTCCGCAGACGGCGCCACGAAAACCACGCCCAGCCAGCATAGCCGGCACCGGCATGTCCTTGGAGGGTAAGCATTTATTATCTTATTCAATGAATCTCTTACAACTTCATACATTGGATTCATTTTTCAGAGATCAACAAACTGAAGCGGGACCATAAGCCCCCGTTGAAGACAACAAACAATGGAGCCTCGCCAACAACCACGTCTACAGCACAAACGACACCCAAACGAACTCCGAACCTCATGTCCACCTCAATGATCGTGACATCCAGCTCATCGCGCATGCACAGCGCCGAAAAGAAGACGCCATCAAAGCGAGTTAGTAAAGGGAAAGAAATTAAAGTAAATAAACGTGTAACTTAATATTTCAATCTTTACGTAGGAAACGCTGCCACCAAAGGCTGCATCCGCATCGAAGGCACAGCCCAGTCGCACCGGCAGTATGGAGCGCATAAATCGTCGCACCAAGGAGTCAACAATCAAGGCAGCATCACCAATGAGCTCGTCCATGATTGTCACCACAAGTGCCACGACAACAGTGACAACAACTGCGGCAGCAGCTGTAGCGCCCGCACCAGAGGCCAATGGTTTGGCCAAGGAGTCAGTTGAGCTAGCCGCAGAAGTGCCTGCTTCAGTTCCTGTGTCTGCTGAGGCTCCAGCAGAGCCCGTCAGTGTTAGCAAGGCGGAAAAAGAGGCGCTGAACACAGTCAAAACGGAGCAAATTGAACAGCAACATCAGGAGCAGCAACTGATGCAAGTTAAAGCACAGTCAGAGGCAGCTGCTCAACTTGCAGACCCTGCGGCACCAGTAGAGGAGCCCATGATTGCCTCTTTTAATGTCGAGGAGAAGGCGGACGAGGGCAATGAGAAGCCGACACAGCCACAGGAGCCAGTTATCCAAAAGAAGACATCCCGCAATGGCAGCAAGGAGAACTCTGAGGTGCGTGAGCTGACACCACCAGTGGCAGCGGCAATTCTCAATGTGGATGGGGGCAGCGATTTGATGACCGCATCGATGTTAGCCAGAAAGATAACGACTGAGGAGCAGGCAAAGGCGGCATTAGCCGAAAGACGACGTCTGGCCCGCGAGGAGGCCGAACGACAGGCGGAATTGGAGCGCCAACGACTCGAGGCCGAGCGTCTAGCTGAGGTCAAGGCCCAGGAGGAGGAGGCCGAGAGACAGCGACTCTTCGAGGAGGAGTCCACACGCCTCGCCGAGGAGCAGCGTCGTGGTGAGGAGGAGCGTCTCCGCAAGGCCATCGAGGTAAGTACTTGAATTGGAATGATGTGCATATTGAAGTTGAATCATTCACTTAACCAGGAAGCCGAGCAGCGTGAGGAGGAGGAGCAGCGTCGGCGCGAGGATGAGGAACGTCAGCGCATCGAGCGCGAGGAGGCTGAAAAGAAGGCCAAGGAGGATGCTGAGAAGCAGCGCGTCGAAGTCGCCGAGCGTCTCAAGCGCGAGGAAAAGGAGCGTGAGGAGCGACGCAAACGCGTTGAGGCAATCATGTCGCGCACACGCAAAGTCGGCGCAGCTCCTGCCACTCCCGCCAAGGTAATGGCAATGCCTTTAACTGCTTCCCTACAACTGTAAATTAAATTGTTGATCTTTTGATTTAAAGGATTCCGCTGATGCAAAGGCTGTGTCTGCGTCCAAAGAGAACGATACGAACAGCAGCAGCAGCAACAACTCAGCTGATGGCTCACCAAGCAGCAGCAGCAGCATCACAGATCCCGTGGCGCCACCCGCAGAGCCGATCACTTTGGTGGCAGTGGAGTCGACCTCAACGACGACGACGGTGACGGCGATGGAGCCAACAGTCAACCATCAGACAATGTATGAGCAATCGGTGCTGGACAAGGAGAATTCGTTGATACACAGCTTCTCCAATATGATTATCGATGAGAATGCCAAGAACTTGCACCAATTTGACGTAAGCAATGGCAAGCTGCATGTGGAAACAATGCCGGCAACTGCAGCAGCAACAGCCGTGGCCAATGGCAATGGTCATATTGAGAACGGAAACAATAAGAAGTGAGTGAGAATACCAGTTGTATGTTGTGTGTCATAACTAAACCCTTGACTTATTGCAGCGACATCAATCTGCTGCAGGATGCAGTGACTCCGGCTGTTGTCACACAGCTAATCGATTTAAGCATTGAGTCACAAGATCATCTGCAACAACAACAACACATCAACATCAACAATAATATAAACAACAACAACAGCTTGCTGACGATGGGCACAGCGGCAACCAACACGCTAGTCACTGCTGATAGTCACGAGAACAAAGGTAATAATTATATATATTTATCATGGAATATAATTATATATGATTTCATTTGCGCTTTTTTACAGATATATCGTTGCTGTGAATCCGTTGGAAGTGGAAACCAAACCATTTTGTTTTCGAAAACTATCTTAAAAAGAAAACAAAACAGAAAAACAAAAACAAAAACAAAAAATTGATATATAGCTAAATGTGTGTGGAGTATTTATTTATAAAATTGAGTTAGGATCCATCCATCCAGGCAAAAGCGTGATGTGTGGTTGGAATATTTCCGTGTGCAGGATAAAAGAAAGCAACAAATTATGGTTACTAGAGATACACTAACAAACAGGAAAACAAAAAGCTTATAAAAACTATATACACCTTATTATATATACATATATTTATATATATATATATAAATATATATGTAAACTAAATGTACGGATTATTATGATGATCAAGGAGGCAAAGCTGCAAGAGATAAATAAAATATAAAAATATGAATGAAAAACGCGTGCATGTAATATTAGTTAAGAACTAAGACAGAACTAAAAGAGATATGATTGATAATAATGATTATGATGATGATAACATTTTTTGGCAATTTTAGAACGTCGCGCTTAAATAATGCAAAGCAATTCGATATCAAAATAGTTCGATCTAATTTAATTACGATTTATGTGTGTGTCTATATTGCTAGCAATGAAAATCGCTTAAAAAGTTTTGCAATTATTTCGATTAAACGAGTCTAACTTGAACCAGACGATGCAGCGTATATAATTGAAAATTATATATAGAAGAACTACTAGTAATGAATGAAATACAAAAAAAAAACCACACCTAGTACATAGACGAGTATGAAAAATGTGCGTCAAGGGGCCACACAAGAAAACAAGCGAAAAAGCAAGAACCGAAACTGAATGAAAAGGGATTATCGATAATACAACATCCCACGCAAAATTTGAAGACGCGGTATATACATAATACCCATTATAATTAGATCAGGTCCACACTGAAATCACTGCTTGGAGAGTCGCCATCGCCTGCTCCGAATCTTGTGTTTATTGGCCAAATTTTTTTGCACAGTTGTTTTATAAGTTAAGTTTAAATACGTTGAGCCAACGAATCGTGAGGTATTATTTATTAAAAAAAAAACAAAATCAATTTGTCTGAAATTATTTGCTGATACTATATATGTTCTATGTCTAAAGTTTGATTCGAGAAGAAATTGTAATCGTCCCCTATATACAAAAATAAACAATTTACACAAACATACACACAGATATCAGATATCAGTGCTTATATACACACACATACACACACACACACACCTAGGATAAACAAATGAAAAAAGGGACTTTTAGGAGTCGTATGTCTATTCGGATTTTGCTGATGTCTTTTAATTGTACTGCTAGTAGTGTTCTCTCTCTGTATATTATTTTTGCGTCAATCTATATATATATTTTTTTCGTAATTATTTTTTATAAATATATATATAAATACACATCAATATTTGTAATTTGTATTTATCCACGTGCAAAATAAATTATGATTATTTTTTTAATGTATTTAGAAAATTATTTAGCATGCGTCCCCCCACATAATTTAAAATGAATTGTAAAAATCAGAAAAGAAAAAATATAAGAAAAAATTAAATTTCATAATGCAATATACATAGATATATATATATATATATATACACACACACACATTAGAAGAGAGAGTGTGGTGGTTGTGTGTGTGTGGCACACCCACTTGTACTTGATCCCGAGGGCCTTAACATGCATGAAGAGCAAACAAAACATTGAATCCCGTTAACAATAGTAGAATAATAAATAATAATAAAAAAAAAACAAAAAATAATTTCTATGCGAAAACTAATAAAAATACACATCGTCTAGTTAAATGAAATGCTTTCCTATGTTAAAAACCTGATGGCGATATAATCAAAAGACAAACTTTAAATGTTTATTAATTGTTTGATTCCCATTCAAAATTATCTTGCTGCTATATATTATGAAACTAAACAATTAAAAATCAAATATTCTTAGAACTATGTATATTTAATATTACGATAATATATGTATGTAACACACAAAGCAACAACAACAAAATTATAAAAAGCAATTCCCCTTTATTTATTTAAAACACACATTAAAAAAACAAAAACCAAACACACAAACAAAACATATTATACACTGAACAACTAATGAAATTTTCTTCGTATCTTGAAAGCAACTACATGAAAAACACAACTATAAAAAAATACAACTGCATAACAAATATATATATTTATGTGAATAAAATGTAACTAATTCTCAAGGCAAACAAAACTAAGACAAACCGCACGATTTAATCTAGTAATGTTATTTTGCCGCTCAAATTGTGAAATAACACTGAATGACATGGTCATGTTTGCAATGCTGCGATTAGGATAAGGCATGAACTGTTATTACTAATCAAACGCGGATGAAGTTCATTTTCAATGCTATACTTATAAACAATGTTTCAAACAGCCGTTACACATAAGCATTATGTCATCATCAACAGCAGCAGCAGCTGAGCTTAAGCTTTTGCGCGCGAACACAGAAAGAGAGAGCTTTTGAGAGCAGCTCATGTTAGCCAAAGAGTAAAAACTTTGAATTGACGACACTGATGCCAAAATTGGTACGGTTGTACCAATGGATGGTTGCTAAATTTTTCATAAATTATAGTATATTGTACATGTTAAAATGTATGAAATATGGTTCTTCATTTTCATCAATTTCAATTGTGTTTGCCGACGTTGACAACGCCAAAGATACGCTCACTGTTAATATCTCTCTCGCTAGTTAACAGAACGCGTCACGCTCACTGTAAAGTTTTCCTTATTACTGTTGGTTATCTGCAACGTTCACAGCGCATTTAGTATTTGTTGTGAACGGACGTGCATTTTTGGGATCGCTGCGTACTCTACAAAAACCTACCGAAATTGTGATAAACATTCCATTGGCCGCCAGAGTGCATCGATAAGTTAGCAGCTATTTTCTGACCAAACACAACGCACCCTGCAAACCCGTTTACAGCCCAACAACAACAGCAAAACCAACAAACATTAACATGTCGTCGAATCGTGCTCCAAAGAGTGGCTTTGCCGCCGAAGCGCAGCGTAAGGTAACCAAATTTCTTGCCAAAAAAAAAAATATATTGTATATGTGTGTGTTTTTAAACTGTTGCATAGACTTTATTTGGGCATATGAAAAGCCGAATTAAAAAACCAGGCTAAAAATGGTTATAGGAATGACCTCATTCTACAGTTTGCAAGGCGCGCTGATAAGTCATCTTTAAGCATATGTGTGTGTGTGTACTAAGTATCTGCATGTATAATTAGTTTTGTATATAACGCATCTTTTACTCAAATTGTTCATTAAGTATTTGATCGAACTTACATGTTAAGCTTTTAGTTAGCTTTTGAGTGAATTGTTATATACAACTCGGTTTTTTGGCTAAAGGGATCGTGATTTCCTCTCTCTTGCTCTCCCATCCCTCGATCTCTATCCCCCTGCCTAGATAATTTGTTCACAATAGCAACGCTGATTTACTACAATTTACATACATAAACTTGGATTATGTGTATCCCCAACCCACCCCACCCCATTTCCTTGGAAAATTACGCAATGCACACTGTGCATAAGTGTGTGTGCACAGCCCCAACGTGAGTAAAATTGAAATTGTATATCGTAGTCGTCTGTCGTTTAGGTGGTGGGGGGATTAAGTGCAGTCCACTAATGGGCGACTACAAAAACAATGTCTACAGTTACAGCAAACAAAACAAAACGAGAAACACACATCGCAAGCTCCGTCTCTCTTACACTCTCACGCTCTCGCACTTTACTATCCCTTTTGACTTTGCCCTTTTGCCGCGATCAATGGCTTCGCAGGAGCTAGCGAGAGAGCGAGTGGTGATGTCATTGGGCTCTGCTTCGCCTGCCGCCTGCCAGCTGTACGTCTTCGTTAACTGCCAAAATATCTTGAAGAGAGCGAAAGTTATGTTAAGCATGCCGCAACATAAAACCCTATAAAAACAATATGAATGCTAAAAATGAATGAGCAAAAAATCCTTTTCAATATTTAATTAATAATGAAATTTATTAATAAAAGTAAACATTTTCGAGTCTCAGTTACACATCTAGACATACTTTTTCGATCGTTACATCTTTAGACACAAAAAAAATAATTTTTTTTGTTAAATAACTACCTTAGCGGCGTACTTAACGATAGCACATTTTGACGACGGACTCCTCACATGCGCGCCGTTCTTAAGAGTGTGTTTGTGTGTATTTCAGGTAAGTGTGTGAGTGGCATAGGCAAACAAAAACAACATGACGTTAAATCAACTTTAGAAAAATTGTTTGTTCATTTGACTGCTGAGGTGAGCGTATGTGTATTTGTGAGCTGAGTCGTTTGGCATTTTTTTTTTTTAATTGTTTCATTGGTACTTTTATGGCAACGACTCAAATTTCAGCGAAAATCGAGCAACTATTGATAGCGCTACAGCAAAAGCAGCCCCTTTTTTATTTAACCAGATTCTACTTTTAAGCTAACCCTAAAAGCGCTTCACGACCCCCGCTATGACCATGTTTAATTAGTCGGTTTGTCTTTTTCCCTCTCTCTCTCTCTCTCTCTGCTTGTCCGTTTGTCATCTTTTTATTCTCATTCTTCTTCTGCTGGTGGTATAGGTACCCATAGAAGCGTTAGCACGTACATACAAATACACATGTACAAACACACATACACCTATACACCTTTCTGTGTACAAACATAGATATGGTCACATTAATACATCCGCAACCAACCCGATATCAGTTTAACAAATGAAACTTGTCGACTAGTTCTATAAATTTGATGTACTTCTACATATTTTATTCTGTTTATGTATAGGATAAGAGAGGGGCTGGGAGAGGTGAAGATATTCATTCCCTTGTAGATAACAACAAGTTAATCATAAATCAGAAATGTATTGCTTGGATTTCCGGTGAAACTCTGTAATGCCAAAAGAAGAGTACTATTTTTTATGGTCTGTCCAATAATGGAGTAGTAGTTTATTTTACAATTTTATTTTATATTTTAGCTGAAGCTTCGTGCATGTTATGCTATGTTTAACATTTATCAAAACAAAAGGAAAACAAACACAACCACAAAAATCATTCACATAATTGACCTCGTTTTCATTTCGCTTGCGGTGTATTCAAAGTCTGAGTGTTTTTTATTTTGGTTTTTTACTCGGCTTTTAAGCCGAATATCGGTCAGTCTCAAAGAGCTTTGCAATTGTCATCATCATCGAACAGCTGAAATGACACATCGAAAAGAAAGCGAAATCGAAACGTTACAATTCGAAAATGAATAATCGCAAATGACTGTCCAAAATTACCAATTGGTTTGTTATTGTAGTTGGTGTTATTTTTTCCTTGCAAGCGCAGCTTTTGCCTCTCATTTGTACGTAACAGTTTACCCGACGCACGCACACATGTTTCTGTGCTATGCGTCAACAGTTTAATATTTAACTATCCATCGTCTGCTGAGTTATTGGCAAACTCGCATTCAACAATGACATCATCTTTTTGGGATCCTACAAAGTTGCTCATTACGCAACGATCTGCTGCGTCGCTGTCTCTCTCTTGCTATCAATCAATATGAGCGCAGCAACTAAAAAAAAACACCCAAAATATTTTATACATTACGTGCACCATCTGGAAACGGAAACTTGCGTCAGCATTTGTTAGATTTATGACAGAGACATAGGGAAAACCACCGCAAAGAAATCAATCCTGTCAGTCCACAGCTGTGCTGACAAGCAATTATCCAATTCCATAGTCTATTCTCTGTGAATACTTATATATACTATTGGTCTGCATATCTACCCGACATGTGTTTTTTAATAGGGTATTTTTTCTTCGTCAAACCTTGGTTAACGGTTTATTTTTCTAAATTTCCCATTGCATTTTGTGGGCGTAGATGAGACTTGTCTCTCTTCTCACCATTTCCGCGTTGGCGTCTTGTTCACCACTAGCAAGCACTATTTTTGTTATTTTATTTATTTTTTTGGGGCCGCTTGAGTCCGGTTTTGCTAGCCCGCAGCTTTTCTTTATGATTATTACCGGAGCTGTGGGGGGTTGGGGAAGGGGAGTAGATGGGGGCGGGGGAATAAGCAGGTCTTTAGCAAGTATGTTTGTTCAGTTGTTGAATGACACTTTTAATTTAACTAAAAGCACGGTGAGAGCAGCAAGCTTCATGAAGAGGCTTTCAGGCTGGGCCCGCTAATGCGAATTGCGTGCGTGCCCTGAAATCAAAATCCAAAAAAATTCATATGCATGCAGTAGGTGCCAAAACCTAACTGGTACCTTCATTAAAAAAAATAATAATTAAATTTCCCGCTGTTTGTTTTATTATTTGACATTGTCTCACTGTTTTGTAATTGCGTGTAATCGTGCTTAATTCATCAACTGACCCACAGACCCACTCAGAGGTCTACCCGTATCACCCCTCCATTTGTCAGTCTCTCAATGTCAGTGCCGGGCATTTCATTATTGCTAATAACAATAACAAAAGCTTTTCTGCCTTTAAGATCTAAAGGCATTTTTTTTATGTACTTTTCAACCATTTTGGAATCAAAGTTCCATTGCCTAAACTCTTGAAAAAGCAGTAAGGTTTTTTTTTGTCGTTGATAAGCGTATTTCGCTTTTATTTCGTTCGATAAGGCAACACATTAACATTGTTCTACATTTATATGTATTTTTCACTAAGTTTGTGGTATATATCTATATATATATATATTTATATACATTTCAGTCGTCGAATTTCGCTTCGACCTCATAGCGTAACGCTATAAAAAAAAAACAAAAAATGAAAACTGAAAAATGACTGCCAACTTCGGAGTCTGCTGACTCATTCAAAACAGCGCAAAAAATATTTGTTTACATATATACAAAAAAAAAACGAAAAAATTCTTATTCGTTGCTATTTTTTAGTCGAGTTCGAGTTCGTTTGCTATTGTATTTGGTTTCGTGTGGCTTGTTTGTTGTAAGTCATGTTTGCCAATTCCAATTCCAAGACTTGGACACAGTTAAAAAAATTCTATAAATATTTATGTATAGACCACCACATATTTCTTTTCTGCTTCGCAAAGTGTAATAGCGAGAACGAATTTATTAGTTTATTAACGGCTTCTTATTTATGTACATGAATACATTATAAAGCCGGTCGCATATTGTCTAGAATCTCACAGAAAATTATGTATGTATATACTATATGTATATGTGTGCCTGTCAAATTCTTTAATTAAAATTTATTCATAACGCCTCGAGGGCGTTAATTTATCTGCCATCATCATAATTATCATAGACGAATTATGTTCATCGTTTTTAGAAATGTCATACAAAATCAGTTTTATTAATTGTTTTACGATTTACGAATATGATAAATTGACCCAATGTCCCAAGACTATTCATAGCGCTTCCCATTTATTTTCTAGTTAAACATCAGCTACAAATTTGTATCTAATGATCTTGACCCGCTTGGCGTAGCTGTTAAATCTTCTACCGTTATGGCCAAAATTTAAGCTTTCCAATTCTGATTATGATTGTTTCTTAATTGTTCTTCTGCTTGAAGCATCGATAGCATTAAACTCGCCAAAAAAGGGAAATTGAATATATAAAAAAACAAGTTGTTGACAAAGACATAAAAATCATGTACCATTCATTGATTTGCATTTTTATGGCCTGTTTATGTATCTGCATATCGGCTTCTTGATCGTTCAACATTTTATTATTTTTACTTTATTTTGACGCCCATAAACTAAGCTCATCTATAAATATTTAACCGTAAACAACCGATGCGACAGAGTTACAAAATAGATGACACAGTGCAATCACCTCCATTATGCCAGACAATACACTCCACCCTCCCCCAAACTGCTGTCCCTCTCAAGTTGTATGCGATAAGGAAAACGCGAAACAAAAATAACAAGCACAAAATTCCCTTTGTCAATTCCAAAAATGCAACAGAAGCCACAATCAAAGCGACAAAAAAATACACTCAATTGGCGACAAGCGTTTTTATTTGTTTTTTCTGAGATCATTAATTTTAATAGAGTCCGCTATCATGAACAATTTGACATCAGCTATGCCATTTTAGCTATTTTATAGCTAGTTTTAGCTTTAAAGAATTTAATCAGAACACAAATGTGAGACAAGAACTAAGGTTTTATTTTTGCAATTCTACTTGACTTCAAATTTGGGCAACACTGACACAAAACAGAACGAGAGAGTGAGAAGGAGAGATGGTAAGCACTTCTGCTAAATGGCTGCTAATCTGAGAAATCAGTTAGCGACAGCAATTCAATTAAATTGAACTAATAACTGGGTGACAGCTAACCGGCCAACAAACTGCGACAAGTTGACTGATTTTTGATGCATAAGTTAAATGGAAACACAACACGCAAACAAATTCTCTCAGCCCAACCAGTTTGCGGTTTTATCGGCGCTATCGTTCAATTCAATGTCCCCACACCAATAACGCTCAACAAGTGGGCCTCGCTCGCTCCAAACGCCAAATCGGTGCGAAGGACGCCAAAGCGAAAAACAAGCAAGCAAAAAAATTAATAATACAGCCGGCATTTGCCGTAAACCTTATATGGCTAAAAACAAAGCAACAGCAATCTCAGTTCAATATTTGCAAATATGGTTATCGACATACGGTTGAGAATGTCTCTAACCTTACACTCAGTCTTTATAGAGAGAGAGAGAGAGAGAGAGAGCTGCATCCAAATATGGATGTTCGTATTTAGATACGTATGTAATAGTGTTGTACAATAATCAAAAATTAGAACACTTAAATTTAGTTAACATTACTTCGATATCCGCACTTCAAGTATAAATAATTCATATATAAATCTTATGTGATATATGAAGAAATGTATGTTTGTTGTAGCTTTGGGAGTGCCGACTTCTCGGAAACTGCAATCTAATGCAAACTTGAAATACAACCGTAGAGCAATAAGTAGCGGCAATCTATGTGTGTGGGTCTGTTTGTATGCTTATAGGCGATTACCGATAGGAGGGTTATCTGGCGATATCGCAGCAGATAGCACAAGAATATATATACATATATATGCTTAATTAAGATTTCATTAGCGAATCGGTTTTAGTCTTGCAAATACCGAAGTTCTAAGCAGTCATGTATAAGTCAAAGGTGGACTATATATATATATATATATATATGCATATGAATAATGCTAAATGGGTTCTCTTCTTTAATTACAGATAAATTCAAAGTACAGCGAGGAGCTGGCCCAGGAATCACTGGAATGGATTAAGGCTGTGACCGATGAACCCATCAATACATCCGGTGATACCGATAACTTCTTTGAAGTGCTCAAGGATGGCGTCATTCTGTGCAAGTTGGCCAACGCGTTGCAACCCGGCTCCATCAAAAAGGTGAACCAGACCAAAATGGCCTTTAAGTGCATGGAGAACATTTCGGCATTCCTCGAGTGTGCCAAGAACTTTGGTGTGCCCACACAGGAGACATTCCAAAGTGTCGATCTCTGGGAGCGTCAGAATCTCAATTCTGTCGTCATCTGCTTGCAGTCTCTGGGTCGCAAGGTAAATTAGAGATAGAGAAAGAGATACATTTATATGTATATGTCTTGCAATATTAATTCCACGTCTTCATATTTCGATAAACAGGCCTCCAATTTCAACAAGCCATCGATTGGTCCCAAGGAGGCGGACAAGAATGTGCGCCAGTTCAGCGATGAGCAGATGCGTGCCGGCCAAAATGTCATCTCTCTACAGTACGGCTCCAATAAGGGCGCCACCCAGTCGGGCATTAACTTTGGCAACACTAGACACATGTAGACGTCTACAAATTTACACACCTTACACATACACACAACAAACACGCAAACATTCCACAATAAAGCCAAAACTAAAACCAGACATCTTCTTTGGCCTCGTTTGCCAGACATTCCGTAAAAGAAAAAAATTATGTATTTATAACAAACACAAAAAAATTTATTCCAATTTTATCATGATTACACCAGACCTAAGTAATAACATAAATAACATTTAATTTATTATGATTAAGTACTTGAGAAAGTACGAATGATTTTTTATTTAGAATGATTTTATTCTATTTTCAACAAAAATACGAAGTTTAAATCAAAGAAAAACACTGCATTTCTGGCACGATCATTTATTAATTATGATAAACTTATCCACATACAAAAGAAACACCAATAAGCCCTCAATATTGTCGTGCCATTAACCGATTGCCTTATGACTAAAATACCCGATTTTATTTTCAAATAGTGTATTTTTATCTCTAAGATTAACAGCTACAAAAGTTATTTGAAAACTAACCACCTGTATTTTAATCAAAACCTGAGCATTAAAATGTGATGCATTGAAGGACCGAAACAATTAAATACAAAGAGCAAAATAAAAGCAAATCAAATATGTATTACTACACATTTATATAATATTGTATTTTAATGTTACATTCAATGTTGAAAATAAATAATTATTTTAAATGTTGCGTCTTTTTGTCATCGATATATGGCAAAGATTTATCGATATGTGTGATATATTCGATCACAATTTTGGCAAATCTGCGTTAATGTTTATTTCGGCGTGAAACACAAGCTAAGCTTAAATCATGGAAACTGAGCTGTGCCGTATTTGTTTAAACAATTCGGTGACACTGGTGGATATATTCGCTAAGCGCGAGCAATCGGACAAGACCAACCCAGAGCCGAGCCTGGCGGACATGCTGAACGAGTGCGCCGATTGTTACATCAAATCCAACGATTCACTGCCACAACAAATATGCATCGGCTGTGTGCTGGGCGCTCAAAATGCGTTTAGATTTAAGCGAAAATGTGAGCAGAGCTATCAGCAACTAATTGCCAAACGCAAGAAGCGATGCGAAAATGCAGCAGAAGAAACGCCAGCGAAAAATGTGCCAAGCAAAGAAGACCTGCCGGATATGCTCGACATAAAGCGGAAATGTGAGCAGAGCGATCAGCAACTGGTTACCAATTGCAAGGAGCGGCAGAAAAAAGCAGCGGAAGAAACGCCAGCGAAAAATGTGCCAAGCAAAGAAGAGCTCCCGGACATAAAGCGGAAATGTGAGCAGAGCGATCAGCAACTGGTTACCAATCGCAAAAAGCGGCAGAAAAAGGCAGCGGAAGAAACGCCAGCGAAAAATGTGCCAAGCAAAGAAGAGGTCCCGGACATAAAGCGGAAATGTGAGCAGAGCGATCAGCAACTGGTTATCAATTGCAAGGAGCGGCAGAAAAAAGCAGCGGAAGAAACGCCAGCGAAAAATGTGCCAAGCAAAGAAGAGCTCCCGGACATAAAGCGGAAATGTGAGCAGAGCGATCAGCAACTGGTTACCAATCGCAAAAAGCGGCAGAAAAAGGCAGCGAAAGAAACGCCAGCGAAAAATGTGCCAAGCAAAGAAAAGCTGCCGGATGTGCTCGACAAGACGATAAAACAGGACCACGAAATTAAAGTTGAGCCAGGGAGCATTACAACCCCACTCTATAAATGCCCATACTGTAGCAAGAAATTCGCTCACTTGAGTATTTTGAGTTTGCATAAGAAGTAAGTGGCTTGAATGTCATCGTGATTATCATCATCCTCATCACATTTTTTGCAGATGGCATATCCAGAATCAGCGTGACACACCCGACGTCAACCCAAAGCTGAGCAAAGAGGAGAGTAAATCGAAAATGTGCTCCATCTGCAAGAAGAAATATAGGACACTTACGCTGCTCCGCAGGCATCTCTTGACACACAGCTCTGCGCGCCCATTTTCCTGCACCCAGTGTCCGACCAGCTTCCAGTTAAAATCGCATCTTCAGAGACATATGCGCGGTCACACTGGCGAACGTCCATATCAATGTCCGTTTTGTCCGCAAACCTTTCCTCGAAGCGACTATTGCCGCAGTCACATGGAGAAAAGCCACAGCGGCTTAAAATTCACCGGCAGGCTAACGTTACCACAAATGTCTTAAATTCAGTTTGAGTACTTGTTCCAATTACCAACTTTTATTAACTCGCAAGAAAATGTTCCGTTGCCTTTGAGCATTTTGAAAGTCCTTAAAATAGCTACACTAAATGTAGCATTCGCAACGGATGGAGGATCCCGGCGTGTCCTGTGGTAAACAGCTTCGAATAGGATTACTGGAGAAAATGAAATCTTAGAAATCGTACTTGTATTTCAACGAAAATTAAGTTAATTCACTTCGATTTGTCCTTCTGGTAAATTCTTAGATGACCACAAAATGACATTATATTATATAAAAAAAAATAAAATTTTCCAAAATTTTTGTAATCTAGTCGTTTTTGATTACATTGTCCTGATGTTGAAACCTTGTACGATGTGTAAAATAAATATATTCAGTGTTAAATTTATTCTTTTGGCGACAGAACACGCAACAATTAAGGGATTCCGGATAAAATCATAGAATTTTACAGTTTATAACATATTTTATATATTTTAAATATATTTAACAAATACTTCTGTTTCTTGAAAAAAGTAGAAATGTTTCGCGCAACAAAAAGTTTAGCCTTAAAGGCATTTTCTTACCGTCAAACTATTTTTCGGCGAAGTTATTCACAGTTGATGAACCAGATGCTGCAGATTCAACAGATGGAAATTTGCGCGGATCCTCCGTCGCGAGGCCTTATTATCGGAGTCTATGCCGATGAAGAGGACAAGAACGATGCAGGAATACTTACGCAGCCTGCCTGGCGTTACAATGTCCAGAAGACGCATGGTCGTCTACTGGAGGTGCTGCGCATGTCTGGACCTATGCCCAAGCGGGGTGAAGCACGATTGCTATTTGCAATAGAGCCAGAACGCATACCGTATTACTCAGCCGTGGCCGTGATAGGTTTAGGAAAGGAGTGCATGGGCTATAATCCCTACGAGGTAATCGATGAACAGAAGGAGGCCATTCGCCGTTCAGTGGCCAATGCTTGTAAGATCTTGGCCGAGCTGGATACCGATCGCATTGAAGTAGAAAGCTGTGGTCATGCCGAGTCCGCCGCAGAAGGCGCATCCATGGGAATTTGGGTATACCAGGAGCAGCGTGATCCCAAACGTCGGATGGCAGTCCCATCCATTGATTTATATACCAACAAGGACGAGATCTGCGATATTGAAGGCTGGCGTATTGGACTGCAGAAAGCGTCTGCACAGAACTTAACCCGGCAGCTCCAAGAGACGCCATCCAATAAGCTGACGCCCACGGCATTTGCGCAGAATGTCGTCGAAGTACTATGCAAGTCTGGCGTCAACGTGGAGGTCAAAGTGGAGGGCTGGGCTGAGAGTCAGTCGATGCATGCATTCCTTGCGGTGGGCAAGGCATCCTGTGAGCCACCCATATTCTTGGAACTGAGCTACTATGGTACATGTGCCGAGGAACGTCCCATAGTCCTCGTTGGTCAGGGTGTAACATATGATGCTGGAGGCTTATGTCTCAAAGAGAAGGGAGAGCTATTCCATATGCGTGGTGACATGACCGGAGCTGCTGTTGTAGTAGCCACCTGTCGTGCAGTGGCAGGACTTCGATTGCCAGTCAACATTCGTGGTCTCATCCCACTTTGCGAAAACGTTATGGGTTGCAACTCCTTCCGTCCTGGCGACATGCTCAAGTCCATGAATGGAAAGACCATTGAGGTACAGTGTACTGACCACGAGGATGTCTTGGTTTTAGCTGATGCGTTGCTCTACGGTCAGAACTTCTGTCCCAAGTGCATCATTGACATTGGCACATGCTCCGGCTTTATGCGCCAGGCCTTGGACGAGGCAGCCTGTGGTATATTCACCAATTCCGAGATCCTCTGGCAACAGATAAAGCACGCGAGTATGCATACTGGAGATCGTGTCTGGCGTTTCCCATTGTGGAACTACTACAGCAAGGCAGTGCGCTCAGGAGGACGCAGTGACGTTCAGAACTACGGCATTGGTCGCGGTGGACGTCCTTGCAAGGCAGCTGCCTTCCTCCGTGAATTTGTGCCTTGTGGCCAATGGATGCACATTGTAAGTGAATTCAATTAAGCAAATGGCGACTTTTGGTTATATTTAATGTTACTTCCAGGACGCCACCAATGTGATGGTAACAGAGGGCGTGGAGTATGAATATCTTCGACGCGGCATGGCTGGTCGGCCGACTCGTACTTTAGTAGAATTCATTGCGCAGACAATTTGCAAGGATACCGCTCCAATGATGAATAATTAGTATCCGTTTACAGAAGTAGGCAGATATTTCAATTGGGTAGTCACATTTCGCTGGATGCCTCATTCCCAAACGATGTTCTTTTAATTAAAAGATTTTTAACGTATTGACGCTTTAAGACTCGTTAAGAAATAAGGACACGGGAAACAATTAAAAATTCTTTCGTTAATTTATGGAAAAGAATTTATCAAATTAAAAGTTTTATCAAAAGAAATATTCATAAAGTGGTTTGAGTATATGGAACGTGCGTTATTGATAGATTTGGCGTCTTAGTTACGTTGTCATAGATTGCTTTGCATATTGCTCATCAGAATATTGGATTCTCAGGTCAGGAGGGGCAAGCTGTGGCTTAGATTCGAGTGCGCCGCGTGCTACGCAAGTGAAACTGCATGGGTCAGCACAACGTTAATATCAATGGGTGGATAATTTTGCAGCAGTTTCACATTTGAGGCAAAGTCATTCTCCAGGATGGCCTCCCGTTGAATTCTGTGAGAAAACATAAAATGGCTTATAAAATGGTTCATAAAATGGCTCAATTCAAGCTCTTGCTTTCACTTACAATATCATAGAACAGCAAGTTTTGATAAGGAAATCAAAGCGGTTTTCATCTGAGAATACAGAGTCCCATATGCGCAACACATCCGGCAGAGGAAATTCCTGCGAGAGCAGCAGATTTATCCATCTAAAGCTGTAGTACTGGGGATGTAGCTCCTGGCTTTTAAGGTGATTGTATATGCTGATGTCCTTCGCTTTCAGCATATTTGCAAGCCTACCCATCATGCACCTTATACCGCCTTCCGCATCATCCAGTGTCTTGATAAAGAAGTCGCGTATTTCGCTCATTAAAGCGGTAAAGCAAAAGAAACAATCAGCCTCAGCATGGGCACGATTCGACAGATCGGGATCTGAAGCCATTACATAATAAATGGGTCCAACTATCTCGTTCATGCCCTGTACGTATCCCTGTCCGGGATTGAGCTTTGCGTAGATAAATAAAATTCGTTGCACAACCTCCCAATGTGCCTCTTGGCCCTCCTCCATGGCGGCATAGTTCTCCGCCGACCGCTTTGTGATCAAGTTAATCTGTGTATGTAATTAAGTATTATACTTAGTATTGTATTCGCTAAAGCTGGACCAACTTACTTGTTGCTACATTCCACATGGAGTGCATAATGGAATAGTTTTGGAGCTCTTAAAAATCTATACCCAAATGTATTTGTATTCGATTCAGACTCACCTTAGTCACACCCAGACCCTTGCGCTCGACATTCGCTGAGCTCAACACGGAGGGCACTACACGCTCGTGCAGCCTTCTTCCCTGTTCTCCATTGCTGTGCACAACAATTTCACACGGATACTCTGTGGGTTGCTGAAAGAACGATATGTCTGGACACAGACGTCTTACATCTTTGTCGATTTGCAGCAGAAATTCGTTATCGTTGAAAAACGTATTCCAAGCACTCTCTGGCCCCTCGCTGAGCGGATGATCTTGCAGACCAACGCCCCTTGATTCATCAACGCTATTCTCACCGCCATTTTGTATGTTTCCAGGAGGGAGTACAAGCTCTATTATAAACTGCTTATACAGGGCACGTTTTTTTGCCAGCGTTGTGTCCCAATTGATGCGTTTGGGTCCCAGATAGCCTAACAACATTTTCCAACTGAGAGACCGAAAACTGAGCACATCTGGCACACCTGTGGATTTGTATTTTAAGTGAAAGTTGTTTTTACACTGTACTTAAACTAACCATTGTTGGCATGTCGACGCAGTTGTTTGATGTCAATCTCATCCTGGGCAAAAAGATCTGCGAATTCCTTTACCCTGCGGGAAAGATTGGTTATACTTCGTCTTGTTTACGTTTGTCGCCAGATGTACATACCGCGCTTTAAAAATTGACATGCCTGCCTTTGCTCTTTCCCTGCTACATAGAGTGATAAGCTTAGACTTTTTATGTGCTTTTTGCTGTTATTGTTTTGTGATCAATAACTATTAACAGCATTAATGTAAAATACAAGTGCAGTCAGCTAATTAAAGTATAAACAAAAGAAATGTCTGGCAACACTGGTACTTGCGTTAGCTTGGCTGCGCGCAATTTTTGACTCACACGAAGTACGCTGCGCGCTGTTTTTAAATTGCTTAAATTTAGCTGTTATTTTTAATCAATGAGCCATGGTAAAACTCATTCATTCACGGCATTCATTGCAATTGTTACTCTTCATTCATCATTAGCATGATTAAGATGTTATTGCGCTCGTTATGCATGCTATTCTTTCTGCCACCTGGGGGATATCTTTTTGTTACACATAGTACGCGTTGGCGTGAGCAGACGCATTGACGTCTGTGTGGCTCTATATCGAAAAAGAGAGAATTTTTTGAATTGTTTATATGGTGTTCGTGGCGTATTCCATTTGTTTACGCTAGTCGTTGACCAACAATGACGACCAACAGATCGTCATACGTTCGACCGGCATTTTGGAAGGTGCCCAGTTATGCACATGACGTAGTATTATCGTCCCCATCGCCCCCATTGTTAATACCGACTTCACGACTGAGTCAGCGACGTCGCAGCAGTGGCATCAAGAAGCGTGTTCATTTTGCCGATGAGCTAAATGGTGGGGTAAGTCAAGAGACCATGTATGCATGTGGCCTGTCATTCTCGCTGGTGTGGCCCCAATACTCTTAGAAATCAGTTCAATAACATTCTGCACTTGGCGTCTCGTAAATTTGTCAGCCACAATTTAATTAATTGACCACTGATGCAATGCATCTTAAGAAAATATATTCGGCTTTCAAAATTCTCAAAAAATCATATTTATTAATATAGCGTGGAATTGACGCAAGCGTTTTTAGCTGCTTTTGCCAAAATGTAAAATGTTTAAATGTTCATGAGATTTTGGAAAATCTTTTCAGCATGCTTAATTGCGTGCAATTAAAAAATGAATAAGATATGCTAACGATTCATTTAACTAGACAAAATTCAGAACTTTAGAATGGATATTATGGTATGACATTGTGATCTACAAATCGTTCATTGATCAATCATATTAAATCAACGATATCGTTGCAGAAAACACGGGAAAGCACTTTAATGCACAAATATTAAAAGCATTTCAAAATTGCGGCGAAGAAAACCATGTCAAACAAATGGGTTGCAAAAATAAATGCCAGTCCATATATTGTATACATTCGTATATTTGTATATCAACGCCACCAACACGAAAATCGACGGGAAGCGAAACGATTTTTCCGTTGTAAAAAGTAAAAACGCTGCCAAAAACAAAAGCAAACAATTTTGTTTCGAGTTCTTTTGACGTTTTAGCGTATTATATACATTTCGTATCATTTCGATTTGCAGACTAAGCATGCATATAGAAAATTTTATAAAGTTTGTTTTATTACTATATTTTTTTTGGAAATCGAAATTGTCCCAGACTTAAGACCTTCAGCCGATAGTCTCTGAAGATTGCTCATTGACTAATGCCCAAAACATTTGATTTGTTTATATAAAATGAGGGACCGTTATTGTTTCTATTTGTGCAGCTATTTGAAGCGTGCCAGTAAATATATTTTATTACAGCCACTTATTTGGGAAGCTACATAAAGACGCCTGAAAACAAATAATAAAAATTGTTTAACATTTTTGTACAACAGATGCCCAACGTTTGTTTTCATCATTTTAAATCTGCCCCAAGACGATGACATGTGGCGCTCATTTTCAGGGTCATTTGCTCTATGCAACTGGATCGAGAGCTGCTACAAAATGTTGCAAAGAAATAATACTAGCTAGCGTGAACATATATTTTATTTACATTTTCTTAAAAGCAAGGCATGAAATATTATTCAAGTATTTTAATTTGTTTGCCATAGCATATTTCATTAGCAACTTGAATTTTTTTTTTTTTTTTAAACGTAATGTCGAATAATTGGTACATGTTTCACAAAAAAATTAAATGTATATATATTTATATATATATACTTTCCTGACCGGTGGTTACTAAGATCATAGCGAAACAGAAATGCTCTTGACGGAGCGCATAATAAAAATTATTGGCATTTGGGATTGAGTTCATGTTTCTCAGCCGCTGACTACATGATTGTAGCGCAGAGTACTCGTATTATACCACGATTCGTAGCCGATGCTGCAGAAAGGAATACAAATTGTATTTTAAAATTAGTACTTGAGCAGCACTGCGATCGAATAAAACGCGAAAATTGTGTTGCACGCTCTACCTCTGCCTCGGGCTGAGAACTTGGCCAATAAACAATTAAAAATTCGCGAACGATCAGTGAAGAAGCAGAAACTATATCTACTTAATAAACACTTATCTACTACTATGTTCAATTGAGCTGCTGTTGCATACCAGTGATTTAATTCTAAATATCGGTTCAACATGAGCCCAAAGCTGCACGAGTTCGCTGTGCTGCTCCAGCGTGATGGCCAGGGCACACCATGGGGCATCCGTTTGGTTGGTGGCAACGATTTGGATACGCCGTTAATTATCACCAGGGTAAAGTTGCGACTGATTATGTAACTAGAGCAAAAACAGCAGAAGCAGCAGCAAAGAGCTGGCAATGGTTTCCATCCTCTCGCCTGTCGCTTTGCCTGTGTGGCTCTAGTGTCGCCTCATCCCCAGTCCCATTCATCACAATTGTTGCACAGAAGCGACAGAGAACTGTCCATTATCTTGCTAGCCGTTTGCCAAACCGCTTTGGCCTTTGCGTTCTGCACTACTTAACGACAAAACAAACAAAAACAAATCAAAACAGTAAAACTGCAAACAGTTCAACATTCGCGACTACAAAATACCAACAATCACTCAAAAAAAGCTAAAATCGTTTGAAAGCAGGAAGAAGGGCAAAGTATAAACTTGGCGTCTGAATTCAATTTAGGACAAATTATTTCAAAACTGCTGAAAACAGTCAAATTTGTGATTGTGATTGTAAATAGTTCCGTTCCGACTATAGCGAATATTTTGTGCTACATTCATATATTAGTTTTTATAATTATGCGGTATGCCAACTCAAAAGATAAAT
The DNA here is from genome assembly GCA_037043605.1 of Drosophila multiciliata. NCBI lineage: Eukaryota > Metazoa > Arthropoda > Insecta > Diptera > Drosophilidae > Drosophila > Drosophila multiciliata. The sequence goes on along the minus strand of JBAMBF010000301.1, from coordinate 20,258,096 downwards.
AAACAAAAACAGAAAACCTCTCTCTGTTGTCTGGCACACCCTTCCAACTTTTGGGCATAGGGTAAAAATAGCGAAACTGGCACAAACACACACACACACACAAACACAAACACGAGAAAACACGCACTAAATATCGAATACTAGGAAAAGTTGCAGTGGCAGCGTTGCCAAAGAATTGCAATTTGTGAGACGCTAGTAAAGCTAATTGAGGTGCAACAAACTGGCAGCAGACACATGTAAACAATGGGACTGCGAATGGGATTGAGGGAATGGGGCCCTCATATTAGCGATGTTTGTGCATCGGTGTCAAGGTCGTCAGCGGTCCTAGACTTGTCTAATGCATTTAACAAGCGTCTCTCACATGTTTAACCTTCGTTCGCACAGGTGCAAGTTGGCAGCCCATCGTATGGAGAGCTGCTGCGTGGCGACATTATAGCCAAGATCGGTGAGTACGATGCACGCGACCTGAGTCATGCTGATGCCCAGCAGCTGTTTCGCGGAGCTGGCAACGAAATTAGCTTGGTTGTGCACAGGTGAGCTACAGCGGATGAAGAGCTTCAATTAGTGGAGCAACCCAATACATGTTTAAAATCTAAATTTCAGGGACAACACAATTGCTTATACGCAGGGCGTCAATCAGGAGAGCGGTTCGGGTAGCAATCAAAAGTTGGCCGCCGCCAGTCCGCAGTTGTCGCAGCATCCGCATCGGGGGCCATCACCCTTTCTACCCGGACCCAGTCATTTCGAGCGTGCGCTGCAGCTACCTGTGGATACCTTGCCGCAAACGGTATTTCCGCAGCTAAATGCTTCGGGTGGCTATGTGGCACCGCCGGATATGTTTTCGCCCAAGCCGACGCGTGATCATCAGCAGGATGTGGCCGAGGAGCAGGCAGCCATAATTAATCAGGTGAGTAAAAAATCAATTAGCTTCTTATTTGATACTTCAAACAGCTAACTGATTATTATCTGATATTGCCCATTGATTACTTTTTGATATATCTATCAAGCTGTTCAAAAAAACACAATACTCTCCTAAATTATATACACATTATTATTATATATACAAATCGCTTCCTGTTCGACAATTGTTATTTTCATTTTATAGCGCACAAAAGTATGCAAGTAAAATTATTTTTGATATGGAATTCGACGCCTTGAAGTAGGCTGAATATTATTCTCCGAAATGGATATGGATTTTGTTAAAAACGTATGCTGTCTGCTGACATCAGAGGATAGACATTCTGTGGTCAAGGTTCTGCTGTTTACACAATCTAAATTTAAATCAAATAATATATACATAAATACGCCCAAGTATTAGCTGCGAATCGTAAACGCTAAACAGGAAAATCTTGTGACGCAGTGTGTGCAGGTGGAAAGCTGGCTAGTAAATAAAAAAAAATTAAATCGCTTAACATCTTTACTCACGCCCTTTTCCCCAAAAAAAACAACGGCGCAAATATTCGAAAACTATTTTAATTTTCACGGCCAATTTGGCTGCCTGCAGGTGAGGTGGCAGGTGAGCAGAGTCTTCTGATGCATATATTGTGTATATAAATCTAAATATACATATGAATATATCTGTCTTTGTCCGAGTGTGCATTGCCTGCTACAGGGCATCGTCAGAGGCTGCCTTGTGATCTTCAAGCAATGCCGATGAAAGTGTTTTTCACTAGCTCCCCTCACCTGATGACGATGTTGATTAAAATCGCTACCCACCAAGGTTGACATTTTATTTTTCAATGCTCTATAAAAATATAAATCAAGGTGATTTTTCTCTTTTTTCTTTTATTGCTTTTTTTGATTTGTCATCAAATTTACTTTTCCTGAGTTTTATTTGGTTTTGCGGGGTTTAACGTACTGACGATATAAGCCATCAAAATATTTAAGAAATAACAAATATTGTTTTTGTTTAAATATTGGGGAAACTGGTCGATCAACCCACTCAAAGAATATATTTATTTATTTGGAAATATACCTTTGGAAAAATACCAAATCACAAAAAGAAAAACAACCTTCACGTTTAAAATAACAAAAATATTCAAATGTATATTTTGTAGTTCCTTGGATCTTTTTGTCGAACTTGAAAGTTCTTTGACGCCTTTCGGCAGACTTATTGATAGATCCGAGTGTCTGTGAAGATTGAAGGTTAATTACACCTGTCCCAGCGCCTATTCCAGTGTCATTTGATTTTGACATAAAGAATGCCAATGTTAAATTTACAAAAATATCGAAAAGGAGCTGTCAGATGTGTTTGCTCAAAGCAAAACGGAACACATCAATAATGCTTTACCGAGCAACATTTATGTGTGCAAAAATTCAAATGTTTCTGCATTAATTTAACCTCGTTTCTGTTCAGCTTGTGCCCAATTTGCGAAAGAATAATGCAAATGGCGAGAGAAATTGAAATTGCTCCAAAAAACAGCAATTAAAATATATGTATCAATAATATATGTTAAATTTTATATTGTGAATATTAAAGGCAGGACAAACAAAGTGTCAGCACATATATAACAATACTTATACATATATATGTCGTTATAGGGAGGGGCAGGGGTGGGGTTTCTCTTCAGTTTTTTTTTAAAGGCGCGTGGGCGAATATGAATAACACTCACGGCAGCATCCAAGTCCAAGTTTATATGTGAATATTTTTTGTATTTGTTGTATTTTTTCCTTTACGCTCGGTGAATAATCTATTTTCACAAAACATTTGTATATATCTATATAATTAACAAATTGAGAGAGTGGTAAAAGAGAGAGTGTCTCGCTGTGCTGGTGTGCGTGGGTTTGGACGGCCTCTGACCGTCAGTGTTGCTGTTCTATGTGACCATACTCACACACACACACACATTAACAGCAACAAGTCATATATGTGGGGGGATCTATATAGTTGAATTGGAATTCCGCGCAGTCGAAATAGCAATAATTCGCCAGCATTTGAAAATTTTCAAATCAGTTGCGTTCGGAATATTGAAAAATAAACAAGTCAAAATAAAACATATCCCTCCTGAAGCGATCTCCGCAAGTGGTTAAGAAGAAGAAGAAGAGTTAGCATAGCAGCGTTGATTTAAACGTGCCCCAAAAGCAAGTTGCCAAATTCACAAATATTCTCAAAATCATTCAAGCCAAAGCAAAAAATAGAAAAGAAAATAATAATAATCATAGAATTATTAATTGTGATATTTGAAATTGCTGTTACGTAAGAATTGTCTGTAATTTTTTCGTTTCTATTCTATTCAAATTTTCAACATAAAGGAGTTTAAGTTCAAAAACCACACACATAAATAAAACACACATATCAAAATGGAGTACGTTCAGTTCAAAAACGGATCACCTGTGTACTACAAGGAGCAGCCAGATCTTAATGAATGCATTCAATATCAAGTAAGCAATATAGATGCTATAAGCAAGATAATTGTGATGATATAAGTGATCATTACAAGGTGAATATTTACTGAAATTTATTCAGAGTGAATCGAATAACATTAATTCTAAATATTAATTTGTGTAAGTGAAAATATAATTGGAATAACTTTACGTCAATAATGTCACTTGGAATTCAAGTTCAAAGACAATTGTCAGCGACAGTTGAAAAGTTTTCAATTATTCATTACTTTTTCGGAATAATTATTCTTGATTTTTTAGACAGAACATGAACTTTTTGTGCTTATTGCTCTTTTCCATTTTCTCTCTCTCTCTCTTTTTCTCTGTATCTCTCGCTCTCCCCTCGGTGTTCTTCTTTTATGTATACACCCACCATTTGGCTTATTATTTAAACATATTTGTTCGCTTTTCGTCAATATGCGTCGAAAGCAAAAAAGTTTTTGAATACATTTTGCTGAAACATATTTTTCATAGCTCTTTCTGCTTGCGCTCAATGTAATTCATACCACCTCGTTAGATATTTTTAGAAAAAAAAAAAAAGCTAAGCGTATAACGAAAGCAACCAAAGCCAAAAAAAAACAAATAAACAAAATTATTCGAAATAGAATTAATCTCAAGATGAGTATAGAAACCAACATTGGCGATAATTAGTTTTATGGGAATTAAACCAAAAAAACAATTGCGAAATTCCCAAAAGGTTTAAGCAAACGGAAACATTTTGGCATCCTATCAAATAATTTGGCGCAGCGAAAGTGAACAATTGTTGTCACAATTTTAAATACATACAGTGTTTATGTACATTGTAAAACTAATTTATTTATTGCATTTACGCTATTTTCTTAATATCTACATGAGGTTTATTAGTGTATTTTAGATTTAATTGTCAGCATTTTGGTTAAAAATATATAGATGATTTCCGCCTTACTTGAATTTATGATGGGACAGTCAAATTATTGGAGTATAATCTCGATTAAAAATTTCGAAAGTGACCCTCAAATAATATTTCAACATATTTTTCTGCTTGCGCCAGCAACGAATTTTAAATTTAGCATCAAAAAATAAACGCTTTCAATTTATTTTTGTATATCTCAAAATTGTACGTTCGTCGTTGGATTCGTTCTATGGCCAAGGTGAATGTGAATATTATGAGTAATGCGCAATTAGCCAAAATAAAAAGCAATTTGAAAACTGCTTTGCTACATTATTTTGTTGAAGGTATCATTCATCACTTGGCCAGGCAGGCGGTGTCGCTCAAGATCGATGCAATCAACTGCTTGTCGCTGAGTGCTGCATGCACCTCCTCCTCGTCCCACTGCAGCACCACTTTGCTGAGACGCGGCTCCTTTTTGCGCATAATTCGCAGAATGCCTTGAGTCTCCACGAGATCAACAGTGCCCGCAAACTCCGCCTGATCGAGGGCTAATATGTTGCGCTTGGCGCAAACCCGTCTGTATACCTCATGAAGGCGTCCCATGCTTATGTCCTTGTTACGCTCTTTCCGCAGCATTAGTACCAACGAGCACAGCATCAGTTTCTGTTGCAGCGGAAAGGCGGCCTCAATGTCCTCCTCTAGATTCTGTGAGGCACCATAAACTTTGTTTAGCACCGCAGCCACCTGGCTAACCTGCACAGGCTTCACTGTTTCTATAAATTACGATTAATTATTAAAATGTAAGCTTCATTTGAGCAGCAATTAACTTACCCTCAGCTTCTGTTGTTGGACCCTCCAATTCGAGCGCTTTCATGTTAAACTCCTTCTCACCCTCACGTTTTTGCTGCTCAGCAATCTCGACGACACGCCGACCAATGTCCAAGGCGCGTCGAACATCGCCACTTACTGCGCTCACCTTGGCGGCCAGCAGTTGGAGTGTTACTGGTAGAAATACATCCAAAACATTTGCTTCTGCGAGTCGTGATTTAAATATCTCTACAATTTGTGGCTTGGAGTAGGGTGGAAAGTGCATCAGTCTTGGTTTCAGTTCACACCTTGCATTTAGACGCATAAGTGCGCGATCCGTGAGATCTAAGCTATTGGCAATACCCACTAGCAAGATGCGTGAACCTGGCAACGCGGGCCACTCGAAGATCGTGTAGAGCACCTCCTGCCGTGAGGTGCACAACTGATCGATCTCATCCAGCACCAGCAGCAACATGCGCTTCGCTGTGCGCAGATGCCGTTGTATTGCTGCCAAATGATCACGTTCAGTGCGTCCAGTTGGTTTCAGCTGCAACTCAGCACACAGCTTCTTGTAGACAGCGCCCACGCTGGCAATGCTGGTGCAATTGATGTAGACTCGTTGCAAGCGTTGAGCAAACTCTGGAGAGCGCAGCAGCAATGACAGACTGGCAGTCTTGCCGGTGCCTGGCTGGCCGGATACATAGAGACTGCCAGATGTTTGGGTTTCCAAATGCTGGGTAAAAAAGTCCCGTAGCTCTTGTAGCTGCTCCTCGCGACCAGGCAGATGCTGTGTCTCTGCGCTGTTTAGCACACGACGTGCATTTTGATATTTGTTGCGTGGCGGCGAAGGCTTTGGTGGCTCAGTCACCGGGTCCATTTTTTTGGTCTGAGTTTCAGTCTTTCTTGTGGGTTTTTCCTCCTGCTCCTCGCGTTCATCTATGCTCAGTCTGTCCAGGAGTCTTGAAGGGCTGATCAAATGTTCTGGCAAGGGCTGCATCCTGCGCAGCTTTGGTGGCGACACATATGCTGCATCGTCCAGTCCCATTTCCTCCTCGCTGCTGCTGCTGCTACTGCTATTAGCCTTTGCTCGACGTAGATTAGCCTCAATGCGTTTGGACATGTTGGTCAAAGTTTTCGTCGTTGTTTTCTTGCTGCTGCGTGGCGTCTTTGGTTCCTCAACGTTTGTACTTTTTGTAGCAGCGACTGATTTCCGTCTGCCCGCTTTGTCCATTTTGTTCAACAGGTTGCTGTTCTCGTTATTCTCTGAAACTACACTAACAATATCATCCTGATCTTCATCGTCACTTTCAATCAGCTGCTTGGTTTGTCTTCTTCGCCAAACTTCTGAGCGTCGTGGCGTTGTGGGCAGCAGCGACGAAGGCAGCGCTGCGATCGTTGCTGATGCCGATTTGCTTACGCTGCTCAGACGCGTGGAGCGACGTACAGCAGCCATTTTGCTGAGCTGTATAGTTAGTTGCACTTTGTTTTAGTTTATAAGGCAATTAATTATTATAATTTAAGTTTAAGAAAAAAGACGCAATTGCTTTCGTGGTGGGCAATGCGAAAAGTAAGCAAAAGGCGCCAAACGCTCCTCAGCTGCACACCTCGATCAGCTGAGTTTGACGTGCAGTCTGGCAACGCAGCACAGTGTTGCATTCGATAAAGTCATGGGCGCACAATTTTGAATTGTCGCAACGAATATTAAATTACTTACGCGCTTGTGCGACTGCGTGTGACCAGACAGTGAACGTTTGTTGGCAAAAATAAAATAGCGAGCAGAAAATGAAAAAAAAAATGCTGGACGCAAGCATATAGCGCTTACGTAAGCGCCTATAAATATTTATCTTGCCTTGCTACGCTGAGATATTTTTAAAATATATGTATAGACAGACGCGTTCACTCTCATACGTGAAATGGAATTTTGGTAAATAAACTTTATATAAAATTCAAAATATACCTAGACACATACACAGAAATGTTTTTCTCTGTCTTAACTAAGGCAAAATATTTGAACGATGTAGTTGTTCTAATAATCGCATAATTTTATAGCCCCATCAGACTTTGTACATAATTTGTGTGTATTCAAATTGTACTAGTTTGTCAGCGAGCCAAATCTGCAAACACATTATTTGGCATATGCTAGACAATAAATTAACTATAATTTCCAATTTATCATTTTGTTAGCCATACCGAACAACTCCACTGGTTCTGCCCGGTGCCAAAGTGAAAAAGGATGCGCCCTCAACAGACTCATACTTGAGATACTACCCAAATCCAGCTGTGCGCGCCCATCCCGGACACGACTACCATGACAGTATCATGAAGCAACGCGTTGCCGATACCATGTTGCACAAGGTTGTTGGTCAGGATGCCGATTCTGGCAGAGTAAGTGCCAAAAACAACACCTGCTCAACATATTTTTAATAAATACAAATCTATCTCTTAGGTTTTCCACAAGCAATTCAACTCGCCAATTGGTCTGTACTCAAACAACAACATTGAGGACACCATCAGAACAACAGTTCCGTAAGTTTACCACCCACTTGGAATTTCTTAAGCTACTCAACTGACTATATCAAAAGCTTAGTTACAAAACAATACACTAACTATTTTTTTGGAATTTTTCGGATTACGCTGTTAACAAAAAAAATTGAGACATTATTTTAAAATTGAATAAAAAACTTAAAATCTCGTAGTTTTTGTCAAATTCTGTATGCAGCTCAAAAATGCGCCCAGTAAGCTTTGAACTAACATTTATTTGATTAGTCGTAACTCCATGCGGATTAATTCTTATTTAAGTTTGCTGTCTTAATACATTAATCCTCAAGGACAAAATTTAAAAATTAAATTAAAATCAAATTTACTAAACCAAAGACACAAATGACACCCAATAAGACAAAGTAGTTCATAGATGTTGTACCAGCTCTATGTTAAATTATAAACACATACATACGCTCTACATACACATATACACCACATACATACATATATCTTTATATACTATATTCTATGTATATTGTTGTAGCTTTGCCACAAGTGATAGTTATCGCTTAAAGGAAAGTCCTTTGCATCGTCCTTTGCCAACAAAACTTGACGGGTAAAAGTAATCATATTTTGAGCACAGCCTGATATATAAATATATACATATATTATTTTAATGAATTGATTGATTTTTGCATCACTTGGAAACCACAAAAAAAAGAAGAAGCCAAGCATTCGGTCTTCTCAGAAACTATTAGGCTTATTTGGATTCTTGAATGTTTGCTATATACACATATGTATATCCATAATTCCATGTGTACAATGTACATATACACTGACAACTATTGATGTACTACTGTATATTATCCTGCCTGCAAAAAAAAGAAATAACCGAATTGTTGTACACCCTTCCACAACAAGCGTAACCTGTGTAAAGTCTAAAACCCTATATATCAGATCCTATCCAATATATATTCTCGTTCCACCCAAAGACAAACAGTACACTGCATGTGCTCTGCTGTCTATATGTAACTCTACTCTTAACACATATGTTCCGAAATCGTTTCAATAAAAGTCGCAATTGAAAAAAACCGATGATCTACTTTGCGACATGAAAAGAGTTCCAATTCTCTGTACCCCTGAAGCTCTAGAAACCAGAGTGTATAGCTTATAAGTCTTTCGTTGTTGCCAGGGTTGTGTGATCCTAGATCCATTTACTGAATTAATCATGGTGTGATTGTGAAAGGTACAAAAAAAAACAATGTAGGACAGACGCTGTATATTTTACAGTATATTCGGAATATCATTTAATATTTTAACTTGTAAGCAGCAAACTGATATAATTTGGATAAGATGCCTAACAATCTATATACAACACAATACTTTCTAGCCAATATATACAATTTTAGACATAATGTTTAGAACTCAGCTGCACGATTAATGTTAGAATTTTCATCGATCTATCTTTCCTGGAACAAAAACGTAAAATACTGGAGCAACAAAAGCAAAAAGATCAACTTGCAGAGCAGCAACGTCAACATCGCCAACAGCAACTGCAGCAACTCTATCAACAAAAATAAAATGATCACAATGCAATATATTAGCCACAAATATTACTAGCAAATTGAAAAAACCTACCCGGCCCATACACATTGACAAGTTACCCTTAGTCCTTAAACCATCCCAAGAACAATGTACCTGTTAATTTAACAAAGACATTAAAAACATGTTTGCTGAATTCTTCCAACTAAACGTGTCCAAACAACACACATAAAGTTCCTATTCATATGCAACCTTCCAAGTACTAACACTAACCCATCAAGACAAAATTAATTAAGCCCTGAGAACTAATCCCAATTAAATTATAATTATAATATTTTTATTAATTTTCATATTTTGTTATGCAGTTGTGTTAAAAATTACTTTAAATAATTAGTTGTAAGGAATTTTGTTGAATTATTAATTCATTTAATTAAAAGTTGTTTGAGAAAGTGTCAAGTTGTAAGACAAGCAGAAGACACTATGCCTACTTGATTAGAAAATAACTACAACAAGAATCAAAATAATTCTAACGTATTTTGTGCACATCCTGTTTTTTCTTTCTATTCTCTCACTACTCTGTCTCACGCTACTCAACCGATGTACAAAAACCTCTAAATATTCATATACGTATATTGACATATGTGTATGAACTTAACCACAAAAAAAAACCAAAAACAAAAAATTAAACCGAAATAACGTTTAAATTAAATCTAAAATTGCATAACATTTAAAATATTTTGACAAATAATGAAAAACAAAACAATAAAAATGGCGCTTTCAACGATCTCAATAAAATCAATAATTATGAAAATCTACACGCGCGGAAAACACAGCTATAAGAAAACTCTTGTTTACGATCCAAGGAATAGCGAGACCTACAGAGCCATTCAAGAAGACGGCGGTTACAGCAGCTATGGCCAATCTTCACCACAGGAAGTAACCATACCTGTGCAGACTAAGGTCTATCAGCCAAATAGATTGGTTCCAGGAAAGGTAAGATCGCGCCAACTGCCCAATCGTCAACTCAAAACGTTTTCGAATCAAACACCAATAAAGCAAAAAAAAAAACCTCGTTCAAAACTTTCTGTGAGATTTATGAAATCAGACAAGTTCGCTCGATTGTCAAGTTCATTACGCTCTATAAATACTCTATCTCTTTCTCGCTCTCTATCTTTCTCTCTATTTGTCTATATGTATCGTCGTATCACGTTCAGTCAAACCAAAATCAAAATATATATTTTTGTTTTAGTAGTCACAGCATTTTTGTGTCCGTGTCCTATCAGAACTTTAAGCGCCGCTTTTAATGTACTGTTAGTTAGTGTGATTATTACTAATTGGCCGAGGCAACTACTAACTTGGTTTTTTGATAACGTGTCATGGAAACTGCAAGTCGTACAGCATCATTAATCACATTTCTGTGTATATTTCCAAATCACAATCAGCTATCTTTTTTTTAGCATTATAACATAATGGTTTACTAACCGAAAGCACGCTCATAACATTAAGTTACTGCGGTGAGAAATAACAAAAATATTAAAAATAATAGAATTTTGAAAAGAGTTTTATAATTAAGCAAGTATTTTTCTTCCAACATTTAAATGTACTTTTGCAGAAACCAATTCAATCAGCGCCAGTATCCAGGCCGCCGTACAATGTAAGTAACAAAGTTAAACAATAAAAATGACAAAAATAAATAATAAATTGAACTCGGTTTATTCGATAGGTGGTAAATACCCACGATGAGAATATTCGCCAGAGCGGCTCATTCAATCGTCTGATGTACAGTGTTATTGGTGCAACCGACTACTAGAACAACAACAACAACAACATTAGCAGCAGCAGCAACAACAACAACAACAACTGCAACGGCAATATCAATAATAAGAGCAGGAAGAACGCAGGCGACAACAAGAATATCAACAACAGTTGCTAGTTAAGAGTTACTTAACAATTTAGCGGATTTTTAATAAAATTCTGTTTAACTTATTGAATACTTAATTTATATAAAAAACGATAAAAAACATGCAACTAACAAAAACCCTTGAAATATTACGAATCGGAAAAAGATATTGATCGGAGACCAACTAAATTATTATACATATTATATAAAATAAAATTGCTCATAGATGAGTTAATTGTTCTCAACATTTTTTGTCAGTCTCCTCCACATGCAATAGTCAATAAAAACAAAAGAAATAAATTTTTAGTTGAAGATTTTGAACTCATATTTTATGTTCAGTTTTAAGTTCACTTTCAATCATTGGAAGTCAACAGCGAGTGGTTCTAGTCATTAAAATGTATAAAAGAAAACAACACAATTTTAATCCAATAAAAATAAATACATTATTTATGCATACTAAAAAAAAAAGAAAAAGAAAAACCCATTTATAACTTATTTCAATTAGAGCCTAATGACTATCAAGTTAGCATTGTGTCTCTCACCTTGCCCTATCCGACAATAGGTGGCCCGAAAACTTTGCATAACATTACTCAGCAAATATGATTATTTCAAAACCATCAATCACGTCGACAATTAAACACATTTTTATTGTAATTATGTGTTTGCAAACTTGAGCACATGAATAGATAGCTGGAAATAAGATACTTGTGTATGCGTAGAGCTTGTAATTTTTAATCTGCGGAGCAGCCATATAACAATTGTTTGTTACACATTATGAGGTACTTTCACTTCACGGCTAAGTAAACCCGTGATCAGCTGGCTGAGTACACTCACGCACACACACACACACACACACATACATACATAATGCCCCCATTAAACGGTCATCGGCTGACAAAAATCGCAGAGTCAGCATCGTGATAAAGACCTTGAGCTAATGAAAATCCTCTATGTGTGTCATCTAAAACTCCAAATTTTGCCATGAAAAGGGCTTTTTAACGGCAATTTCTGGGCGTAACTGTAAGCCACAATTTGTTGGTGGCACTGGCAATATGTATAAGCTTAAGTAATCGCATCAGCGTCGATTACAAATATCGTGTTTTGTTCATGTCTCAATGGTGTGTGGGCGTGGAGGTGGAGGTGGGTTGTAAAGGTGGATTGCTTTATTGGGGCTTAATGGCTCGAAGTACGTGCGATCACATGGCAACAGTTTGAGGTACTTGCATCTGGTGTAAAGGTCTTGAATGCAAAAGATTTGGCAATCGGTGCGCCAACAAATCACATCAAAGATCGCTGGCATAGTTGAATCTATTCAACCGCAACGTGGTCGCAACAGACACAGATACAAATACAGATAGAGATACAAAAATATTCATGTACACGGATACTGGCACAGGTACAAATGAGAAGACAACGAAGCGCTTCGTTTTTGAATTTTGCAGTGATTTAGCGATTTGGGTCAATCTCTACAAACAATAGTGTTTTGCACGTGCCGAATGAAATTCAATAAATTCGACTTGGGCGAAGCACTAATCACATTGACCTCAGAGCCTTTGAGCCCTGCCAAATGTTAATAAGCCTGGCACAAATAGCAAGCAGACAATTAAATGATAATCCAATGGCAATTTATGTCAATAAAGACCACACAAATTGCTAAGTTAAGCAATTAGAGCTTATATTGAAAATATTTGTAAATATTTAAATACAGCCAAGAAAAAAATAATTTTGAAATGTAATGCCTTTTTTATTATTCTTTAACCTATCATTTAGACCTGCATTATAATTTGTGCGCAAAATTTTTGATCGGAAAATGGTCATAGAAATTGGGATATGTAAAAAATGTCTACTGGCTTTTTGATAAAGGTTTGGTATACAGAATAATATTACATTCAAAGTTGGAAATGCGATTCTTGCGCGAAATTAATTAATTCATATTTTTGTGTATAGTTTTTAATACACAAAAATAAAATTTCTTACTGTAACTTTGCCAAGACTTCTCCGATTTTTGTATAACCAGGGCTGCTTGATCAGTGTTTGACCTCTGTATTATAACGGAGAAATCAACTCACAGCTGTTGAAAGCATTGTAAATGTTAGTTAACATCGAGGCAAAGTACTTACAGACAGTTGACAGTTGTAACTATGTTGACTTGGGCACTGAACAAATACGAAATGTTATTGCATGTAAATGAACTAAAGCGGTAACTGGAGCAACGATCTTCACTAAAGCAACAACAATGACACACAGGTCGAGGCAAGCTGGAGAATCTGCTGAGAGACACCCAAGGAGGAGGAGGGCATTCAGGGATACAATGAGACAATGTGGCCCATGATATAATGGCAACGGAAATGACATCGATGTAAGCCAAAAACAGCTGTTTATAAATCAAAAAAAGACGCTACAAGTTGGCCACGTTAGAGAGTCGCTGCTGACGCAGTTAGAGAGGGAGAGAGAGATAGTGAAAGAGAGCCAACTAGTTACCGCTCAGCAGAGCTAACAAGTTCGAGTGGCGCCGTTAGACTCAATTCGATATAAAAGTGCAATTTGGGTTCGCAGCCATCGCAGATAGATTTGTGGCTTGGAGTGGGACGTGTGTGTGCATTATATAGCAATCGGTAACCAAAAGTGAAGTGTAACTCAGCGAAAAGGCAACGCCAACAAACAACTCGTATAACAATGCAGATCTTGCTCGTGTTGGCCACGGTCGCGTTTTGTGGAGTTGCTCAAGCGCAACAGGGCGTCGATCCCGCCTATTTGCGTCAGTATTACCAGCAGTTGCAGCAGCAGCAGCAGCAGCATCAGCCTTCCGATGGCACGCCCATCTACGAGCAAAATTCCGAGCAGACGCAGCAGTATGTGAGCGCTGGACAGCAGGTCAGGCTGAAGGATACGGTCTCCGAACAGATACGCGCCCAGCAGCAGCAGCAACAGCAGCAAGGAGGATATGTAGCACCAGCGGTAAGGGATTATTTGCAACAGCCGCAGGTGGGTAGAACCTACTCTTCGACAGGTAAAACAAACAGGTCCCTAAGATCTCACATCCCTTACTCCCATTACAGTACCAGTCACAGGCCCAGCCGAACGTCTATCGCCAACAGCAACCAGCTGCAGCGCCGCCTCGTCGCGTCCAGCAAGCTTACCAGCCAGCGCCGCTGCTCGGCAAAGGACAATCGAAGCTGAAGCTGGCGCAGCAACAACAATCCGAGGAGGAGGAGCAATACGATGATGTAAGTTGACCATAACGGGTTCGAACTCCAACTCCAACCGAATAGTCAAACTCGACTTTCGCGCACTTTCGTTTTCGCAAACAATGCTGCCAGCGCATAATTACAAGCGTTGCATGCATGCCGAGCGAGCGAGATGTTTCCCCATCGAGTCGAGTTCATTAACCAGCAGTTAACGCAAACACAGCTCCCGCAGCTCCCGCCCCCCATAATGAAAAAACAGTAGAAAAGAAAACCAGCAACCACTTGGCATTTGGCAATAGCCATGACCATAAGTATGTCCAGGTGCATTGAGCCCCAACTCGCACTTATTGTCCAACATGATTTAAGCCAAAGTTTTTCAGGCGGAAACTGCAAATGCTCGTTAGTCACTATCCATTATAAAATTCACATTAATCTGCGGATTAAATGCTTTTCGTTTCGGAAGAAATTTGGGTTAGTTTAATAGAATAGTTTTGTGATTTCTCTTAAGAGTAAACTGGTTAAAAAGATAATATTAAGTGAAAGGTTTGAAATTTGAAATTACTATCTGGGGAAAAAAGATTTTAGCAAAGCAAATAAAATATACATTTTTTAAATCAGCCTCATTTTAAGGCATAAATTAATTGCAGCTGCAGAACAAGTTCTGCTTAGCGACAAGAACTGATTATACCATTATGGGTGATAAATGATTCCACTATTTTAATTTGGGGTTATATAGCTGCTTGCAATGCAGTATCATTAATTTGTTAGTGTTAATTGGCAGTTCTCACAGATCTGCAAAAGTAGTGCCATAAAATATTGTGCTGCATGTCATGGGCGCATTGCAGGTTACAATCACTTTCAAATGCGACCCATATATAAGCGTCAGACCCAGATCCGAGTGGACAGTGCACGCATTAGAACCGGCTCTCAAAACTAGCTTTTTTGGCCAATTGCCTTTCCAATTCCAAATCGGTGTTTTTTTTTTGCTCAGCTGCATGCGGCTGCTGAAAATGCAATAATTTTGCTTGGTTTTTGTGGGCCACGTCAGGCCAAGAACAAAGAATGTACTGCAACAGCGGACACGCCCCAAAGGCACGTTTCGGCTTACCTTAACCCACTTAGAGCTATCTGCGATTGCCAGTTGGCCAAGTGGGTGATTGAAGCGATTGCGCTTGTCGCTTCCTCACCCAGCTACAAGCCTCAGACCTTGTGCATAATTTATGCACTGCCCGGCGGCCAGAAAACACAACAAAAAATAAACAAATCTTGGACAGGCCTCAGTGGGCATTACGTGCAAAAAAAAAAAGAGCTGCTTCTACCACTGCCTCGGTGTTGCATAAGTCATGCGATCGGTGCACGCCATAAGCAAAGTGTATATGCAAGTAAGACCAAATTACTTTCACTTGTGCGTGTCTCAGACTTGGGCAAAATGGGTTTGGGTAATTTGTTATTGAGTATTGGGTCTGTGCTTAAGATTGAGGGGGGAAACTAAACACACCCACTCGCATGCGGCACAGGTAAATGTGATGTAATGCGTCGACTGGCATGATCATACAAAACTGGGTCACTCTGTGCCACGCATTCGAAGTGCCTCGATATGAATAACTAGTCCACATAGATACGTATCTATATATCTGTCTATCTGTCTCTCTGTCTGTCGATTGCAGCAAAACTCCTCGTACCAGTTTGGCTTTGATGTGAAAGACGACGAGTTCACCAACTATCAGAATCGCAAGGAAGTCCGCGATGGTGGTGTTATTAAGGGCAGTTACTCTGTCGTCGATTCGGATGGTTTCATTCGCACGGTCAAGTACACCGCTGATCCCAAGGAGGGCTTCAAGGCGGAGGTCATCAGGGAACCCACCGATATTGTGGTTAAGGTACCAACGCCATCGCCACCAACGCAGCTACTCCGAGCGGGTGGCCACAAGGCACAACAGGAGTACGGCCAGGCCAAGCAGCAGTATCAGCACCAGCAGCAGCCGCAGTATCATCAGTACCAGTAAGGAGGAGGAGGAGGTTAACATATTAAAACTATACTCATATCCACTTTGAAAGTTCCGCCAGACCATGTAGTTTGTAATTTCGTCGTCGACTCAAGCAGGCAACGTTCATAACATTATTCAGATTCATATATATATATATATATATATAGATATATATAAATATACATACGACTTTCAATAGTTTGTAGATATGCTTATCTTTTGTATAGCTAAAGCAATCAAAATTATTTGTATGATTTTCGGATATAGAATATTTAATTAAAAATTTGTATAAAAATGTGTTTGACTTATTAATGACAATTTTGAATTAATTCTAATCTTGGGTAAGTAAATTTTCAAAAATAACTAATTGCACCGACGCTAAAAACTTCAAATCCATTTTGACCATTTTGAGGGGAGACGGTTTGCGAGTAAACAAATTTATTTCCGCATAAATCAATGTTTTAACCCTTGAATGTAATTGGCAAAACGGAAGACCCAAGACAATTGTCCATATGAGACACACACACACACACAAACAGACACAGACACAACCCGTTCGGCCAGTTGTGTTTGGTGCTGACAAAGGCCATCTAATGTGGAAGTTCTCACAACGATCTCGTGGTCACCCAAGATGCTCGCCCAAAGCAAACCAAAGCAAAGCTTGGGCCGGTCAAACCGGTTGAGTTGCCTCCGTCTGGCTTGGGAAACTGGAACTCACGCCACATCAATCGCAAACAGCAGTTGCTGGCAATAGTGTCCTTTCGCAATGTCCTTGCATAAATTAGTAGACAGTGTGAGAACCGACAGACAGAGAGAGAGCGAGAACGAGAGCCAAGGGTTATCACTGTCGGATCAAGAACGCTGATGACCTTATCGGCCAGAACAACCGAAGAACCGAACAACCGGTTCTGGACAGTCTATGAGTCGATGAGTGACAGACCCGCATTGTCAGACTGCAAAACTTACAAAATAATGCGCCAGACCTAATATTGATCTTTGATCCTTGTTCCCTATGGCTTCTTCTACTCTTTAAACATATGACTTGGTCAGCTGTGCGCCTGGGCAACAAATAATAACAACTGGACATTACTTGTCCCGGGGCATTTGTGTCACTTTACGAGCACCTTCGCCGCTATGCAAATGAGATGCAACCCTTAAGGTCACCGACTTACAAGATCGACCCGCTGCATCTGCAACCCTCTTTGCAAGCAGTCGATTAGAGTCACATTTGCATATGACCCGCATTTGTCTACTGATGGACTGTCTTCTCTGTCTGTCTGTCTGCTCTGTTCTTGTAACTAAGTAACTGCAGGACATTTCGGGTCATTGCCTAAAACCAGTTTCTGACTAAAGGCTGGCCAAGTGGTAGACGAGTTGACCTTTTTCGCTGAGGCCAGTGATAGCCGCAAGACAACAACAAAAAACAATAACAACAACTGCAGGAATAGCTAGAAAGTCGTGTAACCGGACTGTCCACTTTTTCACGGCCCGTGAGAAAATTTTCGCAGGATTCCCAGGCGCTGACCTATGGCAAGAATGAGTT
The DNA here is from genome assembly GCA_037043605.1 of Drosophila multiciliata. Taxonomy (NCBI): domain Eukaryota; kingdom Metazoa; phylum Arthropoda; class Insecta; order Diptera; family Drosophilidae; genus Drosophila; species Drosophila multiciliata. Next base: position 20,240,395 of record JBAMBF010000301.1, on the reverse strand, counting down.
GGCTGCTTTCTTATGCAAATCTTTTGCAGTGCTTTTCAAATTTCACGCCAAATCATTGCTCTTAAATAAATAATACGCCAAAATTATGAGAAGTCACGATTTACTTATACGCTTACGCTGAGCACAGATGCAGTTAATGATAAAAAGAGATAGAGATAGAGGAGAAAAGAAAGAGAGAGAGAGAGAGAGAGGGAAGGATAGAAGAGTATGCAAATTAGCAGCTCAGAGTTTTCCTTGCGCCAAGTCCCAGCGGTGCTCACCATGGCCACCCTGACGATCCGTCCAAATCACCTTGAGGAAACAGTTTTTAGTACTCGAGCAGAACTTGACTTAAAATTAAATTAAATTAAATTAATTTAACCACAAACCTCGCCCTTGTAACGGTTTGTGCCGCGCTGCGATTCAAAACGTCGCTCCTGCGCCTTGGGATGCTCGAGCACATGTCCATGCTGGCGTCCATGGGCTCCATCAAATCTCATGAATATGTCACTAATGTGCGAAAGAGTTGGAATTAATTTGGTAAATTACTTGGTAATTTTTTTTTTTCAAATATTATTGTCAAATTCCGAAATTATTTTATTAGAGTTTGTTAAATTACTTTTAAATATTTTTAATTTAATTTAAATGATTATTTCACAGTTGCTTCGCTTACTGAAAATATTTTGTCTCCTTTGTGGGATTTTCACTACCCATTTTGGACTCTGCTGCCACTGCATCCACTGTATTCGCATCCTGTTTGATGGCAAAGCGACGCGAACGTTCCGACTGCTGTTGCTGATGAAGCTGATGTTGTTGTTGTTGTTGCTGTAATGCTGCTGCGCGGGAGGGCACCACATGCAACACATCGCTGGTGAACAGAGCCGGCGGCACATTATACAGCTGATCCTCAATGCGACGCTGCTGATGCTGCTGCTGTTGTTGATGTTGCTGCTGCTGTTGAACCGATGGCGGTGGTTGTTGCGGTGCAATTGCCACACGATGTTGCAGTGGCATATAGTTGCCCTCGTACCGATACTTGGCCAGTTCCGCATGCGGCGCCAGCGAACGCTGCAAATATTGTGCACTGGACTGTGGATAGATGGAGGAGAGTGGTGCTGATGGTGCTGCAGGTGGTTGCTGTTGCTGATACTCCATGGCCAGTGGCTGATAGTTGGGTCGATAGTTGATCAGCTGAAAGTTGGGCGTGTGCTGTTGATAGTGTGCCGCAGGTGGTGCCACATAACCGGACACATAGGGCGCTGCGAGGGGAGCCGGTGCGTATTCCAAGCGGCGCAGACGTGGTGATGCATCGTAGTACAACTGTTGCCTGTGGAAATGCGAGTGTGGATAATAGTGCTGGAGTTGTGCTGGCGGCACCACAACCAACAACAGTTGGCAGATGGCAAGTAGCGCGGCGTTGAGCTCCATCTCGTTGCAAGCTCGTCAAAATTGTGGCTGCATTTTGACAACAACATTGGGCATTTATAGGCAGGTCTCATTTGGGGCTTGGCTCTTTGGTATTGGGCATGACCAAAAAGCCAACAAAGCCGGAAGTCATACGACCAGGAGTCAGCGGTGTGTGAAATCGATCAATCGCTGCCCCAGTCCCTCACTCAATTGTGCAATGCTCGAGCGATCCAGCGCCAACTCCAACTCCAACTTCAACTCCGAATCTGCAACTTCAGTCTGCTGCCGTTACGTTGCCATTATGTAAAGCGAACCCAATTTGATGTGATGAAATCCAGATGTTAGGCAGCTGGCCTCAGGCATTATCAAGGTCAGCCCATGGACAGAACTCTTTGCACAACTGCCAAGTTCAAAGCTTAGCTATTTAGCATATAAAATAGTTTTCGCACTTCCCATTTAGCCGTTAGAAACAACCATTCCCAAAAAAAAACAACCCGTCTGCTGATTGGCTGCCTTGGAATTTAGGGGTTGTTTGCCTGACCTATAACATAAAGCGCCTTTTGCAACTTTGCAACCCCCTGTCAGCAACCCTTAAAAGCCTTCCTCGTTGTGGCAGTCGAATTCCTTAGCTCATTCGACTTCTGAAGTTGAAAGCCAAAGCAACAGCAGAAAATCGAAGAACTCCTCGAGAAATTCCGAAAAGATTACTGAGATTCAGACGCGTACTTGGATAATCAAGCAGTAAGTTTTGCTAGATCGCCATAACACATTTATATATATATATGTAATTATAATAAGGACACGGTGGTCGATTCAACATTTCAACATTAAGAAAAACTCCAGATCCACTAAAGTTTGTATAGATTAGGAGTGCGCGCTAATAGATACGGTTATAATACAATGATTTCTCTTTGGTCTCATCGAGAGACTGCTGCAACAAGTTTTCAGTGCTTTCGAAACGTGTTTTTTGTTTGTTATTGTTGTTGTTGTTGTTTGTTTGTTCTAATCAGCCATGTTAACATTGTTCATGCGCATCTTGGCAAAGTCCTCGAATACAATGTTATCATCGTCATCCTGGTAGTAGCCCTTCACATTGCGATGCTGCTCAATGGACTTCATCTTCTTCATGGCATTCGAACGCTTCTTCTCAATGGTGCCTAATCGCAAAAGGGGAAATAAGCAATGAGTGTCTCAAGAAATGGGATTGTGATCATCCTTACCAGGTGCTGGTTGCAGCAGCTTGAAGGGCACATCCGTTTGCATCTCACCGCCCAGAGTGCCGCAGTTCAACTTGATGCGCACCGAATAGGAGATGACAATACCGCAAGCATCGCCCGTGTTTTTGCCCTCCTGCACCATGGTCGAGGAGGCCAGGTTGACATCCTCATCCTTCAGATGGCCATCCAGTGCAATACCTGCGAAGGGTATATAAGACATGGATTGCTTACTTGGGGGAATTGATGCGCTCACCATGGCGATCCTTGTTGTTGGCTGCCAGCGGAATCAGATAGAATGTCTTGGTCAGATTGGCACCCGGTGTGATGGGGCAACCCTCTTTGGTCTCCAGCTGTGCGACATGCTTGCTGAACTGTGCATTCACCATAGTGATCTCGGTGTGCTGCACAATGAAGCACTTGATGCTCTTCACCGACTTCTTGGAGTTATTCGAGACCTGCACGGTGGCGGCCGTTTTCTCGCCATGATAGTAGATCTCCCTGTCCAGAGTAACCTCCAAACTGATCTTGCCGTTGGAGAAGGTGAATCCCTTGCTGACCAGCGAGCTGGGCAAACGCTGGCCACGATTCAGTGGTGCATACTGAAGCTTCTTAATCACCAGACTGACCATGCTGCGCTTGTGCTGACGATCATCCTCGGAGTCAGCGACATAGGCACGAATGGTGTACTCCACGCCCAGGGGCTTGCCATTATCATCACCCTCCTGCTGCAGCGTCACGGAGCTGGGTGAATTGGGTGGGAAGTGGAAGGTGAATGGATGCGCGTGGCTGCCCAATTTGCGTACTAGTTTCTCCTGCATTGGAGTCATCTCCATGTTGTTGTTGGTCATGGGCACAATTTGCTCCCTCGACAGGATAAGCTCTTTGGAGAACTTGACGCCCATGACCTCATCCTCCTCACGACCATAGCGATAGGTGGTGGCCAATTGGCCAAATACTTTGCGATTCTTCAGATAATCTGGCTCCACAACGATAACGCCATCGACGGGATCACAGTAATCCAAGTGATCAATGAAGTCACGACGGCCCAAATAGAAGGTAACCTTGCCGTTGGGTGTCGCCTTCTTGAAGACCTTCACGGAAACAACCATCTTGATGGATAAACTTTACTTTAATTTAACTAAATTAATTTTCTTAATATTTATTTATTTTCTATCGCGCCCGGAGCTCAGATTGGAACGTTTTGCGGTACTCAGTTGTTAGCAGAAAATGCCACAGGGCCGTGCCGGACGACCTGCTTATATACCTTTGTGTTGGCCATGTCCGTGGGGTTTCACTAAATGGATTTGGCCGTTATGCAGCCGCTTGTATAAATGCAGAATATTGTTTTTCTTCTTTTGCGCAGTTCTTTGCCACCTCTGCCACTTTCTTCCCCTGCCCTCCCTTCTCCAACCAGGCCCATTTTCAGGCCGCTTGACCAAATTGGCTAATGTCAAGTAGCGTTCGCGACCTCGTGCGAGGTCAGTCTCAGCTGTTTCCCTATGTCTGGGCGACGTAAGTCCCCTCAAGGATTAGCATTTGATGTTGTCGATTCCAATTAAATGCTCGCCAAATGTACGCAATATTTTTTACGCAAGTCTGCTTTTTGGGTGAGCACTTCCCGGCGAAGCCCTAGTAGTATTCTCTGGAGCACTCAGTCAACGTGTTAAGGTAAACCAATAATGTCAATATATCGATTTGTTTTTCGCTTGAACTGCTTAGCAGTTGAGTTTGTACATTTTCATCTATAAAATTGTAGACTTTTTAATTTGATAGTAAGAAAGTATTTAACTACATTTATTGATGAGAGGATTACCAATATTTTGAATTTTTATCTTAATGAAAGTTAAATGATAACTCTTCTTAGCTGTATTCCTGCTCATTCTTAAGCTTGGTTAATAACAATAACTTATTTTTTAGGGAGAAACCCCATAGATTAACTAATATTAATATTAATCATATATATTCAATATTTAATCTATACCTATATCTATTTCAATATATATATCTATATCTATATCTATACCTATATCTATATCTTATCTACATCTATGCCTACTTCTCTATATATTCCAGCAGATAAAAAAGATATAGAATGCAAGCACAGAGTCACATCACAACCGATCGTCATGGCTATAGCCTGCGTTTCTCACCTTTCGAGGCAAATCACATGCTGCTAGCTACTAGGTGGGTAGACACACTACCAGTTCTCGTAATATTCCCTAATCTATTCTTTATTTATAGCCAACTTTACGGTCTTGCTGGTGGTGGTTCGCTCTTTCTGCTTGCACAGAATTCGACAGATGATGATAGCATCAGTGTCAAAACACCAAATCTTACAGAGCTGTGTCGTTTGGAGTGGTCGGATGGGTTGTTCGATGTCGCCTGGTGTCCATATGCCGCTGATATTGCAGCCACAGCCTCTGGCGATGGCTCGCTGCAAATCTGGTCGGGCTTGGATGTTGAGTCGGCGGTGACGGAGCAGACGCCCAAACAGCCGCTGATCTGTCTGCAGGAGCACAAGAATGAGATTTATAGTCTGGATTGGAGCGAAAAGTGGAACTATCATACACTGCTCTCGGCCAGTTGGGACTGTACACTCAAGCTGTGGGATTGCAACAGGCAGAACTCCATCACGACGTTTGTGGGGCACAATGATTTGATATATTGTGCAAAGTTTTCGCCACTGATTGCGAATCTCTTTGCCAGCGTAAGTACCGATGGACACTTGAACTTATGGAACTCTCTTGATTTTGCAGGCAAACCCCTGATGTCCATCGAGGCGCATGCGAGTGAGGCCCTCTCCTGTGACTGGAGCCACTTTGATCGCAACGTACTTGTGACTGGCGGATCGGATGGACTGATTCGTGGCTGGGATCTGCGCAACATGCGCACACACATCTTCGAGCTCTACTCGGGCGAATTTGCGGTCAGACGTTTGGCCTGCTCCCCACACTCGTCGACAGTTTTGGCTTCAGCTAATTATGATTTTACAACACGGTAAGCAAAATGAATACATTTTGTACCATTGGAACACCCTTTGAAATGATCTCTCGCCTTGCAGCATTTGGGATCTGGAGCGAGGTGAGTCCGCCCAGGAGATAAACGCTAAGCACACAGAATTTGTTTGTGGCCTGGACTGGAATCCGCAGCGAGCACATCAGCTGGCCGATTGTGGCTGGGATTCGTTGGTGAATGTCTATACGCCACAGTGTCTGGCCTAATTAGATGCCTAAGTTTGCTTCATATGCTTACCCCCAAACTGGAACTGGTACTTCAAACCGAAACAAAAATGTGATAAGGTGCAAAGTGGCGCCAAAATAGCCTACGCCTCCAAATGGTAGTCAACACACTGACGATAAATATATACAAATGTGTAGCTGAGCTATAGCGAACCTCTAAGGAAACGTTCGAAAACCAAAACCTGTAAATAGTTGTGATAAATAATAAATGAGAGAAAAGAGAAGAGAAAGTCAGAAATTATGAAAACCATTTTCGCAGGTGCATGAAATGTCAATAAAAGCTAACCGATTATATGATAATATAAGAGAAGTTCAAAAACAGTTATAGGCTGTAAATATATATTTTTTAATTTACAGCGCCATGTGCTATAATTTTGATTTAACAAGAACTTAAGCAAAATCAGCAGACGTTAAAGTTGAACCCTTATCCGGTTGGATTCGTAAGCCAAACAAACACGCAATAAAGCGCTAATTTGCAGCAACGTTTTATTGCCTTTGGGCCAACAGCAACGACAACAACAATAACAACAACAACTGATATTCCCAGAATTGACACAGTCAACAAGGTGTGTGCCACATCGCACCCTGGATGTGTGAAAAGGTTGCCCGCAGCCAATCGTTTCCAATCTGTCTGCTTGTTAGTTGTTGCTGCTGCTGTTGCTGTTCCTGCTTCTGCTGCTATTGCTGACGAGGATTCATCCTGTCATTAGGCATTCGGATTGAGCTTTTGCTGCCACCTCGGGCAAATATTTGTTTTGATGCCAATTTGCGCTGATTTCTTTGGACAGCGAACCCATCAGTCAGCCATAAGGCAACAGCTGCTGCCACTGTAATTATGTATAAGAAATATATTGCGAGTTGAAAGAGTCGACGAGTCAAGTGAAAATAAAGTAGATATTAATGCTTGTTTGCGTTAATAAAAATTTGAAAACTGTGTATTCGTATAATTTATTACGGAGAAAACGAAAGAAAAGATAAGTAGCAAATTGCTTGTTCTCCTGTTTGTTCTGGTAATCGGTTTCCACCTGGCGATATGCAATCTCTTTTAATTCAATTTAGTTTAAAACAAAATTGACGCCTAATTTGAAAATCACATGGCTAACAGCCTTAAACAGTGAGCGAGCAATGTTGCCAGACTAGCACATGATGTGGACGTTCGCATTTCATAGCAGTCAGCTTGTGCTACAAAGCAGATGACGTTGTACAACACTAAGTAATAGAGAGCGCGCGGTTTCTTGAAATTTGAAAGAAAGTCTTAACTTAAGATTACTCAAATTTAATTAATTATGCATCTATATAAATAAAATGTAAGTAGTGTATTTATGTATTTGAAATAAAATCATTTTAATTTCAAAGCAAAAATATAAAATATACAGTTAATCTACTTTACAGCAGCTACAAATAATCAACACAAACTTTATGAACTAATTCATTACATTATATTCCCTTTCTTAAGACAACATTTTAACGATCATCCAGCTACAAATTATTGTAAAGAATTTACTCTGAGCAATTTTGTGGTAAATTGCCGCCACAAACTATAAGTGTGCGAAGTACAAAGTTGCTGCAAAACACAAACATAAACACAAACACATAGTTGCAGGCCTAGACCTAACCTTGACTTCTTTTAGCAGCCGGTGGAACAATCTTCTTGGTGTTGTTGTTGTTGTTGTTGTATACAGTATCCATGAGCAGAGGCAGCTCTTGTTATAAATAACAGACGAATGCCAAAATTTTTCAACACCCAGCACGCGAGTGACAGGCTCTCCTTGTCTCTTTCTCACCCTCTTCCCCCATCAACTCTCTCTCACTCTCTCTTTCTCTACCCGTCTCTCTGTCTTAGCAGCAGGTTCTGGGCTTGCATTTGGTGTTTGAGCTGCATCTGCAGGCACAGTTTCAGCATCAGCAATTTAAATTGCCTCCACAAGCATTTTGATGGCGATCACGCGCCCCTTTTGAAATCTTGGTACTCAATCTGCGGACTGGCGGCTGCTGCCTTCGTGCGGGGCCATAAAGGATCATGGGCTTTGACCACGTTTTTTCGTTGATTTTTTCTTCTTACTTTTTTTTACGACTGCTTTTGGTATTAATTTTGCTTTAACGTTTTGTTGTTGCTGCTACTCGCTTTATTGTTGTTGTTGTTGTGCCTTCGCTTTAATCGTCACTTTTGTGCCGACAAGCGATGCCCAAGAATCGTGAGTCTCTGTGTGCGTCATGTCCGTCCGTCCATATGTCCGTTCAGAGTCCGGTCTCTGGTGGTCAGCGAACACGTGTACTCTCCTCATACATACTGTGTACAGACGCGCTGCACCCCCCAAAGCGTTGCACAGCTGGTTGCTGTCTGAGCCTTCCACAGTGGACATACCGCAACACACAGAGGGAGCGAGGAGGGAACGCCTAACTAGGATGCCAACGAAATGATCGTTTGGTCGCACCGATTTCCACTCCTACTGACGAGCGTGGGCGTGAACCCGAAAAGGCAATCTTGATAAGCAGCAAGAGAAAAAGTAAAGGAACAAAGAAAAAAACTCCGGAAATAATTGTCAAGGGATGCGTGTCTAGCTACCTGTATTGAATTTGCTAATGAATCGGCTCTTTCTGCTCATTCTATTTTTGTGATCCTAGCAATTAAAATGTGTGGAGTAGCAGCTAGCTAGCTGTCGGCTTGGACGGATGTCAGCTACCGTTAGAAGAGCAAAGTAGTGTGAATTTATTCACCTGCCTCGAACAACAATTTTATTTTGCATTTTAACATGAGTACTCGACGCACAGGAAACTGTCCCGAGGTGTTGAATATTTTAAAATGATCGTAATGAATGCCTGAAGCACTGATTTAACTACACACATGTTCTACACACTGCACACGCCACATACATACATATACATATATATATATATATATACATAAATGATCCTTCATCCCTAATTCCTGTTTCTGGGCATTGTTCTCGATCTCTCGCTTATGATATAATTTTGCGTAAGGTCGCAGACGACGATGACTACCTATAAGGACCAAAATCCAGAAACCCAAACGCAATGTTATGCAATAGCCGTAGACGGTGGCTGGCCGGGATCATAAAAATCCCCGAGCAGGCAGCAGCAGACCAGAGATCTAGTTGCCTAATCTGGAGTGGCCATAAAATTGGCTCTACATTTTCATGGTCAGCTTCATTTTGATTTACCTAAAAGGAAAATGCAAAAAAATAAACAATTTGATTTACTTATTTGTTGTTCATCTGGCATATGTAAAAAATTTGTGCTAGCTTTGATATTTAGTTCAATTTTGTATTTACAAAATGATGTTCTTCTCACATTTTTATATAGATCGCATGACTGAACTATATAACTCTAAAGACTGATTTGTGCTGACTTATATTGCGAGAGCGATTTAAAGAATTGGGTCAATATTTTATTTATTCGTGAGAATTTCAAATTTATAAACTTCTTACTTAAAGGAAATTAATTAATTTTGATTTCTCCCACCTGCTGTGACAATCACAATCACTCAATTTATTCATCCCCTTCCCACCCAAAAAAAAAATAATAATAACAGCAACAAATTTTGTTGGTATTTTGGAATGCGCATATTTTGATGGCATTTATGGCCGTACAATAATTGAGGGTGAAGGACGCTTTCTGGCGTGCCCCAAGCCGTAACAAAAACAACAACAATAAATACAACAAGGTCGTCTCGCTGCCATTTATAAATAATTCCATGCGATTTTTGGCGTATAAATAATTTTGTTGGAAAAATAAAACTGTCCGTCGATCAGCAGCGTCCCACCGCTTGTTGTTGTTTGTTTTATATTATTATTATTTTGTATTTTTTTTTTGAATCGATGACTAAAATACTTTAGCGGCTCGTCTCATGGCTAAAAATAGTTTTGGCCAGCAATTTGCCATCACACCCTCCCCCAGCAACAGTATTTCTGACTGACGTGCGCCCCAATGACGCGTTTTGAAACCGAATGTGATTCTAAACAGACCAAAAAAACAGCAATGGAGCAACCAGAGTTAGCTCCAGAATGAGCACCAGAACCAGGTGATGACGATGATCGCAGTTGGCAATAAACAGAGGCGGCTCTCATTGGCGCAAATAACTAGCAAATTAAACAAATAAAATTGCTGGGCCAAATATCTGGGGACCAGACACTGAAAAATAAAGGCGTCAGCCGACAACCAATGATCTGTCGTTATGGCTTCCCACACGAATATGCTCAAATATGTGTATATATATACATATGTATATATACTGTATAAAGATAAGAGCTAAAAACAATATGAAAATCAATTTATCAATTTGCACCGATTTGTGTAGACCCTTTCGAAAGTGGCGCTAAAAATTTATTAAAAATGGAAAAACTTTATTTTAGTTTTGATCTATTTATTGCATACTAAATATGTTACTTAATAAAACATAAAAGTGCTAGTTAAATGTAGTTGGGACACTACTTATTTTAATAAATTATATACAATTTCTATAACTAGAATTTATTATATAATTTTGGTTTAGTGAGTCTCTTCCCACTTAAAGAATAAATTAAAAACGTTTACTCCAAGTTTGCATAATCTGCTTGCACACAATCTAATGCAAACTTGTATATCATTATTAAAAGAGGTAAAGTGTAGATAGAGACAGATGTAGACAGAGTGTTTAAGGTGTGGGGGGGAAGTGGGTTCGTTTCAGCAAACATTGCATCAAAATTATAATGCCCATATGCTCTACAAGACGCGTACCTATTATAAAAACCTGCCAGCGAGCGCACAAATATTTTTCACGAAAAACAAATTCTTTTGCAGCATTTCAATGACGTCAATGCGACGGGGGCCGTCAACGGGAAAAAAATAATACAGTTTCTGTTTTCTTTTTTTTTTTTAAGAAAAGCAGCCACAGGCTGAAAATTTTTAAGTTCGACGTGGGCGTGTGGTGTGCGGTGTGTGTGTGAGTGTGTGTGTGAGTGTGTGTGTGTCCCGCTGGCGATGACGCGTGAACTTGCCTTTGATTTGTTTTTCGCGATCTGTTGGCCAAAAATAATACAAGCAGCAATGCTATTATAGCCAATGTAATTGTTATGGTTATTGCTGGGCCGCACACGAGCCTAACCCCACCACCCACCACAATCCCCTGTTGGCCGGTCAAGTGCCCCCATATATATATTTGTATATATATATTGAAAATTGCATGATAGCAAAAACAGATGCAACGCTTTCGACTTGGCCAATACATTTTTGCAATATCCGCTTTGACTGGTGGCCAACGGGCCATTAACGATTTGTGCGGCTTCCATGCGTAGCCGCACGTGCCTTGGCCAACAAGATCGGAGTCGGGTCGGCTCGGATCGGATCTTTAGCTCATCCACTTTTGGTGTCATTTCCTGCTGCTCACATGCTTTAAATTAAGAATCATTAGGCGGCTTCAAATCCCAAATCGTCTGTAATCAGCGTCCAATTTGGCCAAAATGCCGCCAGTTGCCACTTAGGTTAGCCAAAAGTGTTTTGTTTTATTTTCTTTTTTTTTGGATTTTTTGGGAATATAGTTATAAAAGCTGCTTTTGTCGGCGCAATAATCCAAAGTGAGTGACCACCTGTTGCCATTGTTCGAGCCAACTATTGGCTATATATATTTTTTATATTGTTTTTTTTTTGTTGTTAACGAAATCGCACAAGCATAAAGGTAATTGCACAGACATGCCAAAAAATAAAACACAAAGCAAAAAATTATCCAATACTCAGTGGATCTGTGCGTAATGCTGTAAAAGCCATCGATGCTTGGCATTTATTGTGATCGCCGCTTATTGCCGCCGCTGCAAGGGAAACAAGCGCATTCTGGAATATGGACAGGGGTATTTACAGTACTCATCTCGGTGCCAAGGATAGCCACAAAACTGTACACACACCTTCGGCGGCGATGATCACATTGATGAGCTGCAAATATAGCAATGAATGATTTATTTATGCATGTTTTTTAAATTATAGAGTAAAAATCACGATATGAAAATAAATATCGGTAGGAAATTAGTTTAGTAAATACTCAGGTTAAAATTTTTATAAGATATAACTTTGTTCGAAGTGATCTGATCTGTTTTTGAGCAATCCCAAATTTAAAGGAAAAATCATATTAGAATTATGTCCCTAAAAACGTTTTAAACTTTCCAAAACTATAACTTTGTCAAACGTTTTCCATTTTTAAAAAAAAATTTCAGTTATGGCTTGAATACTAGAACAAAACTACATTTCAAGTTGAAAACGAGACTCGAACTCAATTTCCATATTAGAACTAGTTGCTCAAAAATCGCTTTTAAAAACTTCCCCAGTCAAAGCATTTTCAAAATGTATCTGAATAAAAAGGGAAAGTTTTAGGCTCGGGTTAAAATTATTCACAACTACTGCTTCGATTTGGATTTGTCCTATATCTTGACTCCCTTCCAGTAACTCACCTACTTATTGATTCGCAAATGCCTCGCTGTTTTGACTGTAGCGTGACAATCCCCAAAAAAAGTGATTGTGCAGCGGTGTCAGATCCACAAAAAAAAATATATAAAATAAAAATAAAAAAAAGCTCTGCAACATTTACGCGACTTTTCAGCTGCTGCCACTCTGATGGGTGTGTATGTGAGTGTGTGTGTGTGTGTTTGTGTGTGTTTACATGGGGACGCGTCCGCCTCCATCGTCGCAGCACCCTGAGTCGTCTGTCGACTTGTGACATATGCGAAATTCATTGTCGCGTGTTGTGCGCGTTTTGTGTCCAAAGCCAACGACTTGTTGGCCTGTTGCCTTGTTGGCCCGTTGGCCCGTTGGCTTGCTGGCTCGTTGCCTTGTTTTTGCTGGCTGGCTGGCCAATGGCTAGCAACCTTGACGCGCCGACTGCTCCTTTAATCTGGCAATTCATCTGGTCTGAAACACACACCACACACCATACAGGTGCCCCCGCAGCTCCAGCTGGCAGCAGAGAATGGAGAGATCTGGCAGACTGAGACCGAGACTGAGACTGTTGCATATCGTGGACATTATGAGGCCGACATTATCTTTCAGTGCTGATCGCATTTTAAGCGCTGTTCGCATTGAAAAATTGCCAATTGGCGCGTACCGAGAAACAAAAGCTGAATCCCTTAAACGATCGCTTAACTAGTGTTAAGCCCCGCTCCGGGCTTGGGTTGCTTGCGATGCGAACTGGGATTACGATGCGTCTTAAGTCCTGTGCGAAGGTTAAACGCCATTTCGTGCGTAAGTGCAATTAGTGTAAAGTATTTTGAGCGATGTGCCAACAACTTGCGCATAACAATTTACCCAGCATCTGGAGGAGAAGCGGAGCAACAGCAGCAGCAACATGGGGTAAAGGCAGCGTCCGTTGAGGCCACGCGCCGACATCGCCGTCGACGTCAACCTGACGCACGTTTCCGTTCCACGTTCCACGTAGCATTCGTTGGCGTTAATGAGTACGCCCCAACAATCATCATGTGACTGAAAGATTCAAAAAGATCTCGCAACCAAATGCGTACACTGCACACGCCGCCTCCGCCCGCAATTTGTGCTCTCAATTTTGGTTTCGCTTCATATACAGACACATGCCACCGCCTCCGCCCCAAATAATGTTCCCATTTGCATTCCCGGCACAAACATACTCGACTCACACCCATTCAGCAATTTTGTTTGCAAAATTCCCACACACACACACCTACACACACTCACACACACACACACACAGTCTGTTAATCAATGGGCGTTGAAATTAGCAGCCGTCTACAAATGTGATTACGGCTACGACTACGGCCGGGTTTGACGTCAGAGTTGTGGCTTCTGGGAAGAAATACGCGTGATCGAACATTCAATTTGTTTGTTGGCCATTTCACGGGCACTTGACCAAATATGGGGAGCAGTACGGCTATTCGCAGCGGAAATGAGTTCGCATAACATAAACAACGGCCTTGAAAGAAAACCATTTCTGATTTGACCAACTAAACTTCCCCTTAACCACAACTACTATTGGCTAACAGATAAACAGCTAACAGCTAAACAGCTAACAGCTAACAGCTAAACAAACTGGTTTTGCGCATAAAAACTAATACAAACGGTATTTTTCTTGCCTCTTTTATAGTCTGTTTTTTTTATATAAGTAATTAGCCAAATAAAGCAGTCTAAATTTCAAATTTGTATTAAATAATATAAAGATTTAGCCTTATAAGAATCAAGTTTATTTGGGAGTTCATTAACACAGAAATGAATTCATTTTGAGTTAGTGGAATTTTTTGGGATTAAATAAGTTAAATATAAGTAAAATTTATCTAAGGAATAAGAAAAATTAGAATTATATTTTAAAGAGCTGATCTTAGTTAGATTAAATCTTAATTTTTCCTTGCTCCTCAGAAATAGAATGAAAACTCTTTCGATTTGATATTCCATCCTTCAGTTTTCAGTAAAAAACTAAATAAAAAAGCAAATTTGTACATCTCAGTCAAGTGTCAGATAGGAAAATGTGAGAATTGCAGGCAAACTGACTTATCAATTCCCGGAGGTGCAATTGCTGTACAAATACGGAGAGATTTACAGAGTTCGTGGCACACCCACTCGACTTCTGGCAACTGCAATGGCCACACAGATGGGAACACTTGTTGCCTGGTAGCTAATGGATCTACACCTCGACTTATGGGCTACTTAGGAAAGCAGCGATGCCGCCTTAGCCCTAAGACGCTCCCCAGACAATTGCCACATCACGCTTGTTTGCGTGCACATTAACGCGGCGACGCTGACGGCGACAGGCAAATCCTTTTTGGCTACTTAGGATCGTCATCTCGGCGTAGGCATTCTCATCTCGTCTTGAATAAACATTTGCACAGGCAGGCGGCACACAATATGGCAGCGGAGCGCGTGATCGTGATCATGATCACCCAAAACATTCAGACGGTAGTCATCATCAATAGAAACGTATATCACTTTGCTTAGTCCAGTCCAGTCCAGGCCAGACCCGTCCACTCTGTCCGTCCATTTGGGTGGGCTGGTACGTGTAGAAAACTATTTTGATAGCCACCGTTTCGGGTAGCCGGAGTAGACCATCCATCGACCGACTGGCGTCAGTCGCGCGTTTGCCTTTCAAATCGTAAACAGCAAAGTGATTAATGTCATGCACGGCCAGCACAGCAGCAGCATACACTCGAAAAAAAATAAATAGTCATCATAAATAAATAAATAAATTATTTGTAATTTTTCGCAAGTGAAAATGCTTTATATAAATAAACAGTTAAAAAAATATTTTATGTGACTTTGTTTGTCACTTTTGAGCCTATAACTTTTCCATAAATTCTTACCTAGTTTACTTAAGCAACATTTTTGTCTGTATATAGCTGGATAGATTGCTTGTAATTATTATTATATATTATTATTGTTAAGTACATTTAGTTTCTAGTAAGTAATATTAATCCGATTCTGTAAATATTTTCTTGAAATATCTGCCTCAAAATCAAATAAAAACATTTTTTTTTTTAAACAAAAAACTGATCACTTTTCGCATTTATTTTGTAGCCATAAAGTAAAACTAAAATTACTACTAAAAATATATATATATTATATTTTAAATTTATATTTTATATATATATTTTTTTTTCTGAGTGTATATAGTCAGAATCGCAGTTCTCATCTGCAGGGTAAACAACATAATCAAGCGTACATCCGTTGAGCATCGTTGCTGTTTGTTGGTTGTTCGCTGTTGGTTGTCGTGGAGGGCCTGGTGTGTGTTATGCTAATGGAGCGACGAGTTCGTCACCAAGTCCACACAGATTCTTGGAAGACCAAAACCTAAAGTAGCAGCTGAAGACGTAGTTTGCGTCGACTGCCTCTGCCTGCCTGCCTGCCTGTGGCATTAGTTTTCAAAGCTCAGCTCAGCTCAGCTCGTGGACTGTGGACTGTGGCCCTGGCCACGCTTTGTAGATAAAGTCACGCATCGTGGCAGACACTTGGCAGCAGCAGCGGCGGCAGCAGCGGAAGTTGGAGCCGCGGGCACGCGCTTTAGCCTTTGGCTCCAGCTCCAACTTGGAGTCTATCTAACAAGAGAATTATTCAGGCGCAGCTTTGTCAACAAAACAGCGGGTTGGGTGAGGGGAAAGGGAGGGGCGTGTGACTCGTCTGAGGGCCGTGCCATAATTTGCAATTCGATGCTCTGTTTGCATTTCTGCGTGTTGGCATTTCATTTGTGGTCACCAACAAGATTTGCATATGAATGAGGCAACATTTGTCGCCGTCCATTCCTTGGTCTTGGTCTTGGTATTGGTCTTGGTCTCACTGTGCTCACCGTGTTTCGCTGTGTTTCTGTTTCATTTTCTACACATGTGCTCCACGCTGATGAACTGCCGTCTTTGCCAAACCAGCTTGGGGTGTCGCCATCATCGTCTTCAACTGGAATCACAGTCGGAGTCAGAGTCAGAATCGTGATCGTGTCTTTGACCGTCGCCGCAATTAGCATTTGAAGTTGCATTTGCAATTTGCATTTTTGCATAAATCAGCACTCGACTTGAGTAAACAAAAAAACCTTGACGAACCCATCTGATGTGATGTGGATGTGGATGTGAATCGATTCGATGGTGCGTCAAAGACACAAATTGAATTAGTCGATGGACACTAGGAATGTGCGGCTGCCACCTGCATAATTACACTTTTACTTTTATTTCATTAAAATTCAACTTATTTTAATAAGTTTTATATACACTCAAAAACTATTTCTTAATTTTAGAACTTATTAAAAATTAATTAAAAAAAAAAAACAAGAATTCATTCATTCATTCTGCGAATCATAAAAGTATTCTACTTAAATAATCTAATATTTATAAACAAAAAATAGATTCATGGAAAGCTGAAAATATGCTTATTTTAGAATCGAATGTTTAATTATAGTTTGGAAATTATTGAGAAATTCAATTCAATTCAAGCTGTTTTCATGGGAAGCGCTTTAATTTAAACCAGAATCGGAACATCAAGAAAAAAGCTAAAAATTTCTGCTTTATTCCTCAATTGATCAAAAATTGAATTGAATGCCATTAGGGGCAACCTTGGGGCACTTGTGGCACTTGTGGCACCTGCTGCAAGTCTGCAAGTTTGCAAGTTTGCAGTCTGCTTTTGCGTTCTGTTTGATGGCCGACACTTTTACTTTTATATCCTGTTAACAACCCATAATTTGGCCAATTTAACACTTGTAAACGCGCTTTCGCCGCTCTAATGAGGTACAAAACGCTTGCCACAAGAAGTCGGCACGAAATTAACATATAAATGCGGCTCCACTGGCCCAAAATTAAATTGCCTGTTGAACCGAACCTTATAATCAGTAATACACTTCATCTGGAGTCCTCGGCTCGACTTAGGCTCCACTTGAGTATTAAAAAAGCTAAAAACGCTGCGATTACAGAAAACAGTGAAAGAAAAAAAAAAAAACCGAAAGTCTTCGCATTCTGCAATTACACAAATCTGTTGAGGCATCTCTTCTGTCTACGGGGATCGACGAGTTCGGGCTTCATCTGGTGTTAATTTATGCGTCGGGCATAAAAAATCGCCACCAATTACCCAAGGAATGCTTCAATTATGGACTGCAAACAGCTGCTGTTGTTCCATGTGGTCGGTGAAACCCTTTTTAGCACTCGCCTCCGATTGAGAACCGAAGCGGGATCGGGAACGGGATCTCTGCTCGATTTCCTTTGCGTATCTAATACGTTGCCACAGCAGCTAGTCTCAAGGCCAGAAATTTAGAGCCTAATTGTTGCGGATTGTTTAGCGGTTTTCATAGAGACTCTAATTGGCTCTGTTATTTGGCTGGAATGCGACTTGATTGCATTTGGAGTATTTACTGTACATTTTTAGATAAGTTATTCTTGGTTGTTCCATTGACTTGGTTATATGAACATTTTCCAATGGGTATTTATAGAAAATACTATTGCTGACAGCTCGATTCCCACTCGATTCTGGTTATGTAAGAGCGACTTTAACCCCGCTTCGATTTGCAGTTTGCACTTGAAGCAGTCGCTTGGATTGGGTGAATCGTGTGCTTCACTTGCATTATTAGGTTTATTATTGTGTTGGGTTTTTTTTTTGCAATGCCAGCAATAAGAAGTGGAGCGCGAGTCATCCAAAACAAAGTCACTGTGCATGCAAACGACACTGGCCAGAAGCGTGTCCGAGAGTGGCGGCTCCAGCTCCACAGACCCACAGCTGTGCTCCACCTGTGGAAACGCTGACTTGTCGCCTGTCATTAAGTTGCCTGTGATTGTGACTGTATTTGTGGCGTCATTAAAAACAGAATAATAAATGATTCAATGTTTCTGTGTTTCGATGAGTGTGTTTTTTGCATTTTGCATTGCAAACCTTGAAATCGGAGCTGCAGCTCATATCGTTATCGGTTCACATTGACAACAGGAATATAATTTATATATGCATTTGCGTAATCAATGAGCTACTCGTTTCACGCAACTGCAATTCGATTTGTCCGCCTGATTAATGCACCCCTTTCAATAACTCAAACTGGCAACGTGCAACAGGCTGCTGCCACTCTTTAATAACCGTCCACAACTACCGATTCCCGACTTGGTTTGCAGTCTGTGCCACTTCCAATGTTAATTGGCGACAATTGTTGGTTTTCATTGTGTTGTGTTGCTCGAAAGTTGCCCAGATTTTTTTGGCCAGCTGCTACTCGTTAACTGAATCCACCCAGCAAAAAAAAAAAACACAGAAAAAAATAACTGTGATAATTAGGCTATGTAAAGAAACATTTCCTGGGAACCCAACTCATTTGGAGTCGCTTATCTGTTCCAATAATTTGAGCGAAATACGCAAATTGTGAATTGGGAAATTTTCGAAAATTGTTTTTCGAAAAAGTTGTGTAATTCAGTTGAGATATATACAAAAATCCTAATTGATTGTTTACTGTTTCTAAAACAAAGTTGATTAAGTAAAATGACACAAAACTCAATTCGATTCACATATCAACATAAGTTTTGTGAGTTTTGCCAAATTATCTTTAAGTTAATGTACGACTTTAAGTAGAGCCGCTGATGGAGTGATAAGAAATCTTTAGTAATATCAAGTCGATTATCAGCCTCTTTCTTTGGGTCTACCTGCTCCCAGCTTCTGGCTCCTTCGGCTGCTTTGATTAATTGCAAGTCAAAGGCGAACGGGGAACTGGTTGCCGGAGCTGTCTTCTTGGGGAGAAGCTGTCGCCAGTTAATGTTGCCAACTTAATCGCATTTGGACGGTGTCTCTTGATAATGTTGTTTACGACTGTGGTGCAAAACGATTCCCAACTGGGCATTCCATGGAGATGGGACTCTGACTGCGACTTCAACTGCGACTGTGATGATAATTAATGAGGCTCGGCTTGTGTTATTATTAAAAACTTTTAATTACAGCTTGCTGGCGTGTCCTTGAGCCTTGACAAGCCTGGACAAAAAGGTAATGCGATGGCAAAAATCCATCTCGTCTAATGAACCCAAATAAAACCAAACACAAACAAACAAACAAACAAACAAAAAAAGTCAGCTAAAACTATTTCAGGCGATTTTTGCGTAAACTCTCAAGGTGATGCCACATAAAAAGGACACGCACAAAATTCTTACGTAAGTGGGCAAAATGTATGAAATATCTATTTTTATGAGCGGCATCATAAATTTATTTATATTGTTTTTTTTTCTCTCTACTCGCAAGAATGAAAACGCGCTCTCAATGTTCTGATCTGGTTCCAGTGCCGCCTCGCGGCATGACATAATTTTGCCTAATTTAAGAACGTTCCAAGGACCATGCCACAACTGCAACTGCAACAACAACAGGCAAAACAGCGGCAACGCTCGCAGCACGTGACAAACAAAAAAATAGTCGAAATTGCAAACAAAACAAAACAAAACAAAAAAAAGATCATTTCGACCTGCGTGCAAATTTTTAGCTTGAATTTCGCAGGTCGCCGCAGTTTTTGGCAAATTTCACAGATATTCGCCAAATGCTAAATTTTCCCCTAAGTGTTCGCATTTTTTGGTCTAATTATTTTTTATGAGTGCAGTCCACGTGCAAAATTGTCGCACTTCTCTGCGGCCAGCCGCATTTTCAGTTCCAATTCTCAATGCATCCTATTCAGAGTCGACCCGATTTTTTACTTTGTTCGCTTTTTTTCCCAGGTCTGCTGCTGTTCTTTTTTCGTGGTTTTTGCCAGTTGTTTGGCCAATTCATTGTTTACACAACACAAAACGGCAATGGCCCAATTTTTGCCTAATAATTAGTCTAGTTATTGTGGTTTACTTGGCGCAGGCTTTTTGTCTTGGCCTGTAGTCTTTATGCATATTGTAGGTAAAAGTCGTTAAGGAAAAGTGTGCTAAATTATTTCCATTTTTTTAAATAATTAGTTAATGGTGCAGTTTTCAACTGCTAATCCTTAAAGTATTCGCATAAGGAAAAAGAAAGAAAAATGTCTAATGTTTTTTTAAGTTATCTTTATCATCATGTCTGGAACGTCAAAATTTAATTTTATAGTTAAATATATATTTATATATCTTTATTTATCTTTTTTAAGATTTATGTGCTCCATTTTAAAATATAAGCAATTTTTTTAGGCCTGTTCAAATCTATAACCAACACTTTTACTTTCGTTTCGAGCTGGTCCATTTGACCACTTGGCTTTTACCCTTCGGCTAATGAGCAGTTTTAACCTTAGCTAATGACAGCTGGCTAACGCATCCTTGACAAAAGACCAACCAAAAGCCAGCGGGACATGGTGAAATTTCACTTAACTCAATTTAGGTGAAGCCAATTTCGAGTCCAGCCAAGCAAACAAACCAACAAAATTAAAAACACTTTCGCTTGCATCCTTTCTCTTTCACAGCCATAAACTGTACAAAAAAAAAAAAAAAATATATATATATATATATATATAAATATAATATTTAAGGCAGTCCTTTGCGCTGCTACAATTAAAATGTTAAACAGTAAATGCCATAAAAACGGCACTCGAAATTGCGTTCCTTAAAGTGAAAATTGGGCTAAAGAATTCTGCGTATGCGACTCGCGACGACAAAAAGTTGCCTCAAACTGTGGCACAGCGAATGTTGAACAAAAAAAAGAAAAATAAAATAAAAATAAGAATGGAAAAAATCCCAGTGTTTCCGGGAATAATAAAAGGGTTTTACGGATCGTGCTGAACACCCGAACTAGACCACTCCGTCGATCACACAAAAAACACACAAAGCGGCATCGTTAAAAAAGGAGAGCGGCTCCGTGCTGAGATATTGTACGGGTTTTTGAGAACCCTTTCGGAGATCTACATTTATGTCAACACATTGTTTTTTTTCGGGAACTGGCAAAAGTGTAGCAAAAAATTGGTGCATCTTTTTTCGAATTTACATAGAACTGACCTTCGAGAGAGCTCCGAGAGAGTTGATGGTGAGATTGCGGCAGGCAGGAAGGTTGCTCTGTGTGACAACTCATTTAACTTTTGATTTGGCATCTTGACGTGATGGTGGAAGAGTTTTAAGGGGTTTGGGAAACCAGTCGAATATGGCCGACCAAATGGCTTTACAACTTGTTGTCTCTAATTATGGTTGAAATGGGCCGTAATCCTTTGCTAAATGCAGCAACAGAGAACGCCCAGAGACGGCCAGCGATTCGCGTGAAATCGTCATGGTTAAACGCGACTAATCCTTCCAAGCAACCAGGCAATCCCTTCCTCACTGACCTGAACCCGGTCCGGAGCAGTTCGGTGGGCGTATTGTTTAGTTTCGAAATCAAAATATTGGCAAACACTGGCGAATACTGGCGAACTGCGTGCAAGGATTAGCGCGACACATCCTTTCGCAACCTTGGAAGCACATTGCTGCAGCGCACGCTCGCTTGGTTTTTATGACCCCTTCGCTCGATTCAGCCAGTTACTTGCCACATGCCACATGCCAAATAATCGCATCCTTCGTCCTCCTCAGTCCTGGCTAATAATGTGCAATGCGCACGCTGCTTTTGTTCAGTTTTCAGCAATGTTGACTTCAGTTTTTTTAACCCGACCCACGGCATGTCCTTGCCAAGCCTTTTTGCCCGGCTGCCTTTGGCAAATCCTTTTGTTGCGGTCGCATTTTTTACGGGTTGCACGGCTCAATTGCCGCCCTTTGTGGCAATTGTACTATCTCATCCTCGATCCGCACGTCTTTTTTTTATGGCGAAGGTCCTTCGCCTCGAGTTTTTTGTCAAGCCTTTCTGCTCTGCTCTCAACTCTTTGCCAGAGTTCAGGTCAGTAGTTGTAAATATCACTTGAATAATAGCATTTTTTACGCACTTCGTAGAACTCAACTCGTTTTTTACTAGGTTTTTGAGTGAAACACTTTTTTAGCAACGGGTTAAGCGGAATTTTTCCATCAGCTTCGTGGAATTCTGCTTTGATTAGCAGAGCTCAAATAGTTTTCTAATTTACAATTTTTTACTCGCTGTTTTTATTTATTGGTTTTTTGTAGCAAAAAGGCTTAAAAAATGCAGCCTTGAATTTAATGGCCAAACCGTATATAATTGGTTTGTTTTTTAAAAATCTTTTTTTTAAGTCGAAAAGCCAAAAAGTCAAATGAAATGTGGAGAGCAACAAAGAAAGATTCTTAAGATTTTGTTAGCGGAAAAATTGTGGCTAAAAGTTAAAGGCTTACAGATCGTAAAAAAAGAAAATGAATAGCCAAAAAGTTAATTTTTCACCAGGTGAAATTCAGGAGAAAAAAAAACTAATTTCAAATGAATTTTTTTTTGTTTATTTATTTTGTTTGTATACGAAAACCTTCAACTAATTCTACAAATAATATTTGAAGAGTTGTTTGACAGATCCAATCGATTGCGCAACAGCCAAAAAAATCATTAATAACATGAATAACCTCTCTTTCGTTCCTTCCTCAATCTGGTCTGGTCTGGTCAAGAGTTGAGCCATGTCTAACATTATTGGTTCCGAACAATTCCCAGGCGTGTCGCGATCGTATTTATAAATTGAATTTCAATTTTCAGCAACTCGATCAATTTTCATGCCGGTCAGCAGCAGGCGTAACACCAACGAGGTTAATTATCGGCCGATTGCCCAATGGGAAAAATTAACATTTTTTCGTTTCTTTGGTTACTTACTTTTTCAGTCAGTCAGTCAGTCCGTCAGTCAGTCATTCAGTTAGCCAGTCATCCAATGCGACTTCCTTTTGCAACAGACAATGAGAAGATCATAAGCCTCAGACCCGGTCCATGGAGTTGCGGAGTCTCCATCTCCATCCCCGTCCCCATCTCCGTCTCCGTCTCAGTTAGCTCATTACGCGGGTCGTGACTTGCCGAAATGAAAAACAAGTCAACGCAGTAAGACTAAAAGCAACAACGCCAATAACACAAAACGTTAAGAAGTCTACATTTCCAAAACTACTGCAGTTTGAATACTCTAAGACTCAGAATCTATAATATATAATCTATTCAATATTTTATCTTTATTTTTTTTAAAATTAGTATGTAAAAACTAAAGTTACAGCTCTTGGTAAAAAATATAGTTCTTTGGAATTTCGAAAAATATACTTCAAAATAAAATAATTATTTGGGCTTTATCAATATACTTTTTTGTATACAAATTCGTTAAAAAAATTGCTTATTATTTATTATATTATTATTATATTATTTATTATTAAAATAGTTAATTTTTTGCTCAGTTTGATCAGAATAGAAGCAGTTTTAAAAGTACTTAAAATAAATATAAAAAAATCAATTATTATGCAAACAAAATCAATAATTCCAAAATGCGCCAAAACAGCAAAATATTTTCAGCCCACTCGCAGCACTCACAAACTGCTTGACCCACTCGGAGTACCCTTAATGGTAAGGGCACTCAAAAAGTGCAGAGACGTTATTGCAGCGGATGCTTGGATGCTTGTCAGATGCTGATATCAGTTGAAGGCGGCGGCGGCGGCGGCAGACGCAGAATGTTAATCTCCATAAAATGAAAACAATGCGCCGGAGCGACGACGATCGGGCGATCAAGGGCCGCCACAGCAGAAGCCACAGCAGCATCAGCAGCAGCCCCAAACCATAGTCACTCTGTCCCAGTGGCAGTTTTGAATCCGAATCCGAGACTCAGCTCTTTTGCCATGCTTCGTGAAGCGCGCTTTTTGCGCAATAAGTGTGCCAGCAGCAGCAGCAGCAGCAGAAGCAACCAACAACGACGACGCCAGCAACCGGTCAGCCCCTCACATTATAATTTATGCAGCCGCAGCTCAAGGATCTTCGCTCCACACACACACACACCCACCCCCTTTACTCTCTTCTGTGTGTGTGTGTGCGTTTAGGTAATCGCCAGGCAAGATCCGAAACTGCAACTCCAACTTGGCTGCTATCGTGACAAGCTGCCCGCTGTGCTGGTGCCTGCTGCCTGCTGCTGCTGCCTGCTGCCTGGTGGGATGCTGTGGCAAACATCTTGGGGCAACGCCACCCCAGCGTTGAGGAGTGTAAATTACAGCGCGCCGTTGGCTCACAAACGCCTGACTGCTCATGTTGTTGCCTCAACTGGTTGTTGTTGTTGCTGTTGTTGCTGTTGTTCCTTGTTGCTGTTGCTGTTGCAGCTTGCTGGAGCCTGTCGGTTTCATTCAAAAAGTTCAATAGTGCATGCAATGATGCCCACAACCGGCTTATGGCCAGCACATCTTTGGTTCTGTTTATTCCCATTCTCAGTCCCCATACCCCATGCCCCATGCCCCATTCTTAAGGCATTTATGATCGATGCCACAGTCGATTTCTTTGGCCTCAACTGGCGACTGTCGTTGCAGCTTCTTTGCACGCGATTCCCTTGTAGTTAATAATACTCTACAAATCTTTTTGGTGGGTTTAGCTAAATGTTGTAGAATGATTGAAGAAATATTTATTATTGACTATTGCAATGATTTAATTTATTTAATGGAAGTATTTCTAGTAATTTTATCGATTTCTTGTGTAATATATAATTAATATCATTTAAGTCAAGATATGCCTGGACTAACTATATCTGATCTGATCATCATTATAATATTACATCTTTTTACTATGCCAAAATTAATTTCGTCAATTTCTTCTGAGTTTACTTTTGAGATGTAATAAATATCACATTCCTTTTCCTAGTAAATATCATAATAATATGCCATATAAAGCATATTGCCGATTCGACGTTTTCTGCAATTGTTGCAATTTTAGTTTTTAGCGTTTTTTTTGTTGCCAACATTTTATATGCTCAACACCTTCTGTCTGACGCTGAAGCTCTCGGAACCATGCGCCGACATGGACTCTGGTCCCAGGGTCTGGAGCTGTGTCTGCGACGGAGTCGGAGTCGAAGTCGAAGTCGGAGTCTGGTCACGATTTGTTGAGACTCGTAAAACATTTTTAGCACCTCAACGATCTATATACGTACATGAAGCACTTTCTGTTGTTGTTGTTGCTGTTGTTGTTTCTTATACATCTTTTTTTTTAATGGCATTTTGCATTTTTAGCTTGGCTACCAATCTCGACGCCCACTCGTTCTCTCTGTCTCCCAGGGGATCTGGAGGCTGTGGGAAACTCTGTCTGTGGCAGAGGCATCCTGTCATTAGGCAAATATTTATGTAGATTATCAACGAGGCAGGCAGACGATCGTCAGCTGCTGCTGTTGCAACTGCTGCCAATCTAACGGTGCTTGAGACATGCAGCCGCAAATTAAATTGGCCAAGTTTTTTTTTTTTGGTTATACAAAATTAGTCGGTTGCCTTTGAGGATGCAAAAGCGATTAGATGAAATTTATGCGCAGCGCCCTCTGGCGCTGGCTGGCGGCACTCGTAGCTGAGGCAAATTATTTGCTAGCCACGCAAATATTATTCCCGGAAATTGGCAAGGATTCGATGCCGTCGCTGAGCTGTGCGTGTCGTAAAAACTCTTTGCGAATCGGACGAATCGGTGGCTCAGTCACTCATCAAGGACATGCGGCACATTAGCGTGACGCTCATAAAACCAAACTCCGATAGCCAGCCAGCTAATCCGTGGAAACTCTAAACCCTACCCGATGCCAAAACCGATACCAAACCTCTTTCGGCGCGAGTCTTCAGCGCTAGGTAAAAACTCTTTCGCCTCGGGCTGTTTACTCCTTCGTGCCGCAGGTAAACAGTAGATGCAGCTATAGCCAAAGATCGTAGGAGATCGGGTGAGTAAGAGGCGGAGAGACGGAGAGAGAGTTAGTTGGCACTGACGAGTTGACGTTTGCACGCCAATTGATTTGGCATTGAGGCGAGCGTAGCGTAAATAACCCTAAATAAAACCATAAAATCCTTCTGCATGTTGCGCTTTTGTGTGTGCCTCAAACCCATCCCCTCACCTTGACGCTTCCCGCGAGACTCTTAGCCCGTTTCTCATATTTTTTTTCCGCTTCTATATATATATTTTTTTTAGCGAACTCGTAATCATAAATGCTGTAAGTGAATATCATTTTTTATGCAATTTGTTGTCAACAAGGCGAGATTTTCAATGTTTCACTGTTTACGTGGAACTGCGTTCGTTTTTTACGTAACTCCACGTAACGATTGTGCCTAGGATTTGTTTTTTTCCAACGGTTTTTTGTGTTTTTTATGAGCATACAGTTGACTTTTTTAGTGAATATGATGAGCGGAGATTGTCTGAAGAAAAAGACTTAAGTACCGAGAAGCCAAAGTGCAAAAAATAACCAGGAAAGAGACAGAGAAAGACACAGAGAAAGAGACAGATAGAGAGAAAGAGAGATCGGCAGTTTGTAGAGGGAGTTCGAATGTAGATATCAATACCAGCATTTCAAGGGGTTAACTGCTGCGAATGCTTCTAGGGCGTGTGGTCGTCGTCTAACCCTACGGCAGCAGAAGCCTTTACCTGCCCACGCCCATAATCCTTTTATGGCAAATAAACAAACATGGTCACGGGCAGAGCCAAGTGCAATAGTCCGCGCATCCTTTGCCAACCATGCTAGGTAAAAAGCAGCTAGCGTAAAGGGTGCAATAAACAGAAGAGTTGTTGGTCGAGTTGAGATGAACGGGCTGTGATGAGTCCTGGAGTCCTGTGTGTACTGCGTGTCCTGCGTACACGCGCTTGCCATTGTTGGACGGTCAGTTTTATGGGTGTGTGGTTTTAGCCCTTTGATGTGCATGATCATCCTCTGTTAATAGAAAACCCGCTTACCTGTCTGCCACCGTTCTTGGCTTAATCCTTTCGCAAACCCTTTCACCATCAGAGCGTGTCCAAAGTGATTTAATTAACGCGGTCGCAACTAAGCCCAGTCACCGACAGCATGAACTGCGCCTAAATCCTTTCGCCACATAGACATGAGGCGTATCTGCTGCTAAAGGCCCAGGAGCTACTGTTCCGTTCGCCTGATAAGCGGAACCCAGCGAAAGGGGTTTTCATCGGACGACGTTTCCAGCGAAAGGATTTTGCATTTGGAAACTTGCCTTTCCTATATTTACCAAATACTCGCCAAACAGTTGACTTTATAAGAACTGATTTCAATGCTTTGTTGCAAAAGGCTGACAGAGTCGAAAAGTCAAGCTTGACAAAATGAAGGACTGAGCTGCAAAATGAGGGGATCCGAGCGGGATGATAGAAACAGATTACAGGTGGCTGGCAGGGATTTGAGATGCTCTTAAAAAGAATATTTGTCTCTCTCGGCTTCAGCATATATAATCAGAGATATCCGAAAGAAAGTACTTAATCAGTACAAATTGCTTCTCATTCTTTATTTTCTTTAATTGAGCTATACTCCAAAAACAAAGGGACAGTGATTAAAATGGCAGTCAAGGGTTTGAGTCGCTCTTGAAAATACGATTTGTCACTCTCTCTAAAGAATGGGCATAAAAAGATCCTTTACTTTATATATATTCAGAGAAATCTGAAAGATACCTTAATCAGTACTAAATGCAACTCATTCTTTACTTTTTTTAATTGAGCTATACTCCAAAAATCTCGTGTTCCTTTTCTTTTTTGGAGCCTAAATTAACGGTTTTAATCTGTCTCCATTTTACCTGCTCCTTCGTTCGTTTTCCGCATCACGCGATCCGCGTTGCCCTTCTAAAGCTACTCTACCCCACCCAAAAAATAAGACAATTGCCAAAATAAAACAGAAACCGTTTGTTTTGAGCTTTTACCTGTGGCTAATTTTAGAACGTCTGCGTTGCTGCTTTATTTTTTTTGCCGACGCTGCTGCTGCAAATACAAAAAACAAACAGCAAGCCCACCCACACCCTTGCCCCCGGCTGCCACGCACAGAATTAAACTCTGTGCGACGTCAGCGGCGTCGTTGGCAGCGGCAACGGCCCGTTGGCCCAAAATACGTCGTTACGTTAATGAGTAATAAAATACTTTGCACAACAACAATCACAACAAGAAAATCAAGTCGCCTAAAGAGTTTTTTGTGTGACTGACTGCAACAGTCTGCTTGTTGTTTCGTTACATTGCCAAAAAGTACAGCGCCATTAAATGTATGACAACAACAACATCAATAACAATAGTCGATTGCGTTTAGCGCATTTCACGCGCGTTTTAAGTATGCGCGCATTGCGTTGGCGATTTTGACGGCATTTTAATCGTGAGCGCGCGTATTGCCAAAGCTAAATATGTATTTTTAATGCATGGCCGACCACAGAGAGCTCAACTCTCATCTGTCATCTGCTTCTCTTATCTGCTCTCGTTTTAATCTCTCTCACTGCCAACGGCGCGTAATTATTTTTAGTTACATTGGCTGCTGCGGCGGCGGCGCTGCATCGGCGCTGTGGCCAGCAGGGCAGCGTCTGGCGCGTGGGCGTCGCTGCTGTAACTGTGCTTTGGCGGTTTTTGGTTTAAAATTAGACGCAATTAGCAATGCGCACATTTTTGCGATATATTTGTATTTTTTCTGCTTCTTATTTTTTCATTTCGGGTGGACTATAAATTTTTGCCACAGTTTATTTTAGACAAGAAACTGTGTGTGTGTAAAACATCCTACACCTTTGCTGCCAGTTTGCTGTTTTTGGCTAGAAGCAGCTTGATGTAAACGCTGCCCGTTTGCAATTAAATTGGCATGCACAAGTGCAGTCAGCGTCGGCGTCGACGTTTTCAGCAAGCCGCGGGCGGCAGCCTTTTGATCGGCTGCCAAATTGTAATTGGAACGCGAAGGTGTTGCCCGACTGTGTCGGACTCTGGCCGGGGGTCTCCTGTGCCCATGTGACACACAACGAGCCAACCTTCTACATAACAAAACCCATAAAACTCGTGGCTTTTAATCTACACTATGCAATGCTAAATGCCAAATTCGAATACATTCTGTGCGTTGTAACTCATTTAGCAAAATGCACAAGCAAAAAGGCAAGCTCTTTAAGTACTTACTTATGAAAAGTAATGCAACACAGCTTAGAATATGTTACATATGAATAAGCTTTTATCTCACAGCTTTCTTACATTGTGAATAAATCAAAAATAAGCTTTTGCAAGCTACGCTTACTAAAAATGGTACACGAAGTGTGTGCATGAGTGAGTAGAGATAACTCTTGTTGCTCTCTTGCTCTTACTATTACTTTCGCTCTCGTTTTGCTCTGTGATTTACATACTCTACCGTATGTGTGTATATGTGCTCCTTTATATCTATGGCGATTGAATTAACATTGCTATATAGTAAAGCGGACTCAACTGAAAGATTCAAATTGTGAAATTTTTTATAGGATTCCCATATTTCTACTCATGAAATTATGAATGAATCATTGCAATACTATTGTTGTTCGAACTATCCAAAATTTATTAAATATACAATATATTCAAAATTTAATTTTTATTGTATTCCAATAACAACCTCAACCCGACTCGATTTGTCACAGCGAAAACTGTAAACAAACAAACAATAATATTTTGTAGATTGGTATGATTAAAGCGAGAACCTTCGAGGCTGAACTGCTGATAACTCAAACGTGAAAGTCCGTGCTGCACGTAGGCACAGTAAAAACGAATATAATCGTCGCCGTTCGCACGTGAAATCACCCAATCAGCCCAGTCAGCCTTCCAAAAAAAACTATTAGATTTAACACACACATACACAAAGGAAAAGGTAATGTAATTGACCTTCTTCGGCTTAGCAACTGTTACAGTTACAGTGGTGCAAAGTCTAAATCAAAGAACAAAATAATTTGTTTAATTCATTGTGATTTTGTTTTTATTCTTGTATGTGGGTGACGCAGGTGTTACGCTGTAACCTGCTTCCGCTTGGCGTGCGCACAGCCCCAACAGCCCCAGCAGCAGCAACCTTGTGATCTTGTTTACTGTTTAGCGACCCCACCGATCACGACATCATAACACACAGGCAGAAAGACATGCACACACACACATGCATAGAGAGCCACACGAACCTGTCGGCGCTGGGGTGGCGTCATATCAACATTAAGTCTCTGGGTGAGCTGCTGCCGCTTGCTATTTTCACCTTCTATGGGACGGCGACGACGTCGTCGCGTTGGCCGCATGAATCAGCGCAGCGCAGCGTAACGTTCTCGCTCTTACAATCGCTAGCGCTATCTTTGTCTGCATCCGTCTGTGACGATAGCGAGCTCTCCCTCTCTATATCTCGCAAGTGAATCCCGCTCGCACGCAAGCTCACTTGGGGTTTTGATATTTCCAAAAAGGAAGAAATGCCCGATAGAATTTGCAGTGGTGCTTTTTTCTTTTTTGCTTTGCTGGTCGGGGGGCGTATGAGTAACAGTGCTCTTTGCTCTCTGGCAAAGGCCGCGGCTTAGGTAAACCAGCAGCGACAGCAAGAACAACAACAACAATGGGAGCGCAGGTAGAGTCGACAACGCAAACGCGTCGTTTGCTACCTACACAAGCACAAACATGTATGCAGTGTGTGTGTGCGCAATATGTGTGTGTGTCAATATGCCGCCGCCTGGTCGTGTGGCTCGCGCTGCTTGCGTCTCGCTGCGGCGATTTCGATTTAGCCAACGAACCTGTCGATCAATCGTCAGTCGTCTGCCGTAAGCCCAGCGATAAGGTGGTCGCTTGATATACATACATACATCGTGTACACGAAGATACCAAGCACGCACACACATACACACGCATTCGTTGTACGATCATCGCTCGCTCGTTCGCTTCGTACACTTCGTGAAACGTTTAATCGCGCTGCACTCAGAACCTGACAGCCATTCGCTTGCCGTAACTCGTAGCGTGCGGTTGCTTCTCCCACATAAGCGGAAGAAACAGCAAATAAACTCTCTACAAGCAACAAAAATATCATAACGTATTATTTACGTAGTTTCTCGTTGTCGCGTTTGTGCGAAAGTGAAAAGAAGTGATCTTGAAACGGAAACTAAACAAAAATAAACTGCATTACAAGCATTACAAATAAAAGCAGAGCAACCAAAAACTACAAAAAAAAAAGCTAAGAAAAGTGCGCAGCAAATTTGTGTATTTGCCGCCAGTGAAAGAAAAATTAAATAAGAACCAAGAACAAAAGAATCAAACTGTGTCTTAAACTGAATAAACAGTATATAGCCGATATCGAAATGGTTACCGGCGTCACCTCAAACATGAGTCCCAATGTTCTGGGCACCGCTGTGGTGCCCAATCAGCTCAAGGAGACCCCAGTCAAAAGCGATCGTAGGGTAAGTGTTAAAGACAAAAAACTAAGAAATAAAAATTAAATTGGAAATTGACAAACAGCAAACTTTGGATTAAATCGCTGCGTATTTTGTGATTTTTTTTATAATTTTTTTTTTTTGCTTTTAAATTAATTAAATTTTTTGCACGCGTCAGAATACGAGCCATAATTTTGGGCATATTTCGTAAGAAATTTGTTGACACGATTAAAAGCGTTTTATAAATGTCCAAATACAAGTTGACTGTTTGTCTGCTCCCACTTTAACCACACACACACACACACGCACACTCTCGAGTCCCACACACATCTTGCCAATTCTGCTGCCCAAATGCATTTCCTTTTTGGCCACATTTCATCGTCGGCTCCCACATGCCACCGACTGTAGTATAACCATATAAAAAAAAATTATAAAGCCGTCGGCTCGCCAACACAGAAAGCGGCGTCGTCTCTGGCGTTGGCGGCTTCATTCATGGAGCTAACGCCAGCCAAAGAGACAGGCAGATAGACAGAAAGACAGACAGACAGACAGTCCATTCATGAGTGCCACCCAAAATTGGATGGTGGCTGCTGTTGCTGCTGCTGCTGCTGCTTCTGCTGCCCACTTGAGCGGCTTCCATTTGGCGCGTGGTCGCCTGCAATTGTCGGTCATCAGCATCGGCAACAGCTTTATTTATTTGGCTCTGGTTTTGGCCGTTTTTGGCCTTTGCTCGCTGCTGTGACTTCATTCATATGTACATAGTGCGGGCGTCGTCGTCGCACTGCGCCAAATTTGGCCAGCACCAAAAATAATTTCAATTTTGTTATTTGCGAAATGAAATAAACGACACATTTTTTTTTTGTGCTGCCTCTTCGAATTTCCCACGACGACCTTGTTGTTGTAGAAAATACCTGCGTATTGCTTATATATATATATATATACATATATATCTATAAGATATAGTTTTATTTTTGGCCGCATCGGCTCGTTGCTTATCGTAATTTATAACCGCCAAACTATTTTTGGCCCGCACAACTGCGAAATGCATGAGCGCATTATAAATAGAGCACGCGCCGAGTCTCCGCGTTTTGGCCCCCAGCCAGCCGATGAGCTGACAATGCTGGGTCCCATGTCCCGTGTCCAATTAAAGCCACACGCTGATTCCGCTATTTTTGTTTTTGCTGTTATTGTTGTCACTTGGCGCTGCATGAGGTCAAAAACTGAACATCCAAAAAAGAACAAAAAAAAAAAACAAAAACCTTTGCCTAAAATTCGTGTGACTAATTTTGATTTTTTTTCTCTCTTTCTCTCTTGCAGTCGAATAAGCCTATTATGGAGAAACGTCGCCGTGCACGTATCAACAATTGTCTGAACGAGCTAAAAACCCTAATTCTGGATGCCACCAAAAAAGACGTAAGTATTTGCAATAAGACCAACCAAAAAAAAAAAGAAAACCCTTTTCCCCTATACCAAAAACCCCTCCCCCCTCGCCTAATACACATTTAACTAACCACTTTATTTTATTTATTTCCTTCTACTTTTAGCCGGCGCGCCATTCCAAGCTTGAGAAGGCCGACATTCTGGAGAAGACAGTGAAGCATCTGCAAGAGCTGCAACGCCAACAGGCCGCCATGCAGCAAGCAGCCGATCCCAAGATCATTAACAAATTCAAGGCTGGCTTTGCCGACTGTGCCAATGAGGTGAGCCGCTTTCCCGGTCTCGAGCCCTCCCAGCGTCGCCGACTGCTGCAGCACCTGAGCAACGTCATCAATGGCGTCAAGACCGAACTGCATCATCAGCAGCGCCAACAGGCTGTCGCCCAGGCGCAATCACTGCACGCCCAGGTGGTGCTGCCCTCGCCGCCCAGCTCCCCGGAACAGGAGTCGCCAGCAGCAACAATTGCCAGCAACAACATCACATCAGCGACGACGACAACGTCTTATCTCTTTGGCCAGATCCAGCAGAATGCGAACGGCTACTTTCTGCCCAATGGCATGCAGGTGATACCCACCAAGTTGCCCAACGGCAGCATTGCGCTGGTGCTGCCCCAAAGCTTGCCCCAACACCAGCAGCAACAGTTGCTGCAGCATCACCAGCAACAACAGCTTGCAGCAGCAGCAGCAGCCGCTGCCGCAGCCGCCGCCCATCAACAGTCACCGCTGCTTGTGTCCATGCCACAGAGGACCGCCAGCACCGGATCCGCCAGTTCGCATTCCTCGGCGGGTTACGAGTCGGCGCCGAGCAGCAGCAACAGCTATGCACCACCAAGTCCCGCCAACTCCTCGTACGAGCCCATGGATATGAAGCCGTCGGTTATTCAGCGTGTGCCTGCACAGCTGGAACCGCAGCCACTGTCGCTGGTCATCAAAAAGCAGATCAAGGAGGAGGAGCAGCCCTGGCGGCCCTGGTAAAGAGAGCCAGGTGCTCCACTTTGAATCTCTCCACTCCACTCCACTTTACTCCAAACCAACCCCACCCCCCGCTTTAAAGACTGATGGGCGTCGCACACACACACGCACACTCACACAACACATTTCATCACATTTCGCCAGGATAACGCAAATGTTGCTTTGAGATGTTCCGAGCAAGCGAAACTCCATTTTTTTTCTGTTTTTGTTTGTAAACAATTCGTTGAGCAACTTTTCCCCAATATGGAAAACGCTTAACGAGCTGTTGACACTCATTAACAAGAATTTCACACCCAAACACACACACACACACACATACACAAGAAAAGAAAAATTGTTATCATTTATTTATTATTATTATTAATTGTGAATTCATTGCTCGGAATGGTATTCTGCATATCGCCAAACTACCTCAGTCCAAAAGTACTTGGTGTTGAATTGCCTCATGAATCATGTATTAGAATTTTGTTTTAGAATTTCACGCTCTAATGAGAAGCTTGCTAAGGTCTACACACACATACACACACACTGACATACACACACACACTTTAGCAAGCAAAGAAAAAGCAATGAAATCTTCAAAGTCTTCCACAAAGCGCAAAACGTTTTGTTTTTGTTTAAAAGTCAGACAACAATTTATTGTTGTTGACAAAAACTTAACGCTTAACTATAATTATATATATACATATCTACATACATATCTCTCTCCATTTAAATATAGTTTTCACATAGTATACGTGTATATGCTTAAACGCTTAGGGTTTTTTCTATTGTCTATTTACGCTAAAGAAAGTATATATTTAAATACACATATTTACATATACATTTAATTTGTAAGACCACGTGATATAGTAAACATAATGAGCGTCTAAGAAAAAACAATTTGAAAACAAAAAAGAAAAAAAAAAAAACAAAAACTGTTGACAAAATCAACGAAACAACATACTAAAAAGAAATAAAAATATCAAAGATGATACTAAAAAATTAAACCAAAACTGTCTTTTTTTCTACAACAATAAAAATAAAACTAATTCTTCTATGGGAAAGGTGAAAGCCTGTCTGCCTGAAGATCGTTGAGACAGCTTGGAACCATTAAAATCAGCAGCAGGTCTCAAATACTCAAATGTCTTTTATCTATAATCATAAACGATTTAAGCAAACAATATCCATGGGCAGGAATAGGCTAAGGATACTTGTCGGTCTACTGACAGGACATTGTAGACTAAGAAGCCACCTGTCCAAAATGGGTATCTGTAGCAGCAGTCAATGCAGGTTTTGTGAGATCGAGGAGGAGTCTTCAACTCACATCCTAACAAAATGCATCGCCCTTGCCAGGAGAAGATGCAGCATCCTAGGGATGCATGTCATCAATGTCAAAGACATAGCAGCCCTCGATCCATCAAAGATCCTGACATTCGTTCAGGTCGCAGTGCACAAAACCCCAAATAAATAAATAAAAAAAAATACTCAAGCGAAATTGCAAAATCGAAATCTAATTTCATGGGTTTTTTTTATTATTATTATTCTATTATTATTTTTAATGATTTCATACGCATTTCTATGAAAATTCCGCCTAAGACTCTTATCGCTAAACATATTCAAATTTCAAAATATTTTGCAATGTAATCGGGCAAAGTTTTAAATGTCAAATATATGCATTCATATAAATTCTCATAAATGTTTTTTTATTTACATATTGTTTGTTTAGTTGGGTTCACATTGTGAAATATGAGCATTTGTTTACCCGTTTAAAGAATTTGAATAGTTCAGCAGAAATTTCCCGCTCATTATCAAGTGATTCTGAGTTGTTTGGGATTATAATTATGTGTAGTGTGAAAAGTAAATAAACATATTATTCAATTCAAGACATATTTGACGAGTTATGACTAATTTGCGCACTGCCCTAATTTGGTTACGTTATAAAAATTACAATTTCATTTATTATTAAAATGTCTTACATCAGATTTGCTTAATGATGCACACAAAGCAGTTATAAATACAGCTACTGATGTGGGCAAAGTTCATCATTTTCAAAGAAAAAAAATATAAATATATATATACATATATATATTTATATATGTATAAATAAAAATCCCTATATAGAAAAAAATCCCTATGGAGAAACTGTAATATTCCATTAATGGCAGCCTTGCAGAGCATGGCAAGAAAATAACCTTTAGTATCGCTCTGAAAAGGAGTCAGCGGCTTCTCGTAATCTGCGCAAATATAAATACCCCGCAATTACTAAAAAAAGTTTCCACATAGTCAGCATTTAGTCTTGGAAAAAAAACAAAAATCACCCATTCCAATTATGTTAAGTCATGCTGACCCTCTCAAAGCAATAATAGAATGAATTAATCTTTTACAACGGAAACTTGAATGAATACATCATGAATACGTCACCAGAGGGCATTTTGCCACATTAGAAGTCACCAACAGGTCGTCACCGATTCTGAATTATATATACTATATAAGAAGACTTTGGCGCCATAAGAGAAAAGTCCAAAATAAATGCGGTTAAAAATAGCCTATCTTAATTAGTCATATGCAAATACAAATCAAAAAAATTCACTGATAAAATATAAAATGCGTCAGATCTAAAAACAGCAGCGCAGCTCACAACCGATTTAAAGATATAATAAATTAAGCAAGTCGAAAGTTAACAATATAATACAATAAGTCATAAAATTGACAGTGAATCACAGAATTTGCTCGATTTCATATTAAATATCAATAAAGCAACGATAATATTTTTTTCCCCTATAAATATGCATAAAAGCAGAAAAATTTGACAATCGTATTTTGTTTTTTAAAATAACGATTAGCATTTATATTAGTAAGGAACTTGTTTGAATATCAATATACAGACATATATAAATACATTTTTTTTGAGTTTATAAATATGTGTGTTGAGCACTCAAGTGGATCATCTTCAAGTGCAACCCATTTGGAGCCAATGAAACCACACACGTCCCATAACTGCGCCATATTTGGTCAAAATGCGGCTCGAAAGCCTAAAAAAAAAAAAAACAACCGCCAAATTGCGGTTTGCGCGTGACAAAAAACGTGATTTGTACAGCGTTTTTTTTTTTTTTTAATACTTATTATTATTATTATTGGGTTTGTTTCGTTACTTCCAAAAATAAATTACTATATTTAAAGGCCAATAAATATGTGCATTATATGTAAGTGGGATATTTTGCGTGGCGCTGCATTTTTGCGACTTGTAAGTGGATGCGGCAAAACAAAAACAGAAATAAAAACAAATAACAAAAAAAAAAAAATACAAAACAAAAAATATGTATAAAAATAAAAAAGGGAGCAGAACCAATGCGAAAAACAACGCAAATCAAATTGCAAACGATAACGGGACTTGGCGCACGGCTGACAGCGGATGCCAGATTCAAAAGATATGCATTCCTGTACAAATATATATATATAATGTATATATATATATAAACTTGAATATGTGTATGTATTTGTGCTGCTTTTCCACAGAAATTAAAGCGTTAAATAACGACGCCATAACCAACTGTGGTCAAGTTGCCCCACAAGATTGTGGGGGTGGGTGGAGAGGTGGCGCAGGGGAATGTATTGCGCTTCTTGTACTGCTGATTGTTGGTCAACCAGTGGTCAGCGCTGGTCACGTGCCGCACAAGGTGATACGTGTTTGCTTAAGTTTTCGAAGTAAACAAAATAAAAAAAAACAACACAAAAAATGAACTGAATAAACAACTCCTATCAGCTCGAGCGATATACTGTGTAAATATGGCATGTTTTATGGCTCACTCCTACAAATAACAATGGCCGTTCACTAACCGCCAACTGTAACTGGGTGAACACAGAATGACTTAGGTTAGTACTCGGCCAAAGCCGTTGTGACCTTGGGGTAAGCGCCTCAAGTGCCACTTGAACTGCCGCCAGCCAGTTGAATGTCAAAGTCAAAAACAAAACCCAACCCAATCCAATCCAAACCAAACCAAGTTACGTCTATGCCAAGCACGTCTATATTTAAACATTTGTATATATGTGTGTGTGTGTGTGTGTTGAAAAACAATAACAAAACGCTGACCTTGGGGGGGCGGCCAGCTGTTAAATTTTTAGGGCTTTTATTGTTTTGCTGTAATGAATTTGAACCCGTTTGTTTGTTTTTTTGGTTTACACGGCTACAAACCGATAAACACTTTAATGTGGAGACCAGAAGAGCGCGTTCTACTGTGTTACCATGAACCATAAGTTTGGCTTAAATGGCAAGTGTCATTTCCTATTGATTTAAATAAATAATAGCACACTCAATAAAAACCGCTAAGCGCCTCTAATAAAAAAAAAAAAAAACAAAATCAAAAAACGAGTTCAATAAACCAATAAGCAGACAAACCAATCGCAGTGTATAAAGTAAGTAATTGTTTTTGTTATTTTGACTGCTTATTGTTGTTGTTGTTGTTGTGGTTTGCGGGTGTCAAGAGCAGTCAAAACGTATTTTTTTTTTCTTGGCACAAGTCATTAAACTTGGCTAGCATTTGACATTGCCAGCTTTGATGTTTTGTGAGCAGACCAACAATTTTTGCATCGACTCATTTTGTTTTTGCGTTTTCGATTTCATTTTGATTAGCAATAGCAAAAATAATGAAAAATATGCTAGATTTTTGATGTTGCTGGTTCATTCAACTCCAGTTTGTGGTCGGTTGTTGATGATGTTGTCTTTCCTGCTCTAAACTTGAGAAATTGTTTCCTTATCAGTCTGTGGAGTAGAATTCTACGAATTGTGTGATGTGAATAGTGTGACTGCGGTTGAATTTTGTATATGAATGAATTGCCGCATGCCACACAGCTCATAATGAACAACAACAAAACAGTGCCAAAGAATTCCATTGAATGTTACCCGATTCGCTGGCGGCTCCTCGTTCCACATTAACACACACACACACACAACACAACACAACAAACGAAAACAAACTAAACACTCCAATGGGGTCATTTGCCAGTGCGAAACGTGACAACTGCGTTGCCGGCATTCCAAATTGGCCACTCGACTCTCTTTCGCATCTCAGATCGCATCAGACCCTCAGGCCCGATGGTGCCCCAATGGGGCAACCAAGAATACGTAACGTACGTTTCTACAACTCGGCCGCCTTGGCACTGAGAGCGCCACGCAAGCGTTCCACTTGCCCATGTATATATGTATGTGTACACTGTGAGAAAAATTATGTAGTAGTTGTATAGAACTGATTCTAATTTTCTTCATGTGTATTAGAATTGGTTAATAAAAGAATTTTTGGAAGAAACTTCTTCAACTTAACCAATCTTCACTTTGTATGTATCATGTGTGAGTACACTTCGAGAAAAATTATGTATAGAACTGATTTTTCTTTTCTTCATGGAACTTCTAAATTTAGTACATTTTTTTAATGATAAGTGGTTAATCTGCGAATTTTTAAAAGAAACTTCCTCAACTTGTGGAATACTTAAACGATCTTCATTTTGTATGCCATTTTGATAAGTCTCTTTATTTGGTATCCCCCTAAAAAAAATGATTCAATATAAGAATTATGCTTAGATTTTTAAAACATAGGGGAGCAAAAACTGAACTATATTTTTCCAATTGTATACGAAATGGTTTCATATAAGAATATTGCTAATTGATGGCAAAAATTAAGTATAAAATGCACTATTTAAAATGAACTTTGGTATAAGAATTTTGCGTAGATGTAGAAAATATCAAAATAATTTTTCTGTGTGTATTTTTGCTCATAGGGAAGGCAAGTTGTAGCTAAATGTGTACATTACAACTGCTCGAATTGTTGTTGTTGTTGTTTTGCAGTTTTCAATTTCATTTGTGCGCTGGAACTGGAACTAATTTTTGGCGGCACCAATTGCCAATTGCCAACAACAACAACACAGAAATCTGAGGCTGAATCCGAACAGAGACGACACGCTGACTGCCGGGCATATTTGGTATGCAGAGAATGGTGTGAAAAAATGCATTTGCCACCGCACATGAATATATATAAAATTTATATATATATATATACTGCTCATTTTAGATTTTGATCAGTTGAAATATTCCATTTGAAACAAGATTGCTTTCTATTTATAGTTTGACATTTGATTATTTATTTTTAAATTGCGCTTTGTGCGTTTGAGTTGCTTATCAAATCGCAAATGTATATTAAATGACAATTTGAAAAGCAAGTTTATTCTCGAAGCACGTTGCATTAATCATCTGGCTAATTGATGCATTTCTATAGCTGCACAGAACAAGTATTAGCTTTTAATTGAGCCCAGTTTGTGTCAACCACTAACTGGTTAGTGAGTCTTGGAAGCGTGCCAAATGACAACAATAGCAAAACAAAACAAAGTTAGTGGAAAATTTTTATACGCTTTGTTTACACCAAAATAATTTAAGCTGACAATTATGTATATAAATATGTAAACGGTTGATTAACAGCCAAATGGGCTGAACAGGCAGATCTGGCCGCAGCTGTCACGCCCACTCCAAGCCGAAAATTAGCACTTTGAACGTGATTTCAGTTTTTGCTCAATTCCAGATTTCGGCAAACGACTTTTACACGGCTTCAATAATATTTTTATTTATTTTTATTTATTTTTTTTGGAATTTATTATTTGTTTTTGTTGACTTGGCACATTTTTCGAGATTTATTTGCGCCGGCGCCTTTGTGTGCGTTTTAATTTTATTGATTTGAAATCAGTTGTTTGTCGATCGAACGTGTGGGAATATTCCACTGCAGCTGCCAACTGTTTACCCAAGCGAACAACACCCCAATCCGAATCCCAGTCACTAAGCTGTTTGCCGAATCTGCCTGCCACGAGACGCACGCCCCAAAAGTGTTAATGGAGCAATTGCTTTGTGTTGGCCACGTTCAGATCACAGTTTTTCGAGGGAGCCCTGTAAATTGTTATGGCAATCTTTTCGATGACATATAAGTATATAGCCAGCCCCCCCCCACAGCATACTAATCATTCGCTCCCATCCGTCTGCGGCGCCAGTTTTTGTGATGCGACTCTATTTTCCAGGAACTGTTATTGTGGTTTGCTTGGTTATGTTGACGCTGTTGTTTAGAGCAAAAGGCTGGACTGATTCGTGATTTATTCAGTCTTAGTCACATTAAAATATGTAAATATATATATGCAAATGCTCCAAATGATGTGTCTTGCGTTGCGCCGAAACGTGACTGGTCAACATAAATTGACCATTTCTTGTTAACTGTTGCCACACAAGTCTGGCAACAACATTGAAAACCCTTTTATAAACATCCAAAATATAAGTAGCAACTTTTATTTAATTGTCAACTCAACAACGATTGATTTGCATATGCAAATCAATATTAATCAATGACAGCACGTGGCTTATTTTGTGTGTAATCAATAACAATTTTTGGCTGCTTGTTTTGGACTTATATTTTATATACCCGAAACACACAAATATATTTCTTAGATATATATATACATATACTCCTCTACTCCAACGTGCAGGGTATTCCCACGTCGATTTGCAATTCATTATATTTAATTATATTAACTTTTTGCGCCTAAGCATTTAATATAATTTGAAAGCGAGCTCATAAATCACATTTGGGGATTCATTTGTTAAGTTCGTCGCTTTACGATCTGACTAATTGGGGGAAATTCACAACTCTAAAAATGAAGTTAAGCGAAAAGTCAACTGTAAAGATTGACTAGGTCAGTAGGCTGGAATTTGAGAGCATTTGAAAAGAAAACAAATCAATCAAAACAGAACTGTAAAGATATGCCATAAAATATTATTAGAAAACAAGTCAAACAGGTTTTTTTGAAAAAAAAAAAAAACAAGTAGATTGGCATTTTAAAATGGAGTAAAAATAATAAAAAATGTCATCATGCGGCACTAAAAGTTGGCGCCTTTGCTAATAAAAAAAAAATATTAAAAAATTGATGGGCAGCCAATCATAATAATCTACTGGAAGTAATTGTCGACCTTAGTAACTTTGGGTTATAAAAGTGGGGAAATACCTTTAATTAACCTGGGGCAGTTCCTTAACTGCGCACTGCGACTCCAAATCTAAATTGCACATGAGTAAGCACAAACCGAGGCATTTGGATGACGAGATTTTTTTTTGGCTATCAATCACATTGTCAAGTGGCCGCCTACAGCCGGAAATAAGCGCATACCACTAACCCACTAGCCAGGGCAATAACAGCAGCAACAGATATAGATATAGCCATGGCAATAGCAACTGGCCAAATACAATGCCTGCTGCCCGACACGTAGCTCGCTAACGACATCTCTAAATACTTGATTAACACCACAAATTAGCGTGTGCCAAAAAAAAAACAACACACACAAAAAACATGTTGACGTCACTTTTCTGTGTGTGTGTGTGTGAGAATATAGATTTTCATGCAATCTGAAATCGTCGCACGCGCCTTCGAGTGGAAACTTTTGAGGTGTCCATGCGAAAATAGTTGGTAGAATCGAATATGTCCGGGATGATAATAAATTGCACTAAATATCGATTAACACATTTTAAACGGCGACGCGTCAACGCTAAAAAGCCGAGCAGAAATCAGAAATCAACATTTATTGTTGCATGTGAAGTGTGTGCTGCAAATTGAAAGAATTTGGCTTAATCTGAGTGTCCAAATTCGTGGAACATTAATAATACACGGCTAACTGTCTGTTTTCTGTCTGGTTTCTGGTAAAAGATTAGAAAGAAGCGTTTTGACATTTATGATGATCATGATGATGCGGCATCATTTTGCCATTTTAGCCAGAGGCATCTAAAGATGCGTTAGACATGGCTGTGTGGCTGTCTGCCGGCTAAAGACCAATTAACAGCCACAATGCGAACCACACACACACACACACACTTGTCTTGATCACCTTCGTTGGCCATTTGATGGTTTATCACTTGAGCTGTTATTGTTTCTCTCGACTAGGTGCTAGATGCAACACAGATCAGCGCCGAGCACACAGCGATTGCGTCAGCTGGATTAGCGGATTAGACGGCCGCTCAAGTCTCGATTCGTGGTTGCACATTGCGTCAGGATTTGGCAACACTTGCAGCATGTTACTTACTGTCTGACTGATCACTTCAAATCATCTTACCTGCGCAATGTTGCAAGAATCTTGTTTGCACAAACAAATGCCGACAACAAAGCGTTTTATTAACTGTTGATTAACAAGGAGAAAAACTCCGGAATCAGTCAAAATTTGTATGCACTACAATTTATATTGCTTAAATATAGATATATAACACTTGTTATCCAATTTATCTGAATTAACTAAATGTATTTTTGTACCTCACATTAGAAATAAATACTAAAAAAAAAAAATATAACTCTACAGAAATCTATTTATATATGCATTATCTGTAGCATCAAGCTATATATATATATCCATAAACTAAGGATATGTTTTTAAGTCAGATTTGTATTTCAGAATATGTCCAAATCATTTATTATTCTATTTTAGCTTATATTTTATATTTTATTTATTTTTTCCTAATTTGATTTTGATTCAGTTTCGCAGAACTAGCAAAAATAAATACATAATAAATTAATTTAAGCTATAGTTGAATATAATTTGCATAGGTTTT
Organism: Drosophila multiciliata; assembly: GCA_037043605.1. Lineage (NCBI taxonomy): Eukaryota > Metazoa > Arthropoda > Insecta > Diptera > Drosophilidae > Drosophila > Drosophila multiciliata. Next base: position 20,196,999 of record JBAMBF010000301.1, on the reverse strand, counting down.
TTTTTATGAAATTCATCGGAACTGCTATAAAAAAGTCAAGTCAACTCTCTATAAACTGCTTGTGATTTAGCAAATTTTGTCAGCCTTCCTTCCGCTATTTTTTTTTTTAATTTTTTAATTTTTTGACAAGCTGGCTAACTAAATCACTATACCCAATTGGCATGCGGTGCACAGGTACTCACAACATGTATCATACTTGGCTGGCCTTGAACGAGGCCGGTTCAAGTTCAGCGGCATCATGCACACAAATAGCAACAACAACAACAACAACAGCAACAACAGACACAACAACAGACACACACAGAGAGTAACAAAAGCAAAGTTGTTTTGCTTTCGCACCGATTGCAGGCAGCCCGCACACCACCCGCAGCACACACACACACACACGCACACACACACGCGCGCACAGACAGTCTCAGTCTGAGTCCAAACTCGGCCAGATAGCGCTTAGTAATTGTTATTGTTTTAATTGTTGTTGTTGCTTTCAAAGTTCCGGCTGAGCTGGCGTCGAATATTTTTTTTTTTTTTTTTGTTGGTGGCGCTGTTTTAACACAATAAACTCGCTTTGTGCTTTGTGCCTTGTGGATTGTGGGTTGTGGGTTGGTCTCAGCAGCGTTTTTGGTAATTGCGCATACGCCGCGTGATCCGTTACATTTTTTATATATATATTACATAAAATGTGTGACAACATCACATTCATCAACTGGGTCAGTAGACGGCAGACATATATATTTATCTGTATAGTAATTTCTCAATTTAACGACCTTGACAGACCTTGAAACGTTAGTTGTTTGGTTAGAACAATTGTCGTTAACATGGCTTCTTTCTTTGTTTGGTCAATAAACATCAGAAACTGATATTTTTTATAGGCCCTAATAAATATCTAATTAACTGCTTTATTTTGCGTTGCAACACTTGAGAAATCAAACTAGAAATTTAGGTTTTTTTTTGACCTAGTCGACGTATTAAACCAGAATTGCAGGCTTATGAGAGATACATTAAATAAGAATTACTAATAAATTATATTCTTTATTGTCTTACTTAAAAATTTATTGTTTTTATTGCTTGTGTTTGAAATTAAATCACCAATTTGGCATTTGCTTTCTAAATAAGAATTTTTTAATATAGTATAATAATTTGTATCACATTCTTGGTTAAATATTAAAGACCAAAAAACATAGTTTCTCAGGCTGTCTTTGGGAATCTCCAGTTTTACATTCAAACATGTTTTGTTCCTTCTTTTGTTGTGCTGTATTTTTTTTATTACATTTTTGTTGTTGCTGTTTTTTTTTTGTTTACAAAGTTTGTTTGATTTGGCGTTGGGGCTACTGTTTAAGAGCTAAAATCAAAACAACAAGAGAATCCAGCTATGGCGACTGATTTACGGGGTATTTTTTGTGCGTCAGCATATCTGTTTGTTTGTCAGTTTGTCACTCTGTCAGATTGTCAGATTGTCAGCCAACAGCAATGGCAAACAGTGGACGAATCTATCCAGATTTCAGAAAACACATATCTACTATTTATTTATGTATTTGTAATTTATGTATATTTTTTGACATTTAAATCTGTGTTTTATTGTTTTCTGAGTTATAACCTTTTCTTTTGTTGTTGTTGTTTCTTTTCGCGCCACAGCGAAATTCCATGCAAGGTGACTTTTTTTTGGGTTGCAAATTTGTAATGCAAATTTGAGCGGATTGCTATGGGCATCATAATATATACACACACACACACACAGTTAAAATTATTTATCGGCTGTGCACACACAAATAAAAGATATTTAAAATACCGAAAATTTGACTGGGGGCACGCTTTGGTGTTATTTCATAAAGAAACAAATAACGGAAAAAATCTTTTTGGAAACAAACAAAAACATTGTCATCCATCTTGAATCTCTTTGTTATTTGTTATATTTTTGGCACAGTTTATTTATATATTTATTTAACAATCGTATGGCTATACACCGTATTATTATTTCTTTTTTTGTCTTAGGCTTAAAAGCCAAAAATAAATTTCAATCTTACAGGTAACGTTTGGTGCCAGTATTGGCGACATTGTCTCCGGCCTCATAATGACGCAAGTGGCACCTTAAGATGTCACGATGCCAGTCGGAGTCGGAGACTGAGAAACCGCAGCAATATCAATGGAAATCTCGTGAGCATTTCAGCATATACATATCACAATGGAAGATTTAGCTCCTCTCCAAGTAAAGTAAGCCAGAAAAAACTTAATCTGGTTTCTGCGGCCTCGTGGAAAATTCCAAAAAATCTCTAAACGCGGTCCTATCATTAGACCTATCATAAGTGCCCTTTCAGATATCACATGCCGCTAATCACAGACATTCTCTAAAGTATAAACACAAAGCATAATTATTTAAGATGGAATTTGAGTTATTTTTGTATCACCTGATAAGATTTCATTTAGCACATAATCCAAATTTCCATAGAAGTTGACATTAATTAGTTTTATTCTTCATTTTAAAATTCTATGGAAAATTCTATGAATCTATATTTATCATGACCTATAAATAATTATTACCCAATGACATTCAAATGCGGGTCTCTATTGGGCCTAATTATATGATTATTGATAGATTATTAACCATCAATCAATGTTTTTAATTAAAGATTGTTAAGTTTGTGTGTAAAAATAGGGTATGGTCAGCAATTACAGGAAGTGTGTGGAATGCCACTTTGAATGTGATTATTTTTATTTAAAATTGAGTTGCTTTTCTTTTGAACAGTGTACTGACAAATCTTGAGGAATGTGGGACTTGGTACTTGGTACTAAAAACAACTTGGTGATTTTCTTACTATGCGAATACATTTGTCATATATTAATAAAAATTATTTGGATAACATTTCTCATTGTATAATTCAAAGTTTCTCGGAACTTGAAGAACGGCTCAAGTTCATCCATGCTATAAATTACTAATAACTGCATACGGAAATGAGTCGAGCCCCTTGGAATTTTTCTGTGAAAAAAAAAACTTATCTAAAACCAGCGTACACCGGCTTAAACCAAGTAGCAATCATATATATTTAAATATTTATATAAGTTAATATAATTTATAAGATTTTATTTTGGCATGCGCATCGCATGATTTTCCCAGAAGATCCGGCTGACGTAAAAGATCTTATCGAAAGTAGCGATGACCTGTATAGAGACATTTGCTACACTTAGCAGCAGCCCTTAGCAGGCGGGGGAAGAACCAGACAGTTCCACTGATAAGAGCCACAAAATGATGCCAGACAACCGCCGAGACACGTACTCCGCAAACCGCGAAGGTGAAGTCAAAACCAAGACAATAGCGATGGCGTAGCGCTTCAGTATTTCACCACACAAGATTGGGATTTGTTGTAGCAACGACCACAATTGGCCTGATAAGCCTTGTTATGACTGATCCGAGTGATGTGTCTTATCAGGAAATGGAACACCGAAGCGGGCTGTCCGCTATGGTTGGCGTCGTCATCGCTGTCATCGAAAGTCAAAGTACAAAGACGACGTCATCAACCATAGAATAGAAATCCAACTAATAAAATCATTTCTTGAATGACGAAATCTACTATTACCGAAAAATTAAATATATATATAAAAAAAAAACACTTTTATTCATCTATTTTCCTAGAAGTAATGTGTCAGCGCAAAAACGCACGATTTTTGTGAAATTGGCTCATTCAAATGCGACAATTGAAAATCCTGAATACATAATTTTTATATAGCTGTGATTTCACAGAAAACTTAGTCATAGATTGAACTGTAAACCTGTAAAGTCGTCATACTTGAAAGTGGATGCAAAAGTGTATATTTATTTTTTTTCTTGTTGAACTTTGATCTTAACAGCGATATAGCTAATTGAAGCTTGTCAGTTCCGCAATTGGACTTTATCGTGCCTAATGGGCAATTAATGATTCACGCATACTTTGAACCCGCGAGCTGATGTAATTAAAAAAAAATAAAAATAAATTACAAATTGATGCATGCTCTAACTAAAAAGGAATTACACAAACGTCTATTTGCATTACTCAAATGAGACTGGGGCAGCTAAGTGTATCTTTAAATATTTATATTGCTGATTAAGCTGGAGAATGTAATAAATTAAACAAAATAACGTAAATAATTAATTAGCATATTTTTCTGATGTGGCGCCATTTGTCAATGGACTTTAAAACTCGTATTAAATTTAATTACATTTCTGCTTATTTCTTTGTGGTTTTGTTGTTTACAATATTAGCGATCGCCAATAGAAACTTGGAATTCCCCTCAATGGAAGGAAAGCTATTAAAAACCGAAACCACAAAAAGATACAAATATTTCGCAAGGCGGCAGAAGATTCGCGCGCGTGCAAAAAATAGACAAACAATAAAGTTTGGCCAACTTGGGCAGGTCGAAGATAAAATGCTCTTGAGGATCATAGTCAAATTATCATCATCTGAATTTAACTATGATTTTAACCAAAGTCGAACGGCTGATTTTCTTTTTCTAGGTTTGGAAGAAGTACATTTTTTAGAATAGCTGGGAAATCAAAAATGTTATTTATAAAATAACTAATTTTTCGACTAATTATTACCATTATTATATGATGTAGTAACAAGCATAAGTAAAATAACTTATTAAACATAATACCTATTTTTACAAGAATTAGTTTTCAATTGCTCCTATATAACTGATTCAATCGGTAAAGATATCTTCACAACTAAGGCGAATATTTATATAGAAGCAAACAAGGTGCATGACGAAATGCGGATTACTTTGAAAAAGTGTATAAAAATAAGTTAAACTTGAAGATAATAAAAGAGTAGCAACAACAAATAAAGGCTAGCTAAGCGAGCACACAATGAATTAAAAATAAAACCAGTTGGCTGGAGACGACGCGTCGGCATCAGCAACAACAGTAATAGCAGCTGTAGCAGCGGCAACGGCAGCGGGAGCAGCAGCAGCGGACGGTGCACTTTAAGCCACACACGCGCCATCGCAGCAATTTTCAGCGCGTGAGCCGCTAACTGCGCAGTCAGCGTCTGCTTTCGCAAAAATGTCGTCGTCGTCGGCGTCGGCGTCTGCGTCGCCGCTGGCGTCAGCGTCGGCGCTTTTGTCATAGATTGTCATAGTCCACGCGACTGCAGCAGCTGAATTCACACGATTCATTGTGGTGTGTTTTCCATTTCAGCGGAATTAGCGGCGACATTCCCAGCGAGTTCCGCATTTAGTATCTCTACTTGGCTAGATATGGATACAGTTGTTCTTGTCCATGGAGCGCCTGAGGCAAGGCAAATATATATTAGACATGCCTTTGTGCAAATATATTTTGAAATTAGTCAGCATTTTTTTTGTTTTACTTTCATAAACAATACATTTCTGTGTTTTCTTTTCTGTACTTTTTTAATAGTCATCATTAATACTAAAAAATTCTTTAAATTCCCAATTTTGAATTACTAATTAATTTAAAAAAATAATATGTAAATTTAGTAAAAAAAAGTGAAGGGAGATTTTTGCACATAATATGTTATTTTTGTTGTTGTTATATTTATAAACAGCAATTAAGAATAAAATAGCAAAAATAGCTGATAAATATCTCTACGATTTTTAAAAATCCTTGGCAAATCTCGAATATCTGCTATAGGCAGAGCCAACTGTATTTGGGCATGGAGATACGACACAATTGTCACGTTGGTTAGCAATTTGACGCTGACGTTCTGTCAATTAGTGCAGCATGTGTGGAGTGTGGAGTGTGGATTGTGGATTGTGTGGGTGTCTGATTGATGTTCGACTCAAAGCTACCGCCAATCGACCGTTTGTCCCTCCGTCCGACCGTCTGTCGCGCCGTCAACAGGTGGCAACAAAAGCTGTTTGCGCACGCTCCGGTTTTCCCCCGGTGACATAAGTGTGTGTAGCTCTGATAAAATGCCTCATAAATCAAACTAAATACAATATACATACACACACACACACACACACACATACCTGTGTGTGTAAATAACACATTTGGGTTTGTTTGTGCTGCGTGCGTCCTATTTTATTTGCCCCTTGAAGCCGATTGCCAAACCCAATCAAGTGAAACGAAACAAAAGATGATTTCTCACTTTGCCAGCTTATTTTATTTTACTTTTTTTTTCTAAGTGAGAGTGCGCCAAAACAAAAAAGAACAAAAAGTATGAGCAAATCTGCTGAGGACGCAGATCGTGGCACGTTTTGGTCATTACGATTCATTACCAATCCAAAGTCGTTGGCCAGCTTTTGTTGTTACCCCCATTTTTGTTGTGCACACGCAAACGTGCTGCTTGTTCTTACGAAACCAAAAGCATAATTGTTTTTTTATAAACGGTTTTATTTGATTCGATTTTGTTAATTGGTCAACATTTTTGCATAACCCAGACATAAATCAGCATTTCTCTTAAGTGTTTTATTGGCAGATTCGTTTAAATTTCATTACATAAGCTGAGTATTCCAGTGTGTTCTAAATGTTTTTATTGTTTTTTGTGGCTGTTGCTATGCATCAACAAAAAAATATTGAATTTGTCATGAAAATGGAAGTTCGATGTGATATTTTCAGTTGGGGATAACCGAATTATGACGAATTTTATTCCATATTCGCATTCTTTGGGAGGGCTTTTCAATAAATACGATTAATTAAAAACCTATAAAGAAAACTTGAATTTAAATAATAGATTTATTGTTTGCAAAATCATAAAAAAATACTATTAATTTTTTCTTCAATTATTTTAGTTCTTTGCAAATGTATATCAAAGTACTACAATTAAATTTTTTTTGTATATAGATTATTCTCAGATGTTGACAGAATTTAAAATTTAATTATATAAATAGATTAAAATAAATATATATAATTTAAAAATAGATAACCATTTTTATAAGTCTTGTTTATTGGAATATTTCAGCAACTCAATTTTACTAAGCTAAGTGAGAAGACTTTTTCTTGGTTTTTGTTAAGAAAATAATTTCATAATTTATATATGTATATCTCATTACAGCTCATTATAAAAATATAAGTTTGCTAATAGAGGAAATATATAGTATTGTCGACCTGCGTAGGGTGCCACCACAAGCTTTTCCCAACTGAGGTAAAAGCAAGAAAAAAATAAAATAAAAAATGACTAAAGAAATTGCCAACTGTCACCTTATTCGAATTGGAATTCAAAGTCAATGCAACGATTACATAATTCACTCAACACGCGTTTAAATTACATAAATCGAAAGACGTGAAAGACGAAGAGCAGCAAAAGCAAAAAGAAATTTGGTGCAAAGAAAACTAAATTTCGCAACTGAACACACACAAAAAGCTGACAAGCGCTAAGAATTGTATTTATTTTTATTTATTTTTATGGGAAGAAAGTCCAATTAAAAGTGTGTACTAATAATAAAAATAATTACAACAACAATGCATAGTGAATGTTGATGAGAAGGCAGAGCAAAAGTCAACAAAAACAAAAAAAAACCACAAAAGCTTTGCTCGACTTTAGAGCGACGCGGCGAAGGCGGCAATGAAGGCGTTCAAAGATCGAACGGCACGTGCCGCGGTCGGCGTTCAACTTAATAGTAAAAGCAAAAATAATAACAACAACAGCAACAACAACAACAGCAAACAATAAGCTTGAACAACAAACAATGCTCATTTGCAAAAAACTTGCCGACGTGCAGTTGATCGCGAAATCGCAGTCGTCGACCGATGGACGATGGATTTGTGGTGACTCGCTCGATGTTGGATCATTGATTGTGGCTGTTGTTGCTGGCTGCCCCCCCGGGGTTAATGGAGCATAATGGCAACAAAATAAAAACATATACACATATATACATATATACATATATAAAAGAGAGCGAACGAGCTATCAGCTGCCACAACCACATTCATAAAAGTCTCTCGCATATCCAGAAATTTCTGGATGGTAAAAGTATTTGAGACTTAATATAAAATATTATTATATATTCACATTTTGTTGATAACACTTTGCCGCATGAATTTAGTAAGTCTTGAGTATGAATTCTTTAAATATTGACCTCTCTTATACTTGGCATGAGTTTATTATAATTTCCGTATACATATTATTCATATATTTAAAATAAATTCGTAACTGACTTTCTAAAATTGATCTTTATTTTATTTGAAGCAAAAAAACTTTTGCAGTTTTTTGATTTTTTATTTTCACACGCATAATAATTAGGTAACCTTAAGTTATATAATAATGGGAAGGGTATACCTTTAAAAAATTAAATCATTTTACACTCTTCTAATGGAATCCGTATTTTTAAGCGTTGCTCTTTAACTTTTTTTTTATATATTTTTAAGACTACCTTTTTAAGGCGCTTTTGTTCTCTTTTCACTTAGACTATATTGCTATTATTTCTCATAAGTGCCTGCTGACCACATAGTTCAGCTGGCCATTGGTCAGCAGTCCAAGTTGAGCCACAGATCACAGCTGAATTTCATGGACACTTTCCCGCTGATAGGCAGAGCGCGTCCAGTGTGGCTGCTGTCTCAAGTGTCGGGAACTGGGCCTTTTGCTGACGCACGAGATGATTATCAAAGCGTTTGCTACAAAGTCGACAGAAGCGTGTCGCGCGGCAATCAACGGCGGCGGCGATGGGCAACATGTGGAGACATAGTGTCAATTGAGCGTGTTGCTCGTGCTGCCAGCCAGCTCGTGCCGATTGCGACAGTCGCCCGATCAGTCTGTCGGTCTGTCTTTCTGTCGTCCTATCGTCAAATTCGTTATAGTAATCATCATTAGCAGCAGTCTGCTGTTTACGTGCAACTGTATAAATATATATATATTTTTTTGGCTTGACCAGACACGGCATATTTTAGCCAAAGGTCAAGCGTTGCCGCCGATAGAAGCTCATCAAAATCAAAAAACACAAGTCGCATTCATAAATCAAAGCAGTTTATTTTTCGATATTTATTTTTTTATATTTTGTACGAGCTGTTGTTGGAATGTTGCCGTCGTCGTTACCCTCAGGGGCTAAAAGTGAACTGTGCCACAAACTTGGCTCAGCGAGTGAAGCATTTCCGTTTAGCAGGAACAACAATTCGCATGAATTATTTGCTAACGATGCTGCTGCAGTTCAGATCTGTGTGCTAACTGGTTCCTGACATCTGTGTTTATAAGAACAAGTCTCCCCCTCTCGCCGCCTCCCCTCTGTCTAAACACAACTCTCAGCGTGAGCAATTGTTGCTGCCGTTTTCCCAGAAACTATATAATTGCTTATCTCAGCTAATGGCAATGGGCGATCCAGAAATCCCTTGAGCTTTGTCACCAGAAATTTCCAAATCCACTTCACGCATAGCCTTAAGGGTCGTCCACTTCCCTATTTGCGCAATCGAACTTATCAGCGGGTCTCATGCGGAACTATTCCGACAGTGCAAAACATTGTTTTACAAATGAAATGTTGTGCTCAAATTTAAATTTTAAAATTAATCAAAAACAGTTCGTTTTCCAGCTGATACATTTCTGCGCTTAACCTAGAAACCAGCACGAAACTTACTCAGATACCCTTTAAAATTAAATTCATAGAAAATAACTATTAATTTTTTCTTCAATTATTTTAGTTCTTTGCAAATGTATATTAAGGTACTATAATTTAATAAATTTATGGTACATAGATTATTCTCAGAAGTTGACAGAATTTAAAATTGAATTATATAAATAGTTTAAAATAAATATATATAATTAAAAAATAAATAATCATTTTTATAAGTCTTGCTTATCAAACTATTTCAACAACTTAATGTTTCTAAACCAATGCGATTATTCAAAAAAAAATAATTTTTCTTGGTTTATTTCAAGAAAACAATTTTATAATTTATATATGTATATCTAACTCATTATAAGATTGCTCATAGCTTAAATAGATATCATTATCGTAGGGTGCAACCACCAGTTTTTCAAATTGTGGTAAAAGCAAAAAATAAATAAAATAAAATGAAATCAAAATTTACTAAAGAAATTGCCAATTGTCAAATTCTTCGAATTGGAATTCCTCATATATATTCCCAATTTTTTGACTTTCTGCTACAACTATTTGGGATCACTGTGCGTGGCAATCGCTTGGATTACAAATGCGGAACCATTGGCAAGGTTGGCCTTTTGGCACAGGGCCAGTTTGTACCCCAAACCTCAAAACCATGTGCGATATTAAGGTCAACGTGTCAATTTAATTTTGATAAGGCTTTAAGCAGTTTTGCCATTTGGTTACTGGGTGCCATTAAATAATCTATTTGTAGTTTTTTTTTTCGCGGCAATTTATGGGGTTTTTGGGGGTTGACTTAGACTGAGTATTTTGTTTGCGTAGACGTCTCTTCCAGATCAGATTAGATTGAAAAGCACATCACTATCATGATTGATGGTTTATTTTTAGCTAATTTGGATTACATATGTTATTTATATGGCTTGCCTGCTCTGCTAATCAACATACAAAGCTATTTTCATATATTTTATGGCTCACATGTGAGCTATGTGAACATTGCACCTGCCGGGCAAAACTGATTCCTTGATGGGGTTTTATTATCTCACCGGTAATTTTATGATTGGGGAATGACTATCATTAACATTGTTTCTTAGCAAAGGTTATGTTATGCGTAGTTTGAATTGTTATCAAGAAATTTTTTCTATGATTAATATTATTTTATGGATTGAAAATTAAAGTGTAGTTTGAATTGTTATCAAGAAATTTTTTCTATGATTAATATTATTTTATGGATTAAAAATGTTTGATAGAAGTTCTACTCTTAAGTTAAAGTGTATTTGAAATTGTTATCAAGAAATTTATTCTATGATTAATATTACTTTATGGATTGAAAATTAAAGCGTAGTTTAAATTGTTATCAAAACATTTATTCTATGATTAATAATACCTAGAAATTTAAAAAATGCAATGTGTCTTTTTTAAAAAAGAGTACAAAGTAGTCTATTAGGATTGGGTTGCAACAGACAAAAGGAAATATAAGTAATATATAGAAAAGCCGATTCGATATAGCCATGTGCGTCTGGCAGATCAAGTATACAATTTTTTAATCGATAATTGCGCACAATTTTCAAAGAACAACTGCAAAACATTTGCCAATAAAACTAGAATATATTGAAAAACTGGATTCAGGGCACACCTTGGTCGAGCTCACTCGACAACACTATTCCTACTTGATTTTAATAACAACTAATTACTTGTGGCTGTCTCTTTATTTTTTTTTCATTTTCAGCTAATAATCTTTTAAAATATTCTTTGCATTTTCGCGGTTGACTGACTTTCTGGCTCCCGTTTGGATGACCATATCGCAGTCAAAGTCAATAACACTTATGAAAAGCTATACAAAAAAAAAAAAATGATAAAAGCAAATTGAGCACAAAAAAAATGTTGAATGCGAATTTGAATGCCTGTCCAACAACTCCTCCTCCGACGACTGCTCCCAATTGGCGAGTGCTTTATAACTCGTGCTTGTGATTAGATGGTGAGCACAGAAAGCGGAACGCTTATCAGCACAGCGATAACCTGATGGGCTCATTGTGGGCATGGAGGGGGGGTTTGCTACGCCTTGTCGGTGGGTTGTGAAGGTTGTTTTTATCTAGATAGGGGCATGCCAGTATTTTGCATATCTTTCCATGACGAATGCGTTACGGTGGCTGTTGTTCAAGCAAGCACACACACAAACACACACTTGCACACACACTCGCACACACCCAAAACATAACGACGCAATGAACTGTGTGTTGTTGAAAAATTTTCCATGGAATTTGTTGTAGATTTTTGTCGTAATTGTTTTGCAGTATTTGTTGTTGTTGTTGTTGTTCTTGTTGTTTGCAACATTTACTTTGTATGCGCTGCTGTTGCTTTTATCAATAATTATTTTGTTGTGCTCGCTGTGAGTCGAATGTTTTTTTTTTCGTTTGTCGCTTATCAGCACATACATAAACACACCAGCCAAAAGGGGGGCGCGCTGGGTGGATTTGGCAGGCGGTCGGTCGGTCGTGTGACACAGACACAATCACGTAGGCCGTTTGCGAGTGTTGTGTGCGAGCGGGGAAAGGTGAGGGAGGTGTGTACGGCGCAGTGTGTCGTGCTCATCTATAATTAGCCTAACAACAACAACAACAAACAGAAATTACAAATGAAGCGGGTGCAACAATTCCAGCTACAACAAGTAGAATACAATCAGCAAAACTGAGGATCGCATGTTGTCATGTAAACCAGACCCTACCCAACAGTCTGACAAATGACCAACACACAGACACACACACACACACACACACACCCCCCCCAACCCGCAAGTGTTGCCAGTAGCGTTTAATGATTGTCGCCGCTTGTTAATTGATTGACGCCGCAACTGGTGCAGCCTGCCTAATCGCCTTATCGCCGATGATATATAACATATATCGTATATTTATATATATATATAAATATATATATATGATACTTGCCAGTCGACTGTTGGCCATTTTGCTGTTTGTCCTGGCATAGCGACAAAAATGGTATGTGAAACTTAATGCAATTTAATGCAGCGGCCATTATTCAACTTTGCAAAATAATTAAACTTGCAGCAGTGGCAGCAACATCAGCAGCAGCACCAGCAGCACCAGCAGCACCAGCAGCAGCTGTGGGGTGTTAACTTGCTTAACGTGTATCAAGTCGCTGGCAATTATGAGAGGCAGCCAGTGCCAGGATGCAGGGCCAGGGCCGCACTTTGATTCGCCATAAATGCAAATTGCAACAGCATCAACAGCAACAGCAACTGCAACTGCAACAGCAACAGCAACGGCAACAGCATCCAGTCAGCCCTTGTGTAATTGAACAATTTGCTGCGCTGGGCCAGGCAGCTGCTGTTGCAGCTACAACAGCAACAGCAACAACAACAACAGCTGCTGCAGCAGCATCAGCAATGGCGTCCTTAAGCACAGTGGTCTCAAATTAAAGCTTTGCAAAAATTAACACTGTTTGAATTGTTTGCAATAATTAATAAGTGCAACAAATAAAAGCAAAAAAAATTAACTTAAGTTGCAAATTAGTTATTTAATTAGTTATGTATTTTATTTAAAACATATTCTTAAATTAATAAATTAAATTCATTTTTCCATTGCTTTTATTACATATTCCATAAAAATATTTATAAATTAATAAAAAATATTTATCAATTATTACAGTTTAATAAAAAAAATAAAAATAATTTAAAATAAAAATAATCGTTTACTTTAAACATATTTCACTATAAAAAAAAATACTTGCTAGCAAAATTATCCTCTCAATGGAGGCAAGCTTAAACATTTCGCTTATGTTGGTCCCACTGTGCGGTCACTTTTAGTTCCGATCGCTGAGACTCGTTGTTTATTTAGGCCCAACCGGCTCCTCACAGCAGCAACAGCAACAGCAAACCAACAACAGCAGCAACAGCCGCACACGACGCTGACAACAACAACAAAAGCAGCAGCAACAACAACAATGACAACAACAACAATGACAACGTCAGGCAGGGCAAACAAAGGCGTTGGCCATAACAACTCAATACCAATACAAGGGGCCAACAGTGGCCAGGCAAGATGCGATTGAGATCGTTGTCAGCCCATCCCAGAGACGGAGACTGCAACTGAAACTGCGACTGAGTCTAAAGTCTGAGTTGCAGTTGCAGTTGCAGTTGCCACTTATGCAAATGGCCTTGATTTCCACGTAAATTTTACATATGCATGACATTAAGCATTGGTGTTAGCCAATCGCATTGGCACTGGCTAATTAGATTCAATGGGCGTATGAGTAATTTAACACATTCAGCCAACATGTCAATATTGATTTATATTGTTAGAGTTTTTGATTTTTTTTTCTTTTTTTTTTTGTGTGTGCGGCGGTGTGGCAGGTCAACGTCAACGACTCCTAAACAAGTGCGCTGCTCCGATGGGTACTTTTTTTTTGCAATATGGCAATAAGCCAATAAGGCAAACAAGAGCAAGTGACTGGCAAATATTGACAAGATCAAGCGATAAAGACAGAGCACAGGGCACAGAAAATATGGGGACGGGAGATGGGGAGACGGGAGATGGGAGACGGCAGACTACTCCGTCACACAGCAGACACCTGAGCAAAAACAATAAAAATATATTGGGGGCACCCACAGCACGTCGCCACTCCCCGCGCAACTTTGCGAAATTAATAAAGTACCCGCCTCACTCCCTTTGCCCATTTGGCACCTAGCAACGCTCGCTTTGCCCCGCTGCCCCACTGCCAACAACCACACAACGTGCAGCGATTGACGTAAACGCTGCGGTTCTTTTACAAAATATAAAAAAAAAAAAAAAAAAATGCCAAGCAGCAAAGTACAACAATAACCACATTGGAAATGACGCGTGCTGTGCCGCCGTCACCACTAGCCGCACCACCAACCCCCAATCCACCAACCCGCACTGCTGCTGCCAGCGCCTATCGTCCCTCGTCCCTCGTCTGTCTTCTGTCGCCATTCCTCTGATAAAAGTGTTTAACATTCATTAAGATTAATAAAAGCAGCGGCACGAAACGAGTTTCAAATATTTTTTGTGCGCCGACTGTCGCCTGTCGTCTGTCCTCAGTCCCTCAGTCCCCCCTCAACCCTTTCCCGATCCACAATCTCTTGCGCTGTGCGTCCACAAAATATTACTGTGATTTTTTCCAAAAAATACACATTTCTTAAAGGTTTGTAAAGGTATTTTAAATTCGTGTTAATTTTTGTAACGCTTTGAAGATGTTTTTGAATCCCTAAAAAAAATATATATATATATACTTGATCAGCATCACTAGGTGAGTCGCTATGACCATCTCTCTCTCTCAGTTTAAACGATATATTGAGGAAACTTGGTACAAATATTTTTGCTTTGTTAATTTTTAACACTTTATTATATTGCTGCAAAACTACGTATAAAAATCTACAAATAATATAATTAATATAATAATAAAAATACAAAAATGTGAAATACTCAGTTCGAAGTCCATTGGGAAACTGGTTTTCATAAAATTTCAAATTCCATTATAAATCTTCTATAACAGCAGATTAACTCCGATCTACAAGGGCATTAAATATTTGGCATGCCTGACTTAAACGTTTCTACTTGTTTAATATTATTATTATTCCATTTTTTTTTTTTGAGTATTTTTTTTTTATTCTTGAGAAAATAATGCACGCGACATCGGCCATAAAGCAGGAAATTTTTGTTGTCTAATATTTCAACGTTGCCGTCAACTATTTAAATATGCGGCAGACATATTCCCTGACCGAACAGATTCTCTGTGTTTTATTTATTTTGCTCGAATATATAAATATATATATTCGTATATACATTGGAATTGCTCATTTTGGATGCGAAATTCGAATTTATGAAGTTGGGCGTGACGTGCAAGTTGTTGCAACAACGTCGGCCCATGAATATCTATACCAAACTTACTATTGGCCTGGCCATTTGGGCATTAGCATTGACGAACGACTGGGATTGAAATACCAAATGCCAAGTCAAGCAGGAAGTCGATCATCTCAGAGCTCAACACGTGTCGCAGCTTAAATCTAATTTTTTCGAAATTTATGTGTTTTTTATCAGCTTCAAGTTGTAAATAGCTAAAACGATTTCATATAACTAGGCGAGCGACCTTGACTTAATTTTTTTTTAATTGAATTTATTTAATAAAACAAAATAAAAAATTCCCGAAATTCACGATAAATTTAATTTAAGATTTTTAATGTTTTAAATGTAGGCCACACAAAAAAAAAGACGGACAAGACATGAAAACAACTACAACTCCCAAAAACAAATACGAATATTCGAAGCGCCAATGAATATTCATAAGCACTGATCAAACTGTGTTTTTTTTTTGGCAAATTTAAAAAAACAACTCACATACATGTTGTGTACGTAAAATCGCTGCCCTTCGATTTATTTTATATTGTGCAGCATTTCACATGAGCATGTAAATAAAATAACTAATTTCTTTTGCAGCAAATAAATATTTATTTCGAATTAACATAAAATCGCTGTTGCCAGTTGCCTGCTGGAAAGGTGATTCCGGAATCTGGAGACTTCTTAATTGTTTTGATATGATAGACCCATCGCTGTTTGACGTCAATGGAATTATAAAAACAAATACATATTTTTGCCAGAGTTAGCCCCGTGAAAACTGGTTCTTCGTGTGCCCCAGTCCTAGGTCAGACTCAGACTCAGACCCAGACCCAGACCCAGCCCCAGACTTGGTTCTGTTGTTGTTTCCTTAGCAGTTTACAAGCTAAACTGTTCGAATGAAAACCGTGACATTATTTACATCACGAACTGTTACATCTAACTTAAATGTCTTGGGGGGAGAGGGGGGAGTGGCACTGTGTTCATGTGACTGACTAAACAGTGTGTCGCACTTGTTTGCTCGATTTGATTGCGCTGGCGACGCGATTTCTGCCAGCGTTTCGTGTGGGTAAATTTCCATAGCGTCAAAATTTGTACTTTTATTTGTTTGTTTGTTTGTTTGTTAGTTAATTTTCATATAGAAATCTGTGAGATAGTTCAACGCGACACTCTGCATAGCTACAACGAATTGAAATTACTCTATTTTTAAATCTTTAACTATAACTAAAAACTTTAAGCTAATAATATCAATTTAAGCCATATAACTATAAAAAAAATGTAGTTATTTAGTTATTTGAAGACCTTCTTCTTTGTGTTTAGCTGTGCTGCATTTCTGATTGGGGTAGTTGCAGTGTAATTTTTTTATCAGTGCCGCAGTGTCGCACGCCGCTCGCAAGTCACAAAAGTGTTCCCTGATTGGTGGTTCTATAAAAAGATATAGTAATATTGCGCTGGGGTTTTCTTATCAATACAGCGCCTCAATCAGCCTCTCAACTATTCAACTGTGTGTTTGTGTGTGTGTGTGTGTGTAAATTATGTTATTGTCACGGGACACTCAGCGTCAGGTTCACGTGTTGTCCGGGTTTGCCACACGATCTGTGCGTGTTCCGCAAGTCGGCCGACTTCAGCTGGGACTGATAAAAAAAGGTGCGTTGTGTGTGTGTCTGATAAAGGCAATTAATTATGATTATATTTGATCGCTTTATTTAATATGATCAGCGCCTAGCAACGCAGTTATATATATATTTTTTTTTTCTTTTTTTTTTGGGTGTTGGTAAATTATTCCGTTCGTCAATTTTGTGGCTGAAACGTGATAAGCGGAAAGATTTCGAAAGACGTTACCTTGAGCATGGAAAATGTACACAGTCTGTGTTGGATTGAGAATTGACAGGCCTAGTCTATATGGAGATGTCGATAGATGGTATATAGCATGTATTCCATTAACACCCGGTCTGCGATCGATCTCGCGCGAGTCGTCTGTCGGGGCTGACGTTGCCCCATAAACTGTTCGCACAAATTCTAATTTGTGTCATCGTAAATAGCGTCCGGTTATCAATTAAGCTAATGATTTATGTGCCGTAAATCGCAGTTGGCCAGTTGGCCACTCGTTGCCGAACGAAGTAGCTTGTTATGACAAGCCGTTAATAGCTTTTCCCATTACGAACCCTTCCTTCTCCTGTCTCTGGGCCTGGGTCTTCAATTAACGCACCAACACCAAATAACCACAAGCTACGTGCCGAGATCCCGTTGCCTGGCCTGGGCTGCCCTGGGCTGGGCTGGCATCCGTGTTGGTATCGGTATCGGTATCCCTTAAGGTATTATTTTTTTTAATTAAATTTTACATGTTCAACGCTTGACGGCGTTGCTTTTTAATTGAAATGTGTTAAAATTACTTTGAAAGTGTGAAGTCCAAGTCCGTTCCCGTTCCCTATCCCGTTCCGTCGCTCTACCCTTCACACCTCTCCTCGATTCCCGCTGCATCGCACCGCTCTTGGCGTTGCCGACTTTCGCAATTTACGCTGTCAATTTTCACGCCCCAAACCTCAACGGCATGGAGAGGCCCAGTCAAAGTCCGACTCGCCACAGAGGGCCAATCTCCATCTTTTTGGCCGATCTTGTGTAAGGTGCCGTTGATAAATCTAAAGGCAGCCTTCGACTTCTCAGAGAATACAGTTTGCTTAATTGATATTGCTCTCGGGTGAGAAGCAAATATCTGCACATTTTTACTACTAGTATAAAATAAGAAAAGGTTTCAAAATTGCCCAAAACCATAGAATATTTTTCAATTTCTTTAAGATTGGCAAAACTTTAATTATAAATGTTATTTCTCTGCATGCAGACTGATTCTGCTCGTTTACTTAAATTAATAGTTTAAAATATATAGTCAATTAAATATATATTTTTATTTTTTCTCTTTTAAGCCCTTTCTAAATTTCCTAAAATGTTTTATGTATAATTGGATTCAGCTGTGTTTGGCCAAGTCTTGCAATAAATAATGGATTGTTTTTAGAATATCTCTAAATTTATTATTTTTTTCCCTTAGTCTTTAATTTTTTAAAATTAGTTTCTTACTATTAATTTAATATAATATCATAACTTAATTACCAAATTTAAATAAGCATTTTAAATTATTAAAAATTATTTTAAATCTGTTATTCTTTTTGTTGTGAAGTCAAAGTTGTTGTGGCTGCAACCGGACATCCAAATAAAAAACCTACACGCACAACAAACACACACACACACACACACAAATGCTTCAATTAAAATGACTCGATTCGTAAACAAATGAAAAATTCCAAATTACACAAAAAGTCTGCCAATAATTGGCTGGAAAAAAATAGAAAAAAAGCAGCAATGAATAACAAAAACAAAAAAATTTATTAGGCGTGTTCACACAACAAGGTCACAGACAAAATATATATATATATCAGCCAAAAGCTGACACATTTAACGGAAAAAACTGATAAAACCGACAAGAGACGAGCCCTGAAAAGCAATCGTTACTCAAATTAAAAATTGAAGAAAACAAAACAGTTAATAGATAAATGGTATCTGGCTAGCAAACGAATTGATAAACTTGACCCAGTTTTTACCCTCCTAACCCCCCAGCCATCAAACACCGACCTTGTCGATTATATTGAAAAAATAACGTAAGAAACGCATTAAAAAACTAAAACTAAAAAAAAAAAAGGAAAAGGCTATCAAAATCAGGATGAGCCACATTGCGTGACTACAACTTGGATGATAATTGCTCAGCTCCAAGCTCCAACGCTGGTGGCCATTTCAGTGTGTGTGTGTGTGTCTGTGTGTGTGTGTTGGTGATCTTTCGTTTTGGGGCTGCAGCTCATTTCCATATTTGGACCATTGGCGTTGGTTACGGCTGCATTGTGGCAACCTCGTGTGCGGCGACCGCCAACAGACACGCTGCAGGTTCAAGCCAGCTCCAGAGCCACTTGCAACAGCAACTTGTAACCATTCATGTGCCGCTCGCTGTTGTTCACCATTCGCTGTTTACTGGCAGTTGCAGTTTTGCAGCCGGCGTCGCGGCGCACTCAATTACTATAATTTGCCAGCTTGGAGAGTCTGTGTGGCAGAGTCTGGGCAGAGTTCGAGGCGCTGGTTTCCAGCTACTGATTGAATTTAAAATTGCTCAATTTTTGGGCGCAGATTTGCGGCCATCTTCCAACGCTGCTGCAGCAGCAGCATCTCTCAAAAGCGAAATTATGTTATTTCCAGCGATAAACTGTTTGTTCCTGCGGCAACCGCCAACATTCAGCAGCGACCACCATGTGTGCGTGTGCCCCACCAACAGCAGCAGCAGCAGCAACAGCAGCAACAGCAGCAAACTTTCCGATCTTTCTCGCTCCACGCCGTGGTAATTAAACAGGCCCCGAAAAATGTTTGCTCTTATCTCCAAGGGTTGCCAGCTCTAAAATACCCTGCACAACCGGGTATATCAGCGCTGGAGTAAAGAGAAACTTTTCAAGCTTAGAGGAGCAGTCTATATATATTTTGGAACTTTCATTTTGATTAATCTATTATGTAGAAATATAGAAAGAAATACTACTCAACATGACTAGGATAATTCCTAACTCAAAGTTAAGATTTAATCCAGAAAAAATGAAAAATAAGTAAAAATTATAGACAGAATTTTAAGTGTTCTGTGTTTAAGATACAAGTTTTAAATATTATAAAACCTTTATTATAATTAAGATAATTTACATATATCTTACTTTAGAGTTTCAGAGATTACAACCTTTTTTTTATTTTTTTTTTATTTTTTTATTTTATATCCCACTTTTATCTCCTATTGTTTTTTACATTTAGTTTTTAGTTTCCTAAAATTCTTGTTCTCGCTGGAATTTTCCCTTAGTTCTAAGCAGAGTTAGGATTGGTGTAGTTTGATCTGAGAATAGAGTATTTAAGCTGCGTCTCAGTTACAGTTGGCTTAAAAAAAAACGTTTTCTCTGATTTAAGGCGCCGGATGTTATTAATTAATGCCTGCGAATGAGCTGGGGAAGATCTGCAGGCCGGCGTTATATGGAATTTATTTGTTAGAGGCGGCAGCTAATCAGCTAACAAGCCGGTCATGCCGCAGATGCAGACACAGACGCAGACAGAAGCCAATGAGAGGGGCAGTTAGACAGAGAGAGAGAGAGAGAGGGAGAGGGAGAGAAAGTTAGAGCGAGATAGAGAGAGCAATGACTTTATAAAGTTGTTGTTTTGCATGCGCCTCAGATTTTTGGCGGCGATTTTGCTTTGACGCGGTTTTTCCATTCATTTGCATATATTGCATTCGCTGGCTTTGGGCTTTGGGGTTTGCACATGGCGACCAGACGCTGAATATATTCACTCTCTGGTCTCGGTTATCTTGGACACACGCTCGAGACGCGCCAATCCATGCCAATCCGCGCATCCATGCCAGGAGACCCTTTGAGGCTCGTAAATGCCAAACCGCAAAATGCATTTGTAGCGTTTTTCGCATATTGCAGCTAATTTTCTGCTGTTTGTCGGTTATTTTTTTTTTTTAATTTTTTTTTTTATTTTTTCTTAACTGCATTTATGCGAAATATTTCAAAAGTGTGGGAATGAGAGTTGGTTGGAATTCGGATTGGTTTGCTTCACTGCCGACGAGTTAGGCAACATTGTAAGCATATATATATATCTATATCTATATGTCTGTGATTCATTCAAGCGTTCAGCCAGATAAAGTCATTTAAAATAGTTGTGCAACAAGCTCAAGACAAACCAGCTTTTGCCTTAAATATTAAAATGAATATTATAAAGGAAGTAGAACTAAGTTTTCAATAATTGATTGACTACAAATATTTTTGCCAGAAAATGTGTAATGGGACAGACAGAAGGAAACATCCTTGACACCCTAAGGTATATATATATTTTTGATCATGCTCAGCAGCCCAGTCAATATAGCCATGTCCGTCCAGCTTTACAGACTTTAAATTTGCGCTTTGTTTAATTGATTTTTCAATGCCCACTTTGCTCAAGATCAACATTCCAAACCGGAGTGAGAAACCTTCACACCGCTGAGACACACGCTCCATTCAATTTTGGAGTGGTGCGACAATTTGGCGGCTTGTCACCACCCAAATTGGTAAGCTGCCCTTAGACATTCAAGCTTGGCTGCCTCCACAATCAACAACCAACTTGTGGCTATAACAAATACAATGACTCATTTTACGCAGCGTGATTTTTGTGTATTGGCCATGCGTTAAGTGATTTAAATAAACGTGCTTAAATATTGTAATTTTAAGTATTAGCCTTAAACAATTTGTTGAGTGTTTTTTTTATGAGAATCTGTCAATTATGATTAACAACAATTACGCCCTGAATCGAATCGTGTAATCGTTGATAAGTCGGGTAAGTCTATAATCAGCTGAGCGTGGCCACTGTCAGAGAATGGCCTAAAGTCGATTTTAGTTAAGGGTATATTATTATGTAGAGGGCAAATGTGAAAAGGAAAGGAAAAATTTTTTAGACTCAAATTTACAGGTTTTAAAAAAGAGCTTCACAAATGGGTTTAGCATACTTTTTGGGGCAGAATCTGTGAAGCTTTGTGAAAATCTAACTTGGCTGCTTGACTATTTTTAAGCAATTGAGAATTATGCTTAGGATTAAAAAGAAAATTTTAGTATTAATAACGAATATCAGTTAAAAATTACAGTTTAAAATGTAATTTACAGTTAAAGCTTTGCCATTTGTACTGCTAATAAACAAATATCCATAAATCATTTTTCTTTTTTAATGAACATTGTTTTTCGCCAACAACTGTCAGTTTATGATTTGATCATTTCAGCTTGAAGGAATCTGTGCTTAATAAAGAGAGAGATGAGATTGCCTAAAACTTCATGCCGCTTGGGCCTGCCAAGTCATTCAGATCGTAGACCCTTTTTTCTTATGCAATTCAAAATTCAATTCCAACTCCAAGCGAGACTCTTAGTCATATCAATGGGCTGGCATCGCCTTCGCTCTCGGCTCACCTTATGCAATTTAGCCTGTTTGGAGCTGGCTTTCAACGGCGGCAATGCTAAAGTACAGGCCAACAACTAACTAACTGCCAGCAACAGCGTGCTACTATTAACGCTCCACTGGCAGCAACATGGCAACAACAAAAAACACGCATCGCACATATACTAAAACTAAAAACATACAAATCAGCCGAATGAAACATCGACAGAGCAAAATGCTAAAACGCGGCTGTTAGCTGGTTTTTGCTGTTTGCTGTTTTGGTAGTAGGAGAAGCCAGCGAGCGTAGAACGCTGCGAATCAGCGATGCGATTTGATGGATATTAAAATGACCGTAAAAAGGAATTAAGGTCTACCAGACTTGGCGTTCATGCCACCGCAGCACAGTTGCAATTGAGTGAATATGCCGTGGCAAACAAAACGAACACAACAACAACAACAGCAACAACAAAACATACAATTCATGCCCAGCAACATTTTTACATATGCACAGAACAAATATGCCACATAAAATGCCCAAAAATGAGCTGCGTCTTCGGCTGGCACTAAATGTCGGCAAACTTGCAAGGGCCCCCAAAGAGTGAGTGAGAGAGAGAGAGAGAGAGAGACAACAAAAGCAGACGACACAAATCACACGCCAGCCAATGACTAAAGACCACTGACAAGGGAAGGGGAACGCAAACCGCAAAACTTAATTAGTGTCATGTTGTACGCAGGCCGAGAGACAAACGGAAATCGGCTCAACTAACTGCAGGACGCCAATGTCGGACCATCGGCTGATGATGATGATGACTGCAAGTGTCAGCAATCAGACAGAACGACATACAGCAAAACCAGGGCTGCAGCATAAATATGTTTTCAGAATTATTATTTATATTTAATTAGTGCTTAAATATGTTTAAAATAATGTGTTTAATATAATAATATAAATACAAATTAAAATAAGCAAACGGTTTGAAGCAATTTGAAAGAACATTTATAAATAAATCAATTTGCCTTTCATAGTTTGTCCATCCCTGAACAGAGCAACAGTAATTCAGGCATTTTATATTAAATTTGTCGGCTTGTTTTCATTTTCCTATGTGCTTTGTCAAAAGTTTAGACATTTTTTAAAATATGAAAATGTATTTTAGATAAGCAGCGCTGCTTATAAAATAGTAGATATTTACTTATTAATATTATAATTATTATTATTAAATTACCAATTATGGCACACAATTAAATAGAAACTGTTTAAATAAAAAAAAACAAAAAATATATGAAAATAATAAGTAATTTTTCAACAGAAGCCTAACAAAATATACCAATTACACTTAAAAAAAAGTTTAAGTTAAGTTTAACTCTAACTTCGATTTGAGTTTTGACTTATTCAATTATGCAATTTGCAGTGTAAAAGAGCATTTCTCGTTTCGAGACAACCCGTAGATAACAGTTATTGCGTGGCAAACGAGTCTGACCGTGCCACACGGTCAGAGTGATTGCGATTGCAGCCAAATTTGACTGATGAGCAACCCACACAACGCTGCAGGCCGCTTTTTGGGGCACACAGACACACACACACACACAGACAAATGTGTGGCACAGCGATAGCCCATCATTTGTGGCAGCGGGGCAACGTGTGAAGTCCATCAATCGTTGTCTGTGTCTGGCGTGCGACTGTGCCGGCTGCCCCTGCTACCTGTGCCCCGTCGCTGCCACTTTGCCTCGTGGTCAGTCAATGCCAAAATGGTGCACCTGGGTGGGCAACAGTTTCGTTTTCATTTTTATGTTTGTCCCTCAGACTGCTGCGGACTTCTCCCCTCCCCTTCCTGCCAACACACTGGTGGAACTCACACGTTGTCGCGGGCGCATTAATCATGGACAGACGACGGCTCCAAAAAGTAAACATCATCATCAACAACAACAACAACAATCAAAGAATCGCATCCCCAATTAGTCGACCAGTTGGATTTGTTATGGACTAGGCCGAGCGTCCTGTGTGGCCAGCCTGGCTGTGCTTAAATGTGGCAGCTGATTTCTAGACTCTTTTTGTACTCTTTATTTTTTTTATTTATTTTTTATTTATTTTTTTTTTCCGAACGCTTGGCCATAAATTGCTGAGGCAAAACGTTCGTCTCAATGGTTTGGCTTTTAGCATTTGGTTGCGCCTCGCTTGTCGCACTCCTCGCTGGCCACGCGTGCGCTGCTATTGAAACCGTTCCCACACTCCCTGCCAACCCCCGCTCAAACCACCCTCTAATTCACTTACACACACACACATACAAACACACATGACTAATTTTTCCAATTGGAAAATCATGTGCTTTACATATGAGAAAAGGCTGGTTGCGCGTGTCGCTCGGCCAAACATGTTTATACAAAATAGTATACCTGTGTGTGTGTGTATATGTGTGTGTGTGTGTGTGTGTGTGTGTGTGTTTATTCACGAAAAAACGCAATTATATCGGTCGGTTGCATTTCGATACATTTGGTTGCCTTACGCCGCACACGACTGACCGCGCATGTTTTCGGCTGGCAGAGCAGAGCAGCGTTCCAAACCAAGCCTCAAATTATAGAAAATCAAAAGTGTGACCGGCACACACACACACACATTGTATATATGTACTTGTTGTACTTGCTTTGAATTTTTGTACTCCGCGCCGGCGCTTTGGACATACAACTTGCCTGCCTTCGGCTTCCCCTGTCCATAACATTTCCCCTCCTACACCTCTTCAGCCATGCCATGCCCTGCCTTCCCTTTCCATGAGTCTTCGTCTCGTCTGCACGTTGATTAATTTGCCAAAGTCAAAAGCCTTTGATAGACAGTAGCGTGCCGCAACGTTGGACCTCTAACACAACCACAACTTACCCGTTTAGCTATACCCCTCTCCTGTTCCTCCTCCTCCTCCTCCACTCTACTCACCTCCTGCCCATATGGTGCCTTGGGGAGCGTGCTCATGTAATTTTGTTGCACATTTGCATTTAGATGACGGAGGCCGCACTTGTTTATGGCCCACACTTTAGTTAGGCCCAAAGCTGAAAACTGAAAACAGATCTTCGTTTTTCAATTTGAAGCTGTTGGCAAGTTAATCAAAGTGATTATCGATATTCGAAATATTAGCTTTGCCAAATGCTTTAAATTGGAGCTGTTTAGTACTAGGATCATTTTATAAGAATTTAAGCAAAAGAAAATAATTCGAATTATTTAAAATTATTGCCACAAAATGTACTGTTTTAACTTTGGTCAAAAAGAACAGTATTTTTGGTATCTGTAACTTTTGGTGGACTTAAAATTTAAATCGCGATTCTAGCTCACAATTTAGAGTAAATTGAATTAATTAAATCGCGATTTAAGCTTAAATTTTAACCTACTCAGAGAATATTTCTACAACTTAATCAATACTCAATCGATTTTTATAAGCCAGCTTTTTTTTATCATTCAAAGTTGAAAGCCCCATTTTAACCCGATTTTCATTTTATAATTATTTTGTTATTATTTTCATAATACCTCCAAAAAGTTCTTGTAGAATTCGGCCAATACTTTCCATAGGCTTAGTTTTTCAAGAGTAAAACCCAAATACAAACTTCAAAGTTATTAAAATTAATATATACACATTTGCAGACATATCTTGCATATATTATTACATTATATAAGCCAGCGTCTAACAACCTGGAACAAAAAAGGGAATATTTACATAATTTGCTGTGCAAACGCAACCTTGAAATTAATTTAATCAACTACTGGCTACCCAAAAAGGCACTCGCAAAAGTGCCAAAATTATTGCATTTAAATATAATTTCCTATATAAAAATAAACATAATGAAAGAGCGCGGATGATGTGCAATTGACATGAATAGCTTTCAGCTACCATTTTTTGCTGCATTCCCAGCCAATGCAAACAATTTTACGGCAGCACGCATCGATTGACGGAGAGAGGAAGAGTGGAAGAGGGAGAGAGAGGAGAAGTTGCACGTAGACATCAGCAGGCACAGCTTCTGCGGAGAGTAAACCCATAATTAGGTGAGGATGTACGCTTGGAGCGGGCATCATTCGTGTCATGCGAAACGTTTTGTGGCCAACAGAGACTTCAATTTGCAACAAACGTAGCAGCTGCTGGTGGAGCTGCCACAGCGACACCGTATGCTGGCGCATTATAATTAGAAGTCGTATGTGCAAAAATCAAAAATAATCATCAATTTGAGCTATACTGTGGGGCCCCCATTGAGAAAGTCCGCGTAGAAATCATAAATGAATTCTTCCCTTTTTTCCCCTTTTTTTTTTGATTTTTATCATGCAGGTGATGACAAGTAGTTGTTGGCAATCTGCTGTTGGCCATCATGTGGTGCAGCCCAGCAGCCCCGATACATGAAAATTGGCTAAAAAGGCTGAACTCGACTGCAGTTTAATTAGATGCTGCGTCAGCAAGGTGCTAAATGGGCTGCTATTAAAGCCGCTGCCTGCCCAAAGTAAATACACTCGCAGAAAAGCGCTGCAATAAGCGGCACACACTGCAAATGTACTTTTCGGTTAATTCTTTTTGGTTTCTTTGCGTGTATTTTGGCCGCGTGGGTCGGGGTAGTGCCAAAAATGAAAGCTAACAGAGGCTGTTGTGGCAGCTGTCGCGTCTTCAATGCGAGCTTGCAACCGCGGGGCATGCGTTGCTCTCGTTGTTTGACGGCATCTTGTTGCTCAATTTTATGAAGCTGTTGTTGTTGGCATTGCTGATTATGCAGAGGTGATAATTGCAGTGTCCGGCGTGTCAAGATTTATATTTTTTTGCAATTTAACGATGTGTTAAAATAAATTGCATATGTGGAGAAAACAAAGATGAGCAGCCTGCACCAACAAACACCTCAAAAGCATCTTCGCTAAAAAACCTACAAAACGTCTCAGTCTGTGTACATAAAAAACTTTTAAAAAAAACTGCAGGACTGGATTCACTTTTTGGCCAGCAGCTTGCCTCAAGCGGCATAATTGCGGTGCAGACTTATTAAATGATCAGAAAGGGGCAAATAACGCATAACATTTAGCTATATATATACATGCATATAAATCAATATATATATATATATATATACATATGTCTGCCATATTTTACTTTCTAAAAAAAATATAATAATAGTCGAAATAACGCAGATTTATTGCCCATTCAACCAAGTCCACTAACGGTCTGCTAATCTGCCCGTAATTCAATAGGACAATATACAAAGCTTTAACCTCAACTCTTGTCTCTCTCTCCTGTCTCCTGTCGCCTGTCTCCTGATCTTGTCTGGTGTTCCAGTGAATTTTTTGGCAGCATTTCGGTAATCGGATCCGCTGCAGCATATCGTATTTTTTGTTCAAAAATTGTGTTCCCCCCCCCCCCCCCTCCAAAAAAAAAATGAGGCCTGTTGCATTTGTCTGCCTAATCAGCTGTGCATAATTAGCAGCTACTGTGTACGCGAACCCAACTCGGAGACAGCCCCAAAAGGCGCTGTCTTCCGCTTGGCTAAAGCGTGTCTGAAACATATGGGCCGCATTGCCATCGTCTCTTCCTCTTCTTCTTCTTTTCCATTGCCTTACTTGGCAGCTGTAAAAAGTCTGGCTGTACTTTGTGTTTTTTCTTCTTCCTTTTTTTTTTTAGTGTAGCACGTGCTCCAATGCACATGACACCGAATCACAACCATGTGCCATGTGGCGCTGTCGGAGCCGCAGAGGGTGAAAATTTAGAGTCTCCAAGTGCTGGCTCTGATTTGAAGGGGGTTGGTTGGGGAAATGTTTAAGCTTTGGAGGAGCGCTTGGAATTGGCAATACGTAGCTAAAATTAGTAATATAAAAATATATATTTAGATGGGAAAAGAATGAATCAGAAATCAATTACAAAATAATATTTCCAATTCGAGAGTAATTTCTATGTTATGCTTAAATGCTAGAGACTTTGCTAATAATAATAGCTACTATTTTTAAAAGTTAATAATTATACAGTAAAGTTGTAAAAAATTATGTAAAAAGCAACCTTTGATCGAATTCTTAATCTTTCTTCTAGCCTAATATATATAGCAACTGCTATTTTTATTTATTTCAGATCTGGTTAGAGCTGCCTTGGCTAAAATATTCCAACTAATTTTATGAATGCTATGTAAAAAAAATTGCACAATTTTTTGATAAGCTTTAAATGCATTTTTATTATTTTTTTTCTGTATGTGATTTTGTTAACTTAATAATAAACAACTTTTAATCTGCGTAATTCACTTTGCGCTTCACATGTCAATATTCTCCACAAAATAAATAATAGATAAATTCCTATTGGCAACAAACAACAAGTTGCGCAACAAAAGCAATAAACATATTTACTTTACAGCAAAAATGAATTTTATTTATTTATTTCAACATACAACAAAAAAAATCTCTAAAATAATAAAAAATTTTACTTATTTTTCTGGACAGCTGCAGAGATCTTTAGGCAATGAAACAAATATATACAAAAAGTAACGGCAAAACAGCTGAAACACTATTAAATGATTTTTTGATATTGTAAAAAATGAACTTTTATTAAAAGCAAGAAATTAACACCAACTTTATTTATTTATAACTGAATAATGCAATAGTAATTTGATTCTAGATATTTTGCATGTCGTTCTTATCCAACATTCTTTAATTGCTCTCTTCCTTTATTATATATATATATATTAACTATTTTTTCTGGATGTAAAACGAATTCTAATCAAAATAATTAGCGATGTTCTAATTAAAAGTGCTCGACTAGAAAACAGCCGCAAATCCGCTACATAAATTTGCGCAACTTTGGCGTATCAATTTGATGCATTTTTAATGGGTTCGTAACACATTTGGCAGAGGGAAACTGAAACTATTGAATGGGGCACGGGTCAGTTTATTGATCAGTCAGCCAGTGGAGGGCAGTGGAGGCAGGCAGAGCATTTATGCTCGCTCAGCTGAGCGCTGCTCGCGCTTTTCCTCGAAATTCGTTTACGTTTTTGGCCTTTGGTTTTCGGTTTTCGCTTTTATATCCATCAAGTGAAGATGCCACCAACGATGCTACTCCAAAAAATTGGCAACATTAGCGAATGGCAGCTGGCGTCATTTGACGGACAGCGCCGACTGTCAAACATCCGCCCAGCAGATCCGTTCGGCAAATCTTAAAAGCTCGCAATTCTTAGAAATTCTGCAAAGCCTAGAAACTCTATCTAGTCAGCGGAGACGAGCACAGATCGAGCTCATTGATTTTTGCTTCAGCGGCTGTTTGATCTTTGGCCGGTCAATTGATCGATCGATCGATCGACGGATGGATGGATGGATGGATGGACGGGTCAGTTTAGCCATCGACAGCTGCTGCTGCTCAACGGTTTCAAATCGCGAAAAAGGTTTGAAGTTTGCGCATGCGCCAAACATTTTGTGGTATTTGCCTAATACGAGTCTGGGCCAGTTGGTTAGAATTTTTTGCTGGAATTTAGGATATAATCATTTTTCAAGTGAACAACGACCAGAGACAACTGCTCAAAGAAAATTGAAGAGCTTAAATTGATTTTGAATTCATGTAATGAAGTTTTGAGTTAGTTTTTTGTTTGCCATCCTTCGGTTTATTAAATGCTCTCGCATGTTTTATATTGCATACCTTTAGGCTGCAATGTTTATTTAGCTAAACAAGCAGTGCACCAAGCAGTTTATTTCGCAAATGCAAAATTGTTTTAAATAAATGCGCATAATTTAAAATGTTTTTAAAGACATCGAACAACGTGTTTTGTCGTTTAAAATGAATATAATAATTAATCAATCAATGCGGTTCACTTGAATTTGCTCCAAATCCGTCAATTACAAAGTTTTGTTAACTGAGCAAAAGATCTATTTTTTGAGAAATACTGAATTCTGTTGTTTTCTAAAATCTATTGTTAAAATAAAGGAAAACTAATTCTTTTGTTTCATAAATCTTTTTCAAAAGATCTAGATTTAATTATAAAATTTGAAATTAAACCTATATATCCATGTAGTACACGGAAGCAGCAGGAAGGAGCGATAAATTTGAAAGTGTTAAACATTTGTGGTATTTTACTCTAAGAGTTGTTAGTTGTGAAAAATGCATTTGAAGCGAACTCCCAATGCATGCAAAATATCATGGTGTCACTATTTCTTCAGTCCATCAGCATTTACAGCATGCGATCTATCCAGTCCTTCAGGTGACTTAATTGCTTATCCTTGGCCGAACTCTCGTAAAACTGCACATTTTGTGAGATGTGTGCGAATTCAAAGTCACGTCCCGATTTACCCAACACAACCGTTTTGTTCACCTCATCATTGCCCACAGACTGCAGTTTGCGGCTGCGCGTATCGCGCACTGTATTGCTAGAAGGACCAAAAGGGGAATCGGATTAGTCACTGCTAATCTAGTTAGATAGTATTAAGGTTACTTACAGTTCCTTCTCCAACAGACTTTTGATTACTTGGGCGCTCTTTGCCGTTGTCTGGTCCTGTTTGTTGCACAACACTAACACGGAACACGACTGTGTGGCACTATCCGACAGAATAGTGTATAATGTGCTGGAATATGACAGGAGAAATGATTTTCATTGCATTGCCACACGCCACACGAACTTACTCTGCCAGGTCACGTATGTCCTTCTGCGCCGTCACCGAGTCCACCACAAATACAATGCCCTTGGCATTGCGCTTGTACAGATCGAAGCACTTGTCGCGCACACGATAATGGCCAGGAATGTCTACCAGACGACCGGACATGTGTCCTGACCAGTAATTGCCGATATTTTCTTTGCACGAGGTGAAGGTGTCCGGAAATTTTTTATGCACCAGCTGCATAAATATGGCA
The DNA here is from genome assembly GCA_037043605.1 of Drosophila multiciliata. Taxonomy (NCBI): domain Eukaryota; kingdom Metazoa; phylum Arthropoda; class Insecta; order Diptera; family Drosophilidae; genus Drosophila; species Drosophila multiciliata. Next base: position 20,165,876 of record JBAMBF010000301.1, on the reverse strand, counting down.
CTCTTGCCCGCCTCACTCAAACCGGTTAGCAGAAAGTCACGTCGGCCAACCGATCGACGCCTTAAAATCACATAGAGAGCTGAAAGTAAAATTTTATGAATTGTGACCATTATCAACAAAATATGCTGTTGCTGTCCAGCGTCTATCGACGTGGCCCGGTGCTGGCTACTTACCAACTGCAATAAAGCCCAGCAGCAGTGCTGCCACAATGGGCGTCACATCAATAGAATCCAGTTTTATTGGCTTCTTATCCTGCGTATTTTCATCTATGTTATCCATTTTGTTGATGTGAGCTCCGAGAAATACAAATATGTATTTAGTGCTGCTCAACTAAAACTACTACAGCTTTCAACTAGAGAAGGCAGAAAAGCATCGATGCCAAGTTGACATTTGAAACCAGGGTCTCTCAAAATGTAAATATTTTAGTTTTTTTTACAATTAATTATTAGGTATTATCTGCTTGTTTTGTTTTGCATTAATGTTCTCCTAATCTTTTTGAACACAGCATGACACACATACATTTGCAGTTTCGTTCATGTTTTTATTTAAATCGTATACCTTGCCGCTCTCAAATGTGAACCGATATATCGATAAATACTTGCAATATTCAAGTATTGAAATCAAGCGCATGTTTTAAAATGCTTTCCAATAGAGTACAAATTAAAATTTTGCAAATGTATTTTTACATTAAGTGCAAAGTACATACCGATTTAATGAGTATGCTGTTAAAATTTTGCGAAGCTAAGCAAACTAAGACATAAATCTAGTTGAATACCAACAATTTCAAATCATCGTGTGCCAAATTCACTTCTTCGCCAACAAACCGTAGAGCAGGCGAAAGGTAAAATTGCATGAGAACGCCCAAATAGGCACTGAAATCGCATTATAAACGCCCGTCGGAAAACTGAGCAAACCACCCAGCGGCGCCAGACTTAAAGTATCGTCGAAGACCATCACGGGCGCGTGGCGATATCGGGCACAAATTATTATGAGGATCAGCGAGAGCAGCACCTTCAACACATAGTAGGCCACCGTATCGATGGCTGACTGTTTAAGTAGTTCCATTTCCTTGGCCATTATGACCCTGGCATTCTTTTCAAAAACTGTGCTCTCGCAGGAATGCATTGTACTCATCTTTACGTCATAATTGCAATTACTCCAATGGCTGACTTGGTCCAGATGCTCGCGTGCCGTGTCCAGCTCTGATTGTAGAATTTGTGTCCTTTCGGCGTTTCTCTTCCAAAAACGAGAAATTTTGAGCTGCAAACCCAACAGTTGCGAATGGTGATTAAATGTGAAAGATTGTTAATTTCTTTACTTACGTAGTTTCGTATGATGTCTGGCAGTAGTGTGTTGATTAGGCACATCAGCGCTATCTGTATTAACAATTGCATTTTTTTTTTAGTTTTATACAAATTATTGTATTTTGCTTAGTCTTTTATTGCGGGGGAATAAAAACCGAATTTTGCTAACAGCTGATAGCTGCTTGTGTGTTTTCAATATTTATTTGATCCGATGTAAAGGCAACCCTAGCAGTGTCATATTTGTGATTCTCTGCGGGATATCAAGTCGCGTGCCAAGCAGCCGATGTCAGCTCCTCTAATCGCCAGCACCGTGGATCGTTGCAAAATCTCGCTGCAACACATCAGCGCTGCCTTCTCCTGTCTGCAGTTTTTTAATGACAATCAGGAAGAGAAGCTTAGGGAGTCAGAGATGCACGCCAAGGAGGAGAAGGAGTGCATCCTTCAAGAGCAGAATCCCAATATGGCCATCCGTTCAATGCCATCCCATTGCCGTATGAACAGCTACAAATTTTTTCTGCCAGGACTATCAGACACAGGCAAAAAAGCCATCCACTAAGACAAAGCGAAAACGTGGAAAATTCAAGGAACTTATCGCCACAACAAATTTCCCTCAACCTGCAGTTGCCACCAATCAGCAGCTCAATGCCAGGTTCAATACTCAATACTATGCGTTTGAAGGCTTGCCTCAGCATCAACGGAGCCTTTGTATGTCGAGCTGGCTGTCAATACGTATGACTTCCTGTTTGGGACATTGAAGCATTCACAGTATTGTAGGATATTTACTTTATGTGCAAAATACATACGAACTTAATGAGTAAGTTGTTAATGTTTTGATGAAGCTAAGCAAACTACATATATACATACATAATCGAGCACGTTTAACAGTAAGACTTAAATCCAGTTAAATACAAAAAATTACAAATCACCGCGTTCCAAATTCACTTTTTCGCTAACAAACCGTAAAGCAGGCGAAAGGTGAAATTGCATGAGAACGTCCAAATAGGCACTGAAATCGCATTATAAACGCCCGTCGGAAAACTGAGCAAACCGCCCAGCGGCGCCAGACTGAAACTATCGTCGAAGACCATCACGGGCGCGTGGCGATGTCGGGCACAAATGATTATGAGGATCAGCGAGAGCAGCACCTTCAACACATAGTAGGCCACCGTATCGATGGTTGACTGTTTAAGTAGTTCCATTTGCTTGGCCGTTTTGATATTGGACTCCGCTTCGGCAACTTTGCGCTCGGCACGCATTGTTTTGATCTTTTTGGAATATTCGCCCGCATGCAGAGCGGTGAGCACATTGTCCAGTTCCTCGCGTGCTGCATCCAGCGTTGATTGTAGGATTTCTGTCTTTGCTGCTGTTCTGTTCCAAAAACGAGAAATTTTGAGCTGGAACGCAAGAGTTGCGGATGGTGATTAAATGTGAAAGATTGTTCATTTCTTTACTTACGTAGTTTCGTATGATGTCTGGCAGGAGTGTGTTGATTAGGCACATTAGCGCTATCTGTATAAACAATTGCATTATTTTAGTTTTATACAAATTATTGTATTTTGTTTTGTCTTTTATTGCGGGGAATGAACACCGAATGTTGATAACAGCTGATAGCTGCGTGTGTGTTTTCAATATTTATTTGCTCCGATGTACAAGCAACCCTAGCAGTGCCAGGGCTGGCTGCTGTTAAACAGCTGTTGGCCGGCCTAACAAATGATAACCTAGTGGAATATTCCTGAAAAAATTTAGCTTCAATGTTTAAATTGGATTGAAAATTCATTGCAAATGGAAGATAGTAATGAAGAGGTAAGACAATCATGCCCTGTAAAATCAATTAAATCAACAAGCGTTCATTTCAGATTGAACCCTGCCGCAGCGTTGGTCCGCATGAGCTGGACGCCGTGAAAAGTCAGGCGATCATAAAGCTGTCGCCTGTCCAGGTGCCTGCACACTTCAAGCGCCTGGAATGCAACACGAATCTTAATCTGCCGCCCCTCAACTGGCTAACTACGTCGCACACCAGCCATGGGCTGCATCAAGCTTTGTATCAGAGTGCGGGCTTTGCCAGCTTTCGGCTGGGTCAAATGTTTCCCGACTGTGTGGGCGAGGTGGATGTCGTCTCCGATTCGGAGAACATAAAGCAGCTACTAAAACTCCCGTATAGCGCTAAGAGCGCCATCAGCATGGTTGTCCACAAGGTGGGCAACACACTGCTACTGGATGAGTTCGATATACAAAAGTATTTGTTGCGAAAATCGGATGATGATTGGAAATGGCTGCGCACATTTATATTGGAACATATTTTGGCCTACGGCGATGAGCAGCAGCACAATTTCTGTCTTAAGGAGCGTTCACGCGAGGCGTTGCAAACGAAGAATCTGCTCTCGAAGTTTCTGTATCACAGCCTCAAGCAGACGAGCGATGGAGATAACGATGCAGCCCACTTGCTGACCAGCCGACGCACTGGTCTACCAATAACTGGTCCCGTGCTGCCGGAGCCGAAGATCGAGGAGAATGTGCCCGATCCGAAGTCGAGTCACGCCTTCAACCGGAATGTCGTGTGGACTTTCGAGGATATACGCATGCTTATTGGCACTGATATGCCCATCTTTGGTGGTCCAAATAGGCCCTGCATCAGTCTGCGGCTTCGGGATGCTGCGCAACCGATCAATGTGCTGACGGGCATTGATTACTGGCTGGACAATCTGATGTGCAATGTTCCGGAGGTGGTCATGTGCTATCATTTGGATGGCATTGTCCAGAAATATGAGATCATCAAGACTGAGGATCTGCCCTATTTGGAGAATTCACAATTCTCACCGCAGGTTGTTCGTAATGTGGCCCAGAATATTTTGGCCTTTCTGAAGGCGAATGCAACCAAAGCGGGACACACTTACTGGCTGTTTAAGGGTCGCAACGATGATGTCGTGAAGCTCTATGATCTGACCACTCTCTGCCAGAATCAGAATAAAGCGGCGGAGAAATCAGAGCGACCACAACAACAGCAGGAAATAAATCCGTTCACGGTGCCCGTGGGCATGTTGTTGTATTCCGTGGCACGCAACATGAAGAATACGCTGGAGCATATAACGCCAAAGACTGCGGGAAGCATACGCGCATTGCTGGACAACTGCATCAAGCTGCTGCCCAAGGAGCAGTATCCCCAGATTGTTAGTTCCTCACACTATATACTCTCCGACTTGCATGTGCCCGCCGGCATTGATCCCAAGGCACCAAAATTCAATGAGACAAGCACTCTGTTCAATAATGACGACATTGATGAGGAAGATGAGGACGAAGATGATGAGGAGGAGGAGCGCTATGATGATGATAAGCCAGCGCTTGACTTTGGTCATGACAAGTACTATCAGAGCTCAGAGCAAAGCGGTGGCAAAGCCAATGTTGCTGTGCGTCACATTTGTGATGCTCTGCGGGATTTCAAGTCGCATGCCAAGCAGCCGAAACCGGCGCCTCTAATCGCCAGCACCGTGGATCGTTGCAAAATCTCGCTGCAGCATATCAGCGCTGGCATCTCCTGTCTTCAGTACTTCAATGACAATCAGGAGGAGAAGCTTAAGGAATCAGAGATGCACGCCAAGGAGGAGGAGAAGGAGCGCATCCTTCACGAGGAGCAGAATCCCAATATGGCCAAACCGTTCAATGCCATCCCATTGCCGTATGAACAGCTCAACATTTTTCCTCCAGCGCCAGCACAGACGCAGACCAAAAAGCCACCCAGTAAGACAAAGCGGAAACGTGGCAAATCCAAGGAATTGGTCACCACCACAAATTGCCCTAAACCTACAGTTGCTACCAATCAGCAGCTCAATGCCAAGTTCAATACTCAACACTTTGGCTCGTGGAATGTGCATCTTAAGTTGCTGTTGCTGGAGAAGGCTTGCCTCACCTATGCCACTCTAGCGGAGCACCATTACGAGGCCCAGATTTATGGCTGTACGCTGCGGGCCATCGAGCTGGCTTGTCGCTGTCAGCAGGTGCTCAACAAATACATGGCCAATGCGGTCTCGCAGCAGAGCTGCCTGCTCGGTCGAGCCGGTGACTGTTTCTTTCAAATCTCAAAGAATTGGAGCGCCATCGAGGAGTATGTGCAGCAATATGAACAGTTGGATGAGCCATCGCGTGAAATATATCTTGAGCTGGCACAGGAACAGGAAGGTGTCGAGATGCTCACACTGGCGCCCTCCAAGAATGTGGAGCAGGTCATGTTGCACAGCTGCATTTGCTACGAAGAGGCGTTGGGTCACGCCAAGAGCCCGGAGAGCAATGAGCTGCTGCGTCGCTTGGGCAATGTACGCAATGAGTTGGGTCTCAAATACATGTACTCCGCTCAGGGTAAGTCTCTCTAGAAGATAACCATTCTCTCTAGCCAAACAAACTTTTAATCTACTTGCCTTGCAGAGGAGTTCAGCCAAATGAAACGCAGGAAGGAAGCAACCCAAGCTGAGGGTAAAGAATGCTCGAAGACTGAAAGTGAGACTGTTGCATCTGCCTCAGCAGCAATGGAGCCCCTCTATGTCGAGCTGACTGTCAATTCGTATGAATGCCTTCTTCGCGGCATTGATGCATTTACAGCGGTGGAGGATAATGTAAATCTGGCCTTTCTCTACTGCAACATGGGCAGATTTATGAGGCTGCGTGCTCATCTCACCATGCCCAACGAGAGGTTTGTGGTTTGTTCATATTTTATTAATTGTTGATTTTCTATAGTATTTCTGATGTTTGTTAAATCCGCAGCACCATTGCCTTGGACACACAGAAAAGGTTTTATAGCGATGCCTTCAACTACTACGAGAAGGCCAAGGATTGCCTGGACACAAGAAAAGCCAATGCAGAGCTGTGGGATCTGGTGCAATGGGAACTATCGACGGCCACATTTACGCTGGCCAAACAGTTACAGGACTACAGTGCAGCCGATAAGAGCAGCCTGGCCGATGCCTCCAAGGAGGTGATCGACTTGCTGCAGAAGTCGCTGCGTCTATGCGATGTGGATCATGCAGGGGCACGCCAAGTGCTGTACACCTTCCGCTCGGGCTTGATACACATGCGGTAAAATGATTGTCCTAGATTTGTATAAGATTTGTGTTAACTGTTGCAATTGTCTCATCCTGCAGCATTGCATCATTTCACTATGCACAACTGCGTGGCTATGGCGTTTCAGATGTGTCGCAGCTGCCAAAAGCTACGCTTCAGTTGTGCAAAAACCACTACGAGAAGGCCACGCAGATACTGGAGAGTCTGAAGGAGGTGCGGGACTTGCTTGTGGTGCAATTGGAGCGCATCTCACTGTATGAGTTCCTCTCGGATGGTGAGCCCAAAAGAGTAGCTACTTTTGGCATACTTACTAAGAAAAATGCTACTCTTTTTTTTGCAGTTTCCAGCCACGCTGCACAGAAGGTGAAACAAATGCAGGCGGCTTTAGAGATTTGTTTGCAGTGCCAGCTTATTTTTGGGCATGTTATCGATAGCAGTGGCAACATGAGCGGCGACGAAGACGATGAATTTAAAGTGCATTTGAGTCTCTACGAGAGTCGATTGCAGAACGCATTAAAAACGCTCATCAAATTGTTGCTAACAACCGGCAAGGATCCAAAACAGCTGTCGGCATTGTACAAGCGCATGTATATGGAAACCTTGACTGGGAAACATGGATTAGGCGCACAGCAAACGGCAACAACATCAATTACACGTTCACACCATTTGCACACGCTGTTAACCCGGCTAAAAGCCATGTGCGGCACTCAGCTGGCCAGCGACTAGAGTCAACTACTCAATCGCTCTGCAGTACGTGTCGCCAACGAGTTTGATAAAAAACAAAAACAAAAACGAAAAAAGAAAACGAAAAAGAACAGTTCAAATTTTGTATACATATATACAATCGACCCGCCTTGTGTTTATTGATGTGTCTCTTCGTCTCTGCACTTCATATAGTTTAGCCCCGCCTTTGGCAGCGACAATCGTTCATGAATTGCTCGGCATCGGCAACGCTGGCGATATGCTTCTCGTACACAACGACAGCCATCACAATGGCCACATGTATGATCTGCTCGAAAGGAACACACACAAATTAGCATTACTAGAATCAATCGCTTAAACATTATTTATTATAAATCTTACCTTAAGCCACAGAGTATGCATTTTGTGGGAGATTTAGTTTTCTGTATGGGCCGACGGGCGCGCTGTTCTTATAAAGTCGAGTGGCTCCCGCCAGACGTGCCCCTCATCAAGATTAGACAGCCCAGTGTGCACTGGTGTGTGTGTGTGTGTGTCAATCTTGGACTGACTATGTTGTTAAATATGTTGTTAAACAAGCTGCAGATGCTTGAGAAAATGTTTTATTAAGTTTATGTATTCAGGTATCTTAAGGATTTATTTGCCCTCCATCCAATGACTGACGATATGATCTTCCAGTCTTTTCATCCAAAAGTGCAACTAAAGCAAATAACCCATCAATAATATTTATATTTATATTCTGCACTAAATTTTAGACTAATAATAATCACCATATAAATAATATCCCAAAAGTAATAAAAATTAATAATAATAATCTGAAAAGCAAAAGTTTTTGTGATTAATTTATAAAGTGAATATGCCGCTGATGTTGCAAGTAGCGCATTTAATTCAATTTCAAATCATTTGCAACTTTTTATTTGTATTATAAAGTGCTTTGCGCTGCAATTCGAAATTTGTTTATATTTTATAATTTTATCGTAACTTTTTTTGCTTTTGTATATAAAAATTACCAACGCAGCAGAAAGTTGAAGTCAATGCCTTTTGCAGCGCTGAATAATTGTGTCAAGCTTGCCACAGTGGTGCAAACACTCTCAAAATGTGCATCAAAATGACATTGGCACGCACGAGCCATCTGCTTGCGTAATGACGACGCCGTCGAGCAGGGAGCACTCTCAGACGATGGCGTAAGAGCAGACGCCTGCTATCTGGACCCGCACCGAATTCAGCAGCGAGTTTTGGACCCAGTTGGGCGGTGTTAGACATGCTGTTGCTTGGATTGTATTGCACGTCGCCAGCGGCAGAAGCGTCGTCTTCAGATTGCAGTTGGGAACACACAAAGAATGCCAAGAGACGATCGTCTGCCAGAGCCAGAGCCATCATATTCGTCACGTAAGCGTTTTGGCATTGCCTGGATTTTTACTATATAAACAAAACGGGGCGCTCCAGTCGGACATTAGTTACCTCTGCCCAAAGACCAACTAACACCAACAATCCCAACAATATGATGAAGTTTATGGTAAGTGTCTGCGAATCCTGCACATATCCCATATGGCAACCAGTTGCTTATTTTGTCCAACCCACACTTTTTTCTGCAGTGCCTTTTCATCTGCACCATCGCCGCTGTTTCGGCTTACGGCTACGGTAATCCTGGCTATGGAAGTGTGCCCGTCGGTGGATTGGCCTATCAGGTGCAGCCTGCTCTAACTGTTAGCGCTCTCCTGCCCGTTGGCGGCTATGGTGGCGGCTATGGTGGCGGCTATGGTGGCAACAAGGGAGGCAACTATGGCGGCGGCTATGGTGGCAACTATGGCAAGAGCTACGGACGCACCGTTGAGGTCCCCGTCTCCGCTGTGTTTTCTTCGAACTCAGGTTATGGTGTCCCAGCCGTTGATCGACAGGCTCTCGCTCTGGCCAAGCTCAGTCTGGCTGCACCCGGTGCTGGCGGTCCTTTGGTCTATAATCAGCCTCGTACGATCTATGGCTCCGAGGGCAGCTACAAGCAGCCATTGAGCTACGGATCAGTTGGCAGCTACAAGCAGCCATCCAGCTACGGATCAGTTGGCAGCTACAAGCAGCCATCGAGCTATGGATCCATCGAGAAGGCTCAGGGTGCTTCCGCTGCTGCTGCCTCCAGTTCCGTTGCTGGCCAGAACAAAGGATACCAAAAAGCCGGCTATTAAATGAGTTCTTGAAAAACGCCACAGTGATGAAACATAGCTGAAAAGCATAAGTCAGTAGGAAATAATAAAAAGCAAAAAGTACATCAAAACCGAAGAAATTTATTGTAATTTTTTAGCTGAAAAACTTTCAATTTCAGCTGCATGCAAATAATATTATTTATTGTGGGAAAAGTGGTTTGGAAAGCTTCAATTAATGTTGCCATAATTTAATATGAAAAAACATTGCAAAGAGATTTTTGAAAAATGGCTGTTTTCAGTTTGTTGATTTTTGTATAAACAAACTTTGAACTTAAAATAAACTTTGGGAAATATTAGTTAAACGAAGTTGTTATTGAAATATTGAATATTGAATTCAACTGAAATCTATTGATAATATATTTAAGTTATATTTTTTAAATACTGATCGTTAAATGTAGCATTTCCGATCTGGCAACAGCTCCATTTGTGACTGTTCGCTTGAGTGTTGCTCGTTGAAATGTGAGTCTAATTACAAAATTCAAATATTACACAAATATTGCAATAGTTTTGTCGTGTCTGCTTCGTATTAATTATATTATTATTTTTTTATTGTTTAGTATGTGTCGAGGGGCGGGCCTTTTGGCCTGGACATTATCAGTGGTTAGAAACAGCGAAACATCGCGTAGACCAGCGATTTTATAATGGCTCGAACACACAATAAACCAGGTTTTCTTATGTACTTGGCTATTATGAATTATATCACAGGCATAGAAATGAATTGAAATATAAAACACTGAAAAGTAAATACATAGATATGCACAGGTATTATATATATATATATATATATATATATATGTATAAACTTTTTGACATGGGTCACGTAAGTATCCCGTCTAATTTTTGCATATAAAAGCGAACTTTGCTGGCAAGTAAATCATAGTTTTTTTGAAACTGTGTGTTCAACATGAAGTTCCTGGTAAGTAGTCCTGGCACTGTCCACTGCTTGGCAGACACACTAATCCTTTGGGTTTTTATGTTGTTACTTGCAGATTGCTTTTGCCACCGTCGCCTTCGTCGCCTGCGTTTCTGCTAATCCCCTTGGTGGCAACCTTGGCTATGGCAACCTTGGCTATGGCAACCTTGGCTATGGCAACATTGGGTATGGCAACAGTGGATATGGCAACAATGGATATGGCTATGGACTGCGTCCTGTAGGCTACGTTGAGAAGAATTATGGTGGTTATGGCGGTTATGGCGGATATGGCGGTTATGGCGGTTATGGCGGTTATGGCCCATCTATCCTGCTTGCCAAGCCGTCGAACCCCAGCGCCGCTGCTTCCGCCGCCGCTAGCTCCGATGGCATCCGTCCTGGTAAATACAACAAGGAAGCCGTCGTTGGATACGAGCTGGATGGTGGCATCGTTGGTGGTGGTTATGGCGGAGGTCTTGGCTATTAATTCAGCCAACTCCAGTTGAACGAAATGACAATTTGGTCACCAGACCAGCAACAACAACAAAGCTGTGTCTAAATAAAAACTGCTAAATCATGCGGAGCATGTTGAACAAAAAATTCGACTACTTTTTTTTTTGTCTACTGGGCAGCAAAAAATGCGACATACTTTTGAGCTTGGGATTAAAATAGTTTTAAGCTGGAATCACCGGGTGCCTCCAGGTCCAGGAATAAGCTGGAAAACTTACAATCGAGCAGCAAATTGAAAATGTAGGTTTTGAGGAAACTCTTTTGAAAAGATTGCTAAATCCGAATTTGTAGTATTAAAAATGGGCTTACAAAATATAAATAAAATTAAAATTAAAATTTAAATAATTTAAGCAAAAACAATTAGAAGCAGATTTAAGTTAAAAATTCTTTAAGCGGTTTAAAAACTGAAGTTTATTTAATTGTTTTGAGAGAGAGAGAGAGAGAGAGCATTGAGAGGCTGCTTCTTATTCAGCTGCATGCCCCCACAAAGCAGCAGCATCGACAGTTTCAATTAGTGGCATATATATTGGGAAGCAGTCCAACAAGAGACACCTCCAAAGTGGGGTGCTCAAGTGTCACCGATACGAGAGACGCTCGAACAAGCTGCTCCGGCGATATGCAGGTGCGATTTCGACAGAAAAAAAAACAATAAGCAGAAGAAGAAGAAGAACTGAAGCAAAGACTGGGTCTGTCATCGGCGAGAAGAAGAAAGCTGCAGAAGAAGCTGAAGCTTGAAGCTGCAGCTTGAAGCCGTGACAAATTCGCGGCGAGATCACGTTTCGAGTGCTTCAATTACATTTTGCTTATATAAAGAAGTGTGTTGGGCAAATGGCCAAAAGCATAACCATGAACACATTCGCCGTAAGTAGTCGATGACACTTGGCCAATTGGCCAATTGGCACAATTTCCCGGTTGCCGTCATTAAAGCATCGATTTTCACTCTCTCCATGCAGACTCTTGCGATCTTCATCACAGCCTGCCTGGCTCTCGACAGCTGCAGCGGCTATGGCAGCCCAGCCAAATATAATGTTGGACTGCGTCCCCTGTCCAGCATTGGAAAGCAGTCTGGTGATGGTGCCGCTACTGCTGCGGCCTCTGCTTCCGGTGGCAATGAGCGTCCCGTTGAGATCATTGCTGGTGGTGGCACGCGTTATGGTTCCAGCCAACAACTGCGCCCAATCCTCCTCAACTCTGGCTACAATGGCGGACTCAGCGACGGCAACATCGGACGCATCACAGAAATTGTCGGCGGTGGCAACTATGGTGGCAACTATGGTGGCAACTATGGTGGCATCGGAGGTTATGGTGGCAAAGTAGGTTATGGTGGCAAAGTAGGTTATGGTGGCAGCCAGGGTTATGGTGTCAAATCTGGTTATGGAGGTTATGGCCGTCCTCGTTGGACTGTCCAGCCAGCTGGCGCCACTATCCTGTATCCCGGCCAGAACAACTATCGTAGCATTGCGTCGCCAGTGGAGTACTCGAAGGTGATTCTGCCCGTCCGTGCTGCTGATCCAGTTGCCAAGCTGTTTATACCCCAGAACAACTATGGCAGCAACTATGGCAGCAACTATGGTGGCTACTAAGAGGAACACTTTGAGTTCTTTGCTCTTTTCGAATCAGTTAAAACAATAACATGAAAGAGTTCGTTGTGCAAACAGCGCCAATAAAAAGTTAAAAAAAAAGAAAAAAAAATTCAAAATGTGGTTTTGATATGGCTCATTGTCCAAGAGGCCTTAAGCGGGTATAGATAAATGGTTCCGGCCAACTTCAGTTGTTGTTCGCCAATGTTTGGCTGTTGGCAGCTGCAGCTGTTTTGGCCAAAACGTAATTGTTTTGATTGCAATTCGTTGTGGTTGGGAATGCAGAGCGTGCTTGTGCCTATATTGTATATATATATATATATATATATAACTAAATTAAGTATTAGTCACCAAAAGTCAATGACGTTTTGGCCTAAATTGAACCCACAATGAATCTGTGATGATCTCTTTAATATGCTCAAGAAGAATGTGTATAAATTTCAATAACATATTTTATAGATCTATAAATCTAAAGAATCTGTTGTAGAATGTAAATAAATTTCAATGCCATATGTTTTATAGATCTATAAATCTATTTATAATTAATAAAATACTTTATTAGTCAACTGGCCTCGCATCTTCTAAACTACAATTAGCATTTGCTTATTGTGTAATAGTCTATAAATATTTTGATGATTTTTTTAATGCTCTATAAAAACATGCAAATCTTAAGAAAAGTGTAAAGTGGAATTTATTAGTCATTTGCTTTATTTAATTTATTAACTAGACAATTGCAGACAGTCAACAGAATCTGTCTGAGATTGTTTTGTAGGCAACGTTTAAACATATATTTTCAATATTACTGTCTGCCTTGATCGATAATTATGTGAAGCTGTATATAATAATATAGCTGTATTTCATACTTTATATTATATATTATGCATTATGAACTTTCTATATAAAACTTTAGCAAAATGCTATTTTAGCTATTACAACACCAATTTTTCACTCTTCTTACTTTCACTTACTTATTCGCATAGTGCTAGATAAATAGAAGCTTAAAGCTCTAAAGTCAAAGTTTAATAACACGCATATCTATCCCTACTCAGGCACACACACACAAAGCTTCGTACAAAGTTAGAAACAGCTGATGAGAAGCTAAGCTTTGTTAGACAGCGAAAAAAAGGCTTGAGAATAAAAATGCAAGAGTTGAGCTGGATGTGGATGTGTGTCTTTGGGCCAGTTAAGCAGCAATAAGCCACAATTGCACTGCATACCAAAGAGCTATCAAGAACGACATTAGAGATGCCTTGACTCCAGTGTGGATGTGGTTCATTGAGAGAGTTGTTGATGTGTGTTGTTGGTGCGTTTCTGCTGCGGGCAGGTAGCCAAGTCAAAGACCTGATAACGCACATACAAACTGTGAGCTGAGCGTGCCGCGCAGAGGGGCAAACGACGATATCAATGTGGGAGCTACTTACTCTGTGGACTGTCGTTTTCGTGGTCAAGAGTAAACTGACACCATAAAGCTAAAACTGAAACTGAAACCGAAGACTGCGTCGCTCTTATCAGCATTAAATAGAATGGATTTTGGTGCAGCTTCTTTGGCTGCAACTCATCAATCCCAGCGTAAGTTTCGTCATGAGTGGGGCAACGACTTGGGTTTTGGTCACGTAAAGCGCACACACAAATCGCTTGGCAGCTCATTTATACTTGGCTATATAAGCAATTTGGCCATGCGCAGTTGTTAATTAGTTTTGAGCCAAGTCGCTTCCTCGCACCAACCAAAACGAAACATGTCCGCCAACTATATGCGTCTGCTCTGCCTGTTGGCCTGCTGCATCTCTGCGTGTATGGCTTACAAAACCAACAGCAATCGCTATGGTTCTGCTGATATCGAAGTTGTCAAGGCCCTCGACACCGCTGAGGCTCAAGCGGCTGCTCTGACCAATGCTGCTGGTGCTGCTGCCTCCTCGGCCAAATTGGACGGTGCCAATTGGTATGCGCTGAACCGCTATGGCTGGGAGCAGGGCCGTCCGCTGCTGGTCAAGCCGTATGGCCCGCTGGACAGCATCTATGCCGCTGCATTGCCACCACGCTCATTCGTTGCTGAGATCGATCCAGGTTAGTTACTCAACTCGTCCCTCTCCCCTCAGCTGATTACTAAATTTAAACCTTTTCATTCTTGCAGTTTTCCGGAAGAGCAACTATGGCGGTCTCTATGGCGACAAGACGGTCCAGTTGAACACTGGCTCCAAGCTGGCTGTGTCCGCTATTTAAGTTATCTTTTGGAGTAACTCAAAAACTGAAGATCTTAATAAAAAGTGATAATTCTAAAGTGAAATCAAAACTGTGTGTTTTCAATTGGGGAATTTCTGAATAAGAAATGAGTTTTTTTTTTACTTTTAGCTGATTTTATCAGTTCTCATTTTGCTACCCTCACAAAAACATTAGATTTTTTTTTTTAAATATCCCAATTAGTAGAACACATCTCATTTGTGAGTTTTGTTTTGTTGTTATTATTATAAGTAAATTCAATTTTTATTGCAAAATACAAAGTAAAAATATGAAAACTGCTCAGTTTTTTTTCTTAAATCATTGTTCTTTTAATGTAAAATCAATTTGATACGAGCACACAGATATTTACCTACTAAACATAAAATGAACTAAAAACAAGTAGAAGCGGTTGTAACTCGGGTAACTCGTTCTTTTAGGGGGTTTCGATTGGTTGATCTTTTCATTATCTTTTTATTTTTTATTTTTTCTTTATTTTTCTGTTGTTAATGTTTATCAGCCAAACTCTATAAGCAATCTCTCTCTTTTTTCTCTCTAGCGCTGCAAAACCTTTGTTTAGATTTCTTCTCTTTTTTTTTACGTTTTTTTGTAATTTTATTTGTTTTTTGGTTTTAGGTTCATTATTTTAATTAAATTACATGAACTTCAAAATATTATTATTATAAATAAATAGGAGATGTGTAGTGTTATATTTGTATTTATAATGTATAACCTATACGAACTCTCGCAAGCTCTGAAAAAAATTTAAATTATAAAAATGTTTTTCTTTTTTTGTTTTCTTTTCTTCTCAAGCAAATCTTCATTCTCAAAAAGATCTCATTTCTGCAAATGTTCTGTTTTTGTTGTTGTTGTTGTTGTTTTGTCTGCTTTTAATTATATAAAATGTTTTCTGCTGGGTTTATGTGTATGTGTGTGTGTGTGGGGGAGGGGGAGAGTGGAGGTGTGTGTGTGTGTGTGTGGGAGTGAGTGTTTTGCGGATCAGTGATCAACTCTATCTATTCGGTGATCGTTCTTGTTGTCTCCTGAATGTACACCTGGGAACCGGGCACCGTCGAGGTGGTGACGAATGTGCGGTGCTTGGCGCGGATGATATTCAAGTTGGATTCGGCGCAGTCGGCACGATCCTCGGCAGCCTCCAGTTCGCGCTGGAAACGGCGGACACGGGTTGTGGTCTGCTGGGAGACGCCCTCCTGCTCGGACAGCTGGCGTCTGTAGATGTTGATCTTGGCAGTGGTCTTGTCCAGCGCGTCCTGCAGCAAAATAATGTTCTTCTGGTCCTCCTCACACTGCACAATCACCTCCTTAACGGTGCGCTCCTTCTTGCGCAAGATCTTGATTGTCTCGGCATGACGACGCTTCTCCTCCTCCAGCTCCAGCTCCAAATCACGAATGCGTGCCTCCAGTTTGCTGATGATGCGCTTGCTACCGGCAACAGCATTCAGCTCCACTTCCTCCAAGCGAATGGCCAAGTTCTATGCGGAGATAACGGGAATAGTTTAATCTATGGATTAGTATAACAGAGATCTGGAAATACCTTGACTTCGACTTCCAATGACTTCTTGATGGTCTCCAGCTTGACAATGCGTTCCTGTTCCTCATGGACCTGCTCAATGACATGCTTCAGCTCGACGGTGACCTTCTGGTAACGCTCGTCGCTGATGCGCAGCTCCTTGGACACCTCTTCGTAGTCGGTGGCAACAACGGTCAGTTCCTGCTCCAGCTTGGACTTCAGCGACACCAGATTCACATTGGCAACGCTCAACTCATTGATGCGTGTGGCGGCCTCCTCATACTGGATTTCGACGGTGCGCTTGGCACGATTGGCGCTATCCAGATGGGAGCGAACCTCCTCCAACTCACCATTCAAACCGGCCAGACGACGCTGGGCAATGCCATACTGATCGAGGGTGGCCTGCAGCTGGCGCTGCACATCCTCGTAGTGGGCCTGGAGTTCGGTCAGCTGCAGCGATTGCTTCTTGATCACCTTCTGCAGATCAATGTTGGTCTTGTTGGCCACATCCAGAGACATCTCCAGCTCGGTGATCTGGATCTGCAACTTCTTCTTGATGCGCAACACTTCGGTCTTCAAGCGGGTCTCCGCCTCAACGACGCGGGCATTGAGCTGCTCGATCTCAATGCTGGTCGCCTTGCTGAGGATATCCAAGCAGAGCAATTGCCCATTATATTTACAATTTTCAAATAATACAGATTTAGTTGAGTGAGTTGCAAGTCTCTGCTGGAAGTTGCCCCCAAATCTGGGCTTTTGTCACCTCGAAAAACGCTTTCATTCGCATTCTGCTTTCTGCATTTTGCTTTCTGCATTTTGCTTTCTGCATTTTGCATTCTGCGCTATTTTTGGCCCCAATGTCTGACCCACAAAATTGCAAAATTTTCTTAAAACTCAGCATTCAGTTTGTGTGTTTCTGACTCGGTTTTATGCTTGCTGCTTTTTTGTGGCATTGTCAAAAATTACATTGCATTGGCGAATTTTTATTTATTTATACGCTTGATAAAGACATCGAACTTGTCACAAATAGCGCGTTCACATGCCAAGCATTTTCTACCTTAAGTTACCCCCCTTCAGCTCGCCCCGCCACACCCACCGTCTAGAACCTTCTGTCGCATCATGCGTCTAATTTTAGGCCCAGCTGACAACTTATTCTAATGCAACACACAACTGACTGCAGACTACTGACTAGTAAGCCAACTAGTCTTGCCAAAATTGCATTTTGACTAATTGTTGTAGCCGCTGATTCATTTGACAAGCTAAGTGAAATCGCTCATTTCGGATTGATCAATCAATATTTGTATATATATATTACTCAGCTTTATTTATTCTACTCTATTCTATTCAGTTAGGTTGATCAATCAATATTCTAATTTAGATATTACTCAGTTATATTTATTCTATTCTATTCTATTCAGTTAGAGTGATCAATCAATATTTTAAATAATAGCTTTATATATTACTTTTATTTATTTTATTCTATTCAGTTAGGTTGATCAATCAATATTCGAATTGAGATATTACCCATTTCTATTTATTCTATTCTATTCTATTCAGTTAGGTTGATCAATCAATATTCAAATTTAGCTATTACTCAGTTCTTTTTATTCAATTCTATTCAATAAATATTTTAGATTCTAAATTTAGGTATTGCTCAGTTCTATTTATTCAATTTTATTCAGTTAGATTGATCAATCAATATTCCAATTTATATATTACCCAGTTCTGTTTATTTTATTATATTCATTTAGGTTGATCAATCAATATTCAAATATAGCTATTATTCTGTTCTATTTATTCTCTTCTTTTCAGTTAGATTGATCAATCAATATTATAGATATTAAATTTAGATATTACTCAGCTCTATTTTTTTTATTCTATTCAGTTAGATTGATCAATCAATATTCAAATATAGAAATTATTCAGTTCTATAATAAACTAAATTGTTGACTAATCTTTGTATTTTAAGCTACTTCTTGTTGCTCAAGACTTGAATCTGCACTTTAATTCCAACTTTAATAAACCCAGTCTGCAATTGTCAACTTTTGACCATAATTCTTGCCAACCATTTGGGCCCTTATGCTTACCTTATTCAATATATAACCATTTATTGTTTATGTGCTGCCCCATAAAATTTCCTTCCTCATACGCATCATCAGTTTGAAAACGTTGCTTTATCATTTGAATTTCTCTCAGTGCACTAGCCCATTTCTTAGTTACTTAATCTATGTGTGCCCATTGCTGTCGCTTTGCCAAGGTATTTAGCTTGAGATTTGCTTGCAAACGTAAGTATTTTTCATTTAATTTTAATTTTTTCTTTTCTTTTTGTTTTTGTTTTTGTTTGCGTCGTTTTCAATGTTTATTGTCTACGCAGAAATATGTGATGAATGTTTTTTTTTTTTTATATTGTTCTTGCTTCTTTGTTGCTGTCATGCACATCAATTTTCATTTTGAGAAAAACAAAATGAGATTTTATGTCGTGAAGGACACGTCAAACAATGGCCGAAACACTTTGCCAAGTCAAAATACCTGTCTAAAAGATATTTCTTTGTGGGGGTGCGAAAAATAATCCTACTCTTAAGAAAGATTAAAAAACTAGCACAAGTTTTACCTACTACAACTAAATTTTAAATCTTGAATTTCATAAGAAAATGAAATCGAAAACCAATTTTAGGTGTTTTCTTCATGTAAATAATAAATATTAATAAATATTTCTGATGTCTTCAGATGATTTATGTTGTTCTTGTCAAATCACTCATTCAAAAATTGCGACTATGTTTCGATGAATAGAATATGGCAATTATGAGGGCCAGCTGCAAAATGGCCAAGAATAAATAGTCAGCGTTTCGCTGCAATTAGCCAGAAACGACAACAAATTCAGTAGAAATAATTTACACACGACTAAACAAAAGATACAATGCCAGTGCAACAGCAAAAACTTAAAACCCATAATTAAAGCCAAAAACCAAGTGCAACAATTATGCCTTGGCTAACAGGGGAAAGATGTGAAATTGCCGTCTAGAAACGAAAATAAATTGCAGACAAAAAACAAACAGAATCCCAATAAGACAGGGAATGAGGGAGAGAGGGGCGAGTGGAAGGGAGAGTGGGGTGTAAAGAGACAAATGGATACACTGGGATTGTGGGATGTGGTAATACAAATATATATATATATGTATATATAAAAAAATTGAACAAGTCAAAAATGTTCGCATTTATTCAGAACTGTTTTTTCTGGGCTAGAAACAAATTTGAACATTGCCCGAAATTAGAAGTTTTCTGTAATTATTGGATTATGAACTGTGAAATGAGTTATGCATGGGAAGACAACTATGTTTATGGCATACAGGGCACAAATCAGTGCTGCCAATAGACATAGGTATAATCCTTGAGTTTCGGATGTGTGCGCATCACTTTGCGACAGATCCAACACTTATCCTCAATACCGCACCTGCTATCCGCATAGAATTCGACGGTGCGCTGATTCAGCGTGGACAACTGACGCTTCACGTTGTGCAGCGATGAGGAGACGCGATGGTCGAGCTTGTCGATCAGACGATCATCCATTAGCTCCAGATGGACGGCATGGGTACGCAGATGGCCGCCGACGCCACCCTCGAATGGGGACGTGGAACGCACACGGGACGCGGCACGACTCGAACGGACCAATGTCTGCGACATAAAGCTCTCCTCCTCCTGCTTGGCGGTTTTCATATTACGCTCGGATTCGGAGAGCAGTGCCTGGGCGATGGCACTGGCGGACTTGCCGCGTATCGAACGCTTAAAATCATCAGACATTTGATCGACTTCGTTATCTAATTCAATTTTACGAATGCGTTGCAATATCTTTAACGTATCGCGCTTAATTGTATCCTCGAGCTCCTCTTGACGGCGACGACGACGCTGGCGCGATCTCTCAACAACTGTGTCCGGTTCAATGTGCTTTGCCACACGCGTTGCGTCAACGAGCTTCTGCACACTGAACGGCGAGCGTTTCTGCGCCCGAAAGCTAAGCAAAATCTCATCGGCCCGAGCGGCGCAGGTGCGCGACAGGCGAACGATCTCATCGGCATTATATTGCCGTATTGCGTTCGAGGAGCGATACTGCTTCAGGCCCCGCTCGCTCACCCATGGCAGATGCGGCTGCTGCACCTTCAGGCCCTTTGCCTTTGCATCCAAATAGTCCAACATTGGCTGATAGAAATTCATCGTATAACCATAATTATCATCATATGTTGTCGTTACTGGACGGAAACGCGATGAACGCTTCTGCAATGCCAGCGCCATGATGAAGAGGAGATTTGGAGAGGATTTGATTGCAATGGAATGGAAAATGGAGAGTGCGAGTACTTTGCTTGAATATGAATACTCTAATTAAAGCTACTAAAACGGAGAACTGCAAAATGCTGTTTGTCGCTTTGTCGCCTTGTCGCTCCTCGTTGCTGGTTGTCGCTTTGTAGCTTTGTCGCTTTGCGTTTTTGCCCGTCTTCAGTTTTGGCAACAGTTGCTGCTGCTTCGCAAAATAAATTTTCAAATTTGTCGAAATCTATAAAAAGATTGCAGTTTCTTGTTCAGCTGTTGTTTCGGCAAAAAGGTATCAACATAATGACGACAATGTGGCAACAACAATAATAACATAATCATCATCATCATCATCATCATCATTATTGTCTCTATTTGGCAGTCAATGTTTGTGCTTTTTGTGCTATGATTGATTCATTTTGACTATGACAAAATCTTTGGCATTTTATGCAATAGCCAAATTTTGTCTAGAAAACCAATCCAAAATTGGATCAGCGAAATCAGTTTTCACAAAACTTTAATAAAATATTATTAATATTCATAGATCACTCAATGCCAAAACACTTGCCAATGGTAACAATAACTTTTGGCCAACAACTTGCACCTACCAATTTCTATTGAACCAATCGCAGTCGGGAGTATCTCTTTCGGATACTTTGCCACCAAGTCTTTCCAATTATGTAATCCCAACAACTGCGTAATTTTCTGTTGAGAATTTTTAACGTAAATTGTTAAAGAAAGTTTTGCTTTGGACCAACTCTCTGGTAATCTGCGAACCAACTTCTTGAGTGGCAACTTCCTGGCTCGAGATGCAGGATTTAAGGAGTCGCCGCTGGGAGGAAAACTAAGGCTGTTGCTTCAGGCGCGACTATTGAATTCGAACTGATTGGCTAAATGGGTCAATTTGATATCAATTGTTGCCAATTGCAGCCAGCGACGATTGCAAATCAATCGATTGACTTTCGCATTGGCCCGAATGCTTCCGATTTGGCAGCGCGTGGCACAAGGTCTGCCAGAGGCGTCGACAATTCGAGGCAACTTCCAAGGGAGACCGGAAACACTCTCTCTCTCTCAGTGTGTGTGAGTGTGTGTGTGTGTGTCAATTCACTTACCGAATAGCCTCAACTTCCTCATCCTTCTCGGCCAGACGACGCTCGGCGTCGTGGCGATATTGGTTGAAGTCAGCGGCCAGACGCTGACCACGCTGCTCCTCAGCCTTGCGACCCTGTTGCAAATTGAGAAAAACTCTTTTAGTAATCTTGAAGCAAAGCAGTGCAGAGAAGTGGCAACTTACAGCTTCGGCTTCCTTGTAGGCAGCGGTCAGCTCATCACGCTCATTCTCCAGACGACGCAGCTCCAGTTCCATCTCGTGCATGCGACGGTTCAGCTCATTGAAGGCACTCTTGACCTCATGCAGATCATCTGAGTAAGTGCATCATCAATTAGTTAAGATGATCGATTGATTGCTGGGATATGATTGACTTACCGCTCAGTTTCTTGTTCTCGCGGCCCAGCTGACCGTTGGCATCCTTAACCTTTTCCAGTTCGTGGATGGTGCGCAGCAGATCGGCGTGCTTGTTCTTCAGATCACGCTGGCTGGTCTCGTATAGGATGATGGTTTCATCCAGACGGATCTTGATTTCGACGTTGTGCTTCTCCAGGGTGTTGACAGTCTTTGTCAATTCGCGGCAGCTGTTGTTAGACTTCTCCAGATCGATGATGAGGACCTCGACTTCGCTGGCGAGGCGTGTCTTCATCTTCTCCAGATTGTTGACCTTAACGATAAGGACCTCGATGTGCTCCTCCAGTTCGGTGATGCGCACCTGATACTTGCGACGGATCTCTTCAACCTCTTCGGCACGGGCTGCCACTTCGGCATTCCATTTGTTTTGCCATGAAGTGGCATCGGCATTGGCCTTGACCAACTGACGTTCCAAATCAATGCGCGCCTCAGACTCTTCCTCGAGTTGAGAACGAGTTGAATCCAAATCGATCTCAACCTGATGCAGAGAAGATTCGAGCATTGAGCGACGACGGTCTTCGTCTTCCAGGCGGCGGCGTGCATCCTCCAGCTGGGAGATGACTTGGCTCTTGGAAAACGAGACTGTGTCCAATTGAACTTTGAGATCTTGGACGTCCTTGATCAGCTCAATGTTTTCCTGCGAGAGGCGAGATCTATGCGAGGAGATATCGATAACAGTGCGATTCAGCTCCTCGATCTTCACATTCAGCTCGGTAATGGAGATCTCCAATTTGGAGATATGTTTCTCCGAGACGATTTTCTCCTTGTTGTAGCTCTCGATTTGAGAGAGCAGCTCGTAGACTTCGGCCTGGAATTTAGCCTTTTCCTTATCGGCTCTGTAAGCATTCGATTAAGCAGAATATCGATTTCAATAACGATTCAGTTAAATCAAACAATAATACTTAGTCATGGTTTGTGAGATCGGCGGCCAAGCTGTGATTTCTAAATGCTGCGAAAAGCTGTGAATTTGCTGGGAGCAAGCTGGGGAAAAGATCACTGTAATCCAAGCTTTTCAGAAAGCTCTGACGCTTGAAGGCTTTTGCTAATCGATCAGTGTTACCAAATAAAAGCTCAGGCTGGAGCCAAAGCTTTTCTTTTAGTTTGACAACATGCTATGCAAAAAGCTCTTCGATCGATATGCAAAAGCTGGAAAGGTTTAAGGTTAAGAGCATGTGGCCTGGAAGCAAGCTATTTTAATTGCATAATACAAATTCATTTATATTACGTGGAAATTTCAAAACGTTTTCCACACTTCGCCTGAGAGGCATGTTCATTATAAGCTAAAGTAATTACGGTGATTAGCGTAAATATTTAAACTGACCAACCCACAAGATGCAAAGGCGAAAAACGTATCGAATTTCCATAAAGTTCAATTGGACGAAAAGAGACAACAACAACAACAATCATCACATTTTAAATATGATTCAATCAAAGACATATTTGGATTGGGCGTTGGTGCAAATGAGAGAGAAACAACAACAGTACAACAACAACAGCAATAACAACAAGAACAACGACAACAGAAATGTGGATCTCTTCTACTTAACGCTCAAGAATGTAGATGAAAATTAAAAAATGTTTCTAAAAATAAATGCCAAAATATGCGCTTCTCGTTTTTGTTGTATTTTGTTGCTGTTGTTCTCGTTGTTGTTGTTGTAGTGGAACAACATATGGTTGCGTGCGTGTGGAAAACGTAGAAACTTTTATTTTTTGTGTGTTTTTCTTTAGTTGTTGTTCTTGTTGTTGTTGTTGTTGGGAAAAAGCTTCCTTTAAGCTTCGCGGCGAGAGCGAGAAAACTGCTTTGTCGAAAGTGCAAAAGTGCGCAAACTCGGGCGCACCTCGCAACTAGTTGAAGAATTCTTGTATACCTGAGCAGCTCCAAGGGAACGCACCGCTTTTTTTATTGTAGTAACAATGAACAATTGCAACAAAGCGCCACTAACTGGATTAGTGTTCGCTGAATTAAGGCAGTTTACATTACGCATACGACGTGTTGCCCAATTGATCAGACAGCCTTGAATTTGTGGTTTTGCTCGTTGATTTTGAAATTCGAAAAAAAAAATTCCTTGGCATTTATTTTTGGATATTTGATTTGGAAATATGAGTAGCAAGCGAAGAGAGTCGCCGGCCAAATGATTTATATATATATATATATATATATATATGTATATATATGTATTATTTTTTCAACCTATTCTACTACATATATTTTGTCTGATTTTGTGGGCTACAGAACAAAATTTGTGTCAATAGAACTTGCAAGCGATGCAAGTTGGAAACATATTTTCCGTTGCGGCTTTTCGGCTTTTTTTCTGCTTGTCATCGCATTTTGATGAATTGTTTATGGTCTGATTTCAGTTTTGGTGTCAGCGGGGCAAGCAAGGTTACCATTGTTGTTGCTGTTGTTTGTTATTTTGCATATTATTATTGCACTTGTTTGGAGACATTGAAAAGTCAGAGCCAGCTGACACGACTTCATCAACATGAGGCAGATGTGGATCAGACAACCGACAACCGACAATCAACAATAACATGGATATTCGTGTTTATCTTTGCACAACATTTCGAGGTCAAACATTTGAAATGGGGTCATGAGGGCGGCAACGATAGAGCATTAAGCCAAATAAAAATAAAAAAAAATGAATGTATGATTGAAGGATGTGTTGGGTGTTTTTCAGATTTTCTGTTTTTGTTTCTTTGCCATACCTAGACTTATTTTTCGTTAGGATTTCGACTTGTTCCTGGAAATCCGTGATAATTTCGTTGTGCTTTTTCTTCAAAAGCAAAGTGGTCTCCTCAGATTCAAGATGAACATCCTCAAGCAGTTTGCGCAGCTTCAACAGCTCAGCATCACGCTTGCGGTTGGCTTCAAACTGTTACAACAAATATATATATATAAATTTATAGGTATATAAGATATAGAATTTTAATGGTAACTCACTTGATGTTCAGCACCACCCTCGGCTTCCTCAAGACGCTCGGACATCTGTATGACCTGAACGCTGAGATCGGCTTTCTCGCGCTCGATCTGCAAAGATATGATGAGGGGGGGGAGACAATATTTAGTTCAGTTTTTTTTTGATGGCATATTGTGTAATTTGAAATTATAGAAAATCTCTGTCGTTCGATCATAATTTGCATAATTTTATTTATAGGACATGTTTGCGGCCAGCCCACATGCCACGCAGAGATCATGATGCATTGCAACAAACTCAAACGGACCATAAAATATATAAATCATATTAATCAGTCAAATATAATTATGCGCTTGTAACACCCAAAATAACAATGGCATAGTGCCAACAAAATAGGTATCCAAAGTCTATACCTATCGCTCCTATATATATATATATATATATATAACTTAGTGTGCAGTCGGACTGCAAATATTGCATTTCCAAAAAGGCATTAAAGGCATTTTTATTATACGCTTTTCACTCGAACTGCAACAGTTTTTTTTTTTTGTTTTTTTTTGTGTTTTCCAAACACAATTTTCATCTAAAGTTTTTGTTTTTGGGAACAACGCTGACCCAATTTGAGACTTGCGAATTTGCGAATAGTTTTCTTTTCTTGGTAATTAAAAAGAATTTTGTATTTCGTTTTCTGGCTAAAAGAAATTGGGAGCTGTCAGATTCAATTTTGTGGAACTGGGCTGAGATGAGCATATTTTTGAGAATAGTCATGGGGAGGTGGGGGGGTATTTCGGCGTATGGGAATTGTATATATGTAGCGAGTTTTGAAAATTAAAAAACTGATGAATTTTTTAAATATACTTTGATATTTCTATGTCAAAAAAGAGTACCTATTGTAATTTGCATCTGTTAACAATCTGTTTGTAATATTCTCTAAAATCATATCTATATGCAGAATCTATAGAAAAGTTGCCCAAAGGCCACATTTGCGCCACATGTATCTGTATCTAGTAGATACTTTATGCTGATATATGCATAGATATGTGTATAGAAAACTGTCTGTGAAATCTTTTAATGTGCAAGAAAATTATTTAATTTTCACACACAAACACACACACACACATACATACACATGTACATACATATACACAGCCCACATAGAAAAATGTTCAGCTGTGCGGCGATGCCAGCGAATTTTCTATTAATTTTCTGCTTTTCACATTCTCATCAACTATGTATTGGTGGATAATGATCATGGTGATGATGATCATGTTTTTTGGCTACTTTATTTTCTATTCTTTCTGTTTCTGTGGTTCATATTTTTGTTGTTTTGTTGCCTCAAGTTAATCATTGCTTGTGTATTGAATGTCGTGCGCTAATTTTAGCCATTTTGTTCCATATTATGTGTGTGTGTGTGTGTGAGTGTGTTTGCCAGCGTATTTGTGCATGAGTTTGCTGATCCATAAAGCAAAAGTAATTAAAATTATTTCCACAAAATCTATATATGTATTTTGCTTTGATTTTTTCCTTCCTCTTTGGCCAAGTCGCGTGGCCGCGCGCGCCCAACACAGGCCAAGATGCCAGGCCAGGCCGGGCCGGGCCGCATTTTCTAAATTTGTAATGCCAAACAGGAACAGACCGGGCCCCAAAAACAACAACAACAACAACAGCAACAGCAGCGTCGCCGCCTGCAGCTGAATGAAGTGCAAGCATTTATTTTCTTTGCATTTGCAAACGCAAATATTCAAACGCACAATTGTCTTTGCATTGTGTGTTTGTTTTTGGTCTATTGCTTTTGCGCAAAAGCACAAATGAAAAATCATTTATCATTTGTTGTTATTGGTGCTGCTGATGGCTCCGCCTCAGAGACAGAGCCAGAGAAAGAGCGATTGAAGTTCAATGCACATCATTATCATTTGTTCGACGCCCAACTCTCGAAGGGTAATTTATTCTTAGCTTCTCACTAAATCCAACAAAACACAAAAAAACAAAAAAAAAACAAAATTGTTCTATTGTTTTGCCCGCTAGTTAGTTCGCCGCCTTTCTATTTTGTCTTAGTTTTTGTTTTTTTTTTGTCTTTGCTTCTCCACATTTTATGCTGTTTTTAGGGTGACATTTGCAAGCGACCAAAGTGAAAATCGCTTTGATGGCGCTTTCTCTCTGAGGAATTTCCTATTTTGCCGCCCAGCAGCAGGTGAGAATATTTTAAAGGGTTTACAATGCGAAAAATTAACAGAGTTAATTTCTAATCAAGGAATATTTTTTTGGTCTGGAAATTTTGTACCCATATTTGACTTTTAGTAACTAATATTTAAAATGATTTTCAACTTACCCTTTGACGCAGTTCACGTTCAACTTCCAGATCATCGTGGAGCAAACGGATCTTGTCCTGCAAAAAAATTCATATTTGTATTCATGAAGAAACTTTTCATTTATATTTTCCTTTATTTATTTTTATATATTTTTTTTTAATTTTTCGCACTTAGTTTCAACACAAATTTTCTATTAACTTGTAGGTGCTTGTTACATAATTTTCACCAACGCATATATGTATATATATATATATATCTGTATCTTATGTAGATATTTTTGCTCAAACGAATTTTATATTTCCACACACAAACGCGGTGAGCACACACCAAAATACATACACATACGCAGGTACACATATATATATATATACATTTATAGATATATATTTAAATATATGCATACAAAGATATATGTACAATTTGTAGATACATTTTCAGTCACGAAATACGTTGGATTTGAAACATTTCAGATACTTTTGCAATGATTTCGCCACTTTTCTTGTAGAGTTTTTAGAGTTTTTTTTTTTTTTGGTTTCTATTTTTTTGTTGCGAGCGTATCCAGTTTGTTGAATCCTTACCTCCAAGCGGGAGAGCGAGCTCAGGTCGGCGATGTATTCGATGTTCACATCGGCGCCGCCGGGTCCGGTGGATGTTGCCCGGTAGGAGTATTTCGAGGAGCGTACAGCTTGCGATGACGACATTTTAGCTATGTCAGATTTTCAATTGATCGTTAGAATCGTAACAGAATAAATCACTCGTTACGCGTATTGTCGCGTCAATATATATTTGTGTATATATATATATGTAAATATCAAGCGAAAATCTCTACAGCACCGCACGCAGTTTTGTGTAGTTGTCACCGAGTCACCGAATAATTCGTAATAAACGTCGGAGTAAGGCTGGTGATCTACTGAACAAGAGATCCCGTTGTCGTTCGAATAAAGAGTATTTCGTTTATTTGGTCGCTGCTCGCTTGTGGATTCGTCTATTTCAACGAATCAAAAAGCACTCGGCTTTTTGAGTGTGCTTTTCACCATTCGGCTTTTCCTGTGAGTATTTCGAGTGAGTTTTTGTTTTGGTACACCTCCTATTCACCTCCCCCCCATCCTTTAGCGCAGCTTTCGGGGCATTTTCTACGTGCGTGTTAATTGCTCAGTTGTGTGGAACATTCTTTGATTTTTATCTCTTTTTTTTTGCTTTTTCCTTTTGGCTTCTTCTGCCGTCTTAGTGTGAACGCATTTTCACGCCAGTTTGCAAAGCAAACCCAAAATAAACTCCAAGTTGTTGTTTTTCATTTTGCTTACCTGTAATTAGCCGATGTCATTTATATATAAATATGCGCATGTGTGTGTGTGTGTGTATATGTTTTTTTTGTGTATCTGCCTTTCAGATTGTGTATACATATTGAATTGGTTTCCTAGTAGGTAAAATACATATCGAACAGTCTATGTTTTCTAAAATTAAATTCTCATTATTTTGGCCTCTTATTATACTCGATTTTGTAGAATTTTTTAATTATAATTAAAACAATGTTTTAGTTTAGAGCATAAAATAAACTAATTAAATTCATTTTCTACATATTTTCTAATATCCAAATCAATATAAATTGCAAAATATACCTCAGAAATTAATTCATAATCTTTTTATTTATCTACAACATTTTTTAAATTTTCATTCAATAAATAGTTGGCATCAAAACATTATTTTTTTTATAAAATAAAAAAAACATATCTCATGTACTCGAAAGACGAGTGAATCCTTGGCAATGTTAAAAAAAACAATGTGTTAGCCATCTCATTAGCTGCTTTTATTGGCCAATATCACTTTGCAGACAAAATGCTGTCATTGAACAATGCTTTTTTAATGGTCGACCAAATAAAAGAATATTAGAATTGGCCAACTGGCCAGATTGTCTATATGTAAATATATAAATATAATATTTGTTGGCTATCGGAAAATATGGCCATTACATTTGGAGTGTCATGTTTTTGGCTCAGTTTTGTCCAAAGAGCTTTTTCCCCGCCGAGTGAAAAATCAATTTGACTCGATCTCTGCCACAGCCTCTCCACCTGTGCAAAGTGCCACAAAACACACACACACACACACAAATGCACAGCAATACTTAAGAATGATTTTTCGCTTATTTTTAGCAACTGAAAATATGTTTATATAAATGTTGTTTCAATGTTTTTTTTTTGTTTCTTTTTTTCTCCCGCTCACTGTTTCTCTGCTCATAATCATGTTCCACACACAATTTACCTGAGTGTACAGATACACACCCAGAGGCCATAGAAAATGTAGATGGGCCGGCGGCAACTATACTATACCAATACATAGTACATATATATATATATATATATACTTGTATATATATATAAAGATGGCTGGCTGGCTGGCCATTTCGTATCTTCTAGATACTCAGCACTGGCCATAATTTTATTTATTTTATCCATGTGTATATACATATAATAAAAAGTGTGTGGGACGTGTTGCGGGGGGGTTGGGGGCTCAGAATAATATTTAACATTATGTGTGTGTGCTTGCCACATTTTGGAATGTGTAATAATTTAAAAATAACATGGCGAATATGTAGCAAGCAGATACAAAAGATAAATAAGTCAGCTAAAAATAAAATAGCACAAGAATTATTTATTTTTTTTATTTTTTTTTGTAGTATTTATTTAAATAACATTAAATCTAACGGAATGGAAACAAAAGGCACACCTGTGCCGAGTTTCCGGCTTATTGCCCATCGTCTTACAGCTGCGCTGAGGTCAGTGATTGATGCAGCCAGAGGAGTGGGAAGAGGCACAAGAGGAAGTGTCTCCTCCTGAAAAGGTGGAAATCACTCACATTTTGCTTGATCTTCTTTGTGTTTAGTGCGTTCGTACTTAGAATTGGGTCAAAATTGTTATGATCACACAGATACACACACAAAAACACACACACACACACACACACGCACACAGTTACGCTCACAGGCACGCCTGCTATGCAGTTAAATATAGATGTGGCGACTATGAGGTGTTTTCCTGCTTTATAAAGTGTGTGTTGTGTGTGTTGCGTGTGTGTGTGCCCATTTGACGAGTGCTGCTCTTTGGCCACTTTTCGCACGGCTCACTTGCGGCAGCAGCTTCACCCCAAGATCACTTGAGACATTCTCCGGGTGATGCACCGCATCCGTGCTAAGTGCTGCCCAGATAAGCTCAAGTGGGCGCCATCGCTTTCTCACTTTGGTTGTCCAATAAAGCCAAATAAATTCCAAAAATAAACCTTTAAATGCATAACAAAAAAATACTTTAAAAAATAAACAAATACATAAAACAAACAATTTACTTTTTAGGTTTTTAATGCAAAATTTATCGTTTTGCATAAATTTTTGTCGTTGACAACTTCACATCAAAAAACATTGTTTGATGATTCACAAAACACACTAAATTTACTGTCAATACACACTGTATGTGTGTGTGTTTGTGTGTATATATAGAAGTTGATTTGAAAAATCTGGGTGTTTTTCTTAAAGAGACAACACACACAAATAATACCCTGTGACGTGTGCGCCGCAAACAGAAATTGTGAGTCACTGCTTCGATCCGATATAGTATCCATCCTATATATATATGCATATATATATATATATATATGATTTGTATAAATATAGTCGTATGTGGGTGCTGTGCGAACTTGTCAGAGCACATTAAATGAATTAAACATTTATCGTTCTAAATTAAATAGCGAATTACATGCAACGCCGATGGGCAAATCATAAATAAATGCAACAGCAAATTGCAATTCTAATCAAAATATTATTCGACTAGGAAATACTACCCACACAGATGCCATGAGAATGAATGATCTATATATTGATCAGATATGTTATGTTAGATATAGTCGAGGTCAAACTTTATTCTGCATTTCTTGAGATCCTCCGATCCTCATCCTTTGAGCTCGCTGTTGATCGAGGATCGCAGAGAGAGAGAGAGAGAGAGAGAGAGCTATTGAGAAAGAGAGACAGAGACAGAGAGAGAGAGAGAGAACTATTATATGATTTATATATTTATGACATGTTTAATTTCACGTTAACAGATTTCTAAAAAGTGATTAATCATCAAAATTGATTGGGAATTTATTGTCAACAGCGAACATTTCTGATGTCAATTTCAATCAACTATATATTAGTCGAAAATGTGTTCTGCGCTGCATATATATATATATATATATATATATATATCTGTGTATATAATATATCTGTGTCATTTTGCATTCAAATAGTTTGTGAGGCATTTTAAATTGGAATTCATTTTGAGCAGAATTGAATTTATTTCTTAAAAGGTAAACAAAATTACTGTCTATTTTTAATGTGATTAATAATCTTCCACTTATTTTAATAAACAGCATATCGGAAAAGCACAGTGAAATAGAGTATTTAATTTTCGGCCTTTCAAAATAATTATAATATGCTGAAAATATTTAATTCTTCAACAAATCTTATCCGATTCCGAGCTTTAGCCAATACACAAACCCGCTCGCCAAATCGCATTCGTTTACAGCACAGACAACAAACCAATGAACTACAATTTTGACGCATAGATGTCGCTTTAAGCGGAAGCGTTTTTGCTCGTGAGATCAACACGGAAATTGGAAAATGCTGTTCCAGCTGAGCTGCAACTAAAATTTGCTTAAACGATTTATTAAAAAGAATACAAACGAATGAAATAAATTGAGCTTAAGTTAGGAAGAACTCGATCAGGTTGGTCAGGCGCCGCATGCTGACATAGTTGACCAGCAGCACATAGGAGTAGCAGGTGTAGATGTAGGCCCACCACTGGAAGTGCAGCCGATCCTTCGTCCAACGGCTGCGGCTCGGCTGTAGGACGTAGGTGGGATGCCGTTCGGTGAGCAGCCGGCGTACCGCAGCGCCACCCAAATAGACAACGCTCAGCAGGAGAATGAGGCGACGCAGATGCACCAGCAGCAGCGCCATTGTGGCAAATGCCACAACTGTCAACTGTCGAAAATAGCATGCAACCACAGTTTGTCAGTATATATTTTTATCAGTGTGAAATTTGCTGTGTGTTCGCTGTTTGACTTGCTCAACATTTTGTGGCATTTATTATGGTTATGTGGCACGCACTTTTCCACACCGGCGCCTTTCCCACTTTTCCTGCGAGTTGCTTTGCTGAATTGTTCACAAAATTAACAATTTTATTTTGATTATTTTGTATTTTGCACTTTTCTCTATCTTTTCGCGTTTTTGACGAAATAATTTTGCTCTGCTTTTTTATTTTGTTTTCGTCCCACTTTTCGTGTGACTTTTGATTTTGCAGCTGGCAACACTTTGGAAACTTTTTAGAATATATATTTAAAAATTCTATTCAAAGTTTGCTCAAAGCTTAAAATACCCTTTAAAAATTTAAATAATTTTGTTGGGTATTATTTACTTGAAACTGAAAAATGAACCAAATTTAAGTCAAAGAATGAACTGAAAAATTTTAAAATAAAATAAACAAAATCTCTGCAAGAATTTGTTGCTGTTTTTTGTGCAAACATTTTGACTAAAATTCCAAAGACGAATCTGTGTCAGGCTGCCACTTGAAAGAGGCGCAACAAGAATAACAAAATGTTGAACTCTTCAAATGCCTTTTCAGCGCAACCTGCGATTACGGCCATAAAAAAAAAATAATAAAAAACTATATTAAACTCAAGAAGCGGCTATGTTGCGTATACTTAATGCGTATGCGTAATTTTTTGTTAGAATACTTGAGACGTGGGAGTTGAGCACTTCAGCAACACGGCTCCCATTGTCGATGATAACCTTGAATGCAAATCCATAGCGATGCTCGGGGAGGGGCGGGGGGTAACAAACAAAGGCGTCGCTTGTTGCCACATCGTGAGTGAGGTTGGTTAAGAACAGTATTTAAATTAAATATTGGCACACAATGCTCGCCGAAATGAGGCATGAAAGATGTGGAAAAATGTGGCAAGAAAATATATGTTGCAACAGCAACGAAATGTAAACGCCGCAAAATTTGTTTAGCCAAAAATTGTGATGCGGACGCGTTATGTAAATAAAAAACTATTAACTGCATTTTGCTCACAACGTGCCCAAAACATGTTTGTTTATTATTTTTAGCAGTGACATGGACAAATGGAACAATCGACAACGCAACGTTTTAATTGGCTTAAAAATCCCAAAGATTTACTCACTGTATTCCCAAAAAAAAATATAAAATAAAAAATATAAAAAATAAAAAATATAAAAAATAAAATACATATTTTCTTGCCACAGTAAAAGTGTGGAAAGATACAGATAAGATGGCCTTTCGTTCTGCTTATTTATGTTTCTTATTAAGGCTGAAACACAGATTAAAAATCGGTATATATATATATATATATATAGTAACCCCGTTAATCAGGCACTTCTTGGAAAATTATGCGTTATCTTTTTACACACATTTTTATTGTGTTTTTTTTGTGCACGCAAGCAAAATGCGTTTGTGTTTTCCAAACCCCCACCCCACTCACCCACCCCCCCCCTCGCCTTTCTTGGCCTTCCTATTAATTTTATTAACTAATGTTTGCATTTGTATATTGCATAATCTGTTGTTGTTGTTGTTGTTGTTGCTGCGTTGCTATAAATTACAAATTCAAAATCGTCGAAATGATTGAATGTTTTGCGCCTGTTTTGCTCGACGCATCGTATTCCCAGGTTCCCCTCTCCCACCCCTCCCCCTCTTCACCATATGCTCCTGGTTCCCTCGCTAACTGAATGGTTGCCCACTGGCTGCTCCCGGGGATTGCCGGGCTTGACTTTTATGGCTGTCGGCGTATTTTTTATGGCCTGCCCAAAATTCATTTCTAGTTTTGAGGAAAACGTTTTTTTTTTCTCTCGTTTTTTTTCTCTCGTTTTTTTTTCGATTTGTTTGCATTTATTTGTGGGGCGGCTGCGTTGGCGTTTGTGTTGTTGTTGTTGGCGTCTCGCACGCACTGGGAAAATATTTGTGGAAAGCATGCAAAATGCATGCCTCTTGCGGCTCTTTTATTTTTTTTTTTTGTATTTTTTAATGCAGCGTTGAAAGCTATTTGTATCTGTCGGTCGGTCAGATTAGGTTAAATTTCCACGCCCCCGAGACCTCCCCCCCCCAGCAACGTTGCATTCAACCACTGCATGTCTTTCGTCAAAGTGTCGAGCCACTTTGCTGTGCAACACCCACCTACCACACCCCCCTCCTCCCACCCCCTGTGGCAACTTGGCTATTAGCTATTGATGGCCGCTTAGATTTTCAGCTTTGCCACCGATTTTCAGGCAATTTAGCGCCTTTGTCGCCCAAACTGATTTATGTTCTCGACGCCACAGCCAAAAGGAAATCTGGCAATTGGTTTTCAGAAGGGGTTTATATATAATTATATATATATATATATACATATTATTTAGTTGCGATGCTCAGTAATAATGTATAAAACAAAGATATTTTGTGTACCAACATGTGCAGGCGAAAAAATGTATCTTGTTGTTGTTGTTGTTGGTGTATTCTGATATATTCTAGTTTTTCTGATATTCCGAATTTTTTGAATGGACGTCATCTCTGCGGTTGCCGCACGCTTCCGGTGCCCGGTGTGTGTTTTGTGTGTGTGAATCTATCTGACTGGCAAAACTGGCACACATATCGTTATTTTTAAATGAAGAAATGAAGAACAAAATATCAGTGCACAAAGTGCGATTATATGTGAATATATATACATATATATATACTGATATATTTATGTATCTTTGTTGTTGCGCGCACAGCAAAAATGTTTGTGATAAATTAAAGACACTTGCTCGCTTTTTGTTGGTTGCGGAGAGGGGGACGGGAGGAGCTCCATAAATATACTCAATTTATATGCATATTTGTGAGTATGGCTAATGGCAGAAAGAGTTAATAGGCCTTCATTTCTACTTACTTAACGTGGTCTAAATCAATTTTTAAACTATTTTCATTTGCAGTTTCCATTTATTATTTTGTCGCCCACTCATTGATTACTCATTTATCGAAATATACCTAAAAATACATATTAAATTATTCAGCTAATTATAGACAAATATATATTTTTGATCTTAATACTTTCCATTTTTTTGTTTCTTTACACAAATATTATAAATTTTAACAGCTGTCCAAATTAAACACTTTCGACATGAGATGAAAAGTGCTGCTGACCCGCTATAAATATATATATAAATATCGAGGTGTTTGCACGATTTTTGCCAGATATACGCGTGGCTATACAAAAAAAGAAAAAAAAGCGAAAACAAATTTTTGTATTATTTATTTCATTATTGCAATTTACTAAACGCAACGAGCCAAACTAAAACTGGGCGCCGAGCGCAGAGAGACACAATTATGATCAGAGAGAGAGAGATAGAGAGAGAGAGAGAGATTTCGATCTCTCGGAGCACCCAAAAATACTACACGCACAGCACTCAAAAATCACATAGAGTTTTTTCAGGCGCTCGCATTGGGAAAATCTCAGCAAAAGATTTTCCAACAACGAGCAGTTTTCCTTTGACAACGCGCCGAGTCGCACCAGAAAAATAGAAACGCGCGCGACAAAAAATACTTTTGTCTTTTGCTAAATTTAAAAATAAATAGCAACAGTTTTACTTGAAAAAAAAAGAAAACAAAGCAAAGCGTTGCAAGAGGAATACAAAAAAAAAAAAAGATATATATATATATATATATATAAGAAATCGGAGCGACAGGCACAAAATATCAACGCATAAATAAAAGGCAACGTGACGTGTCGCATTTGCCACAGGTCTCACTGAGTCTCAGTCTCGGACTTTGTATGTGCCGGCTGCATTCTCAAATGATCCCAGAGCTAACGACTGCTCCAACTGTGGCTGCTGTGGCTCCTCGGCAGACGCTGCGTGCCGGCGGATTATGTAAAGTGGCACAAGCCCAGAAGCGGTGCAAAAATACGCACGGAAAACTTTTTGTTTGAGTTGAGAAATCAGAAAGTGTGTGTGTGTATCCGTGTGTGTGTATCCGTGTGTGTGTTGTATCTGACGCCTCAGTGTTTTGTCGCCAATGCAAATGTATCTAATTTATTTTGCATCTATTGCAATTGAGCGGCCACCGTGGATGCAACAAAAAGAGACGCAGTCATTTTGTCTAATTGCCATCAGCAGTTAATTTTATATATATATGAAAAAAAAAATATATATATATATGTGTGTGTGTGTGTGTGTGCATCAATCGTATTGAATTACAAGAATATATATAATAAAAAAAAATCTACTTTATAAAAATGTTGTTCAATTGTTCAAATTAAAAATAAAAATACAAAAAAGAACAAAATAAAACCCAATTCGCTGAGTGAAATAGTTGCCAAAAAAACCAAAAAAACAAAAAAAAAACAAACAATTACAATCAACATGTCATCCTATCGCAGTTATGTAAGTAAACCCTAATGCCAAGTATCTACAACTCATGTAAATGTATCTGTATCTGTATCTGTATCTGTATCTTTAGCTGTATCTGTTGCATTCATGTAACTAAATTGTTTCACGAGTTCGTTTTTGTTTGTTGTCTAATTGCTGCTGTAGCCAATCTATTTAGTCGCTACACCCACACACACACACACACATACACACACACACACACACACACACACACACACACACTTATACACACATGCAACATATTCGCACCATTTATTTGTATCTATAAATTTTGGCTTTTCCTTTGGGGCACTTTTGTTTTCGCCAACTTTTTGTTGTTTTGACTTGTTTTTAGTTGTTGCCTTTTGGTGTTCGAGTTCAGTTCTACCAAGTGTTAATGGCCCAGTTCCATGATAAACAATTTTCAAAAAACTTTTGCCTGCCACTTTTGCAGAACATTTTGGTAATTGATATTTGTTTAAGTTTGAGTTTGACTTTGTTCCGAATTCCATTCAAATTAGTTTTTTTTGGGGGCGTTCGTTAAAAAAAAAGTGTTTTTTTTTACGCTTTGTTTTCCTATGTTATTAGCCAAGATTTATGTCTTCAAAGAACAAAGTGTGGCTAAAAAAAATAATCTTTATAAATGAACTTGTGCTAATTTCCAAATACTGTTAATTTAAGAAATCTTTTGGATTTATGTCAATTAATTTTTATTTAATTTTTTTAATACAAAACTGCGGAACAGGGAAAGTGGCAACAGGGTCGACTTGGTGTGGCATCTAAACTCTTTGGCTATAAATCAATTAAAGATTGCGCCCCAAAACCAATCAGTTTATGTGCTCAACAAGTCTCTTCACATTTAAGTGTTTGCCTGCCTCAAATTGGAGGCAAGTTTATTTTTGGGACGCACAATTCTAAAAATGCACGGAAAAAGGGAGAAAAATAATTTTTTATTATTGTGTCGTTTGTAAGATTGTTGGCTCGATGCAGTTTTATGGCCAAAAGGAAGTTGTTAATATTTATGAGACGCATAAAGCTGAAACTTTGTCGACGAAGAGTTGGACGCGAGAGGGGTGTTGGGGGGATGCATTGCAGGCACCACCTCATTAATTAACAAAGTGTGAAAATTCATTCCTTGAATTTGAGTTTTTTTTTTTTTTTGCTGTTGTTGTTGATTTTTCTGTCTGTGGTGAAGGCTGTGGAAAAGCTGACAATTGTTGAGCGTGTTTTATTTTTTAATTGAAAGTCGAATTTAAGTTGAGAAAAATGCCACGTCGACGTCGATTACGTTGCAAGATGAAACCGCTGTTTGCCGCCGTCAGCGAGGCGAGTGTGGAGGAGCAGCAGCAGCACGGGAGTAGAAGCGATGAGCCGGATGCAGCCACAGAGATGCCGAGTGTGCCACGCACTGACTGGGAGTATCGACTCTTTCCGGAGATGCACAATCACTTGCCCGGCTTGCCCACATATACGGATATCTTTGGCCAGCACTCGGAAGTCATCTGCCAGGAGAGTGAGCCAACTGTCTCCGCTTCCGTTTTACCAGACATCTTTGGCCTTGCGGGGCTGTCGGACAAGTTGCGTGAGAAGCGCTGTGATGTGAATGCTGTGCGATTGGCCACCGGCGAGGATCTGACCACGTACGGTCTGGATTTGGCCAGTCAGGGTGACATTTACTTGCATTTTAATGGACCCTTCACACAGCAGCCGGCCTGCTCCAGCTCCGCCAACTCTGCTTTGGAGCTCGGCACGCGGGGCATAAGAAATGCAATGGATTGCCAGCCAATCAGGGCGCCCATTTGGGATCCGTTTGTGGCCGAAACCCGCAATCTGAACCTGTTGTTCCCCTTGCCGAAGGAATCCCCCTAATTTGATGTCAACGCTTGGCCACAATTCAAATTGTTGTTCTTTTTTTTTGTTTTGTTTAATTGTCCGCACCAAAAAAAAATATATTATAAATTTTTGATTTTCATTCATCTTGCTAAAAAAAAAAAAAAATATCACAAAAACTGAGTGCATTTAAAAACATTTTCAATTCATTATTGTTATTAGGGGTATTCCACACTTGCTGGGGATTTCTTTAACAGTTTTTATTGGCCAATTGAAATGTGTCTGTTTTGATTGAAGAAAATGAAGAAATTTATATATTAAATATAAATTTAAATATGTAGTTAATTTATAAATTAAATATTAATTTAAATGTAAAGTTAATTTATATATTACATATTTATTTAATTGAGGAGTTAATTTATATATAAAATACTTATTTAATGTTGGGTTAACTTATATATTAAATATTTATTTAAATGCGAAGTCAATTTATATATTATATATTAATTTAAATGTTTAGTTAATTTATTTAATATATTAAATATTAATTTAAATGTGGTTTTATTTTATATATAAATACTTGTGTAAATGTGAAATTAATTAATATATTACATATTTATTTAATTGAGGAGTTAATTTATACATACATATTAAATATTTATTGAAATCTGTAGTTAAATTATATATTAAATGTTTTGTTTTATATTTATTTAATAACACAATTTTTAGCTAAATTTCTTCAAGTATTTGGCCTGAATGCAATTGGCATTTTGTATTTTCTGTTCTGTAAACTTGTAAATTTCTATGCCACTCACATTTGAGCATATTTTGACAACACTTAAAACTAAAAATAATAAAAAAAATATATATATATATGTATATATGTTTATATATATATATACAAATCATTTGTCTGGCGGCACGCGAATGTATTTTTCGCGAGTAATTTGATTTTTTGTTGCACTTCTCAACTTGTTGGCTGTTTTGGCTGTTTTGGCTGGTTGACTGGCCGCATTTGCTAAATGCATTTGTGAGATTTGCCGGGTCCGGTTTTATTTTTATAGACATTGCCAACTGAAAGACAGGGCTGGCTTTATAGTGGCTGTTAGTGCCGCACAGGCAACGCCTAATTGAGTCCACATAATAACGCTGTCAGAGATCGGGCCAGCGAGAGAGAGAGAGAGAGAGAGAGAGCTAGGGGCATCTTGGAGTGGGTACTCAAAGTACACACATGGATATCTTCAACGGGTGCCTCAACTCTCCTCCCCTCTCCTCACCTAACTTTTTGTGCTATTTGTGTTTGGCATTCCAATTCACAGAGCGAAAAAAAACAATAAACTCTGCTCCTCCAATCCCTGCTCTTTTTTTTACAAGCTGGGCGGTCGTCGGCCACTTTGGCTGCACTGCATCCAATATATGCACTTTTTTATGATACATGTCATTTTGTTGTTTGGCGTTTTGTGGCGTGTGGCAGCCGCGTGGCGCCAGCGTTGAGCTCCATTTGGGGCAGCTCCAACAGTGATCATCATCATCTTCATCATCATCATCATCATCAAGTTGTGGAATTTCTTGCACGATTCACATTTTAGAATTCCGCATTTTACTAGGTAAATCGATGATTTTATAGCCACTTTTTTTCTGATTCCCTCTGGTATTTTCCTAGGTATTTCTTCAACTTTTTATGCCTTCATTTATTTAACAAAATTGCATAATTAGCAATTTGGTTTGGCAGCTTTGTTGGCTTAAATTGTTAATGGCTGTAAATATTTTAATGAATGAATAAATGTCACTGTCAACTTTCAATATCGAATTATTTTAGTTGTCAGTTTTGAGAATCCGATTATTGCTGACAAAGTTAAAAATGTGAAAATGTTGAGCATACCCAGTAGTTAATTTAATAGGGTATTATTCGAACATGGAAAGCAAACCAGAATCACATTTTTAACTTAAAAAAATCGACGAATATTTACTGTTTTTTCAAAATACGACAAATGTATTTCCCATCATATTTTGAGGGTCAAATTTTAACATGAAAAATCGAGCCAAAATCTGGTTTTTAACTTTAAAAAATTGACTAAAACTCACTGTTTTTTTAAATACTTTAAATGTATTTCCCATCATATTTTAAAAGTATTAATCAAACACGGAAAGCGAGCAAAAATCACATTTTAAACTTTTAATGTAGAATTAATCTTGAGGTCAAAATCACTAATTTTTCTAACTACAAAAAATATATTTCCCATCACATTTTGAGGCTGTAATTTGAACATGGAAATGGAGCCAAAAAAAACTCAATTCCAATTTGAAAACACACATTTTGTATAGAGTTAAAATATTGATAAAGAAGTGCTGCTCTCAGAAAATCGGATTAGTTTTGACAAATTGATAATTATGCTTAAATGTCTGGCAGACATACAGTTTTTCCGTCTTTGTCAGTTTCTGATATATATATATATGCTATATATGCCCCAGAATATTTCAAATGCGATGTGCGCTGAAGGCAGATGTTGAAATAATCGAAATGAATCTGTTTACACGTCCAAATTAATTGAAAAACGCGTGCAACAGCGCCATTTAATTGAAGCTGAATTTGAATTTGAAATTGGATTTGAA
Organism: Drosophila multiciliata; assembly: GCA_037043605.1. NCBI lineage: Eukaryota > Metazoa > Arthropoda > Insecta > Diptera > Drosophilidae > Drosophila > Drosophila multiciliata. Next base: position 20,124,972 of record JBAMBF010000301.1, on the reverse strand, counting down.
TTTGAATTTGAAATTGAAATACAACCAAAGAAATTTAAAATAAAAAGCCAAAAACAAATTCGAATGCTGCAGACGAGTTCAAAGCAGACCCAAATGACAGATGATCGGGGAAGGTGCCTCAAGGGGGGGGGGAGGAGTTAAAATGTTCTTGGCTGCTCGTTGGTGTTGATGTGTCTGTGATTTGTTGCCCCAGCCACAGCTGCTTCTTCTTCCGCTGCTGCTGCTGCTGCCGCTGCCACATTCTGTGTCTGTTGCACATGATAAAATGTGTGCGAATAATTGTCGAACGCTTCTCCCAATGAACACAATGCTCCAAATGGAACGCCTGAGTGCATCCATCAATCAAAATCAAAATTCAACTTTACTTTAAAGTGCTCTGCAAATATGCAGCAAATAAATTACTTTTTAATTGATTCAAATATTGTTTTCCTTAAATTCCACATAACAATTTCCACACTTGAATCTAATTCAAGCCAAATCACTGAATTCTGTTTATTACATTTTTTTTTATGTTGGCTGCTTAAACTGAAATCATTTCAATAACAATATTTAAAGTATACTTAATAATTATCTGAAAAAATATTCATTAATTTATATTTATGCTAAGCAATTAATTTATTTTTATCCTTTTATTTAGATATAATTAGACTTAGCCGGATTGGAAATTGATTAATAGACTTTCATTTATAGATTATTATATTATTTATTTATTTTAATAGATTAATTCAATATGAATTGCAGACAGTTTTAGAAAATAATTTCTTAATTTTGGAATTGACTTCTTTTTTTATTGATATTTCATTTAAAAGTAATTTTTATTAAAATTGAACAAAAGATATTTTGCCATGTAGATATTATAAAACTAAATCTTTTTTAGTAAACTATACGTTTATAATTGAACTCCGTCTTATTTTTTATATTTTATATATGTCATTTATTATTTTATTCCATTTATTGTTGAAGATTTGTTACCATATTTTTATTATTATTTATTTTATTTGTACTATTGGGATATAAATAAACTAAGACGTTTTCAATACAATTTTTCTAAAATTCTTTATTAACTTTTTTATTTATTGAAATTTTATATAGAAGTTATTTTCTAATTAAGATATAAAAAAAAGAAGGTATTTTCTTATTTTGATATAATAAAATTTAAAATAACTTATAGTTAATTATACATTTGTTAATGGAGTTCCTTCTTAATTTATTATTTATGAAAAGTACTCGCATTTTAGAAAATTATTGCCAAATTTATTAATATTTTTTTTTCCATTAAAGTTATTTTCTTTTTTATTTATTTATTTTTCCTTTTTCAAATTGTTTAACAGCCTTTTTTTTTTTATAAATATTTTATATAAATAATTTAATGGATTATTCCAATTCCCATTGCAGACTCCCTGGAAATCAAACTTGAGCAGTTCCTACAAACCCGCCAGCTCCACGGTGAGTGCTAATCCTTCAACTCCCGCAAAGGCAATCCCAATTAAAATCCTTTCTTTTTGCAGTATTCCCTGGGTGGGGATTTGGGCAGTGGTGCCACCTCCCGGTACAGTTCATTGGCCACGCCCAGCGCCTATCGTCCCTCGTTCTCGGGTGGCACCTATCGGATTAAGCGTGATCCGCCCGCTGCGCCCGTCACCAGCTATGTGAGTCGCTATGGCTGCACGGCCAAGACGGATGCCAAGGATACCAGCAGTTCCGCTGATCGGAGCAGTCCCATCAAGCGTTACACAGGCGCCGCCAGCAGCAAGCTGGGAGTTGGCGCCTCGAAATACGGACGCTCGCGGGATCCCAGTCCGGTGGCGGTGGAGCATACGAATCGCGGCAAGTCCAAGTCACGGGATCCCAGTCCGGTGCTGGACAGCGCCAGAAGTAAGCTGGGTGGCGCCACCTATCGCAGCAGCGCCACCAGAAATGGGTACAACAGTCGCTATGCAACTGGGACAAGATTGAACAGTGGTGGCAGCAACAGCATGCTGGACAAGTCCATCTCCTACCTGACCACCAGTGATTTTCACGCCAGGACTGCGAGTCGTGCCAAGGCGAGCCGGGAGAAGGAACTGGACGAACCAGAGGTGCAGTTAACCAAAGTGGAGCCAAAGGAGCAGCGGGAATTGCAGCTGGAGCAGCCAACGAAGGAGGAGGAGGTGGAGGAGGAGGAAACATTTGTGTCCGTTGTGGTGGTGACACGTGCCACTTCACCCACTCCGCCCGGCAGCACCACTGTGCAGCGGACACGTCGCGTGGACATTGCGAAGACCATTGAGAAGACCATCAAACGGTCGACGAAGCCCCGCCAGATGCTGGAGAAGGAGATGCAATCGGATCGCCTGGATGACTCCACGCGGTATTTGCGCTATAGCGCCGGATCCGGTGGCAGCAGCAGCATCAGCTCCAACTACAGCCACAGGGATCGGATAAGCAGCCTCCGCTACAATGCCAGCTCCCAGTCCAACAGCAACTCACCCAAGTCGGGCACACCCAGCCTGGACACCAAAGAGGTGACTTCGCCGCGGAGCACTGCAAGTGCTGCCAGCTGCACTGCCAAATCCAGTTCACCCGGATTGGATACCAAAGAGGTGGCATCTGCCAAGAGCAACGGTTCTGCTTTGGTCAGTGCCGCCAGCTCCAAGTCCAGCAGCAGCAGCAGCAGCAAGTCCAAGTTGTCACCACCGAAAGCAGTGCGTCTCAATTCCCGCCAATCCTCTGTGGAGAATCTGGTCAACAAGCCACCAGCTGCGCCCAGCAAAGCCGATTCACCCGGCAAAACCTGCAACAGTGGCAGCAATTCGAGCAGTTCCCTGGCCAAGTGGCCGTGGCCCAACAAGGACTTCCGCAAGAGTTCGCTGAATGTGGGCCCCACGGATCGGCCCAGGAAATCTCGCACGCCCAGCAGCGGCGCCGAGTCCGAGGAACAGCAACCGGAACGCTCGCCCAGCGCCGGCTCCGAGGGCAGCAACGCCTCCACTCGCAAGACAACCAAGCTGACAAATGGCAAGGCCAACTCGGCGGCCAGTCGCCAGCTGAAGGCGCACAAATCGTGTGCGCCCAGCGGAGGCAGCAGCTGCTCGACGACCTCCGCCTGCTCCTCGTCGGACAGCGAGCAGCGGGCGAACAAGAGCAGCAAAAAGCAGAACAAGAAAAAGGCCACAGTCAACGGCAGCCAGCCGAAAGAGAAGCACAAAGAGAGGGAGAGCGATAAAGATAAAGAGAAAGCAGAGGCGGAGAGAGCGGAGAGAGCGGAAGGGGGAGAAAAGGAGGTGAAGGTCAGCAGCGGGACAGGTGACAGCCAATCAATTGAGCATCCCCAAAATAGCCACAACCCAAAAGCAACCACTGACTCACTGAATCTCACCAAGCAGCAGATGCAGCAGAAGCAGCAGCAGCGTCTGAAGAAGCTCTCCGATGTTTCGAATTTTTTTGCCACTCGTCAGACGGACGCAAATAGTGAGCCGATCTTCCTCGAAAGCTCCGAGAGCAGCGGCGGCAGCAGCGAGACCGAAATGCAGCCAACGCTGAGCGGCGCACAGATTAGTCTAGCGTTGGACACCCAAACGAACGAAACGAGCGAGGTGCAAGCGCCTCCAACAACGACAACGATAACGACAACGATAACGATTCCCCCAAGCAGCAGCAACAACAACAGTTCCAGCACACATTGCCCCAAGGAGACAACCACAACGACTACAACCAGGACGACGACGAGTCCCAGCAACGGTGCCATAACCACAACAGAGAGTCTGACGACGCGGGGGGAACAGGAATTGGACACGGAGGAGCCCAGCTGGTGGCAGGATACAAGTTTGCAAATAAATACAGCCTCCGCTTTGGATTACAACAATCGCAGCGAGATGCCCTACAGATTGAGGCACATCGATTCGGGGGATGAGCAGGCCTGGTGGCTGCGACAGGATGCAGCTGGCGACGAGGATGATACGCTGGCGGAGGAAACGCACAATCCGCTGGATGATGAGCATGATGTGGATGTGAGTGCGGCGACGGACAAGTCAAACAGCAGAACTGGTGGCTGTTGGAGCAGCAGCAAGGATGATAATCCAGAGAGTCAGGCAAATCTGCACAATGGACATAAATGTGTTCAGGAGCAGGAGGAGGAGGAGCAGGAGCACAGCGATGAGATCAAACATATGCCCAGGAGTCGGATATCGCCGGATCAGGATGCCTGGTGGCTGGAGGAGCAACAGGAGCAGCAGCAGCAGCAGCAGTCCAAACAAAATGGCTACCACGAGGATGTGAATAACAATGAGCCACATGTGGAGGTGACCATCAAGCTGCCCAGCAGCACCAAGAATTGCTCCTCCGCCAGCCACTCTGGTGAGAGCGCCAAGCCTTGGTGGCAAACGGGACACGCCAAGAAGCTGTTCAATGTGCAGCGCGTGGAGAGCGGCGAGCGTGCCTGGTGGCAGGAGGAGAAGGAGAACGAGCCGCCGCCAGTGAAGCCACCAACGCCACCGCCACGCATCATCAAGCATTGGGAGTCGGGCGAGCGAGCCTGGTGGCTGCAGGATGAGGAGCCAAAGAAGAAGGAGCTGCCACAGCCTGCCGCCGACGAAGTGGATCATCAGGACTTGCTGAGCAGCTCCATTAATTTCACATACTCGGTGCGTCCGCCTCCGCTGGGCCAGTGTGCCAGCCCAGTGCCAGTGGAGCCAGAGCGAAAGCTTTGCGAGTCGCCCTACGATAACATTCCAATGTCAAAAGTTCAAATGGCAATGCCGCCGTCGCAGTCGCAGTCGACGTCTGCGCCAGCGCCGCCACCACGCTATTCATATAACCCACCACGTGTGGGCGATAAGCTTTTCATTTCGCGTCATCAGAATATCGATGAGCTTTTGGGTGGCGCATGCCGACCGCTCAGCCCGCTCTTTTATAGCGGCGCCGTGGAGAGCGATGCGTCTGCGCTGCCATTGGCGAGCAAAAATATGTTTCTGCTCGAAGAGATTACGCCGGATCAGGTGCGCATTCACGATAGCACCGCTCAGCTGCCGGTCATACAGCGCATGCAGCGGTGAGTACAAAGAGAGCATAGAGCGCAATTTTTCTCTTGCTTTCGTTTATTGTTGTGTGGTGAATTTGCTCAACATGTGGTTGTTGTCGACTCTCTTTCACTCTATTTCTCTCTCTCTCTCTTTGTGTTGATCTTGCAGCGATGTGGAATGGCTAGAGAATGGCAGCAACAGCAACTTTTATGAGCAGCAAAAGCAGCAGCCGCAGCAGCGCAGAGTAAGTGTCTTTTCGTATTCTATTTTTCTTATATATATATTTACCTCTCTGTTGCACTGGTGGGCGTGCACACACCCTCAGCATATTGCAACAATTTTGGCAACCTGCCCGGCTCGTTACGTTATCGACTGCTCGTCGCCAAAGACGCCCACGCATGTGTTTATTTACCAATGTATTAACACCCTAACTAACGAGCGGGCATATTAGCCATGTCTTTCAGTTTGTCACTTTATTAAAATTAGCTCTTATGGTGGGTTTTATATTATAATAAGCAGTGCTAGTCACTTGTACACCCAGAATTCAGTTATTTATTAAAACATTTTTCATTCATTAATCCTTTGTGGTTTTTGTCATATACAAATTCCAAATTGTATCATAATTTTACAAAGTATTTCTTCTATGGAGAACATTTTCACTAAAAGTAGTGCATTCGAATTTCAGGTGAGCTTTCATTGGCTTCACAAATCGCTGAAATGCAGCTGTAGTTTTAAGCTTTTGGCAAAATATCCTACATATGCGAAATATGTGGTTGCTTGTTAAAAGGGCTTGTTGAAAAGGGGCACGCCGAGTAGGACACACACACACCCAAAATGCTATCGTTGATGTTCCATCAGCATCTCTGGCGATATTTCGTCTGCACTCGAGTGACTCACATTAAGCATGAGGCTGACAAAGCGCAGCATGAAATGCGGAAGAAGTATTAAATACAACAGCGAATATCTTAATGACATGCAGCGACTTTAATTTGGAATTGTGTTCTCATATTTTGATGTTCTTGCTGCGCTCCAGTTTCGAGGGCGTCAAAGTTGTGACTGAAGTGGGTCATAAAGCAATTAGCATACACATAAAGACCAAATCGTGCGAGCGACAAGCTGAGCTTTAACTGTAAAGCCGCTAACAAAGGTTAGCGACGATGCTGGCGTTGACAGCGGCGCCGACAGCGAAAGCACTTCATTAAGTTTGCCTTGGCGGCGAAAACAAAAACGAAAATCAAAACAAAAGAAAAGCTTCGAAATGCTTGCAAATATTTATTTTATTTACGCTCTTTTGCAATTGTGGACTTTGTGCGACCAACGCGACCATAAAAACAATCCCCGCACATAAAACAATACAATCGACAGTGCATTCAACTTAACGCCGCACAGAACCCCCAAGCCCCATCGCCTGATTAGTCATACAAATCATAGTGCCGAAAATAACAATTTGACATTGATGCGTAAAAGCCAAAAACTCAAATTACATTATAAAAAAACATTTGGTTTCATTTCACATCTGGCAATTGCAAAAAAAATATATAGATGAAAATAAAAATAAAATCTATTCGTGTGTAAAACGGGCAATTGTCTCGTAATGACATCAACAAGTAAACAAAAATATGTCTCAGTACCTCTTCTCTGTACCTCTCTCTCCTCTTCTTTTTTCTGTGTGACTCACTATTAAATTTTATTCGATGCTGATACTCAAGGCTAATTTTTAACCTACAATGTACAATTATCAGTTTTTAGCAAGAAAAAATACCAGTAAGCATTCGTTCATATCTTCATTTCTGACTGGAATTTCAAACAGTATTTTTAATATTTACTGATACATATAAATAATGCAATTATGCGTATTTGTTTGGGAATTTGTTACCCCCATATTTATATCCCATATCGAATTTCCTTCTAATTACATGCATATCATATTCACTGCTCCCCCTCCCCATCCCATGTACCTTTTAGTTATTAAACTCACCACGCCCTCACCCAATAACCATTTAGAACAACACCGCTGTATGGAAATGTGAACCCAATTGGAATTCAAAGACTTCAGTTGGACACATTCAGCACATGCAGTAAATAGCTGAAGCGAGAGCCAAATGTCCAGCTAATGATAGGCTAACGCTCAATCAACGATAAAACTAAATTGTGGCACACGCGCCTCTGCGGCTAACTCTGAGCTATTTATAGAGAGAGACTGCCTGGCTGAGCTACCCAGTTGCACTCGCATTTTACGTTCAACCAAAAAATAAAAGAAAAAAGGAGCAAATGCGAACTACTTATTAGAGTAGTAGGTGCAGCGAACGCATACTCACCTGACCACAATGCATGCAATACAAAGAGAGAGAGTGAGCGAAAGACACGCAAAAAATTCACCACAGACTAGCTAAACGAGACAACGTTCCAACCTGCCTCAAGCAGCCTAACGTAACGTAAGTGAGCGGGTTTATAGTCACCACTAGCAACACCTTACGTTTTTCTCGCTCTCCACTTATTCTTCTTGTATGCTTCGACGCTTCGTCGTCGCGTGGGGGCCCCATAAGCTTGTACGACAATTTGTGGCTTTCAGTTGATGGCCGAGCGCGCTCATGTTTGGACAAACATTTGTCTCGAGTAGCGTCGAAAGTGTCGTGTAAAGCCGCTCAGCTGCGCGCGTCGCGCTATCGCCTTTTTAGTGTGTTTCTTAGTGTTTTGTGTGTGTTTCCTTCCTTGTTGTCGTTGCTGGCTGTCATTGGCAACGTTCGAAATAATTATTTAAACTGCTTCAGTTGCTAGCACAAATTTAAAAATTGGTAATTAACCGTGTAAATGGAAAAAATAAAATAAAATGAAAAAGCGCTGCTAACAAAATTAATTAAATATCTATGACACAATTTGGTCAACAACATTAGCAGCCAAAATATTTAATTGCAATTTATTTTAATATTGATTTATTTGCGTGTCACTGTGTCATTGTCAATGAACAAAAAACAAAAAAAAAAATAACAATAACAATAATGAGCGAATAGTTTTTCAAGTGCTTAAAGTTTAAAGACTTTATTAATAATGCTTCAATGTGGGCGACACTTGAAGACTCAGCTACCTCAAATTGAAAAACTCAGTGTCAAAAGTTCTTCACCGAAAGCGAAAAACACAAAGACAAGAAGAAGAGGTCGCTGAAGAAGAAAAGACAGTTTTAAACAGCTGTCATCGATTTTAGTCGTTGTTTTCTTTGCACTTCCTTCTTGTCAAGTCTTTCGCCTTGTTATCATATGCACTCGCTCCATCTCACTCTCTCTCTCGCTCGTTCGCTCTATTGAAGCTCTATCAAAGGTTCGTTCTGCAGGAGTAGAGGAGTAAGAGTGGACAAAAAATTGAAATAAAACAGACAAAACGAAAAAATCACCAGAAACCGGAATTGTGCAAATAAATCTCGCAATAAGACTTGGAAGTCTCCGTTTCCTGCGCATCGCTTGCCTGCTCTTCCTTCTTGTGTTGTTGTTGTTACAGCTACAAGGAAGCAAATCTTTTTTTTTTTTTTATGATTTGGGAGCACCAAGAAAATATTATTTATTTTCACCCATTAACCAAATTGCCGCTTGCCTACGGCATGAAACACTTTATTCGTAATTTTCTCTCTTTCTCTGTCTCTATCTTTTTTTGTGGCTGGGAAAGTTTTGCATGTTGCAATTGCCAAGTACAAAGTGCATCTGTTCTCGCCTCGTAACCTACTAAAATTTGAACCTTGATTAGATCAAAGAAAAAAGCGCAAACTTTGCTCCAAATACAGCCGCATGTCTTTCCAATTAGAATTAAGCTCTGCGCAGAACATTTTCCCACTGAGCGCAAATCTTCTGCCAGCTTTTACGTACGTTAATGTGCAAATGATACTATGGAATTTATAATAGCGAAAAAAAAACAAAACAAAAAAGCTATCCAGAGAGATATATAGATAGCGAAAGAGGGGGTAAAGGGAACAGAGCAAACCTCATTTAAACGCTGTTGTGCTAAGTACATAGTACCTGCCACTATAAAGCTCTTCTATTTAGTTATAAGCACACACACACTTTATGCGAGCAGCAGCCGTATTTTACAGTTGCTCAAGGCATTATATAAACATATTGATAACTCAACTTGACTTTTTCTAAGCTCATAAAAATAATCTTTCTTTTTATGGCATAATAAATATGAAAAAAAATATTTAGATTATATAGCATTGTTAATTAAAATGTTTCTAAAGCCAAAATAGACTTCTATATTTTTTATTGTTGCAGTTAAAAAACAATTTTTTAATTAAATTTTCTAAGCACATAATCTCTTTTTTCAAATTAGCAATATAACACTCTAAATATTGTGATCCGTCATTGGCAATATAAAAGCTCTAAACAGGTTTATATATGTTTTGATGGCGATCAAAAAATCTAAATATATATATTTTTTGTATATAAAGTATACTAGAAATGTACAACTTTTGTAGTTATTCCATTTGGCTAGCTTCGACTTATCGTTTGCTTTGCTTGTGCGCAGACTTCTGTCAGCGACTGCACCCAAAACGGAGTTACATTTTTAATTATCTGACAGCGTAATCTTTGCCCAGGCGCTGGCAGCGACGCCAACAGCGCTGCTGACGTGCCAACAGAGACAAACACACTTCAGCTACAGATTCAGCTGCAAAAGGTATCCACAAGAAGAAGAAGAAGCCACCAACTTTTCAACTCTTGTTCTGTTTTATATATGTTTTTCTTTTATTTTGCTTTCTTGGTTTCTGCAGCACTAATCCAATTTTTTAATTGTTCAAAGTGCAAGGGACGGACTAAGCGGGTATAGGTAGGGAGGGGAGGGGAGGGGAGGCTAAGAACAGCGTACAGCACTTGGCTTACTTAGTGCTTAGCTGAAGCTGAAAAAGAAAACAGAATTCGCTGCTCTCTCAAAGTGTGCAGCATTATTAAGTATTTCACAACTGGTGATTTTTTTAAATATCTTCTTTTTTTTCTTGTTCTCTTTCTGCATATTTTTGTTCGGTTAGTTTACGCGTTATCTTTGAGGCGCTTATCTCTCAACTGAGTTTGTTACTTTAGTTCTGCTGTCTGACTTGTTGTGTGTGTGTGTGTTGTGAGTGTGGTTCTTGTTTGTTGTCAAAGTCAAGGTGAGGCGTTTTCTGATCTCTAATTCACTCTAACTGCCCTCTTGACAGTTAATTATAATTCTCGACTTACTGTCAAATTAAGTTGAATGACGAACTTTGCAGTTTAATTTTTAAGCTGCTTTATGCCGCGAGTATGCGTGGGAAAACCTAACAGATTATATAAGACTCACTAGCCACTAATCTGTGCGAATAGTAATAGTCGTAATACACTCTTTTAGCCTGGCCAACACACAAACACAAACTCATTTTGCCACATTAGCTAACAATGCACATTAGTGAGTAATTTGTCTTTATTGTTTTGCGTTTCACCATAAATATTACATTATATATATAATAGCCAGACAAATATATATATAAATATACCTATGCATATCGCAGTAGGCCACTTGCAGATAAAGGCAACGAAAACCGCAACTGTACAACGAAAGTGTTAGTATTGAAACTACGCCCTACAGCAATGAATGCCGTAAAAAAGTGGTTGCCTTTCTTTCAAAGCCCTGCTAAAATATTATTGGGGTCAGTCGTTTGTTGCACGCCACTCGCCATATCAACAGCTATATTTACATCTATTCGCTTGAAAGTAAAAAAAACTAAATAACCAATTAGCACGAAGGCTTTGGCGACTCAACAAAAAAAAAGAAATATGACCATAAAAAAACAGTTTATTGATTTTTCATCAGCTACACGCGATTTTTCTTTTACTTTCGTTTGCCATAGATCGCAAATTGTCTAGTTCAGTTTTGCTGTTTAGCGTTAACATTGATATAGATTTATTTTTTTATTTTATTTTTTGCCTATCAGCTCATTTGCACTTTATTCATAATTTGGGTCAAGTTTGGCCTTGGGCTGTTCTGGTCATAATAGTTGTTGATTTTTGGCTTATTTGTCGACATTTAGAATTGTTCTCAATTCGCCATTAAAAATAAACTTCAATTCACGCTGAGAGTGTTAAATTCATTATGGACAACAAAGCTTTTTAATCAATAAAATCGCTGTTAAACAAATAATAGTAAATACAAAAGTCAATAAATATTTAGAGCATTTTTTTTTTTAATTTTTAAGAATTGGACCATTTTATTTAAGTATTCAAATAATTTAATCAAGAGTCGTAGTTTTCATGCGGCTTTTAAGTATTTGTAAGACTTGCACTTTGAGCTTAAATTGGTGATTATTTTTCAAAATTCTTCTAGATTTCTTAGAGCTGCTCAACTTGTACTAATTAAGTTGTAAAATTATACTGACAGCTCGTTTAATCAGTGAATTTCATAAAATATTTTGTGGCTTTTATCGCTAGTAAAAAGGCATGGTCAATGATTTTCATTTGTTGTAATAATAGTTGATTTTACATTCATTTGCTGCTGTAGCCGAAGGGGCCCATAAAAAACGCAAAGCAGTTTGATTGTGTGGCCATAAAAAGTTTATGGCAAGAAAATTGACTGTAAAAACAATTAAGTTAAACGAACTTGCCGTATGTGAAAAAGGCCACACAAAAACAATCAAATCGATAAGTTCGTGTATAAAATATGCTGATATTATTTTAAATTTGATTCCTTGTTCATCTTTTAACCTCAAAACAAAAAACTGTCTTGGTTTCTGTGGAGCAATCAAGGCAGTGATTTCAAAACGATTTGCGGTTTCGGTTTCTTTCCTTGCTACTCAAAAAAAAAGGAGAAAAAAACACAATAAAAATTATTGAAGTGAGTATCGATTATTGGAGTATGACAGCATCAGGGATTATAATGGAAATTACCATTACTGATCAACTTTACGAAATTGTTGCGACCTTGAAGCCAGAAATAAACTTCAATTCAACTCAACAAAAAGAAATGCAAAGATTTGCTGCGTTTTTTTGTTGTTGTTGTTGTTTTTTTGTATGCATTTATATTAGCTTGAGTTTATTTAAGAGTCCTTTTGTTAAGCTGAGAGCTGCCTCTTGGTAAGTTAACCAACCATTGAAACTTTCTGTAAGTATTTGTGTAGAGATGAAAAAGCATTTCAAATCAATCAAACTCAACTTGACCTTGCGAACGTGGGTCAGGCCATATTTAAACGGCTGTAATCAAGTGGCAGCTGTCAGGGTGCCAAACGGGCCAAACACCAATCTTGCAACGTACAGCGTGCCGTACAAATTGCAACACATTTTGCCACTCTGGGCGACTCCTCCAAAGTGGCAAGAGAAAACCCCACAAGCAGCGGCAATTTATCAAAAACAGAAAAAAAGAAGAAGATGAAAGAAAAAAAAAACGCTTTGCAACATTTTAAGCTAGCTGCATGAAATCTGCATAATATTAACGCCACGATTAGACGCCCCACCAATCGAGCCAAGCTGGTCTTTAAATATTTATCGTAAAATTCAATAAATAATTGTGTGTGCATTATGAGTCGTCAGCGTTTGATTTATGTTTGAAAATGCAATGCTGCTGTTTTTTTATGTATTTTTTTTTATTTTTTTATTAATACTTTTAAAGATGCAATCGAAATGAAAAGTCCAACAGCGAACAACCAGCAATCAACAATCAACGCGCAACAATAATAAACATGTGCAATTTATCATGGCTAAAGTGAAAACACGCTCAAACCCCAATAAGAAGAAGAGTAGACAGTTAAAAAGGCTTTGTTTATTAGACTATAACTGTTAAGTGTTGTTAGCTGGGCTTGTGTCGTATTTTATTTTTTTTTCTCTTTCTGCCTTTTCTTGTAGGTTTGCTCATTAGGCCCACAAATTATAAAGAAATGCGCTCGAATCTTTTATCGTTATGCAAATGTGGCTTGCCGCTGAAACCATAAACTAAACTAAATATTTGAGAGTATTTATTATTTATTTTGTATTCTCTTTTCTTGGCTAGCACATTTGTGCAAACAAGCGACAATGTTGCGTATGATTAACGCACGTCGATTACGTCATATCAAATGGATTTAAAAATACACCAGCTAAATCCTATAAATAAAATTAAAAAATTCAAACAATTTTTTCAATTTTGAAATGAAAACTGTCAGACACATGTGGGGAGGGAAAAGGAAATTTGGGTCATTTACCCGATAGTTTTTGTTAATATATCTGCGACTGCCAAAAAAAAAAAAGATTTTATTTTTTGCCTTGTTATTATTGCGATGATTATCTTTGGTTTTGCTTGTTGTCCCTCCTCTTTTTGTTGTTGTTGTTGTTGTTGTTGCTGCTGTCATTTGGATTGCACAAGCGTCAAGTCGTGGCCAAGTCTTTTGGCCCACTGCAATCAAAATATTAGTCACGCACTCAGACACACACAAACACACACACAGCAAATTAGTGGAGCAAACGAATATATACATCACATAGTATATATCTAGTGCAATATTTGTGTGCGTGTGTGTGTGATATTTTGAAAGAATTCATGTCAACTGCATTAAAAATAACCACAAGTTAGCCCAAAACAGATGAGAGAGCCATGTGAACCGGGCAAAGTTACGAGCTGAGAAATATGCTATTTACAAATGTGGCAACATGGATAAAATGTTTTGAGGCCACCGGGAGAACTATCAAAATGTCAAAATATTCAAGATCTGCATTCGTTGCATATTGTGAATGCTCTTTAAAATATTTAATACCCAAAGATGCCAGAAATTGTAGAAAAGATATGTAAAAATCAGTTTCAACAATTAATTATTTTTAGTAGATTTCGGAAGCACCTTTGTATAGGCTTGCACTAGATAAACTCTTCTCAGTTTACTATCCAACTTTTCCTCATGTTTGTGGAACTTTTACTCCCTTTTTTTGTCGAGTTTTATTGAAAATATCCATATTTATCAGCTTTAATCAACTTGAAATAATATTCCAATGTCCGCTGACCCAATTTCTATGACACTTTCATCTTCAGCATTCTCTGGGCATATTTGTCTTATGGAATTCCTACTTATGAGCTGCATAAATTAAACAATCAACAACATCTCCAAAAACATTCCCATAAGCCTTTTGTGTCTCTTGGCCCTTGAGTGCTACCGTTTTCATATGCATATGTTAATGCTCTGCTTTGATGCACTTCTTCTTAAGCATCTCTCGTAGCGAGCATTAGCATATATTTGTGGCAAGTAGCGTAATTCTTTGCCCCACCCTCCACCGCTTGACCCCAATGCGAAGACGTCTAACCACAGGCGGAAAGCAGAGCATTGCAATTAACAAATTTAACACTTACATTTGGCACTTCCCGCGACGACTTCTTCTGGCTAAGCTGAGGAAGTGACATTTGTACACGTCGCCGATGGTCTCAGTTGGTTTCCGTTCTGGTCTTACGGCATTGCCCCAGCAATTTGTTGCTATTGTTATAATTAACTGTGAACAGTTCTACTACCTGGCCTCAGGCCTGGCCACTCTCTCTCTCTCCCTGCATCTCAGGCGTGTTGCCTGTGGTCGCATAATGAGTTGGCATTCTTGGCCCAATGCATCGGACGCATACAAAATCAGTTGCACACTTGGCCAAGAATTCAATAAATCAAATGGTCGATGGGGGCACACGCACATTATGCCTTGGTATGCATCCCAGTTAAAAGGGGTAAGGGACATATGTACACTGTAAAAAATATATATATGCACTGGCACTTTAAATAATAATTAATTTCTTAATTATTGATTTCTACATTTACAAATAATTTTCATATAAAATTTATTATTTAAAATTAGACAAAAAACAGAAAAGAAAAACATTAAATATAATACTTCAAATATTTGCATATTTTTCTTATATGAATATCGAAAAATTCTTTATGCATTTTAACATTTCAACATAAAGAAATCTAGCTAGGAAAAATGTTTTTTATAACAGTCAATATAAACAAGCCGAAAAATACTTAATAAATTTCAACACACAAAAACGCATAAAAATATTTTTAAAATTTTTATGAAACTTTTTTTTATTGCGTGTGGAAGTTTTTTTTTTTAAATTCTAAAACATATGTTTTTTCGAGTGTGTAGATACAGCTCAGTATCTGTATCTGTATCTCTGTAGCTGTATCTTTGCCAGTGTTCAACCGATTACTGTTTGTTGTTGTTGTTGTTGTTGCTCTCGTGCAACGTGACACAATTTTCCAGCTATCCGTGCGGGACAAACTCGTTTCGAGCCCTATTAGTGTATGGGCCATCGTTTGCTGTTGTTGCCTATTTTTATTGGCAGCTGAAATTATTTTTAAATGCAGCCGCTTAACAATTTTATGTGTTGCACTCACTCAGTCAGTCACTCAGTCAAGAGGTCAAACAACTTTTGTGGTCTAAAGTCGAGCTTTTCTTCTACTTCTGATTGTTCAACATTTGTTAGAGACCTCAACCCCCCCTATCCCTGCCCACTCTCTTCTAATTATTTGGTCATTTGTTTGTTTGTTTCGTTTGCATCTTGGACAAAAAAAAAATAGAAAAAAATGAATCCATTTTCCTCTGCCATCGAACCAAGCGTGACAAATTGACTTGAAACTTGTGTGTGTGTGTGTGTGTGTGGCTCTAACTGTTTCTCTGCTCATTTGGGCAAACAGTTTCATTTCGTTCCGTCTGTTTTCTTTTACGGTTTTTGGTACTGTTCCGAAGTCCAAATATTTGCTATGAACTGAAGCGCAACCAGCAAAAATACCCAATGTCAATAACCAAATGCGGCACAGTTCTGCGAATTAGCTGAACATTTTTGAGTTTATGTCTTTATTAGCGCAGACGATAAGTATCGAAAAATGTATTTATTTTTTTATTGCTGTATCTAATGGAGAATGTTGTCGTTTGATTTGCTGTCCATTTGTGTACATTGATGGGGGGAGATAAGACAAGCCCTCAACAAGGAACACTAATTAACTTCTCAACCTTGAAATATAGCAAAATTCACGTGATTTTTTAGGAAATTCCCGATGGCTATTAAAACATATACAGATAGTAAACATGCTATAGTATTTTTATAGGAATATTATTGTTTTGTTTGTCAACAAAATATTTGTGTATTTCCCAATCTATTCGAAATAATTTGTTACTAATTAAACAGATACCAAGCAAAAATAACTGATACAAACTTCCTGTTGTTATTTCCTATGAAAATGTATTAACAATCATATCATTGTCTATATATATATATATATATATATATATATATGTGTGTATGTATATGCATATATTATAGTGGGCGTGTTTGGCTGTTAGGCTAATGCACAGTAGCTGTCAATTAGGTGGCTTGTTG
This sequence comes from Drosophila multiciliata, assembly GCA_037043605.1. NCBI lineage: Eukaryota > Metazoa > Arthropoda > Insecta > Diptera > Drosophilidae > Drosophila > Drosophila multiciliata. Next base: position 20,108,665 of record JBAMBF010000301.1, on the reverse strand, counting down.
TAAATTGCACAAGTTATTAGCCAAAATGAAAAAAATTTACATAATTGATGGCATAAAATCAGTCAGCAGCATATAAAGCCAACATCGAACATGCTCATGATGATGATGATGTTGGTGATGATAGTAATGATGATGGGTAGGATAGTGAGAAGAGAAGCTACCGCATTTTGAGCAGCTGTAACATTGCAACATGCAACGGGAACAAGAGGCACCAAGACACTCCAAAGATCCCAAAATTCGAGTTCCGAGACCACAAGGCAGTAAAAGTGAAAGTTCATTTTGGCGAGTCAAGGCGATTGAAGAGAAGCAAAGCAACAAAAAAAAAAAAGACAATAAACAAAAAAAAAACAAAACAAAAAAAAAGAGGCGACCGGAGTTTCCTTGAGCCAGCGGGCGGGTTTCATTACCTGACAGTTGTTGTTGTTGTTGTTGGTTGTGGGTGCCGCTGCTGCTGCTGCTTGCCGCTGCTGCCAAATTGCTTGACTGCAACATTTGCATAAATTATTTACCATTTACCATTTAATATGGGCAGCATTTGCTGGCGTCATCGTCGTCGTTGCCATTGTCGTAATTTGTAACTAAATATGCAACATTCGGCGTTGGCCGAGTTGGCTTAACTTAACTAACAACTGACAACAACTACAATCGGCCAATTGCTGTTTTTTTTGTCTCATTTACATGACTGCCACTTAGCGGTCGTTGTTTTTATTTTTTAATATAATATTTATTTAATTTCATTAAGTTTCATTAAATTTCTGCACGTTGCCAATAAGGAAGCCGCAGCCAAAAATGGTTGCCACTTAACTTTTGGCCGATAAAACCCTTGGAATTGGCCAACGACGAGTTCCGTTGCTGCCTGTCCGTCTAACTCTATATATGTAGGTGTGTGTGTGTGTGTTGTGTGTGTGTGTGTGTGCGTGTTTCTGTACTTGGCTCTGTGTGTGAAAGTAAAATCCCAAAGCAAAATACCAACTTCATTTTCAATTTCATTTGGCCAAACTCAATTCGAGCTGACGAGCTGACTTCTTGCCGACTTTCGCATGACGAGAACAAGTTGCTCATTTTGTTGTTGTTGTTGTTGTTGTTGGTGCTGCTTCTGCTTTCCTGCTTTCAACCACTTTTGGACACCTGCCCAGCCAGGCAAAAGAAGCCTGTCTAAAATGATCAAGGAAGAGCCACAAAAAAATTAAAACGGCTTCAACTTCCTTTGCCCTTCAGCCTGCTGCTTGGCCCTTTGGCCATTTATCTCTAAACTTGGCCTTTGTGCGCAACTTCCTTTTTCTCCAACTCTCTTGCAAAAAAAAAAAAAAAAAAAAACACTCAACAGTTAATGACAAGATTCAGGTTTTTTTTTTACTTCTTTTTTGGTATAATTATTCTGTTCTCTTTTATATTTTGTGAATCGCATTTCTCGAGAACTTCGCTCAGCTCAGCTAAACTTGCTCAACAGCTGTTTACGTTTACACAACTCTTTATTTCATTTGGCCGTTTTGTTGTCAATGTTGTTATTGTTGTTGTTGCTACTTTATTAGCCATTTTATGGCTTTCGTTTTAATATTATTTCGTATTCTCTGTGTACGCTTCGCAATGAATTATTGCAATTAAGCGTAGCTTTTGTGTGGCTGTTCAAAAGCCGTCTTTTTATATATGCCCCCTCCTACTCCCCCTTCTCCCTACCCCTGCTCAATTGGCAGCTGCTTTTAGCCACAAAGTGGCAAGTTATTCGCAAATATTTAATAATTACACGTTGCATAGCACACAAATAGTAACAAAAGTGTTTGCACCTTTGTTTTGCCCCTTTGCCCCCTCGCCAAAAGCAGTTATTAAATTTACCAAGCGAATTGGTCAACAGCCCACAAATAACACTTCTCATATATATATTAGATTTATATGTGTGTTTAAAATTTAGATAGTTAATTATTGCTAAGCTTTAATTAGCCAGCAATTAAAAAACTGACAACATTTATATTTTGTACCAGAAGTTTTTTTTATTCTGCAAAATATTTTGAAAAATCTCAAGTTGTTTTTTTTTTTTTGAGCTCATTTGTTGTTAGCCATGTCTTCTATTGTTCACAAGCTCATTCTTCTTGCTGCACTTCTTCATATGCTGGGGTCTCGGCCAACTCTTACACAACCCCTTTTTGGCCCCGCCACGAGTTCAATGTCAGTTAGCCAAGTGCTTCCAGCTCGAACTTAGCCCAGAGCCCGTCAGAGTCACGTTATAAGCAATTAGACGGGCTGAGAAGACGGCAAACGGGCAGCGCATAAAACACCAAACAAGCAAACCGACAAACAGACAAACAAAACTCAATGCAACAGCAACAGCAACAAGTTGGGAATTTGCATAAACAACTTACGCACATTCAGACAGTTATTTAGCGGTAAATGCGGAGAGGAACCGAACCCAGTTCAAAACTTGAACTGCTTTTTTTTTATTTTTTTTTAATTTGTGTCTTGATTTGTTTTTGATTTTGATTTGAAGCGCTGATCTGCATGCTGATGAGCAGGTTGTGGGGGAGGCAGAGAGAGTTGGCGGGGCATGTGGCCGGCCAGTTGGCCTGTTAACTGACATTGAATTGAGAGAATTACACAACCATTAGTCGCCAATGCAGACAGTGGCAGCGACGAACCAGAAATCAAGGCAAATATTTACAGAGCGAGCCGGTTCGCATAGCAATTATCTACACGTTTATATTGCTGTGTGAGATGTGGGCGTGGCAGTGGCAGTGCCACAATTTGCAAAGTTTATCCTAACATTGCGCAACATGCGTGTGAGACAATCAAAGCGAGAGTCTCGGCAATTATGCAACGTGCAATGTTTTTTTTTGTAAGATTTGCATTTTAATTGTTTTTGGGGTTTGGTGCCCGCAACAGCAAAAATTCAAATTTAAAATAAATTGCATGCCAAATAAATCAAAAAGAAAAGTGTATGCTGAATGTTAATTATAGGTTAAAAGACAAACAAATCAAAAATATTAACAAACAAACAAACAAACACGGCAGTGAAAATGTAAATAGAAAAAAGTGCAGAGAATTATAATCGAATCAACAAGCTGTGCGCAAATAAAAATAACTAGAAAACTTTATACAACCTGTGCGTGTTGCAAGTAATTTCGCGGCGCCACAATGATTGTGAAAATGGAACCCGACGAACTCATCACATTTCGTGTGCAGTATCTGGTGGACAGCGATCCGCTCTCGGAGACCATCGCCTTTCCGATACCGACGCGTGCCCCGACCTACGCCTTCACCACCACCATGCCCCTGGTCACCCAGCTGAGCACCATCCTCAGGCTGCTGAATGCACCGCAAAGCGTAAGGATCTCACCAACCCTAACAACAAGCCAAATTTCCCATTAAACATCCATATTTACCCACAAAAAATTAACAAAAAAAAAAAAAAAGTTATCTTTATTTAAGCCTTATCAGCTTTGGAATCTTCCATGTTTCTCTTTTGTTTCGCGTTAGCTTAAACGGTATTTGACTTTTTTCTTAGTAAACATATCTTTGTGGCAACAATACTTAATTTTTTTCTAGTTGTTTATTTAGTACTTATGACACACACACACACACATACGCAAATAGTTATCTATGAGTTGGCAGCTGTATCAAGATATTTACATTTTTGCATAGTTATTTTAATTGTTTTTTTTTTTAGCTCGGTTGAAGGTTGCTTTTATTTATATGAGAATATCTTGCTTATCGTTTTGTTAATGCAAAACTTTAATATTAAATACAGGTCTCAAACTTGATTTAGTTTTTGTAAACAGTTAGCAAGAAAATTAAACGCACCTCATTTGAAAATTAACAGACTTTAAATTAAAATTTATAAAATATGTATTTGTTTAAATTAGGCTTTTGACAAAATGAAACTTTGAATTTAAATTAAATTCATGCCTTATGACAATTAGCTTACTTGTGCGCAAACTTACCAGACTCAGTGTGGTTTAGCTGCCAGAAATTAATTTGCGTCTTTTTCAAATTTAATCTACATTTGTTCATAATTCATTGATGATATCAGGAACACAAAACAAATGTGGCTACCAGATTTGCACACATAAACAAATTGTTTTGCATAAAATACAAGTTCAAAGTCATAAATTGTTCACCTGAAAATGAAAGATCAAAGATTTTCAAACATAAAACCACATAAACATTTGGTCAAGTAATTTACTCTAAAAATACATATATTTATGTGGCATGAAGCCAAAGTAACTTTTGAGGTCAGCGGCAATTGATGTTGTTTCATTTGTGCAGAGCGTTGAAATGGAAAAACCACAATGACTTAGTTTGAAAACAACAGCTGAAACTTTTACAAAAAGCAGTAATTGGTAAATATGCATAAACTTGAAAACTGACAAACTAACAAAACTGACAAAACAAACAAAGCAAACAGGCGGCAGATGAACAAATGTTTAATTTGCATGGCAAATAATTGTGGAATGCACAAGTCGGAAATCAACTAAATTGAGGGCTCTAATTAAAAGTTGTGCACTGCTAGAAAATACAACACACATTGTTCAATTTGTTACCATTTTATAGAGTGAATATATAATTTAAGATAAGATACTGCTGAGTAAGAGATTATTCTATTTATGGTTTGATTATCCCTTATCAAGAAATGGTTTTATAGTTCAGTTATTGATCGACTGTGGGTTGTTCTGGCTGCCACTTATTATATATTATTGTTGTTAATAGCCAACAAATGATGCATTACCAGAAGGGTCTTCAGTTTCAGCTGTGCCTCAATCTCGGGGCAGAGTCAAGACAATGGCTGTGGCCAGTTGCAGTTGGCCGTTTTTTTAGGCCTGCAGCTAAGTTATTGCTATCGCACAATCTGTTGCAGCTAATAGGAAGTTGGGGCAGCAAAAAACATCTTACAGCACTTTTCATTGGCATTGTGAAAGCCTTGGTCAGCAATTATCTAAGTCAGGCCATTGTTTGTACCGCCGATCTCTTGACTTTGACTAATTTGCTAAAACAAGCAACAAGCATCGGATCGAGCGCTGCTCTGCCGCATGCCGCATGCCACATGCAACACCAACAAGAACGGGGAGCGGGGCAATCGACGGCCCCCATTGCCTGTCATCTGTCATCTGGAGTTGCCGCTGTGGCTGTAGCTGTAGCTGTATCTGAAGCTGCAACTTGTGGTGCAAGGATACGTAAATCTTGACAAGCCGCAGCAATAAATTCTAATGAGCAAATCGCAAAAGGAAATGCAACGTTCTCGTTTTCGTTTTGTTTTCCTTATATTTTTTTTTTCCTTTTTCCATTTGATTTTTTTCCTTACTTTTTTTGCGCTCGCCTTGTCTCTGTGGGCTCAGGATGTTGTCGTAGGCAGATTTATGTGGCAGGCAATGTTGCAGCTGTGAATGCCATTTGTCCAATTAGTCAGCCCAGGGAGCCAACCGTAGGGGGAGTGTGGAGGGTGTCACAGCGTTTTGCAACTTGTTAAATTTAGCGCATTACAATGCTTTCATAAATTGAACGTTGATTTGCAATCTTCGATGATGTCATGAACATGAATAGCTCTCAATTCTAAAATATATATATATATATACATGCTACACACACCTATCTAACCACCTATAAATAATCAGTTTTCGTTGCGGTCAATCGACGCAGCGCCATTTCTTGTTTATTGTTTATTGTGATTTGATTTTTATTTGATGTTTTTTGTTGTTTTGCCAATTTGCTTTTTGCACGTCACCTCGCACAGAACGAACAACAACAATGGCATTAAAAAATTACTGTGTGTAGATTGTAGAGTAACAACAACATTTACGCCAGATAAATTGAAAAATAAATCCAAATCGAAACATATAAAAACGAATCAATGATTATTTGTATACGGCCCAATAAACAAACACAAAGTAAAAATCAATGAAAATGCAAATTGAATTTAGCCCTTGTGTTGCGCCTTGCGTCACTCACAAATGTCATTCACACGATTTTAAATATATATAATTCAATTAGCTCGATTACAGGTTTACTTTCTTGCATTACTTGCAGTTGTGAAATGAAATTTATACAATTGTTATATATGATATATATTAAGTATACGCCAAGTTGGCTTACGCATCTTTCTAGTGTTTGCCCAAAGAATTTGCATAGTTGTGTTGAGACGACAACTTGAAGTGAGACTTTTGTAGATACTTTTGGGTCTTTTGTTGGGGAAGGTTTCCATTTCAATTAGCATGCCATATTTTGCGGTCAGTCTGGGGTCAATTAACTCCCTGATGGCATGATGATTGGAAAGCAAAAGTGTGAGCCATTCATCAACATCACGTTTCAACGAGCCGGAATAATCGCATAAAAGCATTTAGGAGCATGCAATCGATTTATCTTCGAGGCGAAATCACTCATACAATTTTTTTTTTTTTTTTTGCTAAACTGAAAGCAAATACTTTAAACACATTTTAATTATAGCATAAATATTTTCTTTTTTTCTTATTAATTGAATAATTATTCATTTGATTAATTATGTTTTGAATAAAATTTTAATAGGTTTTCACTCTCTTTTTGTTTGCTCATTTTCTTATTTTGGCAATGCTTTATTATCAGTCAATAAAATTTGATTTACTTGCTGGCCATATCAAATGTTTGAGCATAATTATTCGCCTCAGTCAAATTGCTATGCTCGTTGCCTTAACTGTGTCAATAGCCGCATTTATGAGTTTGGCACTCGCTCGAAACAAAAAAAAAATCCAAACAACCATTTGCCAAATTCAAATTGATTGAAAATCTTGTCATGCTTCAGTCAAAAAATCAACAGCAAACCAACAAAAATAAAAAACCTCCATAAAAATATAATCAAAATTTGCATAGGGCTGTGAATGAATGCTGGCATGTAAAAAACGAAAAAATTAATCATATAAATAAATTGTACAATAGACTCGATATGGTTTTTGGCCAAACTAAATCTGTATGGCCAACACCTGAGGTTATTTACGATTTCTTTTGTGTGTGCAAACACTTGCTTTGCTTTTAATTGCCGGCTTGCTTATATAAGTTAAATGATCTGCATATGGATAAGTCTTTATACAATCATATCACGAATTTCACACATAATTTGTGTAAACACCTCAACACATTTTTTATGAGTTCATATTTTAAATAGTCTTTGCTTATTTGTCTAGAAAGTTTTCCACGTAAACTGATTCAACATGCAGGAAGTTTTAATCAATTGTCGTCGTCATCAGTTATAAGAAAAAACATTTGCTCATTTTTTACTTGGGAAAAGCTAATCGAAAGATAAGAATTTTAGGTAGACTGCTTGGTTCCGATCTGTATTCTAATATATACAGACATATTGTTTACCTGCCCACAACACTTACGAGTCATCCAAAAATGTAGTAGTCAAGTTTATTTAAAGTGTGACTAATTTATAAAGAACAAAATTGCAAATTTATTGCAGCAATTCATCAACAGGAAATTTATGGCAGTAAACAATAGATTTTTTTTATTAGATTAGAAATTATCATATTTATTTGGCGTTTTAAGGCAGCAAGAATATTTTTATAATTCTATATTATTTATTTATTTTATTTCTCTCTGCTAATTTATAAAACCTTGAACGAGTTTTTATACCTGCTACAAGTTCATTTTTTAATCAAATATTAGCATATTTTTTATATATCTATATTTATTTTAGTATGCTTAATTAATAATTAATACTTAATTTTATTTTATTTTTACTAAGTTATTCGCTTTCAGCACTTCTATAGAATGTCGAATATTTAACTGCCACTTTCCGTACTTTTCATACCAAATCCGAATTCCTATTTCATATGTTGAAAATATTTGTAAACTCTTATTTTATTTTATTTATATATTTATTTTTTTTTTTGGGCCTGCCCTTCAAAGTTACTGGCCATGCTGGCTGTGGCTTTGGCTGTGGCTTTGTCTGGCCCGCATTTAATTTAGCAAATGGCCATTGGGTGCAGCGTCAGGAGTTATGAAAGACAAGAACCTTGGGGCACGCGATGCCTGTTGTTCTTATTGTTGTTGTTGTTCTTGTTGTTTTTTGGGGGTGTGGCCAAATTGCAGCAGAGAATGGCTTTGCCAACAATTGTGCAACTAATTCCCTTTGGGATTGGGCGTAACCACGCAAATGGGCGTATGTGTAATCTGTACCCGGATGAGATGGTCAAGATCTCTGTTGCTGTTGCTGTTGCTGCTGCAGCTATTTTTTGCTATTTGCCATTTGCTGTGCCTGTTTGCTGATTTTTGTTCACACATTAAGCAAGCGTCGACACACATAATTTCATGTTGTCCGGTAATTGTTCTGTAAATGCACCAATAATTACTTTCAATGCGCCAATAAAAAGAAAAAGAAGAGAAAAAAACTAAAAAACTAGAAAATAAAACGCAGAAAGCGCCAATGCCAAAGCCAAGACAGATAGAAGACAGCAAACAGCAGTTGGCTGCGTTGAATCTGCGTCAATCAGTGGCATTGGTGCACGCAGCAGGAGCTGAGCTGCACTTGCAACTCAGCCTAAAGCTGCTGCAGCCAGCCAGCATTTGATCAATCAGGCGCTCGGCCATGGCAATCAACGGCTTGAAAACTGAAAGCACACCGGTGAAAAGTAGGTGACCAGCCAAAGCAGACGACGCCAATGCAACGGCGATGTCATCATCTTTATAATCATTACACTCAAAAAAAAGAAGAAAATATAATAAAAAACAAGCGTCTTTTTTTTAGTTTTTAATATTTTTAGAGAAATAGTTATAAATTAGTGTTATTACTGCGATTTAGTTGAGCATTTGAGAGGCTATCATCAAAACTGTTTCTTGTACGTAACAGAGAATTTTAGCCTGATTTAGTTTTTCTATATCTTCATAGCCTAGATATATAGTACTGTTTCAGAGAATTCTAGTAGTTTTCAGTTTTTCTATATCTTTCTAGCTCAGTTATGTTTCTCTAGAAAAGTACACCTACTTTTGGCTAAGCCGAAGAAGATTCCTCCTTAGACTAACCCAGTTTAGCTGGGCGGCTTCTTAGTCTAAATTATCCTATTAAGAGAACTCTGATTGTTCCTAGTCTGTGCTTCCCCATGCATTTTACTTGCTTTATTCGCTTTGGATTACAGCTTCCTAAAATACAGCTAATGCCTTTGTCCAGCTTGTAGACGCAATGACTCTGCCTTTTTTAAGTTCTTAGCGTGTTTTGTATTCTGATCCTATTAGGCAACTTTCTCTCTCGCTCTCTCTAAATTACCAAAACTTTGTTAAAAGTAGAAACGTTTTATTATTTGAAGTATTTTTACTTTACACAAATATTTGGTTTTTTTCTTATATACTAGAAAAGTTTTCATTTAAGCTTTTTTTAGCCATCTTTTTCTACGAGTGCAGTTTTGATGCGATTCGTGGCTGGCAATCAAGTTGACCGGCTGCTGGCTGCTGGCTGCTGGCCTAAACGAAATCGTTTGCTGACTTTCAATGCAAGCCACCGTCACTCACTCAAAAATGTTCTATGGTCGTTGGCATCTGCTTCTTTCTCTTTTCTTTTTTCTTTTTTATCTCTCCTTTTTTTTCTTTTCTTTTTCTTTTTCTTTTTACTTTTTTATCTCTTTTTTTTTTTGCTTTAGTCCCGTCCATAAACAACTTTTACTGCGTAGTGCGGTAGTCGGTGGCCTCAACGCTTACTTTTCTTTATAACTTACTTTAATTACAATTGCAACTTGGCCTTCTTCTTGCAGATCGATGACGCGGCTATTCAGGTGTATAAGGATGGTGACTTTGGCGCCTATCTGGATCTGGAGTCATCGCTGGCCGAGCAGACCGAGGAAATCGAGGGCCTACAGGACGGGTAAGTGCAAAACCGAGTCGCGCGCCCACAGCAACTAATGAGCCAAGACACACTCGAAGTAGACAGATAAATGGTTAAGTTGCTGCCCACACACACAAGCACACACACACACACACACACACACACACACACACACTTGCTGCAGCTGTGCTGCACTTTGAACAATCCACCCACGATTTAATTGGAAAAGCTGCAAATGATTTATTGTTATCGCAAAAAATTGTCAGCGATTTTCACTTTTGTGCAGCGTTTACCTTGAACCCATTTTCTTTTGGCGTTGCAGGAAATGCAGCAGCAGCAGCGGCTCTGGGTTTCTGGGGCAGCTGCTCGTGGGTGGCTGCGCCTGTTTAGCCTTTCACCACACACACACACACACAGCGCTGCAGCGCTGCCTTTTCCATTGGCTAATAAAGATATTTGCCAGGCCAGGCGGCTGTCGGACTCCAGCCATAAAAAATGTCGCTATCTGTGGCACAGGAAACTGTTGCTGCTGCTGCTGCTGCGGCTGTGGCAGCAATGACTGCCTGACTACCTGCCTGAGTACCTCGCGAACTGGCTGACTCTGCCTGGCAGTTGCTACTCACTGGCCAGAAATTTGCATTTTGCATGCCTCCGCAGCTTGTCGTCTCGTACGTGCAACTTGTTGCAATTTTCTGCCGTTTTTTTTCTTATTTTTTTTTGGCTGCAACTTGCATTTCATTTGCATTTGCAGCCACAAAGGAAAAATAAATGAGAGCAACCAAAGCTTAAATATAAACGTAGGCAAAGCCATTTTGGCATCGTTATATGAAAAAATCATATATAAAAAATAATTTTTTTTTATTTTTTTGAGCTTAGCTTTTCTCATAACTGGGCCCAGACATGAGATGCTTGTCTGGCAGCCACATTGGAATGTTCTGCTCTAATCTTTTTGGCATGCTGAGAACGTTAAGAGCCTGTTGGCCAACATCAAGTGGGTAGCAGCAGACGTAGCAGCCACTCCTAACTGATTGTCTTAGCCATGCACAGTTTTTCTACTTTTATTTATTGTGTCATAAAACAAAGTATTAGAATAAGAGTCAACTGAAAATAGAAGTGGTTGCTGCGAAAGAACATAATCAAATGCAAAAAAGTATTAGAAAATGAGAGTGGCTAAAATGGCAAGTGAATAAAGTTAGCAGAAATATTACAAATTGGCTTAGAAAAATGCAACTGAGATGAGAAAAATGACAAGTGCAAAAGAATATTTAAATATCTAAGTTTTATGAGAGAGAATTAAAATAAAGTTGTCTCCTTTCCGTGAATACTTGGAGTACTTTAAAGCGTATCTTTTGGCTGATCAGCGGTTGACCAAGAAACGTGATGTCAGTCTAAAAGTAACTGGGGAACGCGCCAGGCCAAAAGCCAAGCCAAGAAGCTGCCTGAGAGCCTGCCGAGTGGACGTGGTTTCGATGCAGGCAGTGCTCAAATAATGGGATTAATATAAATAAAGAGTGTAATACAAAGAATCTGACAGGGACAGGGACAGGGACGAGCTGATGCGGTGTCTATTTCTGACTTTCACTAGGTGAAGCAGTTGCAACTGTTGCAACTGTTGCAGGGATCTTTAAGCATTATAAAATTACAAAGTAAATGTCGCCGTTGCTGTGGCAGGCAGTGCAAATTGTTGGCAGTTAACATTAGTGGCGCCAATGACTGTGCTTGGCTAGAAATGGAGTGGAGTCGCTGTTGGATGTGGTCTCGTCTGGCCTGGTCTGGTCTGGTCTGCAGCCACTAATCATGCTTATCGCATTAGTCATGGAAGCGCGCTCGCATGCAAATCATTTGCCTCAGTTCGCATCAAAATTCCACAGCAGGCACGGCACGAGACGCACTCGCCTGGGTCGATGGCTTGATGGTTTGATGGCTCGTTGTTGCCTTGTCAATCTGCAACGGAGCTAACAGTTGTGTGTGTGCGTGTGTGTGTGTGCACCTTGAGTCGAATTGCGTTTGAGTGTTGAGCACATTTCATTATAAATTCTCAACTCGACTGTTGTTCGCCCATTTTGCTTCATAGTCCATTTTCAATTATCTGCGTCGTTTGTTATTACTTTTATTATGGCCAACAGCAGTTGGCCAGCAAACAAACAGCGGGTAATCAATGTTCTTAACTGGTCAATGAACCACACCACATCTCCCATTGTGTTTTTTACTCTTGCTTTTGTTGCGCCTTTCTGCTTGGGTTTGGGTTTGGGTTTGGCTGCTTTTCTTCTTCTTCTTCTTCTTCGTTCTATTGTGATTTGTTTTGTTGCCCATTGCTAATGAAATTACACACAAAATTAATAACAATTTATCTCGACTACTACTCTCTGTCTCTCTCTCTCTAATCATGTCTCTCTCTTTCGCTCTTTCTCACTTGCAGTCGCAAAAACTCTTTGGTCGTTCGCACACAGCTGAGTGTTCGGGTTCATGCGATTATTGGTAAGTGCGGAGAGTCCGTGACTTGGACTTGGAGAGATCGGCTAATCGGCGAAATAAAATCTCATATTGCGCATACGCCTCATTGACCCCATTAAAAAAATTGTGTGTGTCTGCTTGCAGAGAAACTACTCTCGTCGGAGGGCAGCGATCTGCGTCGAGCTTTGTTCTCGCTCAAGCAGGTGTTCCAAGAGGACAAGGATCTGGTGCACGCCTTTGTCGCCATGGGCGGTCTCAATTGTCTGGTGCGCGTCGGCAATTGCTCCGATCAAAACTATCAAAACTATATACTCCGCGCCCTCGGACAGGTGAGTGAACCACAACAACAACAACAACAACAATTGCTGATCACTGATCTGTGATCTGTGATCTGGTGCTCACAACAAATCATTGCTAATCATGTCTTTGGACGCGACAGGTCATGCTCTATGTGGATGGAATGAATGGCGTTATGAAGCATCAGCCCACCATGGAGTGGCTCTACTCATTGATCGCATCCAGTTACAGATCGGTGGTCAAAACAGCTCTAAAATTGCTGCTCGTCTTTGTCGAATATGCCGAGTCCAATTTCTATGTGCTGGTGAGCGCTATTCATGCGGTGGATGAGGCGCAGGGCACATTGCCCTGGTCAAATATAATGAGGTAAGTGTTCGGGAAATGGAACTGTCGGAAACTAGAAATCTCTGCTCATATTTTTGCAAGCTTGTAGCACACCTATCGAATAACTACTGTACTCACTTGGACTTTAATAATTCCCTTTTGCTTTTCAGACTGCTTAAGGATTACGACAATGCGGATGCGGAGCTGGTCATCTATGCCACCTCGTTGATCAACAAAACACTGGCGGGGCTGAACGATCAGGATAGTTTCTATGATGAGAGCGATCTGCTGGAGCAGCAGGGCATGGATACGGTTATACAGCGCTACATGTCCAAGCCGGGCACCGATCTCGATCTGCTCGACCAGCTGCAGCTCTACGAGGCGGTGCTAAAGTAAGCAGCCAATAAATAAGCTATAAAAAACTATTATAAATAACTGCATTTTTTTGTAGATTCGAGGATGGCGAATCGGATGGGCAGCGTCTGCCACAGAATTCGATGCGAAAGACTCAACGCCATCGTCCGGGCAGCAATACGACGGAGCGACGCAAATCGCGACGCCACAGCACGGATAATAGTCCAGCGCCGTTGACCAAGGTGCTGCCCACAGCGGTGCTGCGGACGACACCGACACAGGCCACACTCGATGAGGACGACAGCTCCGGCTCCACCAACTCCACGGAGTTTAGCAGCGGCATATTTCAGGAGAAGAAACGTAAGCTTCCAAAATGACTGTCAAACTGTGTAGGAGTAGAGCTAATCCTACTTTCTCAACTTGCAGCACGCGATGGCGCTGGTGTCACGCCGGGATTGCGACGACGTCGGGAGCGTGCCGAGCGGCACAAGAGTTTCCTCAAGGAGCAGGGCGAGGCGGCTGCGAATCGCATCTTTGCCGCACGCGAACTGCGTGAAAATTACGGTAAGTTTTTGTTGTTGCCACATGAGGAAATTTTGCTTTTTTTATGCCGCCGCCGGCTGCTTTTGAACACCGAAACTAACTAACTGATTCTCTCTCCATGCTAAACGCTGTGTGTGTGTTTATCTTGATCTTGATCTGTGTTGTCTCATTGTCACCTGCTGATCATGCCTAACCCAAATGTCACCCATCAAGGCCAAATTGTAACCGCCATTCCTGCAACCATTCAAAGTGGCGACAGTCCGCCGCAATCATTGCAAATTGAGCTGCCGCTGCCGCTGCCGCCGCCGCCGCCGCCGCCGCCGCCGCCGCAAACGCCGCCCACAACTACGCCTACAATTACGCCCTGCAACATCAACAGCAATACCAACAACAACAGCAACAACAATAGCAGCAGCAACAACCAGAACAACAACAACAGCAACAATCACATTGACACGCCCAACAACAGTTTGCTGCTGAGCCCCACTAAGCAGCTGCTAAGTGGCATCAATAGCATCTCCATCATCAACAACAGCTTCGACAAGGCGAACAACAACAACTACATCAACAACAACAACACCAACAACACCAACAACCAGAATGAGTTCCTCACCAAAAAGAATCTGTTTCGGGAGCGCAACGCAACTGTGATCAATGGCATCATGAAGAACATTGTGCAACAGACAACGGACAGTGCCTACAAAAAGTATGAGAACGATGCGAATCGCTTGAACAACTACTACACACAGCTCAGCCAGTCGCCCAAGCATCAGCCAATCGCCGCCCAGGATGTGCTCAGCCCCAAGAAGACACTCAATGGAAATGGAAATGGTTTCGAGTTTGTGCCTGAGAGTTCAACGCCTCTAAAATTGGATGTGCTGCCAGCGCCAGAGCCACTGAGTCCCATACACAAGCCAGTGCCTGTGCCTGTGGCAACACTAGCACCGCCGCCGCCACCTCCACCTCCGCCACCACCACCACCACCAGCTAACTGGTGGCACTTTCCCCCAGCCAATACCAGCATACAGCCAAATGCAGCTAGAACCCTAACCAGTACTAACCCAGAACAGTTGCCTCAACTGCAATCTATGGATTCAACAGGTAGGTTTTTCTTTGGCTTATTGCAACAAATTGTTGCATGCTTTCAGGCGCTGCCGCAAAATCCATCATTTTACACGTCGCCGCTGCAATCTTTTCTGTGTGATAAAACAAAATATAAATAAATATAAATTATTCGTTTAATAATTGACATTATTTTTGCACAGATCTGGAGGATAAGGAAATGCTAATGCAACTGAAACGTGATCATACCGTCAAGGATCTAACACAGAAGCTGAGCAATCTGCCCAGCAGTCCCACACAGGAGGCGGCAAATCGCGCCATCGTCGGCGACATGTCCGGCCTCATCTCAAAAGCCAAAGAGGGACTTGCCAAGAGCAAGAGCAAGGGTGAAATTTCACGGTAAGTTCAGCAAAAGAGGGTGTAAAGGAGGGGGGGGGGGATATCGATTTATAATCTAAACCACTTTTTGTGTATGCAAAGTAGAGATCCACAGAAGAACCTTGACCAACCCGGATTACGTCATCCGCCTAATCAGCAATTATCAGCAATTATTTTCTAATTGGCATTTTTTTTTTTTTTTTACTCTGTTCCCACAAAGATAAGTGTAGATTGGGGCTTATGCAAGTTTTTACTACTGTTATCAGTTCGCAAAAAAATTAGTATTTTGTATAAGAAAACATAAATATTTAGCTACTGTGCATAATTTTAAAAACAAAAACATTTATTATTTATTTATCTTATTCTGGCAGTTTTTAAGTTTGTTTGCCTTTTGTTGCTAGCTCTAATTTTGCAGTGTATTTTCATGTTGAGTGTTTTTATAATCTTTCAGCTTAAGAGTGCTTAAAGATTTTTTTTAACTGATAAATGTAATTTTTTTTTTAAATATTTGATTATTTTTTATATATACATAAATTTTTTTTATAAAGATTTTATCTTTTTATATATATATAATTTTTTTTTTTTTTAGCATGATTTGAACTTTTTATATATTTACAATTGTTTTTTTTAGAATGATTTGATTAATTTTAGAAAGATTTCATTTTTTTTTTGATTTTTTTTTTATTAGATAGATTTGAATTTTTTTTTTTTTTGTTTAGAGCTGATTATAAAAATGATAGATTTTTTTTTGTCTTTGCGTCTTTAAGCGGATTTTATTTATAAAGTCAAATTTTAACAGTTGAAGAGATCTAAGCATATTTGGGCGCATACTTCTCATAGGTGGCAATGTAGGCAGCCTTGGCGGCATCCTGGGATGTGCCCTTGTGCTTGTTCCATGCGCTCCACTTGGCCTTGCCCTTCAGATCGAGTGCACCGGGCTCAGCGGTGGTGTTGTCACCAACTGTGGCCTGCTTGAAGAGACCGTAGAATTCCAAGAACTCATCGTTCGTTGGGGTCTTGGTGAAGTTCTTGGCTTTCTCGGCGGCGGTGGTGAACTGCTCAAATCGCAAAGATTCGCATTAGAAACGAATATCCATTGGGAAACACAATTTGTGGAATACTTACATCCATGTTGTCAAATGCTTCAAGTGCTAATGAATGCGAATTGTTTAACAAACAAGTCTTTTTATACAAAAATCGTTAGCTGATAGCAATTTATGGCAATATTCCTTGTATATAGATATAGATTTGGTCAGCACGATTAAATATGTCAATGCGAAAACTTCCACGGCGGCAAAATATAAAACACACAATTTTAATTACTATTAGTAATAATATACAAAAATATCAAAGGCCTTGCACTTTCAGTTTATCAGCTGACTAAGCAGCTCATTTTATGGGCCAACTTTTTTTTTTTATTATTGTTAACAATGCTACAATGTTTTTTATGGTATTTTGGCCCAATTTATGTGTAGAGGGGAGCGTATTTCTCGTAGAGCGCAATGTAGGCGGCCTTGGCGGCATCCGTGGACAGACCCTTGCGGCTCAGCCAGGCATCGTATTTGGCGGCGCCCTCCTCATCGGCGGGTTTCTCGATGTTCACATCGCCGGTGTGCACCTGCTTGTAGAGGCCATAGAACTCCAAATAGACGGCATTTGGTGGCTTGGTGCTGAAGATCTTTGAATTTTCGCAAATTGCCTCGAACTGCAAAGTCAATAAATATGTTTATCAATAAATGAAACTGTTCCATTTCCAATTCCAATTGCAATTCGAGTGCGATTCACTTACATCCATATTGCTAGCGGTTTATAGAAAGACTATGATTTGTTGGCCACAAATCGGGCCTTTTTATAGTCGCTGCACGGTCAGTATATTTAAATATTATCATTTCACAACGTAGCCAAAAAAAAAAAACATAGGCGGCCTTTAAAATTTATGAATGTCATTTTATGCAATGCAATATTTCAATATACCTTTCAATTGCGCCCAGTTATCTTGGTGTATTTTTAACAAAAAAGTTACTTTTTTAATTGCTGTTGTTTTGAATTTGTTTTTTGCTGCCATGCAAAAATTGTGATAAAATTTATGGGGGCAACTTCAATGATGCAATCGAATAATCGCGACTATTGAAAACTCTGATAATCATTATTTTGCACTTTGCACTTTGCACTTTCTCACAGCTCTTCGAGCGTCGATCAGGAACTGAAAAAGGCTGAGCCGAAGAAATCGGAGAACGAACTACACTGGGAGGAATTGGTGCGCAATATGTCGCGACCTTTGAACTTGTGTGATCTTGACTTTACCGATCTGCATTCGGATGACGAGAAGGATGTGTTGGCGCCACGCGGCCTTGGCGCTGGCATACCACCACCACCGCCACCCTTTGGTGGTGGCATGGTGTTGCCACCGCCGATGATGCCACCCTGCCTGGCACCGCCGCCCATGTTCAGCTACGGCGGCTACGGCGCCGGCAGTCTGACAAACAGTGTAAACAGCTCGCTGAACGGCTCGGTGAATGGGGATCTGGCCAATGGCAACAACACCATCAAAAAGAACAAAAAGACGGTGAGTAAAAAAAATCCACAATTTTAGTTTGTTTATAGAAATCGAACTTAATAAATCTCGCAGGTTAAACTCTTCTGGAAGGAGGTGCGCGAGGACATGATTCCACAGGTGGTGGGTAAGACAATTTGGGATGAGCTGCCCAATGCGAATGTGGATACCCAGAAGCTGGAGCATCTCTTTGAGTCGCGGGCCAAAGACTTGATGACCAAGGTGCGTATTTTGCAAGTGCAATTGCATTAGGGGTATTCCCGCAAGTGTGTATTTTCTTTGCATTAATTGGCGCGAGGTTATCGAATTTCTTAACGATATGTCTCAAAAAAAAAAAAAAAAGTCTTTTTTTAAGTGTAGTTTAAATGTTTGCATAACATATAAATTGATTTTTTTGCGAATGATATTTGTATTCTTTTCCCATTTATTTCTGGACATGTTTAATAATTTTCTATATGTCAACGGTCTGTTTGCGGATATATCTACAAATACAAAAATACGAAAATACAAATACAAAATAAATGTTGTGCTAAAACCAAAAACCAAAAACCAAAAACCAAAAATATCAAAAATACTCAAAAATTAAAAACCAAAAAATAATAATACAAATAAAATGTTTCCAAATGTTTTAGGAGGTGAGTGCCAAATGTTATGTTTATACACTTATTACTCGCTCTCTCTCTCTCTCACACACACTCGCACACTCGCACACACACGCATATGTATTTTTATACACACACACACTTGAAATCGGAAATATAATTTGTAGTTTAGTTTTTCTGTTGTGCTGTTTTTTTTTTTGCCACCATTAGACACATTGTGTACACGCCCCCTTTATTATTCCCCACATGAAACATTTACAACACCCCCCGCAACCCCCTTGTATAAGATTTTTCTAACTGTGATTTGCCTTGCAGAAACAACAAGAATTGAACAAGAGCAAAGAGATCATCGTCCTGGACCACAAGCGTTCCAATGCGATAAATATTGCAATGACTAAGCTGCCGCCGCCGCGGGCCATCAAGGCGGCCATTTTGAAGATGGATGCCACTGTGGTCACCAGGGAGGGCATTGACAAGCTGCTGAATATGCTGCCCACGGATGAGGAGCGCGGCAAGATTCAGGAGGCACAATTGACGAATCCAGACTTGCCGCTTGGCAGTGCCGAGCAATTTCTGCTCACCTTAGCCACAATCTCGGAGCTGGGCGCTCGTCTCAAGCTCTGGGCCTTCCGGCTGGACTTTGACAACTGCGAGGTAAGCTCAATTGGAGTATTCTCAAGATCCTCAAGTAACCCTCGCTTTTTTTTTTAACCAACTGCAGAAAGAGATTGCCGAACCGCTGATGGATCTCAAGCAAGGCATTGAGATCCTGCGTCAGAATCGCACCTTCCGCTGCATACTCTCCACGCTGCTCTCCGTGGGCATCTTCCTCAACGGGGCTCCTGTGAAGGGCTTCCAGATCGAGTATCTGGCCAAGGTGCCCGAGGTGAAGGATACGGTGCACAAGCACTCGCTGCTGCATCATCTCTGCCACATGGTCATGGAGACGAGCAGTGACACCAGTGATTTGTACTCGGAAATCGGTCCCATTACGCGTGCCTCCAAAGCGGACTTCACAGATCTCGCACAGAATCTCAATCAGCTGGAGGCGGAATGCAAGGCCTCCTGGGATCGCTTGAAGCTAATAGCCAAGCACGAATGTGCACCCAAACTGGTCGACTTCCTGGCCGACTGTGCCGAGCGCATCATCAGTCTGCAGATTGTCCATCGGCGTGTGATGAATCGCTATCGGAAGTTTCTGCTGTGGCTGGGCATGCCCCAGCACAGTGTCGCCGAGTCGCGTCCCAATGAGTTCTGTCGCACACTCTCCGAGTTTGCGCTGGAGTATCGCACGACGCGGGAGCGTGTCCAGCAGCAGCTGGAGAAGAAGGCCAATCATCGCGAGCGCAACAAGACACGCGGCAAACTGATCATTGACATGGCCAAATTCAAGACCAAAGAGGATGTCGCCGATGCAGAGCTGAAGTGAGTGCACAACTTGATTAGCTACTAAATTGATAATCTATCTCCAACTGATCCACAGACAACTGCTGGGCACTCCGACACCGGATCAAACGGATGGCACCCTCACCTGGCGTCGCCGTCGCGCCGAGCAGCTGCGCTCGCCGATCGCTCGTCAGAGCGAGGAGCAGTTCATCGATGGCGACGATGAAATACTCGAATCTCTCGTCAAGACCGTCACCAAGACGGCTGGAACGAGAACCACGCCCAGGGAGCGAAAGCGTACGCGTCACGCGGATCGCAAATCCTGTAAGTTGTTGTCGCTGCTGTTGTCCTCCGAACAGGCAACACACGTCTTGGTTGGCCAATCTCAATTTTAACGAAGCTGTTGGTTTATCTTTTGGAACACACACAAACACACAGCAAGCTATGTTTAGTACCATATTAGCTGGCCACACACAAACACACACACACACACACACACACACACACTCAAGCAAATTTGAGGCTACGTAAAAATGAAAATTATCTAAAAAAAAAAAAAGAAAACCCAAAAAAAAACGCTAATTGAAAGTATTTTTTTCCCCTACTCAAAACTTGACCTTATCCATTGGCTTTTGGCACTTTTCCGTTTTGGCTAGCTTAGAAATTGGTTGCCAATATTGGTTTTATTTTAATTTTGTGTTTTCTTACCATTAACGCACCTACCAACAAAATACCAACCAATCAATCAACCAATCAATCAATCAAATACCGAAGTGAAGCGCAGCCGAACGCGCGAGGGATTCACAGTTGAAAGAGCACCGTCGCCATAGAAAACGCAAACGTTACCAAAAAAAAAAAAAAAAAGAAACGCTTTTTAACTGAAGAACAAGCAAAACCGTTTCTTTCCTTTTTAGGCTTACACTGTTTTTGGTTAGTGTTCCATTTGAGTTGCACATAAAATGCAACCTTTTTTGATTTTTGTTCTAGTTTATTTTTTGTTGAGTTACTTTTTGTGTTTTGTCCCGAGTTCCATTTGCTTTCATCCAATTCGAGAAACTGCCTAAATACGAAATTCTCAACTGGATGTTTGTTTTTTTTTTGCGCCACTCGTTGCATGCTCCTAACTCAAGTTTTCCAAAAATAAAAAAAAAACAAAAAAAAACATCGCATGATAAACGCACAAAAAATTTAATTTAATAATTTAAGCAAGTTTTAGAATAAGTTGAAATCACAATTTTTTTTTTTTGATTTTTGATGATTTTTGTGTGTGTTTTTGCAGTGCGTCGAACGCTGAAGAACGGTCTCACCGATGAGGAGAAACAGCACGTGGCTGCCCTAATACAAACCTATTAATGCTAAGACAGGCCCAATTCAAATCCCAAACTCCCCTCCCCCCTCCCCCAGTGACGTCACAAGTCGGGCTATGCGTGCACGGACTGAAATTGGCGATCTCAAGTGCAGCGCAGAACAGAGCAGAAACTGAAACTGAAAATGTGGAACCGAATCTCTTCCCAAAAAAAAAAAAAATCTGATAACGACAAAAAGTCCCTTCAAAGTTCTCTTATTTTATTTCTGTTATTCGATATTTTCGTTTTTTTTACTTTATCTAAGTATTAAAATTAAACATATATTTTATATTTTTATTGTAACATCAAATGTATTAATAGCCAAACAAATTAAATCTATATAAATATTTTTAGAATTTGAAATCAAGCAACAATTGAACAATTTGTACCGATCTGCGAACTTACGAAATTAACTTAAACAACTTAATTATAACTTAGCCTTAAATTAATAACGAAAATAAATAAAAATAATACATACATATTTATTAAATTAAGTCAAGTTGTCTACTTAAATCCATTTGTGCACGGCTGCTGCACATAATCCAGGCAGAAGCCACGATTGTCAATATCATTTGGAGCCTCGATGCCATCCGTGTGGAAGAACAAGCGAAATGGACGAACGCTGGCTGTGAACAGAATGATATATATATATATATACAGATAGTTCAGTTATTGCTTACTTTGCACCGTTTTGGCCAACATGCCCGCCTCGGCGCTGAAGGTGCCGCCACAGACGCGATCCTCGCAGTTGGGCAGCGGTGGAATGCGATCGGCGGAGCGTATGCAGCCAATGAGTAGCCAATCGCTGACGCAGCCGGTGGTTGCCGCTGCACCAGTGGCACCACCGCCACCCACAATGGTGGGCACTGGATTATTCGAGTTGCCCGATATGGTAAATGCACGCGAACGATTATTCTCGAGATCGGGGCACGCATTATACTGTATGCCACAGAAGTTGCGCTCGTTGCGTATGCAAATGCTGTAGTCCTGATTCGATAGCTGTCTGCCCCCGACCGTGTTGTAGTTGAAACTGCGAACGCGTCCACTGATCGCCGTGTAGAACTGGAGGCAGCCCTGATCCGCTCGACTGATGCTGCCACAATGGATTTGTGTGACTCGCACGCGCCACAAACGCGGAAAACTGGCGCTTGTTATTACGGACAACACAATCGGATTGCTCTGACCAAGCCCAGCATCGATGTACACTAGTAAATGAAAGATGATTAAGCAAAGATCATTGATAGCTTCATAGGTCACTCACTGTGATCGCCTGTGGAACTGCCGCATATGATGGGTGTGGGACTGCCGCCGGAGATCAGCAGCTGATCCTGATTGCACAAATGATTGGCTGCTTCTGGCGGCGCTATTGAAAACATATCCAAGTCCAAGCGCAGCTGACAAATGTCCGGATGCAGCTTCTGTACGGTCACCTGACAACTGCCTGTGCCATCGTAGACATCCGGATGATTGGGATTCACAAAGTACGTCGAGTTCTCCCGAATAATTCCGCCGCAAGTTTGAAGAACTGGAAAAGTGTTTTTAATTAGTAAATTGTTAAAATTCTTTAACATTAATTTTGGTATTTGCTATGGACTATGGACTATGGCGCTGGGAAGAGACACCAGTACTCAGACAGGCCAAGAGCATGGAACGAAGCGGCAGATGAGCAGGCTAGAAAGGAGACTGTGGAGCTGGGAAGAGACACCAGTACTCAGACAGGCCAAGAGCATGGAACGAAGCGGCAGATGAGCAGGCTAGAAAGGAGACTGTGGAGCTGGGAGGAGACACCAGGACTCCGACAGGCCAAATGTCTTTTTGGCGGCTATAATCATAAAAGCAAGTAATATCCAGGGTTAGGAAAAGGCTTAGGATAATTGTTGGTCTACAGACCGGACAATGTAGACGAAGAAGCCACCTATCCAACCTGGGTATTTATAGTAACAATCAGTGTAGGTGTTGTGAAGAAGAGTCGTCGACTCACATCCTAACAGATTGTATCCCCTCATCCAGGAAAAGATACAGTATCCTAGGAATGTTGAGATTGTCAATGACATAGAAGCCGTCAACCCATCAAAGATTCTGGCATTCGTGCAGGAACTGGGGGTTGGTGGAGGAGCTATAAATTCAGAAGGGGCACAATAGATCTAATAGGCCGCAGTGAAGAACCCCCAATTTATATACAAGACTTGTTTATTGTTATTATTATCTGTATAAACAGAAGCTAAACTAGCGAAACTATTTCAACTTTTCTACACTTTTTTTATCTGCAACTGACGATTTTCACATTTGTCAACAATTTTTGTTTGTCTGCTGTTTATAAAGCTATAAAAAAACACTTAAGATTTTATAATTATGGCTTTAAGTCAAGGTTGAATGCAAATGTTTTGCTTGAATTCACACATACAAAATTTAAGTTTTTGAATAAACAAAAACTTTAGAGAAATTCTCAATACATGAAATAATTGTTTGGTTTGTAGAACTGAGAATTTCCCTTGCTCAATTAGCTAAAATAATCTGATTGTTTGCAACAAATTCGCACAACTTACACACGCAACAGACGCCATAGCCACCGCCGCAGGGTCCAGCGGGAATACCTTTCCGGAGTAGGCAATCCTTGCTGGGAATGCAGTTGCCCTGCTCGCCGGAGGGCGCTGAGCAGCTGCTTGGTCCGATGGGCACCAGGGTGAAAATGGGTAGAACTGCGAAAGGTGAAATCAGCGCTTGAAATGGGATCAAAATCGGAAAAAGCCACACCCACACTTGGATTCACGTAGACGCGGCGCCGGCGCCAACCACTTGTTGCCAAAGATCAGTTGTCGCCAGTTGTTCATATACGAATTTTCGGGCACTTTTCCAGCTGCCAGGACGAAGAGGCAACAACACATCGAGAATCCGCTTAGCTGCAGCTGTGATTTGCCCATTTAAAGTTTTTTTTTTTTATGTTTTCCTCACGTATCACTTTTTAGTTCCGGTTTTTTTTTTTTTTTGGATCTGGAGATGTGCACGCATTGCCACCTGGAACTGTTATGGCTGGCAGCCGTCGAGAGGCGACAATTTATTCGGCTTGTTGTGGCAACAAGTTTAATGACCGCAATTTGCTGCGCTTTTGCGCTTTTTAGTTGAACAAAAATAATAATGAGAAAAAAAAGACGTGTAAATTTAGCTAAATATTAATTGCAATAACAAAACGCAGCAGCTGCAACAATTAGATGCGCCACAATCAAGCAGCCAAATGCTAACAGCTTTAATCCAAAAACAAATTCAGTTCACGAAGGGATGGTGGTGGGGGGGGGGGAGTCTGTGTGCGGTGATAGCCCTACGTAATACGTATATTTCACGCGTCGTCAATGTTTTTGTGGTGCTTCCTGTTGCGAATTTGTATTTCCACACCTGCCACATCGATTAAATGTTGGGCAAGGCCCCACAGAAATTCGAGCATGAAAGTGCTCACAATTTTGTAACAAAAGTTTTTTACCATTAATACTTATAATAATATTAATATAACATTTGCCTCTACTAATTTGATTAATATGCCCGGGAATTGGGTCAATGTTAGCGCTTGTTTTGGCTAATTTAATTTATTTATTTTGGAGGACATGCGACTTGGCTCAGATTGCATTTCGTAATAGTTATGTTTTAGTTTATTGGCTGTGGCGCTGTTTGGGCCAAAAACCATCCAAAAAAAAAAAACATCGCCAGCTGCGATAAGAATTTTCAAATTCTCATTTCAGGGTCAAAATTACTTTATCTTAATTTTTTTCTTGTGAATGGAAAAATGGAAAATTAAATTTTATTTATAAAAAAAAGTAAGAAACTTCCCCAAATAAATAAATGTGTGTATTTAATTATAAACATTGTATAAGTATTGAGGTAAATATTTGTTGAGGAATTTAAAAATTGGTTTAAAATTGGATAATTTAATTTTTATCAAGCGCATTCAAAAACAAAGTCTTTGGAAAGTCAAATTTTATCAGGAACAAGTCACGTTTTAAATTTTAATATGTAATTAATTACTTATTTATTTTATGAGCTTCAGCTATAATTAAAAAACATTGTAAAATATAGTTTTTATTAGTTAGTTTTTGGTGCTGGCTTATTGCACTCATATTTTTTGTTAGCCAACTCGCATTCTTTCACGCAGATTCTACCGGAATCGATGGCACAGATGGTGTTGTCCGGGCAGGTGTTGACTTGAGGATCTAAATCGGAGTCATGGCACGCCTGGAAGGTTGTGCGACTTGTGCAGACAAACAATTGTTCTCCATTGCAGCTTCTGCAATTGTCATCAGTTTCGCTGCAGACGGGAGTAGTAGTATCGCCCTCAAACGATCTCCAGCATGGATCCAAAAGATCGGTGCAGATTTTCCCCTTGCCACAGGAAAGAACGCCTCCATTTGGTATGGGCGCACCATTGACGCAAACCCTGTAATGGGTGGAGTTCGAACAGGCAACATTGTTCTCCATGCAACCGCCGCACACAGCAGAGGAGACTGTGGCCAACATCGCGCTGAAGGCCAGCATGAGGAACTGCAAAAAGTTGAGTGTGTTCAAGGAACGAATTTCTTAAGAAATGAGATATTCTTACCAGATTTGTGAGCCGAGGAGACTGCATCATTTTGGTTTCTTGTGATTGTATTGCTCGGGTGAAGAGCGTCAGACTGACTGATGGCAAGTTCCAGCGCATGCCCCACATTTATATCGTCCAACCAGCGGATAAATAAAAATGTGTAGTTGTTCCAAGAAATAATATAAGTAAACTAAAAATTTATGCTGGGATTAGACTTGTGCAAATAATTATGTTTACACCAACACTACGGAGACATAAATCTGGAACAGTAGCCGGCAAATTTATGGATGCTTTTGCATTGAAAGATAAACAAATCTTGGCTTCATAAAGATAATGCCAGTTAGAGTAAGTATTTAAAAGGCCTGAGAAGAAGATCGAGATTCTTCATTTACAAAACTGAAGATGTCGAAGATTGTTGGAGCTCTTTTGGGCGCACTTCTGCTGTGTGCATCCGCCGTCCACGTGGATGCCGTCTGCGGGGCATGTTTCACTTCGCACACCTGCATCAGTAAAACCAGATTCCAGCTTTGCTATAACGGTAAGTTCGACAACAATCATACTTTGGATGATCCCCAACCTTTTATGCTACAATTTAGGAGTCGCCAATCCGGAACACACATTCGACTGTCCGGCGTCAAAGCCTGTTTGCTCCATTTATGGTGACATTTGTGCATCTGAAGGTGCTCCAGTGGGCTGTGGGGATACTTCGAACTGTGCCCAATGCACAGACGGTGCAATGTACGCCTGTGATTCGCTAACCACATTTGGAAGATGCGATGAGGGTAAACTCTTGCCGGAGCGAAGTAGTTGCCCCCCAAATTGGTTCTGTAGCGTTTCCCGTGCTGCTGCTGGAAATCCATGTATTCCAACATGCAATCCGGAGACTGAGGACACATGCGATAGAGTCGACACCATTACAACATCACCACCATCACCAGGCGATGCGACTGCTTACTGTCAAAATATTAAAAAAGCCGGTCGATACGCAATTCCACATGATACAGTTTGCACCAGGTAAGCTTATTGGTATCCCATTTGTCACTTGGTTGAGATTAATGTGTATTGTTTCTTACAGCTTCATCAATTGCTTCTTTAGAAACAGTGCCTGGCAGGGCAACATAGTTAACTGTACAATAGAAAATCCATATTTCAATGCGGCCTCCTCATGTGGTAAGGTGAAACCAACTAAATCCGGTTGCTTGTAATTATCCTACTTGTAACATTTATCGTATTGTATAAATAATTTCAAATATATCAATATATCAAATAATGCTTGTCTCAATTAATTTTAGTTATTGTTATATCAATTTTAACTTTTATTGCAAATATATCTTTTTGCCATAAGCAGCGCTTGTCTCAATTAGTTTTACGTCTTTTTTTTATATTCTTTAAGCGCAAGATATGATAATGATAATAAGCAGTTGAGCAACTTCTACAAGACCACAAAAATTAAGTTACAAATAAACAAACACTTTGTCTATAAAAGAAATGTTTGCTTTGTTTATTGTTGCCTTTTCTCGGCTGCTTTTTAGGTTATCGCGTGCACACACCAGTGACACCAGCTAGGTTGTTGCATTGGCTAAATTGCCGACAGATAAAAAATGGAGCATACTTTAAGGGGTCTATTATTAATGCAAAAAAAAGGCTTGCAGATTTCAAGATGATGATTTAAAAATTAAGGGAATTAGGAATCCAAAACAGTCGTAAAAATATATGTCGAATGGGTCATATAGCTGCCATATATACTATAAATAATACGCTGATATTGCGGGTGATCAGAGCTGTGCACGCGCGACCTTCAACCGATTTGGTCCGATTTGAATTTTGTTAAAAAAAAACCTACCAAAAAACAAAAACTATCATATATTAAAACAATAGATAAAGTAAATCGTTTAATGCAGGAGCTTAAATAAAAATATACTTTACCTTATCTTAGGTAGACTAAATAAATAAATAAATAGAATTTGGTAAATTGTTATTCAACTGAAGCTCAAATTTCGGTAATTTTGTGTTTTTAGCTAAAAGATAGTCTATATATATATATAAATCGAGAGTGCTTAAAATTTAAATTTATTATATTTTACTATTACATTTTTAATATTAATTTTAATATTACATTCTCTCTTTTTTCATAATATTTTTTGATCATTTTTTGATTTATCAAGAAACATATAAAAACTGATTGAATAGGAAATTATTATTGATTTGTTGGTCAATGGTTGTTGGTGTCCGGCAACTGCTCAAGTGTATCATTATGATAAAAAATAGATAGATAGTTCTCCAAATGTTCTGCTCATTATCGCAGTGTTGGTTTTTTGTGTTTTTTGTGTTTTTTATGCTGCGATCATAAGACAAGCGGATGGCAGCCAAGTGAAAAGCCAAAGCAAATAAAATAATTAGCGTGCTCAAAAAAAAATAAATATATATATATTGTGATGAAGAGTAGATAAACATAGAAAATTTCACTGCTCAAAAGAACAGGGTTTATAACACAGCATTCGAGAGATTCGTGGACTTTAGTAGAGCCGAAACCTTGACAGTGATCAGAAGTCGGCATTGGGACAACTCCAAAATGGCTACAAAAACTACAAATTTTGCAACAATTTTAATTGTGGTGAGCAAATTTCAAAAGCAAATTGAAAGCAATATTAAAAATACACTTAAAAAAATAAATAGATTGCTTTGGCGGCGACTGTGGATCGTGTTCTGGCGGAGTGCAATGTGTGCCAGACAAACCAGGCTGCCTGCATCAATTCCACATCATTTCACTTGTGCTTTGGAGGTGCGTAACTGAATACTTTGGATGACCTTGAATAAAGGATGCAAATCATATCCTTATTTAGATACCAATCCTCACACGGGCACCGTTTACCATTGCCTCGATGGATTTGAGTGCACCGACAAGGCAGCGATTTGCCTGCAGAAGAATGCTCAGCGGCCTTCCAGCTGTGGTGACACCAGCAAGTGTGGTCTCTGCGGTGCCCATCGAAACTACAAGTTCGCCTGCCAAGCCAGACGCATTTTCCAAATGTGCTATGGGGCCGCACGGCCCACTGGACCCCTGGCCACGTGTCCGGAGAACACAGTTTGCGATGCCACCAGCGATCAGGTCTGTGTGCCTCCAACAGCCGGTAAACCGCTGACTTGTGATATAAACGATGATTTGGTGACCACACCCACCACGAGTCCCACGAGCCCCACACCCACTCCAACGCCCGAGTCGCCGACGACGGCGCAAAAGGTGTGCGAGCTGAAGGCCAAATCGGGACTCTATGAGACAGTGCCTCGAGATCCCAACTGCAAACGGTTGGTGGCACAATGCAACTTTAAAATTTTTAATCTCTTTCTAATAGTTTTTCTTTATCTTTACAGTTATATTAGCTGCACCATTAACAAAACGAGGATTACAGCGAGGGAATATGGATGTGCTGCAAACAGCTTCTTTGAGTTGGAAACACAACGTTGCACAACTATAGTGCCACTTAATTGTACCGCATTTTAATTAATATAATTAAATTTGAGTTGTAATTTTATAATTATTATTTTGCTCAATTCAGTGCGACGCCGTTGAGGCTCAAACTGGCCACAGCTGTGGAGCAGGTGGCGGGCAGGTTGGTGACACATTGCTTGCTGGCGCTGTTGTAGTAGGTGCTGCCCGGACAGGTGTACCTATGGCCCACCCACCTGTCGTTCAGCAGACGACAGTAGATATATTGGCGGCAGGTGCTGCTCGGATTTGTGCCGACGGGAAACAGATCCTGTGACTGCATTCTGGCACAAAAGGCGGCTGCATTGTCGGTTGAGGGGGTTGATGGGGGGGTTGATGGGGTGGTGCTTGCTGGCGGCCTTGCTGTTGTTGTTGCCACATCATCTGCATACGAACAGGTGGCACTGACTTGTGTTGGCAGTCCACAAATCTGAGCATTCTGAATATTGCACACATAACCCGCTGCACAGTTACCCAAGGAGTTCTGTGGCGTTGTTGTGCCCAGGCAGAGGGCAAAACTGCTGGTTCCTGTGCAGGCGAACGTATTCGTTGCATCACACTTGTTGCAGTCCTGGCAATCACCAATGCTCCCAGTGCCTCGGGGCTGGCACAGCACGCCCGTTGCACCACTCACACAGACATAGCCCGTTGGACAGCTGCTTGGGATGCGTGTGGGTAAATTATTCGCATCGCAGGCCTGGAATTGATTGACCGCATAGCAGGCGAGCCTGTTCACAGCGTTGCACACATTACAGGTGCTCCTGACCGAGTCCACCAGCAAAACCAGCAGCAGCAGACACTTCACCAGTTGAGTCTCTTTCGTCGACATATTCAATCTCTATTTTTTTTTTGGACTGTTGTCTGATTCGCAGAGCTACCAACTTTAAATAGCGTATTCCGGCAGCTATTTTGGACTTAACCTTGATTTAGCAGTTGTATATCGCTGTGATCCCCAATTTAGATAAGGCTGGCAACCTTGTTTTGGGGCATACTTTGGGGCAGCAGCAAATTGCTCTTGTTATCAAAATAGTCGTCATAAAAAAAACACAATAAATCTCAGTTTATTTGGCTGTTGAGATTAAGCTGAATTGCAGTTAGTATTACCAATTTGGATAGTTAGTTGCAGTTGCAGTTGAAGATGCGGCGTTTACATCTACTGATTCTGGGAGTCACTCTGGGCACACTTGGCTGCCGGGCTGATTGTGGAGCTTGTGGCCTGCATTTCTGAGACGCAATTTTAGTTTTGCTTGGACAATCAACTCTCAGCACCTGTCAGCTCCTTCCAACCAGATCCCAATTTGTCAAAGGAACGCAGCACTCATGGCCTGTGGCACTTGTGGTCAATGTGATAATCAGCACTGGTTTGCCTGCACTGGAGTACGCAGCTTTGCCCTCTGCCTGGACACAAATAGTTTATCCAATAGCACAGGTCTTTGTGGTCCGGAACATGTTTGCAATAGAGATTTACCTCAAATCTGTGGCAATGCCCAAACAACAGTGCCCAGCTGCACAGTGACACCAAAAACAACAACAACAACGAGTCCAACAACATCTCTCGATAATTTTTGTCCTAATTCTTGCCATGATGTACGCTTCCATGCGATTCCCAATGACACAGAGTGCACCAGGTAAGCCATACATATTTTTCATCTAAAATTATAATTTCTAACTGCTCTTTTCAGTTACATCCATTGCAGATACCATCAACAATCCTGGGTTGGTCCCATTAAGGATTGCCCCACATCCAAACCCTATTTCAATGGCACCTCTTTGAGTTGTGGCAACTCGAAGCCAACTCATCCTGGCTGCATCTAAAATTAAATATTATGTAAATAATATTAAACTTATATTTCTTAATAAAATTTTAACTGCTTTCGCTAATTACTAATTTCGGGGATTTTGCAGAAGTTTTTTTTTTATCAGTTTTTGTTTAGATAAGATTTGAAACTTACGAAAGCAATTTGATATCTTTGTGACAACTGCGAAAAATAAATCTATTTATTTTTTTTAGGCAAGTAACTATCGGAATGCGGAAATAGTCATCCTGTCCGATAGTATAAATGACCAACTCGGGGCTCACAATAGGCTTTCCCCAAGATGGGTCACAGGGAAATAGCAGGGAACGAAGCAGCAGATGAGCAGGCTAAAATGGGTGCAGAGATGCCAGAATTGTTTTGTGGCATAGGAAGGCAACTCAGGAACGAAGAAGGACAAAGGATACTACGGAGCTGGGAAGAGACACCAGGACTCCGACAGGCCAAATGTCTTTTGGGCGGCTATAATCAAAAACGATTTAAGCAAGTAATATCCATGGTTTGGAATAGGCTTAGGACAGGACAACGTAGACTAAAAGCCACCTATCCAAACAGGGTATTTATAGCAACAATCAGTGCAGGTTTT
Organism: Drosophila multiciliata; assembly: GCA_037043605.1. Classification (NCBI taxonomy): domain Eukaryota; kingdom Metazoa; phylum Arthropoda; class Insecta; order Diptera; family Drosophilidae; genus Drosophila; species Drosophila multiciliata. Next base: position 20,077,139 of record JBAMBF010000301.1, on the reverse strand, counting down.
GGGAAGGTGTGGAGGAGTCTTCAACTCACTTCCTAACTGAATGTATCGCCTCCAGGAAAAGATGCAGCATCCAAAGAATGACACAAAAGATTCTGGCATTTGTGCAGGAACTGGAGTTAATGGAGGAGCTATAAGTTTAGAAGGGGGCACAACAGAACCCCCAATTTATATATACATATATTAGGCATGTTGAATGATTTATTAAGAACCAGAACTTCTAATGCATATATATGAATTCATCACAGAAAATCAATAACTTAAATTTTGAGCAAAACAATATTTTCTCATAGAATTTTTCAAGTTTGAAATGCCTCAAAAAATCATAGCATACTTTTAGGCGGCGGATTTTATTGTATGTGCCAGATTTCTATTAGGCAGTTTATTTAGAGAACTACAACAGATACTACTGCAAAAACCACTTTATAATCCATTAAATTAAATTAAGTTAACAAAGATTTGTGAATTTACTTGTTGCGTTTTTAGTCTGCTTATCTTGTTGACACATAAGATTAAATCAGTTAATAAATGCGACTGCACTGCACTTGCCAGCTTCAGTTGTGCGCCGAAATGTGGAGCCTGCTGCTGCTGCTGCTGGGATTTGGAGTGCTGGGTCCGGGATGCCAGGCCGACTGCAATGTGTGCTCCGCGAGCACAAATGTTGCCTGCGTTTCAAAAACACAGTTCGCGTTCTGTGAAAATAATTTACCCGCCCAACCGATCAACAGTTGTCCAACTGGCACGTTTTGCACCGCCGAGTCGACAATTTGCCACAGCAACAGCGCGCTGACATCGTGCAACGAGTGTCAACTGTGCAACGAATCGGGTACATTTGCATGCCTAGGGGTGCGCACTTTTGCTCTATGCCTGGGCAGCGACACTATATCACCCATCACTGGCAGCTGTTCTCCGAATTATGTGTGCAACATAAACAATCCCAACATTTGCAGCTCGGCAGCACTGGGCTCCCAGCCAACCTGCCCCCTCGTTGACGATGAGCTGTCCACGACAGTGACGCCAAGCACTGCCGCTAATCCCAAAACGTACTGCAGATCCATTCAAGTGGCTGGCCGCTATCCTTATGGCACCGATTTGAATACCACATGCAGACAATATATCCGCTGCTTTGTGAACAATAATATCTGGTATGGTGCACTGTATCAGTGTCCGGGTGAAACCTATTTCCAATCCGACTCAAGGCTATGCAACACCAGCATTCCAGCCACATGCCAATCAAGGGTCAGTTACTTGCAGCTTCCAAATCTTCGACTATTTTAAGAATGTGGAAAAACAAAGAAAAACATTTTTATGAAAATAATGAAAAATATTTTGTATATTTAAAGAAATTTTTAATCTGCATTTTTCTTTTGTCTTTTGATTAAAAATAAATAAATTAACTTAAGCGCTTCAGTTTTTGACTTATTTAAATACCGCTAATATGATTTTGAGCTTTAAAAAATGTAGAATTTTCCAAAATGCCACAGATTTTATTAATAGGTATTCACAAAATTGTGGAAATTTTCCCAGCCTTGGCTAAAGTGTTTTTAGAATTCTTAAAAGATTTTTAATTTTACACGTCTAATATTTTGTGATTTATTTTTTGTTAGGTACTATAATTTGGGGGGACAAAAAAAAAAAGACAAGCGTTTAGTGGTCAAATGGAAACGCCTACAACGAGATTATCAGTTTGTCAAATGTGTGTTGACTATAAATAGACGTGTTGCCAACAGTTAACCGGGCCTAAAGTAAAATAAAAATTCAGCACTAATAGTTTGGTTCGATATTTTGTGGAATTGCTTTCACAGCGCCGACCGAAAATTACATGCCACACGCGGCATGCCCCACACCCAACCAATCAATTGAAATGCATAGTTTGCACGTAGCTGAAGCCAAACTATGCAAATGCGTGTTTTTTTTTGGGATGCAGCTCGGGATTGAGGATTGAGGATTGGTGCTTGGGGCAGTGTCGGGGCGTGTGAAATCGAAACCATGGAAATTGAAAACACTCAATGAAAACTTTTGTGGTCTGCCACAGCCTTGGGATTGAAATGCATTTCTCTGGCCAGCAACGGGGCCAAGACCCGAGCCAACATTTTTGTGCCTCCCCTGTGGCCACGTAACTGACCCACATCAATGCCAGGAACGAAAGCCCAGCAACGCTTGTAAACGATTTTTATGGCATGTGGCAAAAAACAAAAAAAAAATACATTTTGGTCGACCAAAATAAAAATTGAGAGCACATTTTGTAATAGGGCCAGAACAGGGCAGGCCAGGGCAGGCCAGGCCAGGGCAGACCAGGCCAGAGCAGTAAGAATTTTCAAGGTGCAACTGGCAACACGGCGTATGCGTCATAAATGCCATAACAAGCAGACGGCGTTGGCCAAAATTTAAAAAGAAAAAAGCAATTTACATGCCATTTACAGGCTTATATTTTATAGTTTAAGCCAAGAGAAGTTAAAGAGAAAATTCTTGACAAAGAACCAAATTAAATGTTGCCCATTTGAAAGATGACAACAAAAAGCGAAAATTGAGGGAAAACTAAAGACAAAAAAGCAACTTTAATAATTCAATTAACTTATGAAAACTGAAAACTGAATAAATGTAAAACTTAAAATAACTTTGCCAAAATGACCTGGCCAATATTATTGCTTTTAGTTGTCATATTTTGTTCATTAATTTGCTGGTAAATATTAAATGTAATTCGGGACATTAATGTTGTAATAATATGCGTACAAGAGTTCTGTCAATATGTAAATGCAAAGCAGTTGGAGCAACTCGTGCATGGCTTATATTCTCTTAAAGTGGCCATGTTGGTTTTGGCCAACTTTATGCGTGGCTCTGTCAGCTAACTGGGCCCCTAACTATGAAAGTGCTTTATGTTGTTCTAGTGCGCTAACGTCAACAGTCGACGTCATCATCATCATCATCATCATCATCATCATCATCATAGTCAAGTGTAATAACTGCACTCATCTGATGAATTCATTAAAACATACATGGGAAGTCCTTAGCTGTTGTCCTTAGACCAGGACAGGCTCCAGGCACCGGGAGTATGTCGAACTAATTAGATTGTATACGGTTCCAGCTGGCTGCCAAATTCGATTAGAGCCCGCTTAAACTTAAAGTTAGCACAGTTAAAACTCAACTAGTGGAATTATGAACTGCTCTCTCAAAATGCTAACAACCAACAATTTTATATTTGGCCAACAGCTCGCAGGTTTTTTTTTTTTAGGTTATTTATATTTCTGGTGCTGCTTAGCTTAGCACAACTGGTAACTGGAAAAGTGTGCTTTAAGGCCATTAAATGCAGGCGAGTCAGTTTGTAACCAAACAACAACAACAACAACAATAGCAACAACAAACAGAAACTTTGCAACTAAGGCTGCCTTTGGGCTCGGAGCTGTCATATTCTCATCTGGCCTGGCTTAAAGCAGCAACTGCCACATAAAATAGTCTATATATATATCTCTATATATATATATATATATATGTATAGTTTGTGTAGCATGCAGAGAGACTCTCTCTTTAAATATCAAACAACCCGCTGCTTTACATATGAGTGGGTGGCTGTTGCATGCAGCGTGTGGCTGTGACTGTGTTGCAACTGTATTCGGTATTAGACGATGGGCTTATTTGCTGCCTCTAATTAAAGTTCCATTTTCATTTGTTATTGTAGAACAATAGCAATAGACAGTGGCGCCTGCCTGGACGGCGACGCACCACAACCCACCCACCCAGCCAACCAGCCACCCAATTCGTTTTGACCACCTGCTGTTAACTGTTTGGCTCCGCAATTGTCGTTTCGCTTGCTGCAATTAATTTACTTCGCTTTGTTTCATTCATTTGGGCCAACTTTATAAACAAATTCCACCATATTTTTGACCAAGTGCTTCTTCTGTTTATGCACCAATTGGGTTAATCACTAAAACTGTGCATTTGATGGCGGTTGTTGGCTCTGTTTACTCAATTACATTTCGGGGGTATTAGCCAGAATTATGCCAACCGATATGCTAGTTTATGGTATAGAAAAGATTATAGATATTTTGTGGCTGATTATTGAGTTTATTTAGGGCATTGTTTACATATTAATAAATCTGCCAACTGTTTGGCTTTTTGCCTGTTAAATTATTTCAGCTCAACTTTTGAATCAGTTAAGTTCATCGCAGCTAATGCGATTTCCATGTGCAATATCCATTTTAACTTTTAATTATAAACGTGTCAAAAATCGAACACTTGGCTCAATACAGCAGCCCATTAGGGTCGGGCTGGTTTGGCATGTTTTTGGTATAGTTTGCTATGGTTTGGTTTGCTATGGTTTGGTTTGGTTTGGTTTGGATTGGTTTTGGTTGTCGGGTCAAGTACACGTGCATGTCAAAAAGTTTTTACATAGCCAACGTTGACTCCAAACAGCAAACACTCCCTATTATATACTGTGGCATTGTTGTGGCATGCCAACCCACTCCCAACACGCCCACATTCACGCGAACGCCCACAAGAATGCCGTGCACAATGCCCGCAGAGCAGGAGCAGTGAATGCCTGGCATGTGTCGACGGAAGCAGCAGGAAGGAAGGAAAGCTGCATTGCAATGGCCTGGATAGTTTAGGGGGGGGTGGATAGTAGCAGGAGTAGAGGGGAGAGCGCACCGACAGGAAATGCGCATAATGAAGCCCTATATGTGTGTGTGTGTGTGTGTGTGTGTGTGTGTGTGTGTGTGTGTGTGTGTGTGTGTGTGTGTGTGTGGAAATTGTGCCAGCGACGAGGCATTCAAATGCCACTGTCAGCGCGCAGTTGAATGACTGACTGACTGACTGACTGACTGATGGATGGACTGATTGACTGATGGACTGACTGACAAAATGACAAGCGCAGCCTTGGCGTCAATAATGCGGCAACCGCATCCTGTTGACAGAACTGTAATAATTGCGTCTTTTGTTGAATAACTATGAACTTGCCACACGCATTGAAAAGCAAATGCGCTGAAAAATAATTATAAATAAATGCAAAAAATGAAATAAATAAATTAAAATAAGATTATCAATTGAAATTATTTTAATCTCAGTTGCGCAATTTGCCAATATGCAGTTGCACATTTAATGTTGCTGCTTAAAAGCGTTGTGAATTTTTAATTTAATTGTTAAAAAATAAAAAATAAAAAGTCACAACAAATTAATTAAATACATAAACGTTTAAATGAAATTTAAAGGTCATCTCGAGTCATTAAATGCATTCGATTTGCCTTCACTCGAATCGCTGCTTTAAATAATAAATAGTTTTTTCTTTCTTTTTTTTAAGCTCATCAAATTGATTAAAGCCTTTGCTGCAATTTGCATATTAAATTCATTTCAATAACTCTGTTTATTTCCACAACTACCATTTTTTCACAACGTGGCCTGTGGCCAGTGGCCAGTTGGCAGGAAGATAAATTGTTTTCTGGCAGTTTTGCATCCTGCTGTGCTCCGACAAGGTGCTAAAATATTTGCACATTAAAATTATATGAAAATATTAGCAGTGCTGCGTTTTTAAAACGGAATATTTATTTTCGCCTTGTAATAATGCAATTTCAATTCGAATACATTTTAAATTTAATTCAATTGGGCTTAAGAATTCCAGCTTATTTAAACAACATTTTAAACAATATTTCAAATAGCTGCAAACTACATTTATAATAAAATTTCAAGAATATCTAAACTATATTTATAATAAAATTTTAAAGACATCTAAGCTACATTAAAACAACGTTTTAAAAATATCCAAACTACATTTAAAATATAATTTTAGAAATATCAAAGCTACATTTAACAACAAAAAATTTACATTTATCCAAACTACGTTTAAAACAAAATTTTAAAAACATACAAACTACATATAAAATTATATTTTACAAATATCCAAACTACATTTAAAAAATAATTGTAAAAATATGCAAACTACATTTATAATAAAATTAAAAAAAAAACCAAACAAAATAGAATTTTAAAAATATCAAAAACTACATTTATAATCAAATTTAAAAAAAAAAAATCCAAGCTACATTTCAACAACATTTTATAGCCAAACTGCATTTTAAACAAAATTTTAAAAATATGCAAACTACATTTTAAATATAATTTTAAAACAAAAATTTAGATGTACATTTAAAACAAACATTTAAAAATATGCAAACTACATATTAACATTTTTTTTCTATTTTTGAACATTTAAACTACACTAAAAACAATTATTTAAAAATATCCAAAGCAAGATGCCATAACTATAAATAAGATAACAATAAGAATTCATACGTATCTATTTCCTCATTGGAATGCATAATAATGATAAATGTATCTAAGCCATGATCAGACTGCAACAGTTATAAGCATCAGCGTCAACATTTGTTTAAGTGGCCATAAAGTGTTGCAGTCAAAGCTCAATCAGCAATGCGCATAAATAATACACAGACACAGAGCAGCAACGTTTAAGGAATGCGGAAAATCATATGAATATATATAGATATATATATATATATATATTTTTTTTTTATATATATTTTATGACAAAAAGCAGAAGCAGCAGTTGATAAATCAACAACAATAAGCCAAATGACGAGTGTAATTTGTTGAAGATGCTACAACCAAGTGACAACACGATCGTTGTGTAAATTCCAATTGCAACAGCAACAACAACAACAAGAATAACAACAACAACAACAACAACAAGTTATTGATTGACATGTGTAAATCGTAAGCCAAACATTTTGACAAGCGCTTATCGAAGTTTGCTTATCAATTAGGTTGACATTTGCTGCAAGCCAAATCTGTAAATGGCTGTGACTGAGCGAGTGTGTGTGTGTGTGTGGAGTGTGTGTGGAGTGTGTGGGCTGATCCTGCAGCGCCATATAAATTCTATTAGCGTGTGAGTTTCAGTTGATAAATCATGTGGCAATAGACGACGACGGCAAAGTAAACGTTCGCCATTTGTGCCCCATGTGGGCAGTGTCCACCCAATGGTCGACGCAATAATTTTTGCAATTTTTTATTGCGCAACTGTCATGGAGCTTAAAGCAGCAGCTCTGTTAAGTATTGGATTGCGAAGTGGTCACCACAGCCCCTTGCCCCACGCGGCACACTTTACCCTCTGCTGCTGCTGCTCTGTGTGCGTAGGCATCGGTCAAGCGCTGGTCTCGCCACAAATAAAGCGATTAAGTGGAGCTGTGAGAGTGAGCTACTTTCGCTGCTCACAGGCCGAGGCAACTACAGCAGCAACTGCAACGGCGGCTTGTGGCAAGCCAACTGAATATGTGCTTACTTTCATTAAGCAAACGACGACGAACGGCAAATGGCAAGTGGCAAACTGCAAACTGCAAACTGAGTGTTGCACTTGCAACGAGACGAGTGTTTGCCCAGTGGGTCACTCAGTCACCCAGTCAACAACTGTCGCCGGCAGACTCATCGCAATTTTCCCATTTTCACCATTTCCATTTCCATTTTCATTTTGTGTGAATTTCGCAACGCAAATGCGCTCAAATTGCCGCTAATTGCAATTTGTACTGCAAATTGCAATGCAATAAAGGAAAAATGCATTAAAATCGCAACGGCAGCAGATGCACAGTAATATAAAATGCACACACTACACACACACTTAAACACACACAAATATATATATGTATATATATTTATATATGTTTATATATTTTTTTTACAATTGTTTGTCGACAAATATATTAAATCAAATATAATTTGAAGCGGCTTCTCAAACGACAATCGCAGCTGGCGCCTCATATTATAAGCAAATAAACAGAGATAATAATCCATATTATAGGGTATATAATGGGTATATATAATAATATACATTATATCAACAATAATTGCAAATTCACATTTACATTTATTAGGCTATTTCACACTCAAATATTTAACTATTTTATTTTAATAATAAGAATTAAATTACTCCATTCAAATATTTCAGCGCAGAAAATGTAATCGCTTTCTGAAATATGCCCATTAATTTTTTGCAGTGCATTTAATAGTCAACTTCAGATTTGTGTATCTCAAATCACGATTGGATTGCAATTAATATTTGTTATTTGCATAACGTGTTGCAAATGAATACAAATTGCGACAAGGCTCATCTTGAAACTGAGCAACTTAAACGAGGCAAGTTCAAGTCCAAGTTTGAATAACTCTTGTGCAACTCTTGACTGCAACATTTATCACTTTTAGGTGCACAATGACGTCAGCTGGTCTGGTTTGGAAGATGCATTTGGTGGCACCCTTTTTTTTTGCGAGTGACGCAGTTGCATGTGGCGCCTTTGTTGGCTTCAAGGCTTGTTGTCTGCCAAATTGGTGACCATTTGTCGGCAATTGTTGTGACCTTGGCATGCTTGCAGCAGCAATAGCAGTAGCAGCAATAGCAGCAGCGGCAATAGCAGCAACGGCAATAGCAGCAGCAACAACAGCAGCAGTAACAGCAGCAGCAACAGCAACAGCAACAGCAGCAGCAACAACAACAGCAGCAGCAACAGCAGCAGCAACAGCAGCAACAGGAGCAGCAACAGCAGTAACAACAGCAGCAACAGCAGCAACAGCAACAACAACAGCAGCAGCCACAGCAGCAGCAACAACAGCAGCAGCAGCAACAACAGCAGCAACAGCAGCAACAACAGCAGCAGCAGCAACAACAGCAGCAGCAACAACAGCAGCAGCAGCAGCAACAACAGCAGCAGCAGCAGCAGCAGCAACAACAGCAGCAGCAACAGCAACACTTTTTCCCCGATGACCGTGTCAAGTATCGATTGGCAAATAACGTATACGTAATAAATGCTGAATGCAAGGTGAAATCACAGTGCAGGTGAGCAGAGATATATATATATCTATATATATATAAATGGAATAATCTAAACAGATGCTTCAGTTTTGGGAATATTGTGCTTTAATCAATGCGACAAAAGCCACAGAAAGGTCCTCGAAAGCAACTGCAGTGTTTAATGTGTGCTTTTGCCACTCTCACGTGGCTGTCCTTAAGCTGACCCAAAACTGCTGCACTCGCTGCCCTTTGCCCCACCCCGTCCCATGTGTGTGTGTGAGTGTGTGTGTGTGTGTGTGTCGTGCCGTTGGCAATTTCGTGGTCATTTAGCCCGTTTGCAAATGTGAACTGCGGTTTCAATGCTGCTGCTGCTGCTGTTGTTGCTGTTGTTGCTGTTGCTGCTGCTGTTGTTGTTGCTGCTGGGAAGCCAATGCAATGATTATGTTGTTCTGCCTTTGATGTGAAGGATGCCGCCGTTGTTTCGGTTAATTAAAATTTGTGGTGCGTCTCCAGACGAGTATGGTAAGCATGTGTTTATGTGTGTGTGTACGTGTGAGTGTGCGTGTGTGTGTGCGTGTGTGTGTGCGTGTGTGTGTGCGTGTGTGTGTGTGTAGTTCTTACTAAATTAATGTAGAACGTTGTGTTGGATTATGCCGATGGCATTACTGTCCGTCAGTTCGTCCGTCCATCTGTCCGTCCATCTGTCCGTCTGTCTGTCCGTCTGTCTGTCCGTCTGCCTGTTCTGCTCAGTGCTGCATCACCTGTGTGTAATATTAAATATGCAGAGCTTCTCGCAGAGCTTCTCGCAGCGCTTCTCGCAGCGCTTCAATCGAGTACCAAAAGACAAACGGGGTTGGGTCCCGGTCCACAAGAAGTTATCTGCATTCCTTTGACCAGAACCAGTTTAAGCTCTGCCCCTCTCTCGCTCTCCCTCTCTCTATCTCGCTCTCGCTCTGGCAGTCTTTTCCAATAAGCGAAACCGAAAACCGAAGCAAAGCAAATGCAAGCACGATGATTCATGCAACAGATTCGAGCACCAACTTGCAGCTTCAACTGGCAGACTGAGCAGCGTCCGCTTTGCTTTCTTTGCTTGGTTTGCTCATTTTTTTTATTTGTTTGGGATTTGCTTAAATTTCTACTTCTTTCATTCAACAACAAGTCGCGAATTTTTTCGCAGCTCTTTCCCACGCCATAAATGTGCAGCAAAAAGTTCCCTTTTGCTCTTTTTGCTTTGCTTTTCTTTTCTTATTTTGTTTTGCTTTTTTTTATTTGTTTTTGCGTTTGCTTTGCTCACATTTGATTTTATGCACATTCCTTCGAGTTTGGACTGCTGCCACGCGGCGTATGCGTAATCGCTCGACTGCAGTTGGCCTAACAAGTTTCCACACACACACGCACACACACGCACACGCACACACGCATAGACATTTACCACGCATGCCAATTTTATGACAAACTCAAAGTTTAGTCGCCGCCAGCTCAGCTCAGCTCGGAGCTCAGTGCTCAAGTCAGTTTCTTGTGGCTTCGTCGGATGCAGATGGCAGCCCAAACTGAAAATGTTGTTAAGCTGGAGCAGAATGCACTGCCAGCTGCCATCAGATGTTAAGCTAACCGAACTGTCCCCACCAACTTAAACTTAAACTTACCCCCGTTGCCACAACCACTTCCTCATCTCTCTCTGCTGCTGCCTCTGACTCTGCCTCTGCCGGTGGCAACTATTAAACTTGTTTCCGTTGTTCTTCTATTTTTTTTTTTTTTTTTTTGTGGAGTAATTTCATAGAATTTATGACCGTCTTTTTTTGAAGGGATCACAAAGTTTTAGCTGCAAAACTTCTGGCTTAAGGTTTATAGCGACTTTTGACAGCTTCGACAGACGGAAACGTTCACATTCTTTTTTTGCTGTGCAACACACACACACACACACACATATACAAACCTATATACAGTCCAAATAACACGTTGCTAGGTTGCAAAGCTCAAAAGATGGCCAACTTTACATTTTTAAACCATTTGAATTTTGTTTTTAATAAATCACAAAAACATATTAAAAATATAAAGAATTTTAAATGCTTTCATGGAATGGAAATGTTTTCAAAAATGCGATTTGCTTGCAACGATAAGAATCGTTGATAAAATTAAAGGCATTTTCTGAGTAACGAATATTTAATACCCTATAAAATAATTGAGTAAGAGGAATATTGGGCATTTATTTACATAATTTATTTTTGAATGTGAGATCATTTTAATCTCTGCTAAGCCAGCTTAAATATAAATTAATTTTAAGTCTGTTTTTAAAAATACTTAATGAATATATATAAAAATTAATTAAATATATATTTATTATATACGTATTTATCTGCCTGGATCTGTTGGCAGACATGCTACCAAAATTATGATACCCTATTTAATCCCCTAATAAATTGCGCAAAATTCGAATTTCAACATAAATAAAACAATGTTCAAAGATTGAACCTCGCTGGGAGACTGGCTACCTACCCACATGCTACAATACAAGCACAACTTTGGGGCTGTGCGCCTTGAAAATGAAGTGTATTAAACACACACACACACACACACACAACACTGTACAACATAAACAACATTTGTGAGTAGGGCTTTTGGCACGACAACTTTCACGCGCTGTGCCAAATCGAAGTTGAAGACAATGTTATCATAGGCCTACATTTGTGTGGCATGTCAGGCGAGAGAGACCCCAAAAAGGGGCAACAACAACAAGAACAGAAAGACAACAAGATGCCGCGAAACTGTGCAAAAATTTAGGTACAAACAAAATAAATCGATGCTTTGCAGCAAATTCCATTTTGTGGCAAAGAAGCCGCCCCGTCGAAGCGTTGTGATACAGATACAGATCCACAGATCCGCAGATCTGCCACGATGCGCACAGGCATAACTAAGCGTTGCACGAATTCGCGAAATTGGCCACCGCAGCAGCAGCAACAACAACAGCAACAACAACAACAACAGAAGCCAAAAGACTTGGGCCAAATCAAAGGACACATATTGAATTTCAGTGCGGCTGCTGCGCTGACCTTTTGTGGCCCTTGGCAAGGGGCAACAGCCAAGAAGGGGGGGGGGGGGCTTTGGGGGCAGTAACAAAGCATGTGCGAGTTTAGTTATTAAAATGAATGCGAATTCAAAGCACAACTTCGTTGGAGTTATGCGACTGACTTAATTACAGGCAATGCCAAAAGGCCGCGCCAACTGGCGAAGGACCCATGTAAATTGCTGTGCCGCCTGTCGTTTATTTATAGAAAATAATGAATTGAACAGGTGAGATCGAGAAAATGATAAGCATAGAAATTCCAGCATGCAATACAAGCCAGGCCAGGCCAAGACAAGCCGCACAAAACGAAACCCAGCCTCGGCCCATAAGCATCCATAAACTGCACTCCAGCAAATGCAAGGCTTGCCAACTCTTTCGCAGAGCTGTCCAGGTCCAACTCCAAGTCCAAGTCCAACTCCAACTGCAGTTGCCATTGCAGAAATCAGCGAACGAGCGCAGCAAAAAGCAATCCAATTTACTGATTTATTTCTTATTTTACTTTGACTATGCAACAGCAGCAGCGGCAGCAGTAGAAACCACAACGGAGGCAGTCACGGCACCAGCAGCTCCCGTGCCTCTGCCCCTCTCTGCCTGAGCCACAGCCTTAGTCAGAGTCAGAGGCAGCTCCTCTTGGCTGGCTGATGTAGTTAGTGGGCTTTGCTTTGATCTTGATTCTTGATGCTGGGCTGCGACGCCTGACAATGATGACGAGGCATACAGCAGAAGAGCCACAGCCACAGCCACTGCCACTGCCACAGCAACAGCCACAGCCAATACAAAAGGTATGCCAAAAAACAACAACAACAACAACAACAAAGAACAATCCGAACAAAAACTAATAAATTGAAACAAAGAACGAAACTTGAATACTCTTTTTTTTAGATTATTGATTTATGCACAAATTGTAAAATAAAAAAAGCCGAAGAAAAAATCTTGTTTAACATCAAAGAAAAATAGCAAAATTGACTAGTTAAAATATAAAAAAAAAACGTTGTTAAACACTAAAAAAAAAGTATCTTAAATATATGATAATAATTTATATGAAACAGAAATTATTTTAAATACATGATAAAAATTTATATGAAAAACAAAAAATATTTTAAATATATGATAAAAATTTATATGAAACAGAAAATATTTAATAATAATATTTTAATATTTTTTTCAGCAAGTGTATTTTCAAAAATTACCAGCAATTAAGTAATAGTTATAAAACGTAAAACACTTAAACAAAAAAAAGAATAAATAAAAAATAAAAATAAAACAAATATCAAAAAAAAACAAAACTACAAAAAAAATAAAGATATAAATATTATAGATATATTTCATATATTTTTTATAATGTAGAACATAAATCTAGAATTAAATCAAATTTTGTTCATTTTTAAAGTGCCTTTCAAATAATTTCAGCTGCCACAAAAAAACTACATTGTTGCAAGATGCATTAAAAAAGAGCATTGAATGTGGCAGCAATTTTTGAAATGCGCAAATTTTGAAATTCGTGTAGGCAAAAGCTGCTGGCTGCACAGATGCAGATGCCACGACATTATTTTTGCCACTTGGCCTGGGAGCCGAAGCCGGCGGCCACGAAAGCAACCTGGCAACTGAGGCAACTGCGGCCAACGGCGACGGCGACGACGACGACGACGACGATGACTTGGTTCGCATCTTTGTCGCTCATGCTTTATTTAGGGTTTCATGTATAAATATTTTTATTTATTGTGCAACACATTCGCACACGTTGCAGCAGCAACTTCGAGCTGCAGGATGTTCAGCACGACAACAGCAAGCCAGCAACAGCAACAACAGCAACAACAACAACAATAATGATGATGATGTGTAAACTCGCGGTTGGACGCTTAATTTCTATCTTGGTCCAAGGGCCGGGATTGCAGCGAACTGCAACCTGGCGTTGCTCTCTGCCCAGTTCGTATAAATATATATAAATATATATATATATATAGCATGTATAATATATACTGACTACCAGCAGGCTGTGAAATTCTCTGTTGCCAAGGGGCCACATTTAAAATCGCGCTTAGTCATTGCTGCAGCAATTCCAATCAAAAGTGTTGCAAGAATTATGAGCTACATTTTGAATATAAAAAGCACAATTTAATATTGCTTGAATTTCTTTAATTAATATTGAACTCTTCGTAGTTTGGACACGTCCAGAAATCGTATCCATTCATACGCAATTTTGTTGAAATCTGTCAATGGCACCTTGTCAATGCTGCCACAGCAAGTTGATATGGAGTGTGTGTGTGTGTGTGTGTGGGGGGGTCCAGGTCTATGCAGCACTAGCCAAAGAATGAGCTTGACGTTGACGGAGGAGCAGGAGAAGGAGCATGGGGCATGTGGCATTGGGCGAGGGCTGAACTGCAGGAGCAGGAGGAGGAGCATGTGGCATGTGGCATGGGGCGAGGGCTGAACTGCTGTTCACTCATCACGTGGCCATTGACAAGTAGCTGTCAGACGGAAAGAAGAAACGGCACCGGTGCACATCGAGCAGCGATGGACCACTTTTGATATGCCCTTGGCCATGCAACAGCAACAGCAACAGAGGCAGCAGCCAGTCAGTGGGCGGGGGGCAGCTGTTCAGGTGAATGGGCCAGCTTGCCTCTTGGTGGCACAATGTGCCAAATCAAGCGCAAAGAGCCAAAACCAATTCAATGTCCTGCAATGAAATACAATTACAATTACAATTACACATGAGTTTTTGAGGCCATCTAATTGGCAGCCATACGAGTGCTTTTTTTCGTGCAGTGTATTGATGTATTGCTATCGATGTCTGTTGCGTTTGACTGATTTTCAGTTTCGTTGGAAAAACGAGACGCCCTCAAAGTGCGGCAAGCAGCATGTGGCCTCCCTAGCCTATCTATCTATCTATATGTGTGTGTGTGTGTGTGTGTGTGTAGCCAAAAGAAATTCAGGCAACACAAAACTGAAAACACAGCCAAGACATTTCAGTTCAGTTGAGTTTAGTTCAGTTCAGTTCAGGCAGACTGCAAGTGCCGCCCAGGTCTTTAAAAATGTAAGAGCTCAGCGTTGGCATTCAAATAACAAGAGTTATATGTGTGTATGTGTGTGTGTGTGTGTGTGTGCATGTATTGCCCCGATGACTTCACACATTCCTGGGCACACACCGGGCAAACAAGAACTTCCTTGAGAGACCAAACACAATGTCTTCAGCCAAAGCCTCTGCCTCAGCCTCAGCTCCAACTCCGCCCCAGTCCCAGTCGCAGTCCCAGTTTCAGCTACAGCTTCAGCTACAGCGCCAAGTAAAGAACTCAAACGGCGAACCAGTTTTTCGGTGAATGAAAAATCAACAAAGCAAAAAAAAAAAATAAGAAAAAAAAAAATGTTGCACAAAGCGGAGAACTAGGGGCCGTCGAGCTGGCGAGTCGGCAAACTAAAATACTTATAATAAAAAGAAATTAAAATAAAATTCAAAAATGTGCAAAACGAGCGCGCCAAGAAGAGAGCAAGAGCGAGAGAGAGAGAGCGAGAAAAACGAGAAATGCTGCATGCCACAGAGCAGCCGCAGCACTATATAGTCACCATATAGTCAAAGTCAAGCCAGGGCCAGGGCCCCGGCCGGCAGCAGAAGAATCTCCATGGCAGTGTCAGTCAGGCTGTTGGAACCTGTTGGACCAGTCGACAGTCGACGGTCGACAGGCGGCACAGACACACACAGCAAAAATGCCACCAACGTGTTTTTGGGCCGCAGCAGCAGCGCAGGATAAAAGAGGCAAGACACTTGGTTGCGCTCTCTCAGCGCTCTGCAACTCACTCTCTCTCTCTCTCTCTCTCTCTCTCTCTCTCTCTCTGTCTTTGTCTGTGTTGCTCAACTCAAGTGTAAAACGCTGTCGCTTGTGGAATGCGCCCCAGCATTGGCCATATTTGCTGCACTAAATCAAGCGTTTAAACGAAATTTGAGTTGCCCCAAAAAACACGAAGAACAAACAACAAAAACAACTAAAAAATAAAAAATAAAAAAAATAAAAGGAAGCAGTTTAACAAGAAGAAAAACTTTTGCCTGGCCTCTCATATTGCCAGGAGATCAAATACTTTTCGCCAGGCAACATAATTTATAGATTCCGTTTGCCTAAATTCGTTTAATTTCATCTCTTCACACACACACACACAACACACACACACATCTATCTAGAAGGAATGGGTTTTTGTGTGTTGATGTTTTACCTGTTGGTCAAGTTGCTTTTGTGTGGGTTGCGGACTCAACGTGTACCCGGCTCCAGTCGCACATCCCAAAAGGGTTTCAACTTCGGACTCTCTATCTCTCTCTCTCTCTCTGTCTCTCCCTCTCTCTCTCTTTGTTGTGCGCTGATCGTTCGTACATTATAATTTATAACTTTATCTAAACGATGTGCTGGTGTTTAATTTTCGACTTCACCTTTTGAATCTTCTTGTTTTTATTTTTTCCCTTTTGTTTTCGGTATTTTTGTGGAACTGTTTCCGCTTCGCATGACTCATTTAAGGAATACTTTTGCGCAGTGTTCAAATTCTGAATGTTTAATCATTGTTGTATTTTTTTTGTATTTTTACATATTTATCGCAGGCTAATTTTGAATAGAGATGAACTTATCAGATCAGGCAGATAGACAAGACTGGGTAACAAGGCCAATGAGGGCGTTGCTGATATTTGTGGCTCAGCTGGAAGTCGCCCTTTTGACCACCGTGAAGTTTTTCGGTTATTGGGTTTTCTTGTTAATAAAGAAATAGATATGAGTCGACACAAAACTGAGCTGAGTAACTTGCCAATACGATGGGTAAACTGTCTTGGCCAGCGCCTGCGGTGTTGAGTGAAAGTCTTGCCAAAAAGTCGTGCATTGTCTTTGGGCCAAAGAAGAAAACCTTCTGTAAATTATATTTGGCCAGTCATATACGCGTGCTGTGCGCTCAAGGGCCAAAAAGGTCAAAGTCTCATTTAAAAGAAATTGCCTTGAAGTACTCCAAAGAATACACAAATTGATCAGATAATCTGGCTTTAGTTTTTGACTGACAAATCTGTGAAAAGGTGTCGAGATTAGCCGTTAACAGGTATTTCTCAGGGCATTTGCAAGTCTGACTGACTGCCATTAAACTAATCGTTAAATCTATATCTATATATATACAAATTTATATATAGGAACATTAGAATTCAATCATCTGTCAATTAAGCGTATCGATTTAAGTGCATGCAAATTGAGGGCGGCGCGGATGAAAGCAAATCTCTCACAAAATGAGAGCTGGTCATTGTTTTATTGGCTGCCATTGGTAGCAAATCATATATCAATTCACGTTCTTTATTCATATGCTAATCACGGGCATTAAATTGAACTATATGGCAAATATATGCGATATTTTGCTTCTTAACCCATTAAAAAGAAATCAGATTGTTCTCTTTATGTTAATCTTAAAGGTGGATTGGCCAAAAATGTTATATTCCATTGTTCATTGTTTTGACAGTATAATTTAATATCACGCTGTGATTGAACCTACATATCTAATTTAACTATTTCTTCAGTTTATTTCTTATTCCCCATTAATCCACCCACGCAGCACAATTTGAATTTGTGTTTAAATGTTGATTTCGCACCACGGTCTGTTGGGTTAACAGCGTCATCTGTTTAGCAGTCAAGCAGCAGCAGAGAGCGCGCTCTCTCTTAAGCTAAGAGAGTATAACAGTGCCATTTTGAGTATAACAGCTGTAGCGCACCAGCACAAGTTCAAACAGAGCGTACGTTGAAACATTTTCATGGACATCAACAACAATTGCACACAATCAATAAACCCAAACAACCACCCACAACTAAATAACAAATTTACTTGTCAAATATTTATTTATGATTAATTATGATTTGCATTTTATATTTATGATTGGGCAAATATTGAATATTAAGCAGCCTGATCTCGACAACTGTTTGGATCAAATGTTTGTGCTCTGCAAATACAAAGAGTGCTGCAGCGGAGAGCGAAGAGCTGAACAGAAAGAGCGAGAGAGAGCGCTTTGCGTTTGAATGCTTGAATTTGTATCTGTGAGTTACTGCAAGTTACAGTTAGTTGTGAACGAATCGTCGGCGTGTGCAAACGTGTCGCTGCTGCGTAACAGCGTTTTTTAAGGGTCCCAAAGAGGAACGAATTCTTAACGTATTTCAAATACTACTTTTGAGCTACGCGAGTGCTAAAAGCAAATGCTAATTAATTGAAAAACGACCCCCCCCCCAAATGAAAATCAATGCCTGCAATAAAAGCTAAAAGCAAAAAATAATGTAATAAACACAAAAAAAGTATATTAAATGCCAATCCAGCGCGTTTGTATACAACGGAATCGAATTCAATATTCTAAAATATATATATGAAAGCCAGTTGGGTGCATTATCGGAAACTTTAAACTGTTGCTGATAATAACACATAAATATAAATATATATATAGATGGCGTTATTGCGATTATGTCACGCAGAATTCTAGGCGCATTTTAAATAAATCTCAAATAAAAATATCACAAAAAAGAAAGAAAGCAAAAGAGCTGTAAGAGAGAGAGAGAGAGAGTGAGAAATAGAAAATTTCGCACAAAGCGAAATAACAAAATACCAAAAACAACAACAACAAACAAGGCTAGACACGCGTACTTTTTGCACACTTTTTTTATGCGACATCAGCTCGTGAGAGACAACAACAGCAACAACAGGAGCAAAAACAACAACAACAAAACAAACTCTTCGCGTATTTTGTTTGTGTAAGTGTGTGTGTGTGTTGGCCCAACCGGCAAGTGCAAAAAAATAATAAAAGTGTTCTCTGTTTGTGTGTGTGCCGCTCTCTTTTTCGCTCGCGTCTCTCGCATACTCTTTGTGCGTGTGTGTGTTTGTGTGTGTGCGCGAGTATTGGTGTTGAACAGCTGATTAGTGCAACATGCAGCATAGCTGCCTAAAATAGAGGCACACACCGATAGCAGCGCACCTGAAAAGGAAAAGTATTTTTCTGGCTTGCTGAAAAGGTGTCCGGTTCACATTTTCCACATAGCTCAAACAAGAATTAACAGCAGCAACCACAAAGAGCAACAACTGCAACAACTGCAACAACAGCAACAACAAAATGGCCAGTCAGCAACAGAAAGTGACGAGAATGCTGCTTGTGGCGCTCATCTGCTGCGTTGGCCTTGCCACAGCAAAGCACTTGGGTGCCGCTGATGGCGACATTGTGGCTGCCAGCGACAACGACAACGACATCATTCACCACCACCACCAACACCATCAGCAGAAGCAGCAGCAGCAACAACATCATCAGCATCAACACAGTGCCTCAACGCACCATCGTCGACGCCTGCAACGCGACTCTCGCGCCAAGGATACGGCGCATCAACAGCAGCAGCAGTGTGAGGCAGTCAAGGGTTACTTCGAATCGATCGACATCAGGTCGAGTGGAGTTTACAATGAAAAAGGTAGGTGCAACCTGACAACAGTCAAAGTCTCAGCCATCACAGCGGCAACAGCGACAAGCGCAACTCATTCACCCGTGAGAGACGCGCACTAGTTCAATCTTGCAACAATGCTGATAGACAAATAATGAAGCTGCACATACTCTTTCAACATCCGTCACAGGGTTAAAGAAAAGACTCTGATAAAATTCTATATTAAAATTAGTTTCAGGCATATTAGAAATGGGGAAAAATACACAGAAGAAATTCTTTAAAAAATTGTAGATTTAGATTTACATAATGAAAATTTATTAACCATTTTCTTCTAGTAGTTGCAACTTGTTTACCATTTATGCTTAGCCATAAAAAAATTACATTTATCGAAAATAATTAATATGTCCTTAAATAAATATTGGACAAGGGAAACATAAAAATACAACTAAATAAAATGAATTAAATATTTTTAAATAAATTTTAATTTAAATTTGTAGCCAGAATAGAAAAGATCTAAAAAATATGTCTGATTTACTTTAATGAAAAACATGAAAATGTGTATTAAATGCAACTTGCTGCTTGGCGTGGCTAACGCTGCTTTGGATGCACCCTTTCAATTGCAGTTGCAGTTGCAGTTGCAACATTTGCAATCCGTTAAATGTGCTCGCAGTTGCAAATGCCATTAGAATCGGCAGCTTAAGTTGAGTAAATCACTTGGAGTCAAAGTTGAGCGCATAGCTTCGACTTAATGCTTTGGCCTGCTTTTGTCTCACACCCCGGGCTGGTGCTTGCAACAACTGTTGTATGCAAATTCTACCCTCCACTTTGCTGCCTGTCACTCGAGGCAGGGCGACAGCAAGTGAGCGTCGCGCGGCCCGGAGGCAAGTGCCGCGTCCGCAATTAGAAGCGTATTGAGCAATGTTCAATGTGCCTCATAAAGTTGCACAGGCCTGGAAGCTTTTCCCAAGAGCAACCCACGCTGCAGGTTCATTATATTTTCTATCTAAATCTGAATATGTTTGTGAATGTATGTGTGCGTGTGTGTGTGTGTGAGTGTGTGTTTAGTTGTGTACAAAATCTTGATGTCGGCATCGTCATTTGTTATTCTGATTTCGGGCATATCAAGTGGCACGCATCTAACTGTGTGAAGGCTATGGGCAAGAAAATCATACATATGAATTGTATATTTGTATATTTGGATATTTGTATATATACATATATATCTGTTCATTTGTATATTTACATCCATGAGATACTCGAAATCGCTTGGCATATTTCTTGTTTATGCATATTTCACACATGAGCGCAGCTCGCTCAACGTTAAGCCAAATCAAAAGATAACCCATCGAAATGGGAAACAACCAACAAACAAACAAAAAAAAAACGAATCGAATCGAATCACAAGCATAATGTTGCCACATATATCTTTTTAGCTGTATTTGTATCTCAAGAATGTGAGCCACAAATAACACAACTCACGCAGCGCGACGCGTAATTGAGTGAAAAATAATTATTATTGATTAACCGACCTTGACTTGGTATTTACACGTTTACGCACAATTACAGGGCAACAGCCAGAGCAGCAGCAGCAGCAGCAATCTCATAGATACTCAGATACTTGGTTAACTGTGTGTACCTGTGTGTGTGTGTTTTGTTGGCATGATGTTGCAGTTCTGCTGTTCTGCTTTACCTGCCTGCTGCACAGTTTTTCTCACACGCAGGTAGTTAAGCAAGTAAAAAAAAAATAAGAAAAAAACAAAAAGTATCTGTATGCTGCAGAGGCATAAACGCCCGCATCGCGGCACCATGTGTCGACTGACTTTTCCAAAAGATTTATCCACTTGAGCGCTCGCCCAATCGAGCTGACTTCGCACAGACTTTGACTTTGTTAGTTTTGCTATTAGCGTTTTGGCATTTCTCGAATCTTAATTTGAGTCTATCGTTTGTAACTAAAACTAACTGTTTGTCTAGCTGTATCTGTATCTGTAACTGTGCCAAATCAAAGTAGCGCCTCGAGCAAAAGTATCTTTTTATCTCGATTTTTGTGGTCGTTTTCATTTAATGTGTGTCGAACTACATTTCTGGCTCTGGCCTGTCATCCAAGAATTTACTGTACTCACTGTTTACATAGTTCAACTTCTGGTACGCGTCTGCTTGCCACAAATTGTAACCATTTGTGTGTGCGTGTGTGCGAGTGTGTGTGTGCGAGTGTGTATTACTTTTATGTTTATGTGCTGTTTGTGATGCTAATCTGTATGTCTGTGTCATGCATACGATAAATGTGTTCAGGTATTTATGAGTACACACAACACACACACGCACACACAACATGTAAACACTATGCATATATCTATCTTTGTAAATCTATCTATCTGGTCTTCTATTTGGTATGTAAACCTGGCAACACACTTGGGCGCAACACATAAAATTCAATTTCATTTTAATTGCGCGCACTCTGTGACTGCTAATTGAGCTGTAGCTGCAGAATAAACACTGAATAAACCGAAATAACCAACAAAAAAAAAAATACAAATTACAAAATACAAAAGTAAATATGCTGGAAATAACTTAAGCTTCTTGGCCCTCTCGCAAACACGGCCCATTAACATTAACACGTTACATGCTTGCAATGCGCTCATAACAATGCTCCCAAGCAAACAGGAAGTCATATCTTATCTATATATTTGTATCTATATCTGTAGCTGTATCTGTATCTTGTAAAGCGATGAGCATGTTACTAAATATTTAAGCAACTCGCAAGCAGCTGAAATTAGAGCAAACTATGAAATACTTGCTCGACGCCTTTCTGTGTATCTTTTTGTCTTCCTTTAGATAATAGAAATGTGCAAATAAAAGTCAAAACGTGAGGCAAACTTTCTACTGGCTTAATACGCCTCAGGATGTTTGCTTGCAGCGCACGAGATAAACCAAAATAAGCCACATTAAATAACAACAAACAGTTGGAAAATGAAGAAGGAAACCAAAACTAATCCAAACTCGAAATGAGCTTGAAATGCTCAGCAAAGTTTTCCTGAACAGATTTTATTTCAAGTTTACTGATTTAAGTAACTGCCTCAAATCGATTTTATTACTCAGTTAATTTTAGTTAATTATTATGTATGATTATTTTGTAGATCCTTATCAATTTTTATTGTTTTTCCTATTAATTTATTTTGTACTCTTTATAAAAATCACCAGCCAAATTCTGTATTGAATTACTTAATTTTAATTGCAGAATATACTAAAATAAAAATTCTTGAAATAAATGTTTTTTCAAGTATTTTAAGTATGTGATTTTTTAACAGTTCATTAAAATCGCACAGCGCTAAATAAAAATTTTTATTAAGCATGCCAAAAAAACAGAATTTATTTACATCATATTTAATATATATATTTGAGTGTATCTGTAGCTAAATCGGAATTTATGGCTCTTTTTTAACAGCTTGTTTATTTTTGTGGCAATCTTAATTTCTTAGTTATTTCTTTGGCAATGATAAATAAAACATAAAATAATATAAACGTCAAATGTTTGCTATTGCAACTTGAACTTCATCAATTTCATTTGAGCTTAATTGATCTGTTTCTATTTCGTAGATAGACTTATCAATTAAGAGCAAAGTTAAATATTTTTTTAATTGATTGATTTTGGGTTGGAAAGTAATTACAAGTGCATTTGGAGAGTTTAACAGTCGAATGCTCAATGGATTCAAACTTCCCAAATACTTTTGCCAGTTTTAGTCGTCAATTACAAGTTGCAAGTAGTTCAAAGAAACAATCTGTGAATATTGAATATACTCCAGAGAGCTAATTTGATTGATTATGGCCAGGGGAAAAACTTAATTGTGTGGTTCTTTCAGTTATGTCAGACTCCGAAAATTGTTGTGTCTCTCACGATTCGATTTTGCGGACCATTTGCCGTACTCACTAATTTATTTTGTTGTATTTTATTTTATTTTTTTCTGCTTTTTCTTTTATGGATGTATATGCGTTAATTAGTTTCAATTAAAATTAACGACGCCTGTGCGTTCCTCCATCGATTTCACACGCACTTAAAAAGTGCTCAGACAGAATTAGACTGGTAAAAAAAAAAAAAAAAAATACAACAGCAACAACAAACAAAGATACAAAGATACCCAATGAGGAAATCTTAACTTTTGTATATACGCTTTGGGCAGCTACAATTTTTAATGTTTGTTCTTTTTATTTTACACTTTTGACCCCAATACGAAGTCAGTTCATGTTGGGAACTCGAGTTCTGTTCTGCTCAGTTTCGTGGCGAATCACTGGATGATGTCATTGATTGTGATTGTGATTGGCGATTGCGAACTTGCGATTGAAGATTGCTTTACTTGCCACATCAACTAAGCGCAAGCTATTTAAATTCATTCAATTTCCTGCACGCAGCCAACAACAACAAAAACTGTCTGCGAACCCGTTCATTCATCCATTCACTAAGACACTTAACCAGGCCAACAACCAGCAAATATTGAATGAATTCCAAGAACTACAAAAACTTAAATTCTTTTTTGAATGTTACACATGTTTTTTGCTTCTGTTTAAATATGTTTTATAATTTCATTCATGACGGGTTGAAGTGCGTCTCTTTAACTGTTTTAGGCTTAAAGGTAATTTACACATTTTCACAAAACTTGTGGCAATTAAAATCTACAAGTGTCACTCCAAAAGGAAGTTGTCAACTTTGGCTTGTTGCTGCTGCTTCCGCCTCGAAATGGCTGCGACATGCTCAGATCGCAGATAGCTGAAGATAAGCGCTGCATTGATAAGCGAGGCGACACATGACACGCAATCGAATAAATAATAAATATATATATAGATAGTATATAGAGTATAGAGCTGGGAGTTCATATAGGTAATTAAATATTTAATAGTTGTCGTGTTTGTTGATGCTCGAACAGGGAACGGCGAACGTGTGAATTGTGCAACACAGGCACCAGCAGCAGAGGCAGACAGGTAGTAGATACATTTGTATCTCACGCTTGTACCTACCAGCTACTCTCTGTCTATGTGTGTGTGTGTGTATCTTGTAGCTATTTTTAAACATTTTACAAGTGAATTTATCAAAGAAAACAAATGCGAGAACTTGCAGACAGCAATTGAGTTGCATTTTGCTCAGAGTTCTGAC
Organism: Drosophila multiciliata; assembly: GCA_037043605.1. Lineage (NCBI taxonomy): Eukaryota > Metazoa > Arthropoda > Insecta > Diptera > Drosophilidae > Drosophila > Drosophila multiciliata. The sequence goes on along the minus strand of JBAMBF010000301.1, from coordinate 20,052,741 downwards.
TTTGATACAATTTTCCACTCATTTTGAGCGATTCGCTTTGGTCAATGTCTCTCGGCCACTCTATGACGCTGACGCTTATGCTTATGTAATGCCACTCCTCTACGCCTCTTATAACAATGATGCAGCAGCAGCAGCAACAGTCTCCGCCAACTTTTATCGACTTACTCAGTTCCAGTTTGAGTTCCCTCGTGTGTTACCTTCTGGACAGACTGGCGGACTGACTGGCGGACTGGCTGACAGACTGGCTGCTTGGCTCATTGTTTGCTCGATGCCTTTTGTGCCGCGTAATCGTCGTTTTCCAATGAACCCAGGTCTGAGCAGGGCATAAGATACAAGCGTCGCCGGATTCTTTCATTCTTTTTTCAACGGTTTGTTATATATATTTTTGTTTTTTTTTTTGTTTTTTTTTTTTTTTTGATTCATGGATGCCATGAAAAGCATTTGTGTTCATGGAAAATAAGAAAAGGTTAATGCCTAGTGAAGTGTGCACAGCATCGAAATCCAAATCCAAATTCCAAATATCAAAATAGTGCCGGCACTTCACTGCATCATTCCCCTTCATAGTTGGCACTTCCGCTCCAAAGTTGTCGTTAGTTATGGCCACTGAAGATTACACAACGCATTATTATCAACATTATTTGTGTTTCATTTCTACCTACATCGATTGGTAACTCGAATTCAAATCAGTTTCCATTAACTGCCTTTCAAATTCTCTTCTTTCCAAGTGTTTAATATCAGCGCTTGCCTTGCTTTTATTTATCTAATTACTTTTCTGCACGAAGTGCGATGTGTTCTTTTTTTTTAAGTGTATTTGTTGCCAGTTCCATCATTTCCACTTTTACTGCGTTATCAGTCCAGCAAAGGTGTTCCAGATTGCACAATGCTCTCGGCGCATAAATCAATTATTTGCACTTACTGCTCATAAATCAAATTGTGACGAGCAACAAAGAGGCAAACAATGAATGTGGCAAGAACAGAATGAAAAGGCAAAAGGCGAGCAAATTGTATATTGCTTTATAAATGGCATAAGAAAAAAACAGGGCTAATATGGCGTCGGAGTCTTGTTACCACACAGCACGACAAAACAATAATAATAAAAAACAACAATAACAAATATTTGAATGATTTATTTTTTTTAGCACATACCAATAACAACAACAACAACAACAATAAAATAAACTGAAACAGATTTCAATTTGAACACTGCCAAAGTTTGCGTGTGTTGTTCGCCTGTCCTGGCTTAATTCAATGTTGTCCACCTCCCATTTAGACCAAAATCACATGCCCCACCTCAATATCCGTTAACTGCAAACGCAAAGACCACACTCGAGCGACTTTTCAGCCACATAAAATGTCGTGTTTGTTTTGGCTGATTTTGTGGTTTCTTTCAATATTGTTATTGTTGTTGTTCTTAATGTTTTTTTTTTTTGTTGGTTTATTGACTTTGGTTTCTTTTTCGCACAATAAGCCCAAATCTAAACATCGAAATGAAGTAAGTGCAAACAAAAAAAGCAAGCCGAAAATTATTTACACTCTCAGCACGAATAATTAAACATGAATTTTTGGAGACAGAATCGAATTTTCAACGAATGAATATCGAAGTTAAGCCAAGATCTAAAAGAGCTGGTAAAGTAAACAGTTCTCGACCAAATTGAAATACCCTTCCCCTTCGTAAGTGTTTAAAAAGAACTGTTCAAAAATGCTTATGAAATGAAAAATATACAATAAGTTTTTTCCTGAGAAATATTAAAGAGCATTGCGTAAATAGAAATTATGCAAATGTTTTCAAGTGTGATAAATTATGTTTTCATATCAGTTTTTTTTGTATACATCAAAGACTTAATTAAAGTAGCAATCGTTAATAACTACATTTTTCTCCCCCATTCTGGGCATATTTAATTATGCATAATTTGCTTTTCTATTTGCTATCCAAAAACTAATTTCTATTTATTCCTTCTATCGTTGCAGGTGCGTAGTTCAGTTCGGGTTTTCGCCCTACTATATATACACAAATACTTGTATGTTGCCACAAATAATTATCTATGCCAACTGACTATCAGGGGGGAGGTGGAGGGTGCCACTCACTGGTGAGTTGACGCCCCGCTAGACAGCTTGGCGATTCGCAGCTGGAATTATAATATCGCATAATATGATGTGTAAATACTGTGTGTGTGTGTGTTTGTGTGTGTTGGTGTGCGTGTGTGTGGGAGCGACCTTTCTAAAAGACCATCAATCATTTAACAACAATTGCGAAGCGCTGAACGCCAACACCAACAAAAAACAACAATAAAACATAAAAAACAACCCCACGCAAAAATGCTCAAAATGCAATGCAAAAGGCGCGGGAGAATTAGAAATATATATTTAAATGCTTTGAAATAAGCATAAGTAAAAATATACTTGAATTTTCATAACGAATATTGAATACCCTTTAACAAAAGTTGAGGTAGAAATGAGTCATTTTGAGAGCAAGTCTCTGCTGAAAGTTGAATTTGGATTTGAGTTAGTTTTGTGGCAAGAAATGTGAGTGCAAAAGATTTGTGGCTTCTGACAGCAGCGAAATACCCTGTAAAATGGGGGGTTGGGGGAAGGGGAACTGTGGCACTTAATTTGTGATCTGCACTCAAATGCAGAGCAGGAACAAGGCGCAGAACAGTAGAAACATTTCAGGTTGGGTTTGTTCTGAAATGTGTGTGAGTGTGTTGGTGTGTGTGTGTTGGTGTGTGCGTGTGTTGGTGTGTGTGTGGATGAAACTCGACGCCGACAGCCATTCACTTTTCATTATTAATATTTTGTATGCTTAAATTATGCTAATCCGTTGAAATATGATTATGCCAAATGACAACAGCTTGAAAAATGGAAACTTTGCCGCGCCACAAACGGGGGGCTGTCTCAACCGAGGGCGTTGAGGGGGTTTTTTTTGGCGCTGGGGCGTGGCTTGTAGCTTGTCTGCAGGTGCGCCGCGGTAGCTCTGCATAATTTGATAAGGTTTCGCAGCTAATTCAAGTTAGCGATTCGCGTACCATAATTAAATACGCAAACATATTTTGCTCTATATTAAAACCATTTGGCCACATTGCTGGCAACTTTTTCAATTAAGCCACAAGGGCAAAATAAATAGGCGACCTTCAAAGCGAACAGCTTTTTTGGAAAATGGCAAATGCAAATGGCAAATGGCAATTGGAATTGCAGTCAGAAAAGTAATTTAATTAGCTAACTCTTAACCCAAAAAAAAAACAAAAATCACAGCAGCAGCAGAAGCAGGAGCAGGAGCAGCATTGGAGTCAACGCAATCCCCACAATAATTTCGCTTAAATGAAAATAATTTCCGCGACAGCCCGAAAGGGTTTCGCCTGGTTACGCCATTCCACCTGGATGCCTCTACTACCTCCCTTTCATCCCCCACTCCCCGCCAACCACTTTGCGTCGCGTGTTTGCATTTGTAAAAGTTTTTGGGGCGGTGCCAGTTGCCAAAGTTTTGAGGCGCCAACAAAAGCGAAACTAGCCATGAAAAAATAATAGTTGGACCACTGTAAAATGCAGAAGAAGAAACCAGACTAAAAACTATGCAAATTGTCGGCATGTCAAATGTTCTACGATATATGCCCAGGAATCGGGCCTTGAAAAAGTGTTGATTTTCATCATTTTGTCGAAATGGTTAAAAGAATTTTATGGGAAATGCTTGAGAGGATTGGGAACACAGAAACTACTAAGCTGGCCATAATGATATATTTAAAAAAAAAATATTAAAAATTGTAAACAGGCGCATTGATTTTCAAATCAAGTCAAAATAACTGAAACTTTCAAATAGTTGCAATTATTTTTTCTATTTTTATTTTGAATTCAAAATTTCATTGAAAATGTTTCGCAAAATCTTCGTTGGCAACTTGGGCAAGCAGCATTCTTTACTCCGGAGTAGACTTCGGACATCCTGCTTAGCCAGGGATGCATTCACACCATTGAACACTCAAAGATGGACATCGACGATGGCACGTGAAGATCGCGATGATCCTTGCCGCAGACGTGCACAGGCACGTGGCAAGCTGGAGTCGGAGCGGAAATTAAGCCAGGTGCAGCCACATCGAAAAATGGGCTTATTAGCCAATGTGGAGCCAGAAAAGGAAAGCGAGAAACCGATCGAAGCAGCCGCTAAGCCACCACATCCACCAGGTCCATCAAAAGGCAGCAAACAACTTCAAGTTGGTGATGGAAGTTCCTCCGAAGGTGGTGCCTCCAAAAGTGGAGGCATTACGCCCAAGTCAAAGGAACGTGTCGTAACATTGATGCCTGGCGATGGCATTGGGCCGGAGATCTCGCTGGCTGTGCTGGACGTGCTCAAGGCAGTGGGAGCACCGCTGATCTTCGAGCCAGTGGATGTGACGCCGGTGACGGATAGCAAGGGCAAGGCATCCGTTCCACAGGCAGTGATTGACAGCATGCAGCGCACCAAGCTGGGTCTCAAGGGACCGCTGATGACACCCGTTGGCCAAGGCTTCCGTTCGCTGAATCTCATTCTGCGCGTGCTCTTCAACCTGTACACGAATGTGCGACCTTGTCGCTCCTTGGATGGCGTTGAGACCGTCTATGGCAAGGTGGACATTGTCACCATACGCGAGAACACCGAGGGGGAGTACTCGGGCATCGAGCATCAGTTGGTCAACGGAGTTGTCCAAAGCATCAAGCTGATCACGCGACTAGCCTCGCTGCGTGTCGCCGAATATGCCTTCAAGTATACCCTGGCCATGAAGCGCAAGAGGATTACGGCTGTCCACAAGCGTTCCAGCATGCGGATGTCGGACGGATTGTTCATCCACTGTGTGCGTGAGGTGTACGAGAAGTACAAGGATGAGCTGGACAAGAATGGCATCGTTTACGAGGAGCATGCCATTAGCAAGGTCTGCCTCAAGATTGTCCACAATCCGCGCCGATACGATGTGCTCGTCATGCCCAATCTGTATGGCGACATCCTGTCGGACACGTGTGCAGGTCTAATTGGTGGCTTGGGTCTGACGCCGTCTGGCAACGTTGGCGTCAATGGCGCCATTTTCGAGGCGGTCCATGGCACAGCGCCAACCATTGCTGGCCAGGATTTGGCCAATCCGACGGCACTGCTACTCTCCGCCGCGATGATGCTGCGCTACATCGATATGGGCAGCTATGCCGACAAGATTGAGCGTGCCGTCACCGTCACCATTCGGGACGACAATGTGCGCACCATAGATCTGGGTGGCAAGGCCAAGTGCTCCGAATATACCAAGGCACTAATTAAAAATCTCAATTGAAATTTTAGCTGTGTTTGCGTCTAAATATGTATTCCATAATTAGTTGAAAACAAATATAAATATTTTGAATTATATTTGATTATTAATATTAATTATCAGATATTTGAGCTATCTGGTCACACTTTTTGTTGCAACTAGCAAATTAAATAAACAGGCAAAGCAATCGCACTCAATAATAATCAGCAAGGAGAACTTCAGAGAAAAACATCCGACAAATAAGAGTCAAAGCAAGCAGAGCGGAGTTGCCCCTAATCCAGACTCAGTGAGAAGGCCAGCCAGGCAGCCAGCCAGCCTGTTAGCCAGTTAGCCAGCCAACCAGCCAGCAAGTCTAACCAGTGCCAAAGTCAAAGTCAGCAGCAAAGTTGTAGTTGGAGTTTGGAGTCAGAGTCAGTCAGTCTCTTGCTGATCCGAAAGCGAGAGCCAAATGCAAGTCATCAACCGCACTGGGTTGGCCCTAACCAGCTAACCCCCCCCCCCCCCCGTCCCCCTTGTACCAATGATGTTGCAAGGGCTGGCTTACGTTGCATTTTTACATGCATGCCACTTGAAACTGGCTGCGCTTAAAAGCACCGACCAAAAACTCTAAACAAACCAAACTACTAGCCAAAGGGGTAGATGAGGGGGGGGGGAAGTGGTGGGAAGAGAGGAGGTGCAGCTTGTGAACTGGGTGCAGCGCAGCGAAGCGTGTAGCAGGAAGAAAAATGCAAGAACCAAAAGAACCATATAAAAAAATTTAAAGAAAAAAAAAGTGAGAGAGAAAGAATAAAAATTTGTTGTGTTGGTGGGAGAGAGTGAGAGAGAGAGAGAGAGAGGGAGAGTCGGAATGATTGTTTGTGTGTATTTCAAAGAATTTTTATAAACAACATGAGCAGTGGACGAAGAAGTGGCAGCAGTGGCAGCAACAGCAGTGAAAATGGGCAACGGAGAGCAGCAAAAGATAAAACTTCGTTTTGTGTATGTGAAACAAAAGTCAAGAATTTTTTTCGTTTCTTTTTTTATTTTTTTATTGTTGTTGTATTTTTTGGAATCATTGGTGTAACCGGTTTTCAGTTTCGGTGCAGCCGCAACGCAGCCAGCTTGATTCTAACAGCTTCCATGTTATAGCTGACACCAGCATTGTCTGGTTTGGGGGCAAGTGGCAAGTGGCAAGTATATGTGGCACAGCCCAGTTGTCGCTGCAGCAGCATTCATTCATAAACATACAAATGTAGAAGCGGCATGTTTACAGTTTGCAGCAACTTGCAACTTTGGAATTGCTTAGCTGCTTAGGAGCAAGAGAATCCAATCCAATCCTCCACAAAGTGGAACGAAATGAGACTCATTTGAATTGGCCAACATGCAATGTGCAACTAAAGCAGACATTGCCTGATTCCAGAGAATCTCTTTTACGTGCAACGTGCCACGGATTGGTTGGCAATTGTGAGAATAGACAAAAGGCGGCGCCATAATTATCATGCCGTGCCACAAGTTGTACCCACTCGAGCTGCTCATTAGAATGCTAATTTGTAAATGCAATTCGATGGATGAGATGGCGTGCTCCGGGCCAAAAGCTGTGAACATTTGTGCCCCGTTTAATTGTTTCAAACGAATTATTCAAGCTTCCAGGGAAAACCAAACACGCATTTTGCGTGGAATTACTTGGAATTAATCGATGAACGCATTTTATTGTTTTATTGTTCAGTTCCGCAATAATCTAAATTTAAAATGTTTGCAGAAGGTCAGCTTTAAATAGTAATTATTTTTAATTTATGCATTTGGTTTGTTAATTTTTACTCGGTTTCAACATAAATTAAATCCACGCGAATTCGCTGCGCTGCTTTTAATTAAAGCCACAATGATTACTTGGCCTTAGCTCTTGGTTCTTGGCTCTTGACTGAAAATTGTATAATTGATTGTTGTACTTCTTCTTCTTCTTCTTTTTTTGCGCATTATTCTGCTTCATCATTTTGAACTATTTGTAGTTTCTTCTGGGAACTACATATTTTTTTCACTTGCTCTTTTTTTTTGTTCGCAATTTTCACAAGTGCTTGACAGCGCTTTTAAATCGCTTTTAACTGATTTTCCGGCTTAGAGTCGTACACAAATTTGGGCCACTTCCGCCCCCGTCGTTTGCTCGTCGGTCGTCCAACCGCCCCCCTTCCCCAACCTTTTTTGCTCTTTCGCTTCAGGTCTCCGCTTGACAAGGGTTGCAACACTTCTACAAAGATTTACGACCGCCGTCAATAGTGCTTTGCATGACATGCCCCAAGCCCCAGCCAACCCCTCCGCCCATCCCACTGGACACTACACACAAAGCCCAATTGAACTCGTGCTCGAAAAAGCAATAACAAAAAAAAAAAAAAAAAAACGACAAGCAAAAAGCATTTTCGAATTTAAATCTATTTGTCACTTACTAAACTCGTGCTACCTTTTGCTACCTCTCCAACTTGTGTCACAATGCAACAAAAACTGTCGTTTGGGGCACGCATAAAGTTCGCCTTAAGCGAACCGGTTTCACATACAGATTTCTATGCCTAAAAAACAGCTAAAAACTTTAGCCAAGTGACAGTTACAAATTTGCTAAAATAAAATGGAAAAAAAAAACAAAAGAAAATTCAAATGAGTTGGGAGTGAACTGAGGCGAGTGCTGAGTGCCACTCTGTGTGTCCACAGCAGCAGCAGCCACTTATTAGGCCAGTCCAGGATCCGTTTACGACTGAAATTGTAGCTCGGAACTCGACCTGAATCGCAATCGTCATAATGGTAACCATCAGCAGCGCTCAACACTCTCCAACACAGAATCATTTGCATTTATTTATTTTTGTGTTGTTTGTTTTTGTTGTTGTTGTTGTTGTTTGTTGCTTTTCCTTGTTGACAATTGTTATTGTCGCACCGCCAGCAGTTTGAGGATTGAGGACTTTAGTTTGCCACTTACTGCGTCGTCTTGGCAACGACATTTCTTGGGTCTTATGATAAAAAAAAAAATAATCCCATTTATTGTTTAATGCTTAATAAATAAAGCAATTTTTATTTATTTGTTGCAGCTCGTTTTGCCTGTATTTGTTTTCTTTTGTTTTCCTTTTGTTTTGCTTCTTTTTTTTTATTGATTTTTTATGCTTGCGGCTTGTTTCTGCTTGTGTTTTTTTTCTAAGTAAAATGCCATAAATTGTTTATTGTTTTATAAAACGTTTTGTTTTTTGTTTTTTATTGTTTGTACTTTTGCTCTTTTGCCTTTGCTTTGTTTGCCTCATTTTGAGCTTTGTTCAGTTCTCATATTTACATTCAAATAAATACCATTTAATTATTATGCTTAATCCTGTTTGAACTTATGATTTAGCTGTGATTAATTGCAATATTTATGGAATTCGCAGCTTCAATTAGCAATCATCAAATTTGTGGATAAAAAACCATCAATTAATAAAATATAATTGACAAAGTGCCTGGGAAAAATAAGCAAACGAAATTGCTGCCACTGCTAATTGCAAGCAGACACATATGTTGCACATATATATGTGTGTGTGTGTGTGTGTGAGTGCACTCCTCTGCTGCTCTTCTGCACGTGGACTCCAATGTATTCAATTAACGCCGGATATGCGGCACAAGTGCAAAGGAAAGAGTTACTACTGATAAGGATACGGCTGGTTGAATGCTACTCGAGGATGAGCATGTGCATGTGGATGAGGATGGGCGAAGTGGCAGTGGATAAATGTCATAAAATGCACACAGAGTGTAATGAATGTTAAGCAAGTCGTGTTGCTTTAATTAATGCAATTAAACGGCATGCGAGAAGATAATTGAAATTGCCCATAAAAATAATGCGACACATGTGCAAAGGCAGTCGGCGTCTTTGCAACACACACACACACACACACACGCACACACACACAATTACACACGCTGTGGGTGTTCAATAAGATATCGAATTAATTGCGTTGAATATTTATGTATTTTCATATATATATAGATAATCCTTTGTCTCAGCGCAAACTTGGAATTTTCCGAATGATAAATTAACGATTTAGAAAAAAATCTAATATTAAATTTACTACTAAATTTTAGTTACTAAATATTTTATTTTTGCGCCTTTAAATCAAGCGTTAAATTAGCTAAAAATAATTTACAATTTTACAAGTCTTTCAATTTAAAGTTGTAAAAGCTGTGCGAGTCAAAGCATTTGGGGTAACACGATGCCACAACGGCAAATTGTGGCAAGTTGCAAGCCAATTTGAAGTACATACCTAAGTACTTACTTGGGGCAGCTATCCGCTTGTTGTGGGTGTGTCCCAGACACTAATTGCAGCTTGTTACCTGGCCCAAACGGAGCGGCCAGGCAGCAACTTCCGGTAATTAAGAAACAGCAACGACAACTCGACAACGTGACACGATACCGACCTGGTCGAGACCAATAAAAGACAACAGACGAACAGACCAATAGCCAGACCAATACCAAGACCCAGACCCAGACCCAGACCACGTCCAAGAACATTCTCAAAGTCGAGGCCAGGCCGAAGTCACAAAGTAAAAGTTGACGTAAATGCAGCAGAAACTTGTTGATTTAGTGTCTCCTGGATTGTGCCTGGATTGGGCTTGGGTTGGACTGGTTGGACTGTCGCAGTCATATATCAGAAATACCACCATGGTTTTTGTTTTCAATTAAAACTTGTAAATATGAAATGAACCCAAAGTTGGGCAAACATCAGCAAAATATACCCACAAAAAATAGACCAATTCATAAGCAGCATACAATTTCAATGAGTGGCGTCGAACCGGGCTGACCCGACCTGACCTCAACCTGGCTAACAACAATGGCCGCGTGCCAGTGTTGCCAATGGCCAATGAACCTCTTGAATATGCCTAGGCATATTGTGTGGCTAAGGTCAACATATGTATAAGCCCAATGTTCAGCGCTCCATTGAAATCTATTATGCAGCAGAAGGGGGGGTGGTGGGAGCGGTGCTGCTAGCTGACTGGCCAAGTGCAAGCGCATTATGCAAAACTTGCTCCGTTGCTTCTCTTTTTTTTTCGTCCTATTATGTGTGTGCGAGTGTGCGAGTGTGTGTGTGTGTGTGTGTCTGCTTCATATGAAGGCACTTGAGTACGAACTACTTAACTGGGTCGAGGAGAGTCTCCATGCCGCTGCTGCTGCTGCTGCTGCTGGTTCTGGCTCGTTCCGGTTGCAGCCGTGTGAAATGCAATCAACTTTTTGTTTGCTGCACAATTGGGTAAAAGGCAACTCAGCAGTGCAGCACCCAGCCAGGATGAGGATGTAGTAAAAGTAAACTATATATAGCATGCGAATATGATAGACAAAGCTGTAACTGGGGATATACACACACACACACACACACACACATAATAGGTGTAGAATGGACATGAGCCAAAGTGAATTCAATGAAAATGAATTGCGATTGCTTTCAAGCACTTAAAGCATATTGAATTTGCTTCAAATTGCAATTTAATATTGAGGCTAATTTTACCCCAAAGACTGAGCAGATTTTCCGACTTTACTTTAAGGCCAACTCAGTCCATCCCTCTCTCTCTGTCTCTTTTTGTGTGCTTTAGTATGTTTGAGCTCTTAACGTATTGTCAATAATCCTCAGGAAGCACTTTGGGATCTGAATGTACCGTGTATGTCAGCCGGCAGCTATCCGGTTTTGGGGCGAATGCCACGCGGCATCATTTGTGTCCGACTGCCGACTGCCGACCAATAAATAATTTATTAAACAAAGAGCATGCTCCGATGGCAACAATGACACTTTAAGCAGCATCAGCAGCAGCATCAGCCAACGAGACAGCTCAGTCTGTTGCCACGACCCTTGGCCTACAGCCGCCCACTTTATGCGGCGCACTTCACATCTGCCCCAGACATCCGCCTCTCATTGTTTCTGTTCCTTTGGCAAGCAAACAGCACAAAAATAACAAACAATAATAAAGCGTATAAATTAATAATATGCCTCGCACATGCACAATGACATCACGTCAACAAAAAAATGTATAATAATTTTGAAGAGGGGCGGGGCAGTTGGGTGTGGCATAAGTGAGGTGTCCTGTGTCCCCCTAATGAAATTGCCAAATTGCCATTCCAATCAAATTTTAACGCGACTATTAAAAGCAGTCAGAAAAAGCTGACGTTTTCATCAAATTGATGTCAATCATTTTGTGTATATGCAAATTGATTATGTACATAAATAGTGTCGGAATTCACATAGTGGTTTTTAGTTTAATATTTGCATTACAAATTCAATTCACAAATGAAAACTTGAATATTTTATGAATTGCATTTTTTTTCGTTATGCTGCTTTTATATTTTTTTAATTCCGCTTTTAATATTTTGTTAATTTTTGCTGCAGCATAAATTAAACACGCATAATTTGCTAGCTTTTAATACAGCTGCAAATTTAAATGTAGCTGTTTATCTAAGCCAAGTTAAGCTGGCAACATGGAATACTCGAATATATACAGGCAATCTCAAAACGAGCACAGTGCTGTCGAGCAGTGTTTGGCCACTTCCTTTTCCGGTGCCTATCTTGTAAATCCCTGCACTAAATAACTGTCAGAGTCTGCCACACACCCCCCCGACTACCCCACTGCCTAGAAAACAAAAAACTTAGTCAATTTCTGTGAACTTATAAAGCAGACGACAAGTCGCAAAAGTTTTTGGCATTTCGCAAGCTGTTCTGCTTGGGACCCTCTCTATAAGGCAAACAAACCTAGCCAAAAAACCTGCTCGGAAACTGTTTGCTTTTTGCTCTGCGACTATTTTACATAACTCTGTAAGCAATAAAAATTAATTTGCTGCCCATTTGGAAGTGCTTAATTTGTAAACGAGACCATTGGGGTCTCTCCTCCCCCCCCCCCCCCCATTGCTGATGGGGTTGGGTGGTTGGGATTGGGAGCAATATGGAACTCGTTGACTTCAGCATTCTGTTCAAACTGTGCCCGATTCCCTTGTTTAATTTATTAAAATGAGGCTATGTAAACTTTGTGCTGCATTTTGTGGCAGCTTTTGTAAATGAAAAGGTGAGGCAACAAAAAAAAAAAAAATAAATACAAATTTATATTGTAAATATAAGTTGATAAATTTAGCTGATCAAATTGCCTTAAATATTTTTGATATGTTTGAATCTTTGTATTTCTGTTGCGTATTAAATTTATATTCTTAAATAAAGAAGAGTATATTTTTATATATATATTCAGGAAAGGGTATTTGTTTGTCGACTTGCTGCTGCTGACAGTTCTCCCTTGTTATTTCACTGATTTTTATCGCCGCCCAGAACAACAAGAGCAACATCAACAGCCAAAGAGCCACAGAGCCACAGACAGTCAACATTTATATGGCCAAAACGAAAATGGCGTTGAATGTTTGCAATAAAACAAAAAATTTAACAATGCTTCCCTGTTGTTGTTGTTGTTGTTGTCGATAGTTGTTGTTGTTGCTGCTCGTTGTTTGGCTGCCATGTTCTGACCCCGAGAGTTGTGTCGATTTTTGAATATTTTTGGATCTGGTTACACAAAATTTATAGTTTTGCCTTAAGCGAGTGAAATTGGCGAATAGACGAGTCTCAAGTAGTAGTTTCCGTTAGTAACATTCTCTGAATTGTCCATAGTAAATAGCCTGATTAATAATTGCTCGGCTGCTCTTGACTTTGACCTTTGTGGGTGGCTGGGTGGGCGCATGAGTCGGACGGGGCAGGGCGACTGGCTCTCGATTAAAGCATCCGCTCAGTGCTCGCTGTGACAAACTGTGGGCGGACACAGACAGAGAGAGAGCGGCAGACAGACGGACAGACGGACAGGCGGAAAGACCCATGCAACACCAGCACCCCTTGTGGGCATCAAAGCGCTTGACAAATGTCAAGTAAAACGCGTCAACTGTACCGTGTCGCATGGAAGCATGGAACGACCTCGCCAGCCAGCCTCGCCAGTCAGTCAGTCATTCAGCCAAGGGTGATTCTGAATCTGTATCCGTAACTGAAACACAGGCAGAGCGACGCAGACAGCGGCAGGGGCTGTGGCAATGAGACTGAGCATTTATGGGTGGGTGGGTAGAAGCGGGGGGAGACTGTCTGCCAGTGGGAGGCATTACGTAAATCTTGGCGCAGTGAAATGTTTCTCTGCATTTAATGCATACAAATTGCGCTGATTTAAAAAATTACAGCAAAAAAAAAGAAAGGAAAAAAACAAAAGTCATGTTTTGCCACAAAGACAAAAAAGTTGAACAAATTTGCCCAAGCAAATTTGCAGATTAAAGGCACAAAACAAGCCTGCCCCTGCAACAATCTGTGTGCATCTTTATAAAATGCATATTATGTGTGTAAAGTGCGCTACTCAATATGCTCGCGGTCTGTGCTGCAAATGATACTACACACACACTCGCACACACTCGCACACCCACCCTCTGCACACCCTCTGCACACATAATAAATCTTAGACTGAGTGACGAGAATTGCGGGCATCCTTCAAATGCCCTACTCTCAACTCGAGCTTCTTATCATTTCAACCCCACTTTTCCGTCTTGGATTTCCATATTTTAATCTCGGGAAAAGGCTTTCTTTTTGATTAAAGCCAATTTGAATTGTTGCTCTGAAAATGTTTCCTTTTTCCTTTTCCTTTTTCACTTTCATTTTGTTTTTGACTGCTGAAAATTAAATAAATATAAAAGCTGAAAATGAATTTTAGGCATTAATTAGCAGACACACATTCGCCTGTCATCAATGCACGTTGCAAGTCACTTGCCACCGATTTTGGGGGGCAACATCAATGTGCTACGTGCAGCCCCCACACATAAGTGGCCATCAGCGCATGCACTCTGCAACTTCCTGGGGCATTTATTACACGTACGAACTTGAGACAATTTTTCATATATATTTTGAGCTATTTTTCAACATTTTCCCTTCTTTCAATACACTTGTCAAAATAGGGCATTAGTTGGAAATATATTTATAAAAGAATATTTGAGTATGAAAAGTTTGTGCATATATATTTCTGCAAGTGTAGCAAGCAGTGTGGCAGGGCGCCTGTGGCGGCCAACAAATTGTGTCAGTGCAAATGTCGCGTTGGGGTTCGTCTGACAAACTGCAATGCGTGCTGTGGCTGTGGCAGTGGCTGTGGCAGTGGCAGTGGCAGTGGCAGGCGGGTTGAATTCAACCCGACGCAACGCAGTTACGCAAGCTGAACCAACCACTTGCCACAGTCGTGGCAAGCCTTGACGTGGCGCGTTATTTGTCTTTCAACGCGGTGCATCATCATCAGCAGCATCATCAGCAGTCGCCGGTCCGTGGGGCAGCCAGGTTCTGCTGATGCTGTCAGCATCATATTTTATTCAAGGCAAGTGCCATCTGCACATGAACTCCAACGCCGCACTCAGTCATCCACTTGGCCAGCCAGCTGCTTGAACTCTGACACCGCTGACTCCACTGACTGTGGCTGCCCCGTCCTCCCCCCACACCCATCCCGTTTGCAATCTTCTGATTCTTAATAGGCATACTTTTTTGCAGGCCTAATGGATTTGTCAGCTTCTCATCCAGTTTTGAGTCCAGCTGTTAAATGGCGTTTAACCGTAATTGCCACCGCCTGTGGCAACATTGGCAGTCAATAAACTTGCTGAAAATAGACGCCAGCGTGTTGAACTATGACACGCAAAGCAAACAAACAAATTAACTGAACCCGTTGCACTTTCCAAAACTGTATTCAATGTTATAACAATAACACACACACACACACACACCAACACGTGAAAAACAGACGCACAACCTTTCTCTAAACAAATCCATTTAAATCAGCCGGAACACAAACGGGGCATCGACCATGTCAGTCAAGGCATCCGAGCATGGAGCAAACTCAAAAGGAAAAAACCTGTGAAGAGTTTTCCGAACAGCCGCTTTTCCCTGGTGTTTTGTTGTTGTTGTTGATCCGGTTGTTGCCACATAATTAAATCTGAATTCAAACAAAATGCTAAACATTTCAAACTATTTTACGACCGTCTGATGGCTACACTAGACAACATAATAAAGGGCAGCAGTCAAAAAATAGCATTCGCTCCAACGAAAATTAATTTTGTTTATAAATTTAAATTTTTGTATATATTTTTATAGACTCCTTTTACTGATTTCGAACTTTACCACTTTTTCATTGCAGGTAATAAATGCATTTTACAGTTTGGCACGCACTGGCATTTAAATTCGCAAGTGTCAACAGTTGAGGAGCCATTGATAGCTTCATGCCTAGTAGGCTGCCAAGGCACGCAGCGTGCCGTGGCGGCAAATAAGTGCAAGTGCTGCACCTATAAATGGGCATGTGGATGTCGCTGCTGTTGCAGCTGCAGCTGTCCTAATGCCCCATCTAAAGCGGCAGCAACAGCAGCAGCAGCAACAACAGCAGCAGAAAAACCAGAATCACAGCAATTGCAAGCAACGTCTTCGGGCGACAGCAGACTTGGAGACAGACAGAGACACAAGGCACAAGACAGGAGGAGGCAACTGGGTAGAGTCGGAAGGCCCAAGGCAGCAGGCTGCGTTTGCCTGACAGCAAATGGAGAGCAACAATTGTTGCAGACACATTGACGACGACAACGACTCTGACAACTGGGAGAGTTGGTGGGTGGGTGGGGGAGGGTGCCTAGCTGCCACTGACAGATGCCGCTGTCTGGCTGCTGCACGATTGCACGCACATTTTCCACTGTGCAACATTGAAAATTGATAATGAGCCGCAGCAGCAACTGTCTCCAGCAACAGCAACCAGCAACGGCAGCAACTATTGCCTCTGGCGCCGACTGAATGGGCAGCGCCTTATTGGGCAGCGATGTTTGATAAAAGAGCAGAATGGAACGCAGCATGAATGAATGGCCGAGTTGCATGAATGAGTGAGTCTCACTCACTTCCCCCCTCCCGAACTGACTGACTGACGGACTGTCTGATCCACTGATTGAGTGACTAAACGAGCAGCTGACTCTGTGCACAATGTGTTTGAGAAGCAATCAAGCGCACGATAAGATAAGCGAAATGCCTGCTTTGCAAAAGCTTAAAGCCCGCACCCCCGCAACTCCGCAACCCCCCTCGAATCCGGCAGACTGAAACTTTTAATTATGATTGACATGCGGTCGACGTCGACAACTTCAGTTCAGTAGCAACGGTTGCTGGCTCCCACAACTGGCATCGATTTCGACACGACTTAATTTTTGAAGAGGGTTGCTGATTGCTGCTGCTGCTGCTGTTGCTGCTGCTGTTGCCAGCGTGCGGTGCTGAAACTCATCAGTCAAGCAGCAGCAGCAAGCAACCATCCACAAGCCGAGCAACCAATCAAACGTGTCCACAAACCAAACCGACAGTCGGCACACACTCGACACGAGACAATTGCAACACAGTTTCAGTTGCGGCCACAAAGCAATCGCCACCCCAAAAAGTGAGAAGAAAAACGACCACCCCTGTCGAGGGATGAACCCTCTCCCCTCCCTCTCTCCCACTGCATGCAAATTGTAAAAGTTTGCCCCAAAAAATATTAAATTATAGTCGCATTAACTGCGAACACGCAACATGACAAAGTCACTTCAGTTGCGTGTTGCATAAATCTGACACGCAAAAAAACAGGAAAACAGAACAGGAAAAATAAGTTACATAAAATATTAGGAGGGTTAGTTCCATTCTGTCTGTCCTATTGATTTTCTATATATATATATATCTGCGAAAAGCACCCTGTACAAATATTAGGGTGATCTTGCATTTTTTGTCAGGGTGACTCAGAATTCAATAAGCAAATCAAATTGAATATTTTTGAGACATGTTTTTTTGGTGCTGCAAAGATTGAAAATTAATTGAAAATTAATTGGAATTCATTGACGTATTCATTTGAGAAATATTCATCTCAATCAAAGACCTTCAACAAATGTTTCTTTAAATTTCTTTAAATTGTTGATAATATTTAAATTGAATTTTTATGCCATTTAACATGGCAAATGCTTTATGACGCAAGTTGCCATCTTGTGGCAAGTTTGTTCAACTTTTTGCTTATATAACACAAAAATGGCAACAAAGTTGATACGCTTTTCCAACCCTTTAACTTTGGCCAATTCGCCATTGGGTCTACTCTGGCACTTTCACATTTTGAGCTTATTTGAATAATAAAGATTATATATGCATATATACACAACATATATGCGATAATAGAGGGGGGTTGGGGGGAGGCCCAACACTTTTGTGAGTTGTCAGCAGAAGGCGAGGCAGATTCCATTGCGAGTTGCCACAGCCAACTTGTATATGGTTATTTTGGATATGGTAAAAAGTAAACAATATTCTCGAGACTGAAAAAAAAAAATAGATATGCGTACACTGGGAGAAAACTAATACGATGTTTTATATCCTCAATTAAAAGTGCTCATCAGCTAAACTTCCGCATAATTTACGCTGCTAAACGCGCAACGCATTCATCTTAATTAGCAAACAAGGAACAGGAACAGGAACAGGACTAGGCAGACAGGCAGGCGGGCAGGCAGGGCTGCCCAGGTGTGCCCCACTCCCCGGCAAATCCTGTCTAGCCAAAGCTGGCACGGGCACGGCTCAGTGTATAGGCGCAGGGTTTGATGCAGACAAACCAGAAAGTTTGGCATGCAAAAAAGGATTCGTGTGCAAAAACAAGTTGCTCGGCAGCCAGGCACACAGGACACACATAACAATGACGACGCCACAATGAATGATTGCCGCGTTGCGCTTTGTTCATGTACATTTCGAAATTTTTGGGCGGGCAAAGGAACTGGCTGCCAGACAGGGTGGCAATCCCAGTCTTTGTCCGACTCGCAGTGGCCGCCCGCAGCGGAAGCAAACCAAAGCGGAAGCGCTCATACGCCACGTTGGCCGGCGGCGACGGCGGCAACTGAAAATTGAATAAACGTAAGTTTTCGCGTGCCAAAAATGTTGCTGCTGTTGTTGTTGTTGTTGTTGTTTGGGAATCGTTTGCAATCGTGGCTGGCGCTCCCCTTATTCATTACCAAAGCTGCCACAACGAAATTACTTGAGCCGGCAGCAACTTCGACTTGCAGATACTTTTGTAGATACTTTGCAGGCGATAAAAAGGTCGGCAACAACAACAACAACAACAGCAAGATGAAGGCTGTACAACTCAATAAGCCAAGTTAACAGTCTATTGAGTCGCGCATAATAATCCCGCCTGCCATCTGCCTGCCTGCCTGCCCCAACTCCAACCCTCCTCCATCTCTGCTGCTGTGCCTGCGCCTGACTGTTGCGGAACTGACAGTTACCTAATGGCAAACATACACAGATAAACCATTAAGTTTTGGGCCAAAGTAAAGTTAAGTTCTTTGGCAGCGGCACGAAGCGGCCAGATTCGGAGCGAGAAATGCCACAAAATCGATCGATAATTCGTGCTAAAAGATAAATTA
Source organism: Drosophila multiciliata (assembly GCA_037043605.1). Taxonomy (NCBI): domain Eukaryota; kingdom Metazoa; phylum Arthropoda; class Insecta; order Diptera; family Drosophilidae; genus Drosophila; species Drosophila multiciliata. Next base: position 20,034,090 of record JBAMBF010000301.1, on the reverse strand, counting down.
CCGTTATGCCTCGCAGTCGCGCCGGCAACATTTTGGCCACTTTTTTCTCTCTTTTTCTTTACGTTTTTTTTTGTTTTTGTCTTTGCAAGAACCCTGCCTGATAATATCATTGGCATTTTGTGTAGCTGGCCGCAGTTGGCTAATAGCAGCGCTGATTCCATTAATTTGCCAAATGACAGCCAAGCAGGAAGCAGTCGCGGCACACACAGAGATCTCAGATAGCTAAAAGTGTGACCCGCCAATGAGAGGACTCTAAAAGTGTCTGGTGGGTGATGAGGGGGGGGGGGGGGGGAAGTTGCCGGGCTGTGACCAGGCTGTGGCTCGCGCCATTTTGACACTAATTAATTAGGTTTCATTCATTTCATTCCCGTTTTTTCTAGGCAAAAAAAAAAAAAAAAAATTCCTATTTTTTTCTCTAATGTGTAGCTGAGATTTATCGCAGGCAAATCAAAAAAACTGCATTTTTTTTTAAACTAAACGAAATTTGTTAAATATTCAGTTTTCTAAATAGACCGAATACAATTCATAAAATTGTTATCTGTATTCAGGCAAACATATTTTCACATTAAATACATCAAGTTGCGGCATAACATAAATCCCCTGGGGCAATAGCAGCAATTCCCCATCCCCAGCCCCCTCCCAGGTGGCCCAGAACAACAACTCAACAGGCAATCAAATAAATTTTGTGCGTCTTTAGCTTGTAGACAGACAAGTGTGTGTTGTGTGTGTGTGTGTGTGTTTTTTTGAGGGGAGCAAATAATCACAACATAATATATCGATTATAATAGTCACAGCAAAGCCAACCCAGACATCTCTGAAAAGATATGGCCACTATAAATACATATCAATCCATCAGCTGCACATAAATCTGAAAACCAATGCAACTCAAAAATGGCCCAAAATTTGATTTATTTTTTTTCGTGAGAACTTTTCCTCTGTTTTACAATCGCTGATTTATTAAGCAAATATTTGGCCAAGGAAATTATTTGATCAGCAAAACAAAAATCTAAATATGATGAATAAGTAAATAAAAAAAGTTCTATATAAATATTTGATTTCGGGCGTTTTTAGAAGAGAACTAAAAACCAGTCACGCGTATATCATTTAAAATGCTTAATTTATGCGAGTCTACAAAATTTTGGCAGCTACAGCTTACAAAAAAAAAATAGAGCGAAAAAATTAATATGTTTTGAAAAATATTCGCCTCTTTTTATGTATTTTGACGCGACGCTAAATTTAGCAGGCAAATGTTTTGCAAGCAATCCGACAATTTGATGCGCAACTTATGCAATGCATCCGGGAACCATATATGACAACTATGCAGATACTTTATATATATATATATAAATGAATATATATTATGTGCAGTTTGGGCCGACAAATTTAATTGCCTTCACCGAGTGTGCAAATACTAAAATGTTTTGGCCGCACAAAGTGTCAAAGACCCCGTGACCGAGTGTACCACAGACCGGGAGAGTCTCGAGAGCAGCGCATCGGATTGCATCGAGGAAATACAAAAATGTCACCACTTCACACACCCCATGAAAAATCTGTACAAAAAGCGCAACTGTCAACTTGGCAACTGTTCGCTGCAAAAATGGTCGCGGTCTGCCCCATTGCGTCAACAGCCATTGAATGAGTATTAAATAAGAGCAGCGTTTCCCTCTCCCAACCCCCACACATCTGATGGGGTATATTGCATTCTAAGATACACAAACAATACAGAAAAGCCATGCGATATGCATTCAAAAACCAATTCATAGGAATTTTTTGCAATTAGCCTACATCTATTTACATGCGAATGGGATATATCCGATTATTTACAGAAATCGCCAATATATATTTGTATATATTTTTCAACTTTACGCACCAACTTATATGGTTTGCAGCGTTGCTTTACAGGGTATGCATTACCGCAGGGTATAAAAGCATCCATGAAACAGTTTTATTAAATAAAAAATTAAACAGCGAAAAAGCCACAAAAAGTTAGACAAACTGCGAGAATCGCACAGAGACGGACAGTTTTTGCGCTTTGTTGCCAAATTAGCACGGGTGCAGACTTTCAGCACACACTGTCGTCCAACTGGCTGCCAATGATGGCGATGAGTCAGTCGCTCCCAATGATCATTCATTTGCGCATTTGGCTCTAAAATTCGCATTTCTTTTGTTTTTTTCAGTAAAATTTTTGAATGAAAATAGAAAATTATTTGAAATGCTTTTGTTTCAAGTTTTGCCTCTTTGTTTTTGCACACGTGCTAAAAAAGGTTGCTAACTAAACATTGTATCTAATATTGGAAATCCCCAGGCCAAAGTGGTTTCAAGTATTTTCACTGCAGTCGAGGGTTTACTGTCGACAAATGGAAACAGTGCTAATTGCAAAACAAAACACGCAGCAAACAAAGAGCCACATATAAATAATAAATTGTTTATCAGTATTTAGCAAGGCAGTGCAAATAAATTATATATAAAAGTTGTTTGCCCAATTTGAGTGGCTACAATAAAGAAAGGTCAAGTTGACTTAATTAATCTCTGTGTGTTTTGACCCAGTCGATAATTCATAAGGTTGGCAAGTCTAATCAAGACAATAAATCGAGGCGTTTTTTTCTTGCTAAACTTATCGGCCAGAAAACCCAGCAACATTATCAAAAACCAAAAATAAAATTGTCTTGTCATTTTATTATTATTTTTTATTTATTGCGCATTTTGATTGCAACGAAATTTGATAAGATGCGAGCCAAATATATAAAAAAAAAACAATTCAGTTTAGTTGGATAAGACTGTAGCAGCAGCATTTTGTTGCTGCCAAATGTCGAGCCAAAACCGTTTAGCGTTGCACTCGCGGCAGACAAACAGACGACAGCAGCAACGCCAACTGTCTCAGCAGCAACAGCGACAGCAGCAACAACATTGGCAGCAACTGCAACCAAAGCCAGTTTATTGCCATTGTGTCATGTGACAAGGCTAAGCCACTGGCGAATACAACGGCTATGTGGCAATGTGGCAATGGCTGCTCCTTTGGGGCAGGCACTGCTGCTGCTGCTGTTGCAATGACATCATCCCCTTGCAAGCAATTAAAACTAATGTATGTGCCAGATTTGTTGGATGCAATTTTCCAACAACAAATATCGCCGACTCATTGCCTCAGCATTTCAAATGACCCACAAATGACTTAACATTTGTGGTTTTTACTGCTGTTGTTGCTGTTGCTGTTGATGTTGCTGTTGTTTCTGCCATGTTGCGTTGTGATTGATGCCATTAAATGACATTAGCGTGGGTGGCTCAAAAAGAAATGTGCACGTAATTGTTTTTGAATGGCCAACTAAACTGCCAACTGCAAAGTGCAAAGTGCAATTTCTGGCAAAGTTGGAGTCATTGGCTTATTTATTTATTGCATTTTATATTACTTACAAAATACTTGCACTTAATTAATGCACATCTAAATAGCGATTAATTTGAGTTGGCTAATTGAAAGGGCAAGCGGCAAGTCTTTGGCGTCGATTGGCATAATTCAAGAGTAGCTCAAATAAAACGCTTCGCAAGCAAAACACGCAAACTCAGTTAAAGTCAACTTAACTTGTTTCAAACTTAACTTAAATTAACTTAACTCATTTGCCTAACTGCCAAAGGGCCAACAGCTGCGGCCCCTTTGACATGTTGTTGTTGTTGTTGTTTTTGTTGTTGTTGTTGTGACAGGGCCTGTCATTTTGCATTTAAGTCAAAACGCTGTAAAATGTTTACCATTATCACTTTATTATAATTATTTGTATGCCTTCGCCCGGTTTTCCTTTACATGCAAATTTGTATTTTTTTTTTTTTTTTTTATTGTGCACGTTTTTTTTTGCCTTATCAGCGGCTTTGCTTCTCTTTTTGGTATTTTGTTACTTTAGCAACATTTGCTGAAATGCCATAAATTTCATAATTTATTGTTAATGTTCTTTTAAGTTAATTACGCAAAAGAAAAAGCCTTTTAAGCCAGCTTCGGTTAACTTTGTTTTGAGGATCGTCTGCTGGTTTTTTTACACATACAAAATGCGCAGTGGACACGACTTGAGAATGTGTCTGACAGTTGGCTAAAAAGCAAAAGCTTGTTAATGAGTTTCAACTGAAAACTGCTGAAAATTGTTTGAGTACAGCATTCAAATACAATTAAATTGTACACAAAGATTTATTTATTAAGGTTTTTATTTTTAAATATTTTATTTAACCCAATCTTAAATATTATATAACTTCTAGCTGTAGGGTAAATTTTAACGAAACTACTTTTTTTAAATCTTCATAATTTATATTTGACTTTGATTTTAATTAAGTTTAAATTTCATTAATTATATAGTAGAGTGCTGGTTGGGGCACCAATGGCAATTAGTTGACTTATGTTAATTTATTTTAATGACCGTTTGACCCCACATTTAAAGAGCTGTCTGAAAAGCCAGATAAGGTTACCAGTTAAGCATTTACAAAAATTATAAATATAATGAAAAATGCATGAAACTCGATATGTGACACATGACACAATGCAATTTTGTTATTGCTGTCGATTGTTGTCGTTGTTGTTGTGGTTGTTGCCTGGGGCCATGCTGACAATTTCGTGACAATTTATTGGACATATCAATGACCAAAAAGGCCACATGCAATTGCTGTAAATGTTGCACACACACACAAAAAGAGCATTCAATGTATTTCATGACTGTATTTTTGTATTTTGTCGCAGGCCTTTGACAAAAAAAACACAGTAAATCCAAATCAAAACCTCCAACAGAAAACAGCATGTGCCATGTTTTTAGTATCTCGTTTTGTTGGCTAATTCTAAGTTTGTCCAACAACGAACTGACCAAAATGGTCATAAGGCAAAATGTCAAATTCATTTCAAACGAGCGAATATAAAAATAATCTAACCAAAATTCGACATGCCATCCAAATTAAATTTAAAAAGTCAATTATTACGTCAAAAATAGTTTCTAATACCAGTGGAATGGCAAGTCTTGTGGCAAGTTTGCTTGTGCGTTGTCATTCTTTAAAAGCTTCTTATGCGGCTTGCCACACACTGCCAGCAATGACAGCAGTGGCAATAGCAATAACAATAAGCAGAGGCAAGAAGAGCTAATCAAGAAAGACTCAACAACTTCATTTGTAAGAGTCTCTCTCTCTCCCTGCAGACAGGTCTCATATTACCTGTCCCCCCCTTGCCACTTGTCTGTTCATTATGGCCGTGTCGAACTCATGCACAATTAGTCACCTGCAAGTCAATTAAGTTACCCAGCGCTAACCACAACAGACGCCGGGAGATGTTCCTAACCCAGACACAGACAGACACGTATGGGTGGCAGGCCTGTGGACTGCTGCAGATACCTGTGGACTACAAATGGAGGACACGACCAAGACCACGTCTGTGGCTGCGTCTGCGGCTGCGGCTGTGACGGGGTGGGGATACAGCGGGGATGGCGGGTACTGCGCGACTGCGGGGACATGTTGTAATGCTTTGGCGCTTATTTGCAGTAAAAAGCAATGACAATGAGACAGCGAGAAAATTGTAGAGAAAGAGAAAGAGAGAGAGAGATGGCAATATGGTCTCCGAGGCAAAGACAGAAGGCGCTGTCGGGGGGGGGAAAAAGTAAAACAAAACCATATTATTAACGCCTCATTAAACTTTTAACGATTTTAAATTACAGACTGCGAACGGGACACACTAATGAATACAAATTAGCCAACGAAGAGGTGTGTTGCGCCTCGAGTGACTTGTGCAAAATACACACACACACACACGCACACACACACATACACTTGAACAAACATGCAATAGATATTAAGATCTACAAAAGTGCCATTTTATCATGTTTACGAAATGACTTTTCAATGTAGCAACATTTGACAGTTGTTATTAACTAATTGTCATTAATTGTCCAAAATTCTAAATTCCAGTGTTTCGCACTCTGCCTCAGCTACAGACTCTGCCACTGCCTCTGCCTTTGCCTCAGTCTTTGCCTCAGTCTTTGCCTCAGCCTCTGCCTCAGTCTTTGCCTCAGTCTCAGGCCCCGCCTCTGCCTCTGCTTGGGCGTCTGATTATTATTATTACTCGGCCATTTGGCAATTGACAGTTGACAGTTTGGTTGGCCAAATGTTTAATTGTAAACACTTGTAATATGCAAATGAGTTGCTGTCCATTAAACACACGATACACGCCACACGTTGCAAACACGAGGCACGCCGGGTCAGGGTCTCAGTCACATTTTTATATTGCTTTTTTCTCTGCTCCTATATATATATATATATATAAATAAATATGTAAAAGTCGAACTTATGCATATTCATATTCTTTGATGTTTTTATTTTGCCGTTGTCTTTCAGCTAATCTTTAAATACATTTTTTGTATATGCTGATAGATATTTTTATAGTTCTCAGCATATTATTATAAATAAATATTACATATATATTCGTATTATATATTCGTATATAGTATTGTCATTAAAGTCGCGTTCGCATGGCAAATTAAATGTATAATTTGGAAATTAACTGCTTCCGTTGTTGTTAATTGTGTGCCAACATTTGGTTGTTCTTTCAAAAAATAACAAAAACTCGACGAGCTGTGAGAACAGACTAAAATAAATTCATCAGAAATATTTCAAACAAGTCATAAATTTTCAAAAAATAATAATAAAAAATAAAAAAAACCACTCACTATGCTGAATATATTAATTATGCAAGAAAACTTGTTTCGAAACACTGACCAGCTCAAATTATTTATTCAAAAAATTCAGTCAGCACAGCTAAAATTATTTTACTTTTAGCCGAAGAGAATTTTGTGTGTAACCCTTGAAAAAAATGTATCAAAATGAAAATGTAGTAAATAATTTGAATGCGTTGTGCATTTTAATGTAATTTGACACCTAATTTGAATTTGAATTGTGAAAAACTGAAATAGTAAAAACTTTACAAACTGCCTGGTTTTGTCTGCTTTGAAAATAAGTTTAGAAAATAATTAAATGAATCTTTTTCCTGCACAGCATTTTTTTTTGGTATCTTTCAAGTTGTTTGTGTATTTTTTGTTTTTGTTGTTTTGTTGTTTTGCTGGTTTTCTGCTTTTCGCCTCGATTTAATATCAAAGCAAGCCGACAGCCAGCACAAATGATACAGGCACAGTCACGCCCCTGCCCCTGCCCCTGCCACTTCCACTCCACTGCCGCTGCCGCTGCTGGGGCACATCCTACGCGGTCTTCCACTTTGTTAGTTTTTGGCATTTTGGCAAGCAACCAACAACAACAAAACCCAAACTTTATGCCGGCTTCTGTTCAAATTTCGTATTAAATTTATTTAAGGTTGCTATTTTAGATGCAAGTAAAATAATTTGAAATGCACAAAACACAAAACACAAAACAACAAGCTGCCAAAAACATAAACAGGCAAAACAAACAGCGGCAAAAGCAAAACAGAGCAAAGACGATCACAAATTAAAAATCGACACAAAAAATAACAATAGAAATTGTCAAAAAGCACCAAAATTTATGCAAGACTCGCGCGATAAGCCATCTCAAAATGGACTGTGGACAGAAGGGGTGCAAAAGGGGGGACATTGGTTAAGGGGCGCGAAACGGGTAAACGGGCAGCCTTGTGTGGGCGCGTGTGAGAGGTGTGATTAGGCCAATGTCTACAACAACAACAACAACTAATACTAACTTGACTTTTTGTATTGTGTTTTTTATTTTTTTTATGGTAAGACAGATTTTGGTAACTGGTTGGCTTACACACAATCGTTGGATGGGTCGTTTGCTCATTTCTTCGTTTGTCGCTTTTGTAGCGATTTGTCTTGAGTTGGCTTTGGGCTTATTCAATTTTTGAAAATAGATTTCATTTTTATTGAAATTATGACATTAATCTTAATTTGCAGCAGCACATAACTTATTCATTTTATATCTCTGCTCATTTACAGGTGTGTATTCAGCCTGAAACAGGTTTCTACCAAGACAAATGCAAATCCAACTGGCTCATCCGACGTCCCAAAATGTTGCTGACTTTTGAACTCATTCCGAAAAAAATTGCACTGCAATTTTGAACTCGTTGCAATTATTTTCTGTATAATTTCTTATTGCTATGCTCAGACTTGAGTTTTCAGTTTGCCATCTTAATTATTTGAAAACAATAGTTTAATTCACATATTTTACATATTTCACATATTTCACATATTTTACATATTTTACATTTTTTTTACATATTTTCCATATAACTAATTCATTCACTTTTAACCCGCACAAAACTAATTATCTGGTTATGCAAAAGGGCTTTGTCTAGCAATGTAATTCATTTTGATAAGTGATTTCCATGACTTTTCCACAGTTGCCTCATTACAGCTGCCACATGAAGTATGCGCTGACTCTCTCTCTCTTTCTTTCCATAGTTTTTTCTCTCTCTCTTGTAATTTAATTAAAATGCAAGTTTATTTATAATTGAAGCAGTGGCAAGGCCTTTGCATCGTTTGACTACTCTGTCGGTGTCTATCTATATCTATATATCCATGTACATGTCCATGTGTGCACCCGATGTTGGTGCTGTCATTAATCTTTCGACAGCTCATCTGGGCTACGCTTTGCTCCCCCCCATTCGCTGCTCCTTTGAATCAGCTCCGACAACTGTGAAAATTTGTTGTTGCTCTGATTCAATGGCAAGGCTTTGTTATTGTTTTTGTTATTGTTGCTGTTTATGTTCAATGTTTTTTGTTGTGTTTTTTGTCTAATGATCGCGTGCAGTTTTTTCTATGTGTTTTCCATAATGGGAGCAGGCGTCATATATCATAATTGTGCCAAACTATGAGCAGCTACAAACGAGCACTCGCATTCCGTATTAGCCCCACTCGACGTGGACTTCGGCTTTTGGGCCAGATGCAGATCTAAGCCAGTTGATTAATGTGTTCAATGTGCATACTTGTCAGTTGTTATAAATGTACTTTGCTTTCTTGTTAATCAAGCAGCAGATTCTATTATACTCAACGCAAGTCGACTGCTTGTCATAAATTGATGATTGTCTATTGAGGGGGATATTTAAGTTAAGGAATAACTTTGCATTAAATAAATGCGGTAATTACATGTGTGCCACCCACAAAGCTTGCAACGCAATGACAGCTTTCAGAGTGTGGCAATTGAATTTTAACATATTCATAGGCAAATTATCAACGCTATTATAATAAAATTGCAAGGGAAAAAAAACAAAAAAAAACTATAACAGAAGTGTTGAGATTGCACTAATTACATGTCAAGCGACCCACACACACATTATCTCACACCTCCCCACACACACACACTCACACACACGAACTGACAGAGGCACGACTTGAACAGCCAACACCTTGGCGCATAAATTTACAACAAACGACGCATGTCGCCGCGCGCAAGATCAACTGTAACCCCCCCTCATCCCCTTCAGCTACCCTCGTCTTGTGGCATTTTGTTTTGTGCGTCGACGGCGTCGCCTGAAAAGTGTCAAATGTGAAATTTATGTCGCCAGACAGGCAGACAGACGGACAGACACAACACAGCAAAACTCACTTGTGCGCACGCGTAGCAACCCCTGCTGGCTGCTCCCCTCCCCCCCCCCCTAACTCCCCTTCGTTTCAACTACGCCCTCTCGCTTGGGGCCTATAAGAAATTAGCGCAAGCTGTCTGACAAATAAAAAAAGATTTAAATAAATGCCAAAACAAGTTGTTAACTTTATTAGCCTTCATTTTACTTGTGCGCAGACAGAAAAAGTGATTTGCATAAAGCGCGACTCGCAATTAGTTGGCATGCAACTTGCATATTGCCACAGGCTATATGGATCCATAGTCCATATGGAGTGGCAACTATGGAGGCAGTCTGTAGTCCCCCCAGTCTGGGGTCATTACTTATGTGCAACAACTTAACAGAGTTGTATTTGACTCTGCAAAGAACATGCCACACAAAAGCGATGCATGTTTAATGCGTTGCCACAAACAAATGTGCCACATGCTTTTCCTGGCTTTATGTTAATAATGCATTGGCCAACAACAGCTAAGCCTTAACAAGCTGCACTCTTCTCTGGCCAATATGTCAATTGGTTAGTTAAAAAGTCAACTTTTTAATGCGTTAAATCCACATTTCATTTATTAGTTGTCGCGCAGAATCATTTATAGATATTCACAGATATTCATTTATTTGTTGTTGTTGTTGTTTTCGTCACATCAGCAATTGTTGTTGCTAGCTGCTGCTGTGGGGTAAACTATTTGTGTGTTTTTATTTAAATTTTGCTGCTCTTTGGGATATGAGCAAGAATTCTTGTTATTCAAATGAACATACAACAATGCACGCACACGCACCAATTCATGCAACAAACACCAACAACAACAACAACAATTGCAACAATAACAAGAACTGCTGTTCCTGTCAATTCTCTTGGATATTTCATGCATTTTTGTGTATGCTCCAAATAAAACGTGTCACAATTCTCAGCCCCTTTTAATACTCACACACACACTCACTCACACACTCACTCACACACTCACACACACACTCATTCTAGCATTCATTTTTTTTTTTCTGTCAAGGCTATTTTGATTGATGGCTTATGGGTTTATTTTTGTTGAGCAGCTCATTTATCTGTGCGTCATGCGGCTGCAATGATTGTTTCTATCCTCTCTCTCACTCAGCATACAGACTCCAGTTTTAGCCAGGCTTCAGGCTACTAGCCGGCTCATTAGCGCAATTGAAGAATTTTTTTGTACCGTGGCATAAAAACGGCTAAAGTTGTTTTCTCATTTCCTGCGCATGATGCGTGGGAAATGCCGCACGGACAACTGAATACCCACGTAGTTTAATACATTTTTAATTGCGATACACTCTATGAAAAAACCAGAAGAAAAAAAAACGGGGGAAAGCCAACGACTGCTAGCCAAATTGCAAAGCGAACTTTCACTCGAATGTAACGTAATGTAACGTAATGTAACGTAACGTAACGTAATGTAACGTAACGTAATGTAATGTAACGAAACGTAATGTAACGTAACATAATGTAACGTAACGTAACGTAATGTATCGTAACGTAACGTAATGTAACGTAACGTAATGTATCGTAATATAACGTAACGTAATGTAACGTAACGTAATGTATCGTAATATAACGTAACGTAATGTAACGTAATGTAACGTAACGTATCGTAATGTAACGTAATGTAACGTAATGTAACGTAATGTAACGTAACGTAGCGTAACGTAATGTAACGTAATGTAACGTATGTAACGTAACGTAACGTAATGTAACGTAACGTAGGAGAATACGCGCAAGATGCAATTACAAGCAACGAGTAATTAAAAAAAAAAAAAAAAAAAAAACAAATTACTAACGCATAAAAAGCAGCCCAAAACTGGTAGTCAGTCAATGAAAAACCCATAAATAAAACAAAAAAAGAGAAGACTAAATAAGGAGTTCGAGTGAGGCACGCTCGAAAATGCGAATGCGACTGTTTAATTGAAAACAACGCACAAAAAAAGCGACCTACATGGCGTATACGTAATTACAAATTTATGTGAACGTCACTTAATATGTGCGCAACAACAACAACAACAATAAAAACAGACGCAAGGCAACAAAAAAAAACTCAACACGAATGCATAATGCATACGAGCAACTGCAACAGCAGCAACAACAGCCGTGGCAGCCGCCGGCGACACTTGCCACGTTTTGGCACAGGAGTCGCAGTCAAAGTTGCAGTTGCATTTGAAGTCGGCGCCGATGTTCATTGACAGCTGCATCGACGTTTGCGCCGGCGCATCGTTACTTGGGCGTTTGCCACACGCAAATGCCTTGCGGCACGCCTGGAAATCAATAAGCGCGCACACGCTACAAATTGTGGCAACTCCGCGCGACTCCGCGACATCATCAGGCCCACGAGTCTGGCTCACCAGATTTGGGCGGCGATTTTTTTCCTGATTTCACAATGTGTGTGACTCCAAGTTGGAGCCGCGGCTTTGCCACAGCTCGTATCTAATGAGGCGCAAAAAGAGAGGCGTGACAGCCCGCCTTGTTGCTTGTTGCCTGTTTGCAGCTCAAAATGTCAGCGCGTTTGCTTACAACATTTTGCACTTACATCGCCTATTTTTTTTTTGCCGTTAGGTGGGTCGAAAACCAGCTTTTGGCCGCAACGACGATGACGACTGATGAAGCCATTAAATTGAAAATTATATGGCAATATTGGTTAATTGGCCAAGTCTATTGAAATTAACGCTTGTTAAGTGTTTTTTGTCTACTTAATTTTTTGTTGAGCAATGCGTCAATTAAAAAGAAATATTATTATTCATTATTTAAGCTTTATTAAATGTGGTTTTTTACATATTTGACTACAACATTTGTCATATTGCTTTTTGGCTAAATAAATCCCATTTTGCTGAATCATATTTATAATTAGCAAAAAAAATACTATTCAACGTATTTGTTAGATTTTAAAAATAAATAAATCATCTTAATGAATATGAAGAATATTATTTTGAAAGAGCGCACAAACAGCAGAAGAATTTTTAAGCAGAAATCTTAGTACATTCTTATCTAATTGCTTCCGGCTAAGAGGCAAAAGCTAAAAATGTAAATACATATATTTATATGTATATATATGTAAGAGTCATGGTTTGCTCAGCAATAATTCTCAAGGATGACGTGAACAAATTTCAGAGATCAACCGATAAACTAACACGCAAAAAGATTATCTTAAATGCAAAAATAAAATCAACATTAAATCGCAGCAAACAAAACAATGCATAACCAGACCGTTGGATGTTGGGTGGATGTTTTGGAGTGACTCCAAGTTACGGGGAAAAAAACTGGGCACGCATGGGAAATTGTGAAATCATCACGAAAAACGCTGCAAATTCTTCTTACGCCCGACGGCAAATTACGTGCGCAGCATGGCCAAAACAAAAGACGGCCAACAGCAGCAGCGGCAGCCACATGAATGAATGAGTGAGTGAGTGAATGATGCAATGAGTAACTACCTATGCAAAAAGACAACCGGCAACGTCGAAACAAAATCCAAGTGAAAAATAAAACTAAAGCAAAAAAAAAAAGGGGTGCATTGTTTGGCCAACTCGCGCTTTTCGCCGCTTTCCCTGACTCTTCCACGATATCTTTTGTTTGCCATTTTGTTTGTTTTGCGGCTTTAACGTAAACACTCAATATTTATTCCCCCCCTTTATCCATGTTTGTCAGTGTGGCACTCACCTCCATCGCAGCCGCAGCCGCAACGAGCGTGAATCCTTTGCATTAAGTCTGATTTTTTATGGCCAAAACATTTTACGCTTTCGGCTTTGATTCGCTTTCGGCTTGGCTCTTGCAATTTTCGTGGGCGTAATTGAAAGCGGCAAGAGCAACCCACACAGACACACCCACACACACACACACAATGGCGCATGGCAAATTTGTAAGCCAACTATTTAGTGGGCAAATCAAAGGCAACAACCGTCTCGATAAATCCCATCCATCCACAGCCTCCGCCGGCTCTGCGCTGGCTCATGCGGCGTATGCGCAATCGGTGCAAATGGAGCCCAGCCAGCGTGTGTTTTGGAGGTGGTGGCAGCTAGGCTGGAGGAGCGCCTGCAGCAATTGCCCGATTCACCTCTCTACACCCACACCCCGCCCTGCATTCATGTTCGTAATAAAAATGTCGAAACGAAGGCTTGTGGCCATTTGCCGAATACTTGGCAATTGTTAAACTTCATGCGATTTGTTTGTGTGTGTGTGTGTGTGTGTGTGTGTATTTATGTGTTTGTGTATGTGTGTGTGTGTATTTATGTTTTTCTGTGTATGTAGGCAGTGGCCAGTGTTAGGCAAATATTGAAGCATTGAACACGTTTCAGACAAATTGCATTTTTATTGCCACCTTCTGCAATTTTTGTGGGTGTTCACTGTATATTTAATGCGACTTAGATACAGATCCCAAGCTAATGGCATTTCGATAGACACAGTATCTCTGTGATATCTTGTGTTTTTAGCAAGAATTTCATCTGGAATTTGTCTTACTGGGAAATAAATATTTTATGCATTTTCATCAGGTCAAAATGAAGATGATGGAAATATTTTATTATTGCATTTTTAGCTTAACTTGGCTAAGCTGCTTGTTCACTTTTTGCTCTTAAATCCCATTTTGATATACCTTTGCTTGAAACGTGCTTTTGCTAAACTTTTTTTTCACTCTCCACTTGCCCCAGCAGCTGCAGCAAATCAGTTCATTTGCAATTTTGAGCTGTCTTCGGTTGCATTCAAAGGTTGTCAAATGTTTGAGTTTATCGATTGGAAGTGCATCCTCAAAGAGCAGCGCTTGGCAACTCATCATATTAAATATCTTAAGGTAGGCAACAAGTTATGTGATGTGCGCCCAGGTTGCAACATTTGCAAGGGGCAGCTGCAACAAAATGTTAGGCAACCTCATTGTTTGAGTGTAAACTGAGTAAATTGCATGTAAATCCGAATCGACCATTTTTGCATGTTAGCCATCTAATCAGCAGTTGGGCTAAGCTCATCGCTGGCTCTGACAGCGGGCTGACACCTCTTGCTCCACTTTGCAGTTGCCTTTATTTAATAAACATTTACGAGCCCAAGTTACCATATGGAGGAGAGTGGAGGAGAGTGGGTTGTGTCTGTTGGCTTGGGTTGGGTTTTAGTTTAGTTTGTAATTTCTGTCATGCAATGCGCAAACACAAAACTAATTGAATTTTTCGTAGCTATTTGCTCTGTTTCTAGTTCTCTCTCTCTCTCTCTCTCTCTGTCTCTCTCTCTCTCTCTCTCTCTCTCTCTGTATTTCTGTCTCTTTCAATATGACCAGCTCTTTGGCATTTTTTGCAAGTCAGCAAAAGGGAGATGTCTGCCACTGTCTGCTGTTGCTGTTGCTGCCACTGCTTGTGGTACGTGCCACAATTTCGGCTTGTCACATCGTTGCCTGAATGTTTAGGGAGTGCCTTGTTGTAGTTTTTATATTACATTTTTGGTTTTGTCTGTTTTTGCTGTTTGTTGATTGTGCCCCAAAACATAATCAGCATATAATTAAAAGCTACTAACATGCAACAAATTACACGCAAAGTATCTGCCAGTGTTAAACAATACCAACACTCTTTCAAGGTTGTTCATGATTGTGTTTTTTTGTCTTTTATTTTCAACGCGTTTTTTTATATTTATTCCGGCTAACAGTCGCAGTCAAAGGCGTGGCACCAGACTGACCCAAATATAAATTAAACAATACAAAAAAAATAGCGCAAACCGCCAGCAATTTTTGTTTGTTTAAAATATATATTTTTTTTGTATTTTTTGCTGAGACAAGTGGCACCATTTTTATGGGCCAAATTGTGCGTCTTGCTGGCGAGCACAATGCAATGCAATTATTTTGTCGAGTGGCCAAAACCTGCTAGACGCATTTTCATTGTCCACTCAAAATGTGACCCAATTTGCCTCAGTTGGCCATTGTATATAATTTACATATATATATATATATTTTTTTTTGTTGCTTTTTTTTGGTATCTTTGAAATAGTTTTCTTTTTGGAGTCGAATTTATGTGCAATCTTGGCAGTAATTAAAGCTTATGTTATTTTTGCTGTCATTTGTGTTCATGTAACCACGAAATATGATTCCAAATTGCGTTCATTGGCTCAGTTTCAGATTTCATTCAAGTCGTAAACTGAAATATTTTCAACAATTGTGCTTTGCCTGCGTAATTCTACTAGCCCAATGCACAGATAATGCCAATGACATGGCCCACTTACAGTTACTTTGTTTCCCGTTATCAGCAACCTAAACACAAATTAATTAAACTGCTCATAATTTATGGGAATATATGAATGTATATATACATATGTATATATGAGTGTATATATATATATTATTCTATGTGGGCAATAAACTTGTGCAGTTTATGTTTTTGTCTGGCAACAAATATTGCTTGGCAGCAGCAACATGTTGCTGCAACATCTGCGTGTTGCTCTGGCTTATTCAAGTTTAATTGCAATGCAGCGACAACAATTTGATCGTTTCGATTATCCCCGCCACAAATTATAACGTTTTATGCCATTCCACATAGATTATGATGACAATTAAGCAGCTTATTGCTGACAGCACGTTAAGAGGAATTCTGCGCACATTAGTTGACCGTCCGTCCGTCCCTCCGTCCGTCTGTCCGTCCGTTGCAAATGCGAGGTAATTATATTGCGCAGTTGTTGGGATAAAGCTGCCTTTTTTCCCATTGTGCCCCCCTTTTTTTCCGCTCTTTTTTGCATACTTTGCCATTGGCATAATCTCATAAAAATGCTTGCAGACCATTTATGCGGGAACTGTGTTGCAGGTTTTGCCAGTTGCAATCTCTCGTTTGCCGTTGTCGTTGCCGTCGCTCGTTGATGCGTTAATTTGCATGCAACATGCACTATGATTACCCGCAGCAATTTGCAGCAGCCAGCAATAGCAGCCAGCAGCAACAGCAGTAGATACGGGGGCAAATGCAGCTGTTGCTGCCATGCCCCATTTGCCTACTGGGCGCCCAGAATTTGTTGCTGCTGCTCTTTGCTTATTTGTTGCTCCTCTTATTGTTGTTGTTGTTATTGTTGTTGTGGTTGTTGTGGGATGCAAACATTCATCTGGCCATTGGTTTATTTGTTGGTCTGCTTGTTTGTTTGTTTGTTTGTTTGCTTGCCTGCCTCGTTGGCACAACGTTTGCACATCTGCAATGTAACCATTGGATGGGCAATTGGTCAAATGGTCAAAGGGACAGTTGGACACATGGATAGCTGGACAGCAGATGGACAGCTGTTGTACCGTTTGCTGTCGTTCATTTGCTGTGCGCCCAGTTGTATAATTTGCAATTGTTTGTTGTTATTGCCGAGGCGTTGCTGTTGTTGCTCATCAGCAGCAACATGGCCAGCTGCTGCTGCCCCTGTTGTTGTCGCGGCATCAGTTTTTAATTATTAAAATGCTGCTGCTGTGCTGCTGATTTCTACATTGTCAGCAATTTCTGCAATTGTTTGAACGATTTTCTTGGATGCTGTTTTTTTTGTTGACTTTTTGTTGTTGCCTTTTTTGTTTATTATCATATTTTTTGTACATTTGTTTTACGTTTGGCGTCTTGGCCTGTGTTTTGCCTGTTTGTTTATTTAGATGTTGCTGTCTTTTATTGTTATTATTATTGCAGTTGTTCTTGGTTTTTGCCCCATCAGCTGGGCACTGTGGCAGCTGCCTCTCTTATCGCGAGTGTGAATCAGACTTTTTGCAGCGCAGATTTATTTTTAAATTTAGAATTTCATCTGCTTGGCATTATTCTGTGGGATTTATGTGTGTGCACAGTAAAATGAACTTGGCAAACGCTGCCAACCCCTGTCCCAAAAATCACGTCCACAATTCCAGGCCCAGCCAATGAACTGCAACCAGCGATGCATGCCACACTGTTGCAGGGTCTTCTGTTGCACATCACGCAGCGCTGATTCAATTAGCCAGCTGTCAGCCTGCAATTGCAACAAGCGTCTTACGTAATGCGTCAGGCCACAAAATTCATCTGCGGCATTCAACCGCAGCAAATTGTGGCCATTTTGATATTGTGGCATTTAGTTGCTTTCTCCGCAATTTCTTTGCTAGATTTGCGCCTAGATGTGTCCAATAAAAAATTTGCATATAGATGGGCTCTAGTTTTGCAGCAGCAGCAGCAGCAGCATAATAAATCTTAATAATTAATATTTAGCAGCGGCACCAACACAATTACACACAAACACACACAACCACATCTAAGCAGAAGCCAGCCCACATATTGCAAAAATGCCGCAATATTCAGGCAAAAAACAATTTTTTCAATTAAATTTTTAATATGCTCTTTGAGGCAGACAAATTTTTTTTTTTGCAAGACGCGTCTGCCTGGCGCCAACCGAAATGTAAGCCAATCAGCAGAAATAGCAACAGCAACAGCAACAAAGTGTTGCAAGTTGCAAGTAGCAAGTTGTGTTTGCTGTCGTCGTTGTTGTTGTTGTTGTTGCAACAACGTTTGTCCAAAAAGAGGCATACAAGTTGGCAACATGTCGACGACTTATGGTGAACTCTTGGCGGATTTTCCATGCCAGTCGCATAATCGCAGTTGACATTTTCATGGCAAAATTAGCACAAAGTGCATGTGTGTAACACACACACACACACACGCATTGTGAGTGTAAGTTATAGATACATATATAAAGTTATATTCAAATGGGCGAATGCAAATATATAGCAAGGAGATTGTCGCTGTTGCAGCCGCCGCAATAAATTTAACATGCAACGCAGACGTGGCGCCAATATCTGCCAGCTACGATGTCGGCAGCGTCGCGTGTTGCAAGCTGCATCTGAAACTGCAACTGTGAAAGTGTGCTGTCGGTATGTGAGTATGTGTGTGTGTGTGTGTGTGTTTGCCACAAGCGGAATTTGCCACACAAATTGAAAACTTATGCGCGCATTAACAATTTATCAGCTGAATTGTTCCGATATTCTCTCACTTTCCCATGCGGCATCTGAAATGCAAAATAAGCTGCAAATAAATACACAGAGAAAAAAAAGAGAAAAATAACAAACATTGTAAATATTCTCGTTTGCAAAAGCAAGCAAATAATGGTAAATACAACAAATATATATATATATGCGAAATGCAAATATATAAAAGAAATTCGCAATTCCAATTCGAAAACAAGATGCAATTTGACTTCCTCTGATTAAGTTTAATTGAATGCAAGAGCGAAATAAATTAAATATACAAATTAATTTGTTTGTTATACAAAAAAAAGTGGTAAACAAATTCATATTCATATCAGATATTAACTTGAAAATACCTTTATATAATCGGCAAAACAACAGCTGATAAAAGTTGAATTCTTGCGATAACAAAAATTGGAACTTTGCAAACGATTTATTTTGGTAATTATTCTGTTTAACTGGACTAGAACTGAGTTCAACGAACTAATTTCTGATCTGCCACAAAAGTGCTGATGGTGATCTACACACGCCACAAGCAACAACAACAACAACAACAACAATAAATGTGTCATAATAATAACAGAACTCAACGAACCATAAAGTTTACACAGAGAACACATTTCAAGCATATCGATGGAATCTGAAACTAGTTATAACATTCTCATTCTCATTTCTCAAATTCTCATTCTCATTTTCCCTCTCATTCCCATTTCTATGTTCATTCTCCTTCCGATTCGTTGGCCGATTACATTTCTTTTGGCCGCATTTGTTGACTTAATCGTTATCGCTGCACAAATTGTTGGTGTTTGACAAGTAGTCAACAATTTTTTGATAACAATTATTAAATGCCCCTTGACACGCAACACAGATAGGGTACGGGGGGGAGGAAGGGGTTGACAGAGCAGGCGGATGTTTTTATTTGTGCTTTGAATTGCAGTTGAACACTGCAAAGTGTTTATTTTTTATACTTCTTCCACTTTCAATTGCTGTCGATTATAAATATCTTTTTTCAATTTATGGCCAATAGTTGACTTCTTGGTCTGCCCAGCGAGCTGTCGATAGGGTTTCTGTCTGGTCTCAGACTGTGTGTGTGTGTGTGTTGTTATTGTTGTTGTTGTGCTTGTACACAAATTGATTTTCTATCAAGGCCATAAATTTCTCTTGAAAAATGTTATTATTGTGGAAATATTTATGATCTACTTTAGCCAAAGGGTTGTTTGTTTTTCTGAAAAGCCACGTAGCGTGCAGCAGACAATAAATTCAAGTATTTCATATTACGAATTAAGCAGGAGTATTATTTTATAGCTGTGGCAAGTTTAACCCCAGCCACAAATATTTTAGTGTTTTTTAAGTCAGCTGCATAATTAAAAACATTAATTTCTAGGCAGATTCACATGCTTAATTTCAAAAGCATTAATCTAGAAATTGTGAAAAATTTTAATCGGTTTAGTTTTATGGCAATGAAATCTTTTTCAAAATTTCTTTTCATTATGACAAAGTTGTGGATGTCTTAGAAGTTACTTTTATTTCGCCCTGGGAACTTAAAAACAAATCTCATCAGAACAGAAGCATTTTAACACAGTTGTTCAAACATTGTTTTTCTCGAAATGAGTATTAAAAAAAAAAAACATAATAAAACTAATAAGTTCGCGGCTCAGCAGTAGTCAAAACTAAACTTTTGCACTTAGTATGCATTTTCTATAATTAGAGGAAGGCAGACAAACTTTGCCGCAAACACACACAAATCGAGGATTTTAGCTGGCATTTTCGCATTTGGCCTGTCGACGAAGAAGACTAAGAATCTCAACACGTTTGCAGCAAGTTGGCTAAAATTGAAAACGCATACAGAAAGATAGCTACAATTTGGAGTGTTGGGGGAGGGGAAGTGGGGTGCTGTTGAAGGACAGCCAAATTATGTCAAGGTATTCTAAACCTGCCTGCGAAGCCAAGTGTTTTGCGGGCTAAGCGTTTTCTTGGCTCACAGCCAAGTCTGATGATGGCGACAGGCGACGGCAACATAGGCTTTTGCCAATGTGTGTAAGCCAAAAAACACAATGGCACAAAATGGTCGAAGACCAATGCAAAAACCCAACCCACCACCTGACCCGTGTGTGTGTGCGTGTGTGTGTGTGCACACCGAAGGGCCCGTAGACAATTACAGTAAACAGATTCGCACACGTTGCATGCTTGGCTGCTGCTGCGTTGACAGGCTGCAAAACAAGAGACGAAAATAGACAGCAGCAGCAGCAGCAGTGGCAGCAGCAGTTACAACACCAGCAGTTGCAACAGCAGCAGTTGTTGCAACAACAGCAGCAGCAGCAGCAGTGGCAGTCAGAAGTGAAAGAAATACCCCTGAGAGCATTTGAGTGTGTAGGCGTTTTGTGCCACGCCCACTTGCCCTGCGGTCATGGCCGGGCATAAAACTCGTACGGTTTTTGGCAAGCACAGCTTTTGGCCATGCATGAGATTTGCATTTTTTACACCCCGCCCCCCCGAAGCCACGGCTTTAAACTGCAATTTGGCCAGTTGCCTTGCCTGGAAATATTTTCTCCTAGCATACTTTTCTGGGCCATCTCATGATGTATGCATGTGTGTGTGTATGTGTGTGTGTGTGTGTGTGTCACGTTGCGACAATTCAATTGAATTTCTACTGCTTCTTGAGCTGCAAAGCAATGAAGCGAGTAGCAACAGCAAACGGAGCAATTCCACGCACAGTGGTGAAACTGTGCGAAAAAAACCCAAAAATAAAATTGCATCTCCAAGTTTAAGTTTGGGTTTAAGTTTAAGAAATTCCATTTGCTACCAGCCACATTTGTTAAATATTTAATTTTTGTTTTTTGCCGTCTTGCAACTTGGTTGATTTCAGTGTGCGCTGTGCTGGTCTCAGGGCCAGGTTTCAGTTACCAACCAGACTCAGCAGCTGCCGTTGCAGGAAGTAGGAAAAAGCTTCAGATTTCTACATAATATTTTTGTATTTTGTTTTTTGGTGCTAGACTGACTGACGCCGAGTCTGACAACGGAGCTGGCCTGTTGCCATGTGGGTTGCTGCCTTGGCTCACACACACACACACACACACACACACACACACACACACACACACTGTGCCTGCCTGATTTATGAGCAGCAATTCAGGCAACGCATAAACACGCCATTGCAAATATGGCTTTAAAGTCGAAAACTTGGACTCGCAAAATTCTCATTGTAAATGCAACACACACAGCTGTCAAATATGCCATTTGGCCACCAAATGATGACGCATCAAAATTATGTGATGTGGCAAGTGTCCACTGCTGGTTGCACAAGCTTTTCAGATGCATGAAAATGTTTGCCAGATGCCAAATGTATTAGCTTTAATTGATAATATTGTTTGTCATATTTTGTTCTGTTGGCCTTGCAATGTCATATTATTATTTGCCGCTGTGCGTTATATTTTTAGCTTGCCACACTTGTGTGCAACGCACGCCATTTTCAATTTTCCATTTCATTTGGCTTTTGCTGAATTCGCAATGCAAGCGACTCATGACAAAATATGTGTCATGGTTATAAGGCCAGGCGACACGACATGGCAGTGTTGTTTCTCCAGTTGCCGCTTGCCACTTGCCACCTCCCCCTGCCACACCCGTCAAGTCTGACAAGAAGCAGCTACTGTTTGCTGCCTTCAGCTAGTAGCTGTGGGCCATAACTTAAATATAGCCTGCTGATTTTGATGAATTGCCGTCGCTGTCTCTGCTTAAAGTCTGTTTTGTCAAATTCATTTTGTTTTATGGCCACTAATCGGGGGCTAACATATATATATATATATGTGCATATATATATAGGTGCAGCCCACAACTAATACGCATCATGTAAAAGCCATTTATTTAAATTATAAACGAAATAGTCGAGACATAAACAGCAGATGAATCAATTGCCATAAAAGTCGATTGCTCAGTTTGGCTGTTTTTATGGATTGTTGTTGTTGTTGTTGCTGCTGCTGTTGCTGCCGTTGTTGCTGTTGTTGTCATTGCAGTTGTCATGAAATGCGTGTCATCAGCCCACGCCTGCCTGCCTGCCTGCCCCGTCTTCTCTCCCTCTCTCTCTGTCTTCCACTTGGTTATCTAACCCAACTCAATTGTCACATGTGGCACCATCAGCAGCAGCAGCAGCAGCACAACTATTAACACATACTTACACACATACATATGCACTATCTATCTATGTATGTAGGCCATAAATTTATAGCTGTTGCTGCACAAGTGAGACAATAATACGAGCTGCAACAACCTGTTGCATAAACAGCCATTAAATTAGGCGTAATAAAAAACCTACAAATAATTCAAGAAATATTTAAGGAAGGCAACTTTAAACAAATGTTTATTATGTAAATTTCGTTGTCAAAACTTAGGGTATATATTTTATTAGAAAATGTTGTAAAAATTGTTTACATTTTTTGTGCCCAGCTTAATTTATTAGCAGCTAAAAAATGTCTCCGCTTTTACGAGTCGAAGGAGAAGCTGTCAACGACAAATTCGCAATTACAAACAATTTAAAAGTTATTAAAACCTGAAACATTAAAGTAGCTCGAGCGAAATGAAAGCACAAATAAAAGTGATGTATTTTTTTTGTATGCGTACATCAATGTGGATGAAACCCACGCGTATTGTGCCGACGCGATGGGTGGCGCCGCAAAGGCTTAGAGCCATAAACAATTAGGCAAGGCACCACACCCACACACAACAAAAAAAAATAAATAAAAATAATAATAATAAACGATAATTCGAAGATGATATCGAACACAGCATGACGGAAGAGAGAGCTCATTTTTGTGTGTGGTCTATAAAGACTTGAGACTGTATATATTGTAAACAGAGTTTAATTTGTGTGCGTTTTACTAATGTTGTTTTATTTTTGTTTGTGTGTTTGCAGGCGCCACATGCGGGGGCAGCTGCTGCAGCAATGCCACCGAACTGGAGCTGCGCGACAAGGCAGCCGGCAAGTTTGAGCAACTGCTGCACCATCACACGAGCAGCCTGCGCGGCATCCTCGAGACCACAGCCAGCCAATTTCAGAGTGAGTATATATATATATAGATATAGATAGTACATTATAATAATCGTATACAACTAGCAGATGAATCTATGAGTCGCATTTGAAATGAGTGCAACTGAAAGCTGGCAACTGCTTTTATGCAAATGAGGCAGCCACAGAAACAGCCAGTTAGCCAGTCAGTTAGTCACTTTGTCAGAGTCACAGACAGTCGCAAAGTCTGAAAAGTTTCGCGGCAAAAATTATAAAAAAATAAAAATGAAAAAAATCATTTATTTTTCGTGGCAATAAATTATTTATAACATGCAAATTTGAGCGTGGGTTGCACAAAAATTATGATGATAACTTTTGGCTTGCCAAGTGAATTTAACAAAATTAAACTTGAAACGCGAAATTGATTTTTAATTTGCATTTTTTGTATAAAGGATCAAAGCGACTTTACCCCCAAAAAATACCTGTCCAAATCTATATAAAATATATTTAAACCTTCGGCCAATCCATATCCAAAGACAGCTCATTCTTCGAGCTGTTTGTAATGCAAAAAAGTGTCTGCATCTAATTAAAAAGTCATTAAATATGGTTGTTATTGTTTTTGTTGTTATTGTTGTTATTGTTGTTTTGGCTGTGTTGTTTTCCTTTGTTGTGTTGCTCATCGCCTCTGAGACAATTTGCAAACTTTGTTTGGGTCACGTTTTTGGGACAGAACTTTTCAATGCCTGCAAATTGTTGTCGTACATGTTGTAAATCTCGCTTTAAGGCGTGCCACCAACTCGCTGGGAGCTGTTCTGGATATATATATATATACATATATATATATATAAATATACATATACATATATATTGCTGCTGCTCTTGGCTGTTGACTGTCAGCTGCAGTTCTTGGAAATGGGCGCATTCAATATTTTAAAAAAAATTTATATTTGCTGTTGTTGTTTTTTTTCATTGCCCGCGTGCACTCCTTATTTTTGAGTATGGGATTTTTTTTTTAAAAGCATTGTTTTTTTATTTATTAATATATATCTAAAATATAGCTAAAAATATGTCTAATTTTCAAGGTTTTCTATATGTATGCACAGACTTCGAACATGTATTATTTAACATTATTTTTTAGCATTTACAAAAATGTTTGAATAAATGAATTTTCAGTAAAATTTTTCTTAGTGTATCTGTGATCCAGTTTTGTGTGCATTTGATGACTCTTTCATGTCATTTAAACAATGTCTTTCATTGATTTCCACTTTTATGATGGGCACTTAAATTTACTTGCTTGTTTTTGGGTATATCCAAATATAATCTGGATTCGTCTGACAACAATGGGTGTGTATAGAAACATATACATATATATGTTTTTGATTAATCCACAAACGCCCATTTGATTATAACACGTTTCATAAAAAACGCATTCAAGAACTTTCGATTGTTTTTTTTCCCCCGGTTGCATATTTATTTAATATTCAGTTGGCATTTGTTGGCTTTGCATGATGTCACACATTTAATATTACACGTAAAATGGAAATGCAAAAAATATAAATTAATATTCAATCGGCCAAATCACTTAGCTAAATGTTTGCACAGACGTGAAAACAAAATTATATTCACAATTGCAACTTACATGGCTGATGAGCTGCAAAGTGGCCATAAAAATTATATGCAGGGGATACCAAAAAAAATTTAGGCGCGCACATTAAAAAATGCATGAGGCCTGTGAAATTATTTGTATACCCTGCAATAGGTAGGGTATAATGGTTTTGAGCAAATGAATGTAACAGACAGAAGGAGGAATCTCTGAGATATTAGCGAAACTCAGCGACTTTAAGTTTAACTCGATTTATTGATAACAGCATTTATCGATATATATCGATTTCCATAAAAACCTCAATTTAAAAACTGCGCTCGTTTAATGTTTAAACTTTTGATATGTGTTTCTTAATCGCATAATGCATATTAATCGCATAATGAATTTACATACATATATATATATATATATATTTATATATATACATATTTATTTGGGTTGCAAATAATTTATGCATGTCAAACAATTTGTTTAACAGCAAATGTTTTGTGTAGCCTTTAAGCCATTTGGCGTTTTGTTCACGTGGCCTGCGGATTTGGCCTAATGCGCTTCGTTTATGTCTTCAAATGGTTAAACCATAAAAATTGATTTAGTTCGTGGCACGTTTGGCACAACCGTGCGTATGCGTAATATTAGCAATCGTCCAACTCTGCGCCAAATGCGCAACTATAAAATTTTATTTTATTTTTATATTTTTGCTTGCTTATTTTTTTTTTTATTTATTTCTGTTTTTGTTATTACTTTGCTGAACTTACGCATAAAACAGCAAAAATGTACATTTCTATTTGGTGCCACAGCAACTACAACAACGAATGCTGCGCTTTGCAGCAGGCGCCTTGCAACACCCCCCACCTCTAAAACGGTTGCAACTTCTTTCCGTTTCCTGGCTGATTGTTGTTTGTGTTCTGTGTTTTGCTGTCACGCCAAGTTTCATATGTGTGCTGGTTTACATTGTTGTTTGTTGTGCTTTTTGCTGGCTTTATTGTTGTTATTGTTGCTGTTGTTGCTGTTTCTCGTTTTGTGCGAATGCATGCTCCGTATTATTTTTAAGCAAGTATTTGCGTGTGTAAACACGTTTCGCAGCTTACGAATTATGCCACAAAAACCCCTCCAACCCCCTACCACCCCCTCGGGCAGCATCCACCTCGCCAGCAGCAAGATGCCGTATGTCTCCATTGCACTTACTACAAGCACACATCTTACAACACACACACACACTCGCCTGCCCCACCACCCCTTGACTCACCACTTTCTTAATGCGTTTGCCTGACCAAAGCCATGCATCCTTTGCCCCCCCCCCCCCCCTGAAATGGGGCGTGTGCCTGCATAAAAGTTCCAAATGCTGACTTACCGATCAGCCAGTTTGGCTGCCTGCCACAAGCCAAAAAACTTTTGTGGCCCTTTGTGCAATGGCAACAGCAGCAGAAGAAAAAGTGTGGCACAAATTCGTTTTGGTTTTTATATTTTCGCATTTTTACAACAACAACAAAAATAGCAACAACAACAACAACAACAGTTGGCAATGCGTGCACTTTCATAAGTCGCAACTTTCGTGGTACATTCAGTCGTTGGAGTCGCCTCTGTTAAGTTGGCCCAAGTCTGCTTTTGGCCATCTTTTGTGCTTAGCTCGCTTCAGCAAAAGCTGCTGTTGTCTTTAACGGGGCAAAGTGGTTTTTGGCCGTCATCGTTTGTTAAGTGCTTTTGTTTGCACTGTCACAGAGTGAAGTTGTTAGATAGTTGGTTGCCTGTTGTTGCTGTTAGCTGGTTGCTCCTGGCCAACGCTCCACTTGAAGTGTCTGGCAACGCTTGGCAGCTTGGTTGCAGTGGTTGCAGTGGTTCTTGTCATTATTTTTTACAACTCCCAACTTGAAATTGAAGTTAAGCTGCTGCTGCATTTTGGCCAACACTAATGAAGGTATCTATTTTGGGATTTGTCGGCTAAATGCTGATCACAACTGTAAGAAAATAAAATTAACCGTTGCCACAAACGTGTTTGCTGCCAATTAACACAATTCTGCTTGGCTCAAATTTAAATTCAAATATTTATTTTGTTGAACTTGAAATTGTTTTTGAATGAATTTCTTTAAATAAATTATATGCTGATATGAAAACCAGCTCAAAATTATATATTTATTTATTTAAGCAAAAATAACTGAATGAAATTATGCAGATTCAAAAAATAAGAAGAAGAAGAAAACTGCGCAACAGGTTTCATTAACCTTATGGCCAAAAGGCAACTGCCACGGCGCCATTTTGTCTGGCCAAACCGACAAATGTTATTTTTAAGCCATATAATTAGTTGCTAACCAGAATGTAGGCTTGAAGCGCACACTTTTAATTAGAGACTCAACTTGGGATATTCAAAAGTGGAGAGGAGTTCGAGGAGGATAGGAGGATAGGAGGAGGAAGACGGTGATTATCAACTCCAAAAAGGAGACAATTAATGCGTATGTTTTCAAGCACTTTCAATATGACGAAAAATATGAAATTCAGTCACGACTAGTGGAGTCGAGAGGCAGCTGCCTCTGCTGCCTCTGCTGCTGCTACAAAAGTCATCCAATTACTTTGACATTGTGAACAGCATACCAAAGATGATGTAGAAGAAGAGCAAGAAGAGGCAGATGAGAGATGCGAGTTAGAGCGCTGCCCACAGCTGTTGAAGTGGCCAAGTCGAGTCGAGACGAGTCGAGTCAAGTCGTTGCCGGAGGGGCGTGCCCGAGTTGGCACGCCTGCCCCAGCCCAGAATAGCTAGTTACAATGCCAGCACTTAAGAGCACTGTGCAACTCCACCTGGCTGTTGCACAGTGTGGCCTCCGCCTCGTATCGATGCAGATAACAGCAATTATCATAGTGCAGAGATAGCAGAGAGAGAGAGAGAGAGCAAACCAATGCTATAATTATGTTTGCACTTTGCCCCACCTTAAAATCACCCAATCAGTGCAAGAGATGAGTGCAAAGAGACACTTGTAAAGCACACACACACACACACCTCGTGCTGCCCACTGTGCAACACAAAACGTGCCACATTTTCAAAACTGAAACTAAACTCGACTGCAAAATCAAGAAATACATGTGTACATATAAAATGCAAATAAAAATGCGCCAGATACTAAAATTGTAATATCCGCACACAGAAAAAAAAAATAAAAAAAAAAAAAAAAAAAAACCCAGTGAAATAAAATATACAATAAAAAAACGAAGAGAAGCTTAAACTACACACACACACACAGGTACAGAAAAAAAGGAAAGAATAAAAGCAAAGCTGTGGGCAATCCCTGCATACATTTATTTGCCATGGCGTGGGAAACTAAAACAGAGAACGCCGCCAACTGCGAAACGCGGTCGCATCTGCTGCCCTAAACCCTGCCTGCTGCCCCCCCCCCCCCCTGCAGCCGTCCTCCTCCCCCTGTGCACAGGCTGGGCTGTGCCCCGAGGCGCGGAACCGGTCGACTGTTGCTGCTTGGACGTACCTCTTGGAACGCCATGCTAATCCCGTCTGTGCCTCCTGCCTCCTGCTGCTGCTGCCACGGCTGCCTCCTCTTTCTAATGAAGCAATGAAGCCTAGCGCTCGAATATTTGCTCTATGAATACCTAAAGAACTTTGAAGCCAAGCAACCTGAATGGATTCTCACATTGGCTGCCGTCCTGTGCCTACCTGGTGCCTTCTTTTTTTTAGTGGCCTGGGCTCGGCCCGACTGCTGCCCCTTTTGGCCGCCACAACACACTTTGCTGCAGCCTTGTCTAATTCGATCTCCATGTTCGTTTTGGCCATTAGTCTGCGCCAACTTACAATTGCAAGCCAAGCAAAAACAACAACAAAAAAAACCTAAACTTACGTCTAATGAAATTTTCATGTCACATTTGACCAAAAAGCATTTGCCGTATTTCGTATTTCGTAGGGGCCATAATCGAGGCCTCTATTAATTTCCAGCACACCCAGAAACCAGCAAAACACAGAATTTCAGATAGTCTGCCAGAGACACACACAAATTGCAATTAGTTGTGCTGTTGTTGTTGTAGTTTCAAGTTTGCCCTTAGGTGAAAACTGTCAGCTCACACACACACACACATAGATCTATATATATATATATATTTGTATCTTTTGACATATGCATTTAGCTGGAGCAGCAGCCTGAGGTTAACGGCTTTCAGTCTGCGTGTGGCCTGTGCGAATACCTCAAGTTAATTGCTTACATTAGGCTGACAAAGGAGTTGCAATAACATTCAGCATCCACAGACAATACGTTAACAAGTGCCAAGTGGCAATTTGAGAGAAAATGCCAACAAATGCCAAATAATTCAGTTCCTAACGACATAAATGTTACCAGCTATGCACTGAGCAAAATAAATTCGAGTGCTGCAAAACCCCAACAATAAAAAAACTTAATTATTAAAATGGACATCAAATATTTATATTGTGATAGCTGTCAAACTAAAATAAAAAACTCACTTTTATATTGATTAAGCTAAAAGCTGCTTTTTCAATTTAGTTGCCACATTAATTCTCCTAGGAACTGACTTTGTTTTCCAGTTATTGTTAAGAATTTGGAATAATAAATAAACAATAAGTTCAAATAATTGCCTTACAAAACGCAGAGAAATGTGAGCTTAAAACAATTGTGATTTCAACAAAAATAAATGCATTTCTGGCACTCGACAATTTGACAGCTTCAACTGACAGTTTTAACCATGTTTGCGGCTTGAAATGCAACTTTTCACTCTGACATTGCTGGGACACAAAGCTCTGACACAGCCTGTCAACACTTTCTCGGTTGACCTGGCAACCCTTTTGCAACCCAGCAGCTGCTATGATTAAGATTTCGCTTTTAATTACAATTACAATAACAATTACTTTGCACAAATTACAATTACAAATACAATTTGTCGACTTCAGCGCATTTAAAGTTGGCGTGTTAATTATTAAATACTGCATCCGCCAGTTAACGGCTTCATTTAAACAATGTGGCCAATAACTCAATGCGATTAGCAGCAGGATGTGTGTGTGTGTGTTTGGCAAGGGGGGAGGAGACAGCCAAGCAATTGCCAGCCATAATTAACTGAACAATAACAAAGTTATTGATATATGAGAATTGATTTGCTGCTGTCTCTTTCACTCTTTATATCCAACTCGCTCTCAGCGATAATTGCTAAATGATTAGCTGGCCAAATGTTGAAGTTGTTAGCTTTGTTGGACTCTTGTCTAGAAAATCGCAGAAAGGCTAATTAAAGGGGCAAACTCTGACGCATCAAAGGCCATTAGCCGATAAAGAGGTAGACTGACAGACAGAAAGACAGACTGAGAAACAGGCAGAAAAACAAGCCAAGCCCAAACTGAATCCAATCCTGAGAACGGAAATGCTTTGCAACAACAACAACAAAAACAACAAAAACTTTGTTGCGATGAGCACAAAAACATTTTTGCCCGCCACAAAATGTGTGTGTTTTTTTTTTTGTTTAGCTTTTATTTTTTATTTTTTATTTTTTGCTTGTTGGCATTTGCCAATTAACAAAGAGATTGACACTTTTATCGAAGAACCGAGGTGTTGTGTGTCATGCAGATTTTCAGATTGACAAACATTTTGTTTTGTTGTTGTTTTTCTTTGGTATCTTTGTAATCGCTGAATTAGCCGTGCTTGTATCGAGTCACCAGCTGCGAGTTGTTGCAAGTGTCTGTCAGTCAGTCAGGTGTATATATATTTATTTTATTTGACTGCCAATCAATAATATAATACCCAAATCGATGCGAGACAGATTTCGCTGACACTTTGACAGATTATTTTGTGCAGCAATGTGATTAGCATTCTCTGGCTTGATTTGGGGGGATTGGAAAGCATCGATTGTTGATTGGGGTGCATAGATTGATTGATTGATTGATCGCTCAAATTACACATGCGACTGGTGATAAATGAATCGAAATAATGCCAATTTGCGTATTGCACTTGGAATAATAATGTAAATGTTGTTTTGCTTGATTTGAGATTAAATTATAAGCTGCACAAAAATGCTAAGCAGATAAAAGCTGTTATTGATTTGCTTGAATAATTGATAAATAGCCGCTAAGAGGCAGGCAGTTGGCCAAAATAAATTTGATTTAATTAAGTAAAAGCATCGCAAAACAATGGCCACAAACTTTTGCCTTTTGCCGTGATATCAAATCCCAGAAAGCCCATTAATTCGCCGACTGAAGTTGAGACTAGAGCATGAGCAAAGGGGGGGAGCTGCAAGAGGAGCTGAGTGATTAAATTTTACTACAATGTCAAACAAAACAATAATACAAACATTTTTCTCTTCCTCTCTTTCTCTCTTCTACTCTTCATCTCCTTTTTCTGTTTTCTTTCCTTCTTTTTCTTGCCTCTTAGGTCACGTTCTGGAGCTGGCGGAGCAGTCGGAGAACAAAACGTTGAATGTCTTCTCACAGGTCTATCGGAGAATGGTGCCACTGTCGCGCAAGTTGATCCATCAGCTCTATACGGAAATCATCAAGTATGTAAAAGGAGGAAACCAACTGGGAAGTAACAGAATAAAACCTTATTAAATCTCTCTCTCTCTCTCTTTCTTTCTCCCTCTCTTTCTCTATTTTTTCATCAGTCATTTGAAGTACACGTCGAACTACAGCAGCAATAATGGTCAGGGCAACAGCATCCTGAATAGTCAGAGCAGTTTGGAGGATGCTTTGCACAGATTCTTTGAGCACCTGTTCCCCGTTGCCTACCATCAGGCGGTGCATTTGACCAAGGATAACTATGGGGAGCTGCATGACGATTACACGAATTGCCTGAGGCACAACTACGATGACCTGCAGCCCTTTGGCCAAATACCCAAGGAGATACAGGCCAATCTGCTGCAGAGCGTGCACATGTCCAATATTTTTATGAATGCCCTGCTCCAAAGTGCCGAGGTGCTCAGCGAAACGGATGCACTTTACGGCAAACAGATGACAGATACGTGCAAATTGCATCTGCTCAAGATGCACTACTGTCCCAACTGCAATGGCCACCAGGAGCACAACAGGCCCAAGGTCTGCTACAGCTACTGCATGAATGTGATGCGGTAAGTTTGCCAAGCCCTCATCTAATCTAATCTTCAGCCAAATGAGGCTAATGACTTCCTCATTATTTATAGCGGTTGCTCTGCTCAGTATTCTGGACTACTGGACAGCCCCTGGTCAAGTGTTGTGGAGGCTTTGGACAATCTAGTTGCCACACACATACGCTCCGATAGCGGCATCATGAACACCATCAAGCAGCTGGACACTAAGCTGTCGGAGGCCATCATGCGGGCCATGGAAAATGGACCAGAGCTGGAGAAGAAGGTGAGTTGAAGTTGTGCAGCATATGAAAGGAAATGAGCATCTGATAAAGAGAAGAAATCAGAAGTTTGAACTGTGTAGAAATAATTAAAAGGAATATTTCAAAACTCTTAATTTGTTCTCAATATTAAATTCAGTCCGTTTCCACTTTTTGAAATATTATTTTGAACCCAAAACTGAATTTTTCAAGGCTTTTTTGCTTTTTATATTGTCTGTTTAAAAACAGAACTCACACATTGCTAATTAATTTTAATTTGTAATTTTTAATAATTTTTATTATTATTTTTAGTCTAAAAAAAAAATCAGTTAATTTGTTCATTGTTGGTTGATTTATTTAGCTCAACAATTTTGAAAAGTATTTCCTCTTTAGTGAAAATAAATTCAGACTTTTTTGCAATTTACAAGGACGCAAGGGCTTCAATTACCTCTTAATTTATGAGCATTTTAAATGAATTTTATGAGCGGCCTTCGGGCGGATGTGCCACCATGCACGATGCAGCATGCAACCAGTTTGATCGCTGTTGACTTCGGGGTAAAGTTAAGTGGAATGTCGACATGGATTGTAAATGTTCAATTAGATGACATTTATGCAGTGCAGCAGAGTGCCGAATCTTCAGCAAGTTGTAATTAACATGCAACGCGACATGCTGTGTGGCACGAGTTGAGTCGACTTGACTTGAGTTGAGTTGAGGCAGCTGTGCACAACACATGTGCATGCGTGGCAGCGATTAGCAGCAACGTGGGTCAATCACGGGAAGTGGACTTTAACATGCACAACTCTAACCTGCTTTTCTCTTCCTCCATCTCTCAGGTGTCCAAGACATGTGGCACGCCCAATCTGCTGCCCTCGCTGACCGCCCCGGAGGCGCATCCTATGCATCAACATGGCACCATCAAGTGGGCCACGCCACCAGATGCGGGCATCGTTCACTTCCTATCCACCATCGAGAAGTCCAAGGAGTTCTTTACCAACATTGTCTACAAGTAAGTTTTCACGCCCCAAATTAAACACTGATATCTATTTATTTAACTGATCAACAAATAGATATATATAAATATAGACTGAAGGACATGCTGCAGCACTCATGACCTGATTTTCCTGCCAGACTTGTATTTCATGCTTAGCAGCTTTCCAATGGCATCCTCCAGCAGGCACACATAGAGCGGTGCGAATATTGCAATAAAGAAGATCACATTGGTGCACCAGCGGTTCCTAATCACGGGTCGGCAGGCAGACTAAAAAAATAGTGAATCCATTTGGAAAATATAGAATACAAAGGCTGATTTTAGAACTTACGCCTCGGGCGACTAGGGCAGTTTGAGGCAAGAATAAATTTCGAACCGATTTGTGTACACACAAAATAAATTCTTTAAACATTTTCGAATTACTTTTTTAATGTTCGAAATTTAAATAAAAATAACACCTTTTTTGTGTTGCTAAATATGAATGAAAAGTGACGGAGAATGATTCAATAGAAAATGTCAGCTTACTGAGTTTTTTTTTATATTTTCCCTTCCAAAAAAAAAGCTACTGTGATGAGGATTATACTCAGCGCAACGATCATCTCTGCTGGACCGGAGATCGCGTTGGGGAATACACACAGCTGCTGATTACGCCCGGCACGGATACACAGCGCTACAATCCGGAGGTGCCGTTGGAGGATCAATCGCAGATCAGCAAACTCAACGAGCTGGTGGACAAGCTCATCAAGATTCGCAAGAGCATCGGCGTATCGGTAAGTGTAACGGACTAAAACCTGATCAACTGCATCACAAATATATAAATGCTCACTCTCAACCCTTACAGGCGCCCGTCTTGAACAATCATGATATACAAAGCGACATGGGTCGCGAGGGTTCCGGCGGCGGTGGCGGCGGAGTGGGTCACATCAGCGACGACGAGGAATACGGCTTACACGGCTCCGGCGACAGCTCGGGCGATGGTAAGTTTGCATGAACAAATAATGTAAATAGTGTACTTAATCACAATCCTGCGTTTCACAGGTCCCACATCTAATTTCGATGACCCGTCTGGCACCACGCCCATCTCCAACAACGATATCGAATCGCGCGAGAATTCAAAGGCAGGATCTGCCTCGACGCTGACATTCTCCGCGACGAGCCTTCTTTTACTCCTCTCACTAGTCACAACACTCTACAGTAGTTGTAGTTAAAGCAGCAGCACCCAAATCCCAAAAAAGTAAAGCACATATACGCAAATATATATACGCATATATATATATATATAATGAATATATATATACATATATATATATATATATCTAAGAGCAAAACGCAAGCAAACCAGAACGCAAATTGAGCGCACGCACAAAGTTCAATGCAATGCAAACAATTAGTTATTATTATTATTATTATTATTATGAACATTATTATTTGGATAATTCTTAAGTTGTTATCATTAATTTAATAGCCACTAAGCGCACTAAATTGTATAACTAATGCAATCGAGAAGCGCGTTTGGAATGCAACAAAATAATCTTTAAAAAAAGAAAAGAAAAACAATCAAACCTAAATCCCAAATTGAGATGCGGTACGTCTCTCTATTTGTGGCGTCTCCACCTTTACTTCTAGTAGCTTCCACCCAACTGCTGAGCCTCCTTGTTGCGCCTAAATGCTGAAAATCCAACTAGACTTTTGTGCCATATATAAAGAAATGTGTTGCGACGTTTGCATTAAGAAGAATAACAACAACAAAAACAAAACAAAACTAATTAAAAAAAAAAACAAAAACAAATAGAGAAACAGTAAATAAAATAGGCTCAAATCGATCTTTAGCGAGTGCAGTTCTTCAAATTCATATAAATATATATAAAAACATAAATACATATATAACATTCAGTACGTTAAATACACATATATATAAAGCTCAATGTTCAAAGCAAATTGTTCCTTTTTGGTGTAAAAATGAAAGTAAATACAAATAGTTGCTGTTACCGCTCATTTTGAGAGAAAATCGAGAAAAAGAAAAGAGACAGAGAGAGAGAGAAAGAGAATTATTCAATCGACAGAATACGTAAAAAAAATAATGAATTTAATGTTGAAAATCTGTTAGCTAAGAAAATACGAAAATAAACTATTGTTGTCAACAATTTTTGAGAGCTCAAAGAATTTTGAAAACAAGTCAACGAATTAAAATGCATATATATAAATGGAATTTAGTTGAGTAAACTTACTTTTGGGAAATTAAACTAGAAGACTTACAGCTTTATACGCATGAAACGATGAAAATCTATTATCGAGATATATATACATATATACATACATGTATATCTATAGATATATATGTATCTATTTAATATGTAGCATTATTTAAATTAATTATATGAAATATAATCAATCGAAAACTGAAAAGCAATTTGAGGTATTGTCAAAGAATGAATAAAACATTCAAAAAAGAAAGAAAATACTATTAAAAACAGCAGAAAATACTGAACATTTTGTTAAGTTAAATTTTTGGTCAAAAGTTTAGAACTGAAGAATCAGCTTTTGACCAAGCCAAAAAATGCCTCCAGAAAACTTTTTAAATAACGCTAATGTTACAGTTGTTTACCATTGGCAACTAAACTAAACTAAAATGCACACAACTTAATCAGTTTTGTGTTGCACAATGCATCAAAAAAAAATATCGGAAAAAAAACAGAAAAATATTATGGCAAATGTGCTAGAACTAAGTTTAAAAAAAAATACAATATAAATAAATACGTACATACATAAATATATAATTATATATATATGTAGGATATTAGCGCGTAAAGTGTAATAATTTAGCGTGTAATGTGTAAAAAGAAATTGTTTGATGAGAAAAAAGTAAATACAAAAAACATGAAATTTAGTTAGTAGCCAATCAACAATTGATAATAACACAACAAATTGATCTACTATATATAAATGTATATGTATATGTACACTATGAATATATACATACTATTGATTAATAGCAAGAAGCGATCGCAGCTTAAAACCACAACAACAAATTGGAGAGACGCGATCAGATGAATATATGTGTGTGTATGTTAAACTATGTATAATTATTATTTTTATTATTTAACTATTGCATGTGATTAATAATATTTAAGTTAAACATAAACGAAAACATATTACACTGTAACTTATGTATACCGCAACCATAAAAACACAAAAAGAACACAAAACAATGGGCAAATCATCTTTGTTCATCTATTTGAAGATAACCAATGCAAAAATGTGCACAAAAAATTATATGTACCACTTTTTAGACGCCTAAAAATCAATAAATAATTATGTAACAAAAAAAAAAGCAAACAACAACGCAAGTCCAATCTATTTACTGACAACGTGAAAAATGCTAAAAGTAATTGAGCAGTTGCAAATTGATATAAATATAATACTTTTGTAATTTTATTTTCATTTAAAATGCCAATAAACGTCTACATTTGAAATTCAAAATAAGCGCGCCAAATTGACTTAATTCTTAAGAACAGAAGAGCATTGCCACTGGTGAACTAGTTCACAAAAGCGATAACAGCATGCCAACTTGATGCTAGTGGCAGTACTGCATCAGCTAGCCTATCGATAAGTATCGCATCAGGTAAACAAAAAAAGGCGCGAAAAAAGCATAACGCGGGCAGACAGCTGGAATCAAGCAGCATTTTAATTCTGTTTTGACTGTATTTTGCTGCAAGCAGGCAAACAGTAAAGTTAACGCGGCATTAAAATATAAAAATAAAAACAAATGGCGCGCCGTGACTATGCTCAGGATAGAGGTAAGAGCAATAATTAAAAGTTTCAAATTGGTTTTTACAAATATTTAACGCAGAATCGATCAAAACATTTTTGGCCGAGTTCTGCAAATGCGACGACGACGGCAAAAAGGATTTTGTATATGGCTCACAACTGGTGAAGCTGGCGCATCGCGAGCAAGTGCTAATCACCATCGATCTGGACGATCTGGCCGAATTCAATGAGAATCTCGCCGAGGCTGTCATCGAGAATTGTCGGCGCTATGCGGCGATCTTCAGCGATGTGATTGTCGAGCTGCTGCCCAGCTACAAGCAGCAGGAGGTGCAGGCTAAGGATGCCCTCGACGTGTACATCGAGCACCGGCTATTGATGGATGCCCGCACCCACAATCCTATGAATCAGCGCGACGAACGCAACGCTTTTCCCACAGAGCTGATGAAGCGATTGTAAGTAGATTCCTCATTTTAATTGCTGGGAAGCTTATCCAATTGAGCTTCCCCCATTTCCAGTGAGGTTGGCTTCAAGCCGCAGTCCACGGAGAAAGCGCACTCCATCCGTGAGGTGAAGGCCCAGCAGATTGGCAAATTGGTCACGGTGCGTGGCATTGTGACGCGCTGCACCGAAGTGAAGCCCATGATGGTGGTGGCCACCTACACCTGCGATCGCTGTGGCTCCGAAACATATCAGCCTGTCAATTCACTCTCCTTCATACCAGTCCACGAATGTCCCTCGGACGATTGTCGGGTGAACAAAGCTGGCGGTCGTTTATATCTGCAGACTCGCGGCTCCAAGTTCGTCAAGTTCCAGGAGCTGAAGATGCAGGAGCACAGTGACCAGGTGCCCGTGGGTCACATTCCACGCAGCATGACGGTGCTGTGCCGCGGCGAGGTGACACGCATGGCTCAGCCAGGTGACCATGTGCTCGTTTCGGGTGTCTTTTTGCCAATGGTGCGTTCGGGATTTGCGCAAATGATACAGGGCCTGCTCTCGGAGACATTCCTCCAGGCGCACGTAAGTTGTGGGAAGGCGCTAAAGTCAATCCTAGCCTAATTCCTATTCTCTGGCAGCGCATTTTATGCATCAATAAGAACGATGACATTTCGGACAAGGATGCGGAGCTGACGCCCGACGAGCTGGAGGAGTTGGCTCAGGATGATTTCTACGAGCGTTTGGCCACCAGTCTGGCGCCCGAAATCTACGGCCACTTGGATGTGAAGAAGGCGCTGCTGCTGCTGCTTGTCGGCGGCGTCGATAAACGACCGGATGGCATGAAAATTCGTGGAAACATAAACATCTGCCTGATGGGTGACCCCGGTGTGGCCAAATCCCAACTTTTGGGCTACATTAGTCGCTTGGCCATCCGCTCGCAGTACACGACGGGTCGTGGTTCGTCTGGTGTGGGTCTAACTGCTGCCGTGATGAAGGATCCACTCACTGGCGAAATGACGCTCGAGGGCGGCGCTTTGGTGCTTGCGGATCAGGGCGTCTGTTGCATCGACGAGTTTGACAAAATGGCGGATGTGGATCGAACGGCCATACACGAGGTCATGGAACAGCAGACCATATCGATAGCCAAGGCGGGCATTATGACCACGCTGAATGCACGCGTCTCCATTCTGGCCGCTGCGAATCCCGCCTTTGGTCGCTACAATCCACGACGCACCGTGGAGCAGAACATTCAGTTGCCTGCTGCGCTGCTCTCGCGTTTCGATCTGCTGTGGCTCATCCAGGACAAACCGGATCGGGAAAACGATCTGCGGCTGGCCAAGCACATCACCTATGTGCACAGCCACAGCAAGCAGCCGCCGTCGCGTGTCAAATCGCTGGACATGAATCTGATGCGACGCTACATCAATCTGTGCAAGCGCAAGCATCCCACCATTCCCGACGAGCTCACCGACTACATTGTGGGCGCCTATGTGGAGCTGAGGCGTGAGGCACGCAACCAAAAGGACATGACATTCACCTCGGCCCGTAATCTCCT
Organism: Drosophila multiciliata; assembly: GCA_037043605.1. Lineage (NCBI taxonomy): Eukaryota > Metazoa > Arthropoda > Insecta > Diptera > Drosophilidae > Drosophila > Drosophila multiciliata. The sequence continues at coordinate 19,995,005 of JBAMBF010000301.1, read as the reverse complement.
CGGCATTCTGCGTTTGTCGACTGCCTTGGCCCGTTTACGTCTCTCCGATCGCGTGGAGAAGGATGATGTGGCCGAGGCGCTTCGCTTGCTGGAGATGTCCAAGGATTCACTTAACCAGATACACGAACACCAGAAGGGACAGTAAGTGTACCCAACTCTTGCTGTTTTGATTGGGTTTTCATTTTTAACTTTATTTCACAGTGTCCCAAATACTTCGGATCGCATCTTTGCCATTGTAAGGGAATTGGCTGGCTCTGGAAAGGCTGTGAAGATCGCTGAGATTATGGATCGCTGCACGACGAAGGGCTTCAAACCGGATCAGGTGGACAAATGCATCGATGACTACGAGGAGCTCAACGTGTGGCAGGTCAACATGGGTCGCACCAAGATTACATTCATGTAGAACCCGCCCTCCTCCCCTCCCCCAATGAGGCGGGGCTTATTTTATCTAATTGTATATTAGTTTTTTAAGCAAAGTCACAACTGAAATTCATTAAACATTGTCATTTATAAATAAACTCAAATATTTTCATGCATAAATTGACTTTAATTTCAGAGACATTAAAAACGTTAAACACAGATAGAGACATATACATAGATAAAGTAATTATATATATTTATGTATTTAATTACATTTGGTATTTAATAGAAATGTGAATTAAATCGAATTCATTTGCAGAGCTCAGATTTTGGCAATTTTCAATTCGTCCTTTATCCTTATGAGCTGCCAGTAAACAGACATTGATAGTTTTATATAGTGTGTAAATAGACAATAAATAGAGCGACTAATTTTTACTAGTAACAGCGACTAATTTTTACTAGTAACAGCGACTAAGTTTTGCGCTAGTTAGAATTGTGCATTTTACATGCTTTTGTTGAAGCTGAGAGCTGCTCGCAATTTATTGCGTATACGCGGCGAGTTCCAGCGATTGACACCGGCCGAGCTGAGACCCACCACGGAGCGCAGTTCGTTCGGGGAGATGCCCTCGTCGACGTCGTCGGCCTCCGTTTTGATTTCCATCTTCTGGACAATGAGGCGCACCAGATGATGCTGCTGTTCCAGCATGCGGCTGATGTCGCGCAACTTGCGACGGTTTCGATCCATTTCGGCATTGATCAAATCATCACTGTTGTCAAAGCTAATCACATCCATGGCGGCTGTGACGAGGTGGGAAATGGGCATTGTGTAACCACTCATTAACGGATTTGGAATACTTACAATCCTCGGTGAAGGGATTCGAGAACCACTTGCGTAAAATAACATCGAGAAAACCAATTTTGCATTTTGTATCATTTGGATACTCAATGAGCTCCATTTTGTCCACTCGCTGCAGCCAGCCGTGGGGCAGCTTCCTTTCCAGCTCCGTGTGGAGCACCACCTGCATGGCCAATCTCTTCAGCTGCGCATTGCGACGCACTGACTCAATATCGCCAACGGCCAAACCGATGAGCAAGTTCATCAACAGAATAGGCATTAAGATCATGAAAACACCTGCCAGGACAAATGATTAGATGTGCCTAGTTGAAGCGTCTGCCAAGTGGAGACTTACTCAGTATCAAGAACGAGGTCAATGGCACCTTCAACTGGTCGCGATAGTAGGGATTGACATAGGTGCCCACAAAGTCCAGTTCGCCGAGCATCATGGAGAAGGTGCGCACCAGCGACATGGGTATGTTGGAGAAGGACAAGTGATTGGGATTCGGCTGGGGATCAATTATCTGGAAGGGGAGAAGTAAATCCTCTAGCAAAAGATCAATCAAATCATTAGCAAAAACTCACCTTGGAGAGCAATATGTAAAATGCCAGGCCAAAGGCAATAATCAATATGGAGAAGACCAGGAGCACTTTGATCAACGTCTGCAATATCTCCAAGAACATGACCACATAGATGCCAACCTGATCGAAACGCTGCAGGAAGAGGAGCAAACGGAACCAGGACAAGAAGACGGCAATCGAAGCAGCTGAATAATCAACGGTGTTGATGGCGCCATCGGATCGAAAAGCGGGCGCAATCATTATCAGTGCGGATATGTAGAGCACCCAGGAGATAAGATTCACCGTCTCCACCAAATAGTGCAGACGCTGCTGATAGATCTGCACCAATTCCCGCATCGAATTGAGCAATATGTAAATCACAATGACCATGGCACAAAAGAGGATGGCTGGTGTGCGATTGATGCTCTCCACGCAGGACTCCCGCCGTATCTGGGCAACATCCGCGGCACTATGCGTGAGATTCGATGTGAGCGGAACCCAGCTGTAAAGGGAATAATATATATATAAATATATATTTCTAGAGACTTCAACTTACCCCTTGCAGAAGTGACTAATTGTTGCATTGCCACGGAAGCGCAGCTCAATGTTGTTCATCATCAGCGAGGAATAAATGGTGACAAAAACCAGAAATATCGAATAGATCAAGAGATTGGCCAGATGAAAGTATTTGCCATAAGAGTTCCACTTCATTTGCAGATACTTCTGGCTCAACGGATGGGCCAACAACTCCACGCGTCCATGTGTGACCATTGTCTAGTCCCAAGAGGATATATGCAAGATATATATTAGTGATTAGTTTATTTAAATTAAAAACATATAGAAACATATATAATTATATATAAACGACACGAAAGAATAGATAATATTTATAAGAGCAAAATAAAAATAGACTTTTTGCGACGATTTTACAGTTGCCTTTAGATTTATTTATTTTGGGAGACGAGAGTACAAAACATATTTACGAGAGCAGCAAAGTGAAAATAAAAAACACACTTTTTTTGGGGACGATTTTACAGTTGCCTTTAGATTATATAAAACAGATTTAGATATTACATTGAGGGAGTTCAACGTTGATTGAGACTCACATTCACCACAGACAATGGCGTCGGGCGCCATTTTGCATCGTTTAATTCTTTACGCTTTTCCTCGATTTGCTTGGGCGTTTTTTGGTATGGCGCAAATGAATATTTGATCTAAATGATGAGTTGAAACGAAAATCAAATCAAATTCAAAATGGGTGCACATCTCATGATTAAATGTGACAAACGGATGTAGCGGACCCTAAACAGACCACAAAGAGAGCAAGAAAGAGAGAGAGCGACAGCGAGCGAGAGAAAGAGACAGAGAGAAGATTACGCTCGGGCAAAAAATATCACACTGAAATTTACAAATTCGCCTTTAAAATGCGTTTCTTAAAAACATAAAATATTTCTTGAAATAAAAAATATAAATATATATTTTGGAGATTGTCGAGTTTAAGCTAAGTTTTATAATTTTTTAATTTTGTTTAAATATTTACAAATGAACTTTTCAGTTTTCTATTTTGGGCAACTCTCATAAAATGCATGCAGATTATTTTCCTGGCTATAAAAAGGAGATTTCAGATTGAGAACTGCTTCAAGTCTTAAGGCAACAGGAAAAACCGCACTCAATAAATTATTGCATGCAACTTGTGTTTTTGTTGTTGTTGTTGTTGTCAGCTTACATTGAGGGCCGGCAATGGAATGGAATTTGATGTCATGATCGGCTCTCCGGTTTTCTCATCGATCTTGGCAAACATATAAGGGCATTGCAAGAATGCAAATGAGTACCTAATCTAGATTCGTATATGGTCAAAGAGATTAGATACGATTAACAAGTGCAAATCCTCAGCAGGCAAAAATCAGGCCAATGAGCTAATGAGATGAGTTCCATTTTTTTGAGCACAACTTGCAGATTGATTCAACGACAGACTTACGTAAAAACTCTTTGAATCCTTTTTGCAATTCGCCTTTGTAATGCACTTATCCTGCACTGCCTCAAACACTTTGGGCATTGAGGCAATCAGTGCCAGGGTCACGCAAGGATGCTTATCGGAACGCAGCGACATCACTTCATTTGCCCGCTCCTCGTGCGTGACCATGGCCAGTGCTGCCTCAGGATATTTGTAGTAGATGGCATAGTCAATGGCACTCATGTCCAGCACATTGTAGACCAGCTTGCAACCCATCGACATCAGCACCGAAATCGCATGCGGCTTATTCTCCATGGTGGCCAGATGAAGAGCAGTATTCTGCAAAACAAATAAATATTATTATTATTTAATATTTTTTATCTATTATTTATTATTAATTATTTATTATTCTTATTATTCCTTGCTTTTGTCTACCACACACACTCACCCCATCCTTGTCCAGCTGGTCCAGCAGGTGTGAGTGCACCGAGTGCAGCAGCTCTATGGTCTCGGTATATCCGGACAAGGCAGCCAGCTGGAGTGGATTACGTCCGGAGTGGTCGCGATGGAGCAGAGCACCCCGATTCAAGAGGAGCTGCACGACACGCGTGTGTCCCTGCTGCGAGGAGATGTGCAACGGAGTCATCCCAGCGCCATCGCTCTCATTGATGATGAACGAACCCTTCTCCGAGTCGAGCAGTTGCCGGACTGTATTATATCTGCCATAGCGAGCGGCAAAGTGCAATGGACTCTCGTTGTTGTTGTTCTTCAGATTGATGCAGGCGCCCAGGCGGATGAGATTCTCCAGCGAACGAATGTGGCCATCCCGACTGGCGTAGTGCAGCGGGGAGCAGCCCATGTTATCCTTCTCGTTGAGCAGCAACTGCAGCTGCGTCTGTGTCTGGCAATTGGACACCTGCTCCGCAAAGTCCGTCAAGCGTCCCCCATTCATGATGACAAAGTGGAGCACATTGCGTGCAGCGGCATCCTTCACATCAATGCTTGCGCCCAGACGTATTAGCAAATGCACTGTAAAAAAAAGTAGTTAAATTAATTATATTCAAATTGTTGACTTGTAGTTGCCCACCAGTTTTCCAGCCACTGCGCGAGGCAGCCAGCAGCAAAGGGGAGCGTTGCTCCTTGTCCAGCGCATTGATTTCTGCACCCTCGTTGACCAGGTAAGAGACGATATCGGGATGATCGAACATGGAGGCGCAGTGCAGCGGAGTCATCTTCTGCACATCGGTGCAACTGAGACAAATACGCTTCTCCAATGGCTGCATCTCGAACATCAACTGGACTATTTCAATGGCGCCCTGTGAACAAATATTATGGATATTTTAATTAAATATATATTTGTTTATTTTTTTTTTTTATAGTCAAAAGTTTTCTGATTTTTAAAAAATTATCGTTAATTTTTTAATTATGTTTTTGAAACTACTTTCAATAGCCATAACTTTGTCAAACAAGATTCAAATTTCAAAATCTAGATAAATATATGTTAAGTGGATAATTCATTGTGTAAACTTTAAATTCAGCACTTTATCTAATACATTTATTTTGCCAATGGCAACTAAAATACTCAATATTTGTTGCTTACTCTCGGAGCATACTCCTGGTCTGCTTGCCCGGGTTAACCCAATGCTTTGGTATTTGCCACTGGCAAACAACGCTGTTTGCCACAGAGTCACGTTCGACTCAGCACAATTTGCATAAGAATTCTGTCAAATTAAACTCATGCGAAATATTCGCGCAAAAAGGAAGCAACAAAGTCAAAGACCCAAACAGGAAGCCATTTGGAAGCTATCAATTGCTGGCCAAATAAACAGCAAATACGCGTTTATTTAGCGATGAGAGCTGACAAGTGTCCTAGCTCAATGGAGGGGCTATGGCAACCAGTGCACAACCAGCAGGGAACCACTTACCTGGGCGCACGCTAAGTGTACTGGCGTCGAGAGATCATGTTGCTGTGTTGATATTTTAGCGCCTGATTTGAGGCACAGCTCCACCGCCTTTATGTCGCCGCCATGGACAGCTGAATGAAGTGGCACATTGCCCTCGGAATCATAAAAGGATATCATCTCCTCGCGAGTGCAGCCACGTTGTTCGCCCCACTGTTTGAAATAAAATAAGTAGAAATTTGATTTAAAATAAACGGATTAAAAAACTGCGAAAAACCACATTTAAAAGTTAGACAAAATCTGATATCGTTTAATATTCATCTATTAATAAAAAGTTTCCTTCACAGTTCGTTGACTTTATTTGATGTCTTAAAGTTTTATGGGTCTCCTGCGAAATTTCGCCCGTATTATGTGTTAAAGCCGTTAAAAATAATCTAGAGTTAAAAGTAATCGATGATTGAGCCATAAACTGTTTGAATTTGATACTTTTCTAATTGACCCCCTGAACGACGCAGCGCGTAAACCATCTCCAACTGTATAGGAAAAACCGAGAAAATGGGGGAAAAAAAAAACTCAATGCAATGGCACAAAAGGTCAACCGTTGGAGAAAAAGACAGCAAATATTGTCAGCAGTGATTGCAGTACAAATCAAATAAAGTGGAAAAACGCTCGGGGATATTAATCTGCCTCAGCACTTAAGGCATTGACATCAGATCAGAAAAATAAGGGGACAGTTGCCATGGAAAGAAAGCGTGCGTGATACGTTCGTAATGCAATATACAAGTAAAAAATACACACACACACACATACTAGCACAACTTGCCTGAAAGAACACCTCCATTGTCTTAGAGCTGGCATTTTTAGCCGCTTCATGTATGGGATAATACCCATTGTTGCAAGGTCTACGGGGGCATGCATCGAACTCAGTTATCTGTAAGATACGACATATACAATTCATTATGCAAAATCTTATATATATTTTAAAGAAAACATACCATATAAGCAAATAAACACACACACAAACACACACTTAGCACACCTTTGACTTAGGCAAAAAAAAATGTAGCATACTTTTCTGCGCAGGCAAATTAAATTTTTTGATAAATGATGAAGAATATTTTCTCTGTGTGCGATTTGATTAATGGTCAACTGAATGGGTACAAGCACAGAATACATGAGCAACTTATTGTCTATAAAAATACAAAATATATTAAATGAAAATAACAAAAAATCATAAGTACATGTGCTGCAGGAACTCACTCCACCTACCAGGATACGGGCGCACTCCTCGTGATCGTAGATTGCAGCCAAGTGGAGGGCAGTCCTGCCGTGCTCGCCGCCCTGCTGTATATTGATAACATTTCGATATTGACCCATCACGCGCAACGACTTCACTTTGTTCAGCTCAGTTGCCAGATGCACTGGCGCCTGTTTCTTCTCATTCAATATACTCGTATCCACCGGACTGTGAACAAGTCGGCAGAGTTTAATGAAATCAAGAATTAGGATGAACGGCAGTCAAGCGTCTGGTCACTTACATGGAGAGCAGAAAGTCCATTGCATCGTAAGCATCGCTATCGACTGCAATGTGAAGTGGCGTATTGCCAGCATTGTCCTTGGCATTAAAGTCTGCAATGAGTAGAATTATGTCCACTTGTTAAGACACTCACTTTGCCAACTCCCACTTACCCCCATTCTGATCGCGTATGTAGCGCAAGATGTTGACACGATTCCTGGCCGCCGCCTGGTGAGCAGCGGTTCGTCCTTTGCCATCCTGGAGACTGATGCGCGTGTTGTCTGCCATGAAAAGGCGCTTAAAATCATCCAAGTTGCCAGACTCCGCTGCCTGCACACAGAAATAGAGATTCAAAAATATCCACTGCTTATTTGCTGAACTAATTAAAAAGATTATTATCTATGCCACAACTACAACACTGAAAATTAAATACGGCGGACTCCCATCAAAAACTCAGATAGAAATATTTGTAAATTTTCAATTATAGCAGAAATTGTTTGCTTTTTAATTTGTTTTTGTGATTGTTTTGTTTTTCATTTCTAGAACTGCTAAAAATGCAGCTGCTTTATCTGCATCTTTTTGTAAAAAAAAATCCAATTCACTTTCCACTTGTCCAGAAGTTTCGCAACACGCTTAAATCTGAAGAGTCTTGAAAATGCTGTTAACTCATCCTTGGCTATTAAATAATTAACTTCCTCTGCTGCTTGACTAATTTCAAGGTCTTTTTGGTTACCTGCAAAAGAACATCCGCTTGTATTTTGGGAGCAGTCGATATTCGCAGGATTCGTGCCCATTTGTTGGATAAATTTAGTGGTGCCATCGTTGTTAATTCTTCTCCATTCGCACAGCCGCCAATCAGATAACGCAGTGGACTGATTGTCACACTCCGTTTGGGGGATTCATTTTCACCCATCATTTTCGCTACGGGCATTTAGGACAATCCATTTTAATTAGGCGCTCAGCGAACAAAATTGTTTTTTAACCAAAATCGAGTGCTTAAAGATTCATCAATTTAATTATATATTTAATTTATCTTTTTGTGCTCTTTTGAATTTATTTAAGAAATATTTAACTAATTGATTTGAGTTTTATATTTATTATTTCATGAAAACAAAATATCTTTAAGGACAAGCAACATTTATGTGCTCAACAAATCCAAAATCTCTTTGAGTATTAAATTAAGACTTTTAACAATGACATTTATAAACTTTTGAATTGTTTTTAAATATTTTTCTTGTTCAAAATTCATGTTTTGTAATTTTGATTATTAAATAATTTTTTTATAATAGCACTGAATGTTTTTTTGGGTTAGCTGCTTTGCATTTATTTATTTAAATTCAATTTTTCAACTTCCAAAATGCACTTTAAATATTTAATAACTTCAACTTGCTGCCGTTGAGCAGCCTCACTTAAATTTCATGCGATTTTCCGCTGCCATTTTGGCTGCCTGCAGTTCGAGGACGACGAGTCCTGCGAGACTGAAATCTCGACGAGGACATCGCCTGCTTTTATAGCCGAGCGCGTTGCCAGCGGCGAAGATTTACAGCAAGCGCGACGCGTGGTGAGTTTTATTTAATTTATCAGCCCATTTCCATTTCCATTTTCATATCCATTTTCATTTTGTTTCAATTTTGTCTGTTAAGGAAACTTTGTTGCATTTTTCGTATGTGGCGACTTTCTCCGAGCTTCAATCAAACTGATGCTTATAAATGGCTCGGGCAGCCATAGAAATGACTAGAAAACCAGCAGCTATTTGTCTATTTTTATTTATTTTTAGGAGTGGTCAGCGAGTAAACAGTGTTCTGGCAAATACTTTTGGGAGCAGCGATTAAACACTTTAGTGAATTGACAACCAGTCGATAAGGTTGAACTTACCCGCAGTATCCTGTAGGGACTGTCACGCAACAGGCAAACCTGTTCCGCTTGCTCCACCGGCAGAATGGCCTCCAATGGCGTATCGCCATCGTCTCCCATGTTATCAACTCGTTTGGAGCCAGCGCTGCGCTCAATTATCATCGAGAATATCCAATACTAGAATAGGAATATATCAATCAATCACATCAGTAAAAATGGTTGTTTCTCGAACTCACTTTGCTGTTGCGATTGCTGCTGGTGCTGCAGGAGCGTGACTTGGGCAATATTGTGGGCTGAGCCTCCATCAGATCGGGCGAGAGGGAGGAGCAATGTACACTATTCCAGAGCTTGGGCATATTTGAATCGCTGCCAGTTTGATCCCGCTCTGTGCCAGCTGTTGTGATGGTAAAGGGTCGCGACAAATCGCGACTGTGCAACAATTGGTGACTTTTAATTATTTATTTTCATATGATTAACTGCGATACGTATTTCACAATAATCCCCGCCACAATCATCAGCCACAATCAATTCACTAATTAGTTATTGATTGGCCCTAAACACTCTCTCCAAAATGCCTGCATCGAGTTGTCGCCTATTTAGATAACCTTTTCCGTCGCGTCATATTTACACTGCTCGTCGTTGTAAATAATGATAAAAAAAAACAGGGTTTGTGGTAACAACTGTACCGTTAAATTCGATTTGGTATCAGTTTCTAAGCACACCTTGGGAAAAATATTGATAACAATAAAAATATTTTGATCTGACTATTAGAAAAGGGGTTTGTCATTCATAATAAAACAAATATTTCCAATCGATAAAACTAAAGCAATAAAATTATAATTTGATGATTAAAAGAAAACAGAAAATTAAATTTCTGTTAATTCTCAGTTAAGTATTATTTTATGAAAATTTGATTTGATTTTTAGCTAGTGAGTTTGTCTTTTTAAAAACTTAGTTTATCCTTCTAAATTCTAAATAAAATCCAACTTTATTTTAGAAAAAGTTTTATGGAGCATAAAAAAAACAGACATATTTTTTGTCCATGGAAATTTACTATTATATGTTTTTTCCACACTCCAGGGTATATTTTTCCCAAGTAGAATAGTTGGTAAAGTGATACTGCTGCTGTCTTCGTGTCGACGACCGGTTGGCCACTATTTTATATTAGAGGACTCCCGAGGGACGCGGCTGATATCCCATTAGGTAATAACGACTAATTAAAAGGCTGTTTATTTTTGGCAAACACTATTAACGGCGCTTATATAATGCAAGACAAGTCAACTTGTTTTTGTTTTTGTTTTTTAGTAATTTCAAACACTTTTCACCTCTCATCTATCGACATCATATGTGAACCCACTTCGGCAATGACGCAAAACGAACTGTACTCAAATAATTCCAGAACTTTCACTGCCTAGTAGTAATTAATTGAATTACAATGATCTTTATCAGCATGGAAATCCAGCAATTCGATCAGATCCCCAGCAAAAAAAAATCCAATCCGAATTCGCATTGCATGCATTGTTCCACATTAATTTACCTAATGGGCAGATTGAAGAGCAGTCGAGACAAAGCCAGGAACTATACCTATTTGTTTACTTTGACTATTCAATCGGTAAATCGAAGGGGTCAAAGTTCAGCCACGACTGGTGAATTGACAATTATTCGGATTTGATTAGTGCGAGTGGCAAATAGAAGCAGACAAATGTCACTTTTTGCCTCTGTTTTCAATAATTTAAAATTGTGCTGTGGCAATATTAATTAACAAATGGTATATTTGCAAGGTTTTATAATTTTTTATATAGAGTTCTTCATTAAATGTTAATTAATAATGAATTATTTATTTATTGCAATATATTCACCTGATTTCCAATGAAAATCGTTCTGAATTATGTTTCCAAAACCGTTTGATATAACCATATACTTGAAAATCCTTTTGTCTTTTTCACTTGTCAAATGATTCACATTTTTTATTAATCTATAAAATAAAAATATTATTTTTTTAGGTTTTATTATCACTATTTCTAAATAATACATTTAACATTTTGTTAATTTATTAGTATTCTTTAAGACACATTTTAAATACACACACATAACACGAGAATTTTAATTAACTATTTTTAAATAACTATTTTTTTGAGCTATGAATTTTCAGAACTTTTCGAAACCATTTCAGATAAATAAAATTAATTTTATTTCAGGCAGATTGCTGGAAAAATTTGCCATATGTTTGAATACTTATCGAAAACGAAACAATTCACTAATCCGAAATTTGGCTTATAGCTAAATCCAACAAAATGTTAAGCTTTGAGTACGTTGCAAGTTTAGGTTGATGCAACAAAATTGTCGGCGTGTCGTTGGCAGGTATTCAATTTGTGACAACACTTTAATTATAGAGAAACTAGATGAAACCCTTTGAGTGCAGTTACTTTTTGCCTTTTGACTGATAGCCTCGCTAGCTGAGCTCCAACTGAGCGCCAGAGCCCTCGCAGAGTGCCTGTAGTTGAGCTATTGGCCCCCTCTCCTCTCCGCTCCGTTCCGGGACGTTGCTCGTCGCTGAGCTCTGACACTGAGTCTGATAAACATGTCGTTGGCAGCCTTTCGTCATTTTGTCACCCAGTTCGACGCGAACTCTGCCGACTCGCAAACGATGGCTAAATACACATTTTCGCCTTGGTAATTAACACATCGCAAAATACTCGTTGGAAAGCAAACTAAATGGCTAACTTTAATTGAATGTGCTTGACTACGATATACTCTGTACTTAATTTTTACTTAACTATTTCAAGGCATACTTTACTTATGAATTTTCTAATTTTATTACATTTTTACAATTGATCAATAATATATTTTTTTAAATTGAGAGGATCCGCTTGTAAAACTACTGCTGCCGTAAATTGGTGTATATCGATATTTGCGAAACGTAGCTAGTTATCGATAATATGATACAAAAAAATAGTTTAAATGTTGCATTGCATATGTAATTATTTTTATATATTTTTAGAAAAGTTATTCATATGATGAAATGTGGTTTTATCAATAGGTTCACAGTATTTGTATTGGGAAGAATATAATAATAATTACCACCTGGAGAAGATCTAATCTATAATAATAATAACGTTATGCATTTATTGAAGCGAATTTCGGAATTTATTATTTATATTAATAGCGCTGTTAATTTAGCAGTAGTGATAAAATTGGTAATACAATTTCTATAATTAACATTTTATCTAGACATCTATTGACACATTTATAAAAGTAAAAAAAAAAACACAATATAAATGATGAGAGAGCAATGCAGTTGAAAAGGGCAGTTTATAAGTAATATTCACATAAGCATCTCCAATAAAAACAGTCAATATAAATCTATATATATATACATATATACCCCACTCGACTATCTCACTGGGCAACCTTATCGCTGTCGCTGTTTGTATTCCTTTTTGGATTCAACAAGTACACATTAGCAATTGCATTTTAATTAATCAGCGGGAGTAGCGAATGATTCACACAAATTGGTATTTAATAACACTTAAAAACGCATAAAAAATTAATTAATGAATGATGTAAAAAAAGGAAGCCAAATCAATCAAGTGGAATGGACATAATTTTGTTTGGAAAATTGGCAACAAACAGAATCAGTCCCCCAACGACACATAAGAGCAGCAAAGCAATGTAAACATATTTCCGGATGACGGGCCAAAGGATGAGATGAGCCGATTTGAAGGGATGCGTCAACGGGTTGAATGATGTCTGCGGGCGACTGTAAAATTAAAGCATATAGCTTATATATATATGAAATGTTTTTCAGTGCATACTCGGGCAAGTCCAGTGCCATGGGTGGATCGTGACCCAGGCCAGCAGGTTGTTCAGATGCCTCTGCCTCAGTGCACACATCAATTTCAAATTCAATCTTGCCCTTAATTGCAGTTGTAAATGTTAAACAGAGTTATTGGAATACCAGATTTACGTACTCCTTGCTTGGTGGGCAATCCGGTGACTTTCTGGGGAAAGTTCTGCAATGGCAGCCAACCGGTTACATTTTTCCGATTAAAAATGTTGAGACGCTGCCGGGTTTTGGCACTTGCCTTGCAGCTGCGCTCAGTTGCATATGGCATAGGCAAGTTGGACAGATTGAGCTCAATGGCACCGAGGTATTCGTCATGTGAGAGCATATCCTTGTCCCAGACCTGCAGATAGATGATGGGCGGCCGTTTGATTTCGATCACCTCACGATATCCGCCCCTGCTCCTGATGACCATCTGCAGTTGAAATTATTAATGAGCAGCTCGTTAATTTTGCCACTTCTCGTATTATTTTACACTCGCCAATTAGGCGAGCAGCCTTGTACCCCCATCTCCCCCTTGCAGCTTACCATGTCCTCGTTGGGTGAGTATTTCAGCACGAATATCATGCGCCAATTAAAGGCGGCAGCGCCAGCAAATGAACGGTAATGGATATCGGTCGATTGGTAATCGTCTGCATCCTGGCACCATCTGCAAAAACATCACAAAATTCGCATAATTGCATATCGTTTACAGGGGTATTCCCCTCCCCTCCACTCCCTACCCTTACCCAATCACATAGATGTCGCTCATTAGTTTGCCAAATATGTTTTCATCGCCAAACTGTATTCCAGTTAAATTTTTGATCACAAGCCGCACCTCGTAGCAGCTGGGTGGAACGGGCGTTATGTCGATGGGTGGTGGCATGAAAGTGCTCTTCTCGAACAGCTCAATCCACATCTGGATTTTGCCCTACAAATTTAATTGAAAATTGTGTAAATACGTAGAAAAAATGCCATTAATATTTAAAAATTAATTTCTGCGTTTCTTAATTTTTAGAATAGCTAATCCTTAATATAGCAAATTTCAATACTATATTCCGAATTTCAGAAAGTGTTTTTCTACTTTTTAGAAATGTATTTCTTAATAATAAAACATATTAAAAATAAAAAAATAAATGTTTTTTTATATTAAAATATTCTTACTAAAAACAAGCAAAACTTTTGGGAAGCTCTTCAATTTAGTTAGTTTTTTTTCTGAGTGTATGTTTTATCCAAAAACCCACCTGTGATACTCCTGGATTGTTATCGCGATAGATGGGACGCGTCTCGACATGTTCCGGCACGAGATTATAGCCAAAGGAGGGCAACTTGTCCAGATTCTTCAGTGCCGACAAACTGAGGCGTTCCTTCAAATCCTCAGCTAGAAAAGTGCGGGAAACGATGCAAAGTTAGTCCTGAATCTTATATCTTTTATTAGAAAAACCCACATTTGGAGATAACAGTCTCATCGCCGAGCAGCATGCCATCCACCTCGACGACATTGCCATAAAAATAGGGTGGTTGGATGCCACGTTGCTGGCACAAGCTGCTCAGCAGCTGGGAGGGCAAAATGGGATCTCGCCACTGATTATAACCCATGGGATTGTACTCCTGCGGGATGCCCACAGTGGCATGATGTTTGCTATGCCATCTGTCCTCCAGATCGATGCGTGTGGTGCCAATGATTTGCTCCCTGCTCTTGTCATAATCACAAATGGTCACCTCCAGTATGGGATCGGCGGGCAGCGAGGTGTCCATCTCGAAGAAACGCCCGAAAATCGGATTACTCTGATTGGGCACATAGTGGGCCCAATCCGAGACCACCTTGCCACCCAATGTGAGTCGGACATAGGAGTCCGAGTCCGATGACCAATCGCAGGGACGAATGTGCAGGCCCTGAACTATATAGATCCTTACTGTAATCTGAACCACGTCCGTCAACGATTTAATCATCGACTGCTGGCGTGGATTCATGGCAGTGGGCATGGGACGCAACATATCGCCGGCTCCTCCGTAATCTGGTGCCACACAATGGCAGGGAGTCAACTTAATCTGCAGCTTCAGCGTGGCATAGATGTCCTCCTTGGGTGGCCCCTGCTTGCGGAACTTGACGCCATGCACGAGAGGCACGGGCACAGCCCAATCCTGCAGGTAACTAAACTCGGCCTGCTGCTCCAGCTCGCCGGCATAGATGACCAGTCGATGCTTCCACAGATGCGACTTGCTGGGATCGTTCACATACATCGTATTGTAGAACTTGGTCCACCACGTGAAGTGACTGTGCGCCTGCAGATCAGTGGAGTCGATGTGCTCATCATATTTGAGAGCCTCTTTATTGGCGAAGGCAACGGTTCTTATGCCCAGGGCGATCTTGATGCGTTTCCAGTAGCTTTGAAATATGCTCGGCTCTGGTTCCTTGTCTTCATCGGTTTCGACCAATGTGGCATCTTCATCTTCCGGATCCACAATCACCGTTGATGCTGCACCCGAACTTTCGCCCGATATCCAAATACATTTCCGTATTCGATCCGTTTGCAGGAAACTCGGAGTGGCTGGTATCAGAGCAGCGCCAAGTGTGGACTCATTTCGCAAACCATTGACCACCACATCTGTGGCTATGATGGCTGGCCAGTATTCCTGCTGATCAGGCAGGTTCTGTGGCAGAAATCAAATTGGGTTCCAAGTAAGTTGATGCAGTTTTGTACTTACCACCACGCCGGAGGCAAAAGAGACTAGAAAGTTAATGCTGTTCTTGACACGCGACGTGGACAATCCGCTGGAGAGCACCAAATCGGCCATCATGATTTTGGCACGTCTCTTCCCAGCTGTCGCCATGCCACTCTTCGTATAGTTCCGCAGACCCACAAAGATTACCTCGAGACTGATGGGAAATAATATTGGATTTTTAATCTGGATATCTGGACAACTGGAGAACTCACATATAGTTGAGCATATTGGGTCGTATTTCCGCCGGAATGCCCATGGTCAGTTCAGTTGTTGCCTGCTCATTGGATGTGCCGTCTGCCAGCTCCTTGAACTCCACGGACATTAGAATCTCGGCCTGGACCATGCCATTCTTGGACATGGCCACCCACTTGAGTGGGGGTGGCGACACATTCTTCAGCTTCTGCCACTTCTGCACTGAACTCTTGCCAAGGAATCGATTTTCGCGCTCTTCTCGACCATTTTCCAAATCATTTGCAGCACTTATCACACTCACATTGGCTTGTCCACTGCCCAATGCATCGGTTGCTTCGGAGTTGTGCAGCTCCAGGGGGATTAGGAGTGAATTATTCAGATACCATTTGATGCTGCCAGGCAGCGCCAGACCATTAATGGTAATTATCGTATCCCAAATTTTCGAGCAAGTGGAAGAAGTTGTGTGTGTCTCCGCAGACCGAGAGGCAAACATGACGCGCACATGTCCACCCCAGATGCTCCGATTATCGACACCAGGACGCACTTTGGCCTGATGCACATAGACATGACACCGAAAGTTTGTCTCCGGCGTTTTTGGCAGCCAGGCGAGTGGTTCGGGTGTGATCCAATCCTCCGATATGCGGGAGAAGAACTCATGTCGCTCGCGCTCCAACACAATCGATATGCAGCCGAGGACGATGCCCGCATTGCAGCCACAATTCGCACAGGTGTGGATGCAGGTGCTGCTCTTGAAGAGGAAGCTTCGCACCTGCCAGCAATGATTGCTCGCCTGATTCGCCTCCCGTTTGGGCAGGTTGAGAAAGTGTTTCGCATTCAGACGACAGACGCCGACAGGTTTGCCACCCGCACTTAGGGTGAGCAACAGTTCCGGCCAATCGTCCTGGGCATGCATCAGATTGGACAGCGAACTAATATTGCCAATTATCCGCTGCAGTTCATTCACAATATCCACAATGGTTGTGTCCAAGTGCTCTGGATAACTTGACCTAATCTTCTTTCGTAATGTTCGCAGCTCGTCCGTCAAGTTGGTAAAGTATTCCAGCAAATATTGCTGTCGATTGGTGTCCCAAGTGGTGCATCTGATGCCCAAGTCGTAGTCAAATCGATGCACTGCAATGCTGTCCACGATTTTATTTGATATACTGTTTATAATGGACTTGAGGAACTTGGCTTGCTGTTTGTGCTGCGCGGGAAACTTGAGCTGAAAGATCTTCAAGTTGGCCAACTGGGAGTGCTGGAATAAAATCCAAAAATAACTCGAGGTAATCTTCAAACTCCAAACTGACTCTTACCATATAGTTGACAATATCCATCATATGAAAATCTACTTCGAACTTGATGCAATTGTCAGGCAAACTGACATGGGAAAGGCAGGCGTGGAAGGGCGTCTCCTGACGAAAGCATTTCGTCCGCAGCGTCGAATGCAAATTGCCCGTTGGAATTTTTAGGAGACCATCGACCACATTCGATGTACTCTCAGCGAGTTGAACCGATATTTTATATTGCGCCGCATTGGTGGCAATATAATCGCCAAAGATTGGCAGAAATTCGACCATAAATGACTCATCCAGCCAGTTCTCGGGTGCCACCGTTGCTTGCGTGATCAGCACGTGGGTGGGTTGACCCGCAGCCAGCGCCTCTGAGCGTATTTCCATCAAAATGCGACCCACATAAGTCAGCGGACTCGTGGGATCATAAAGATGGACATATGTTGGCCCAAAAGCTGGCTTATCTGAAAGAAAACAATGCTAATTAAACGGATGAGGAATCAGTGTGGCTTCAACTAGCCTTTGAATGCGATATCCCCGAAGGATAACTCGTATTCGGCAACGCATTTCCACTGCACACTCTCCTGCATGATGAGGATGAGAAATCGCTGGACAAGCGATGGATAGATCCAGGCGAAACTGATCTCCTGGTTCCACACCGGCGTCGTTGTCTGCTTTGCCACAAGCGTTTTGCCCTTAAAAGGAGGGAATGGAATCTTATATAAATCCTTAAAAGAGTCAAATTAATATACTTTAAACCCAGCGAAGGAAACTTGTATCATGTAACTGCTCTTCTTCACAAAGAATCCTCGATAGAAACTGATAAAATATCGAATGTTGCTCAATGCATCCGCTTTCACATTCTCCAACAGATTGCTATACATATATGATGTAAACGTAAATTCAAAAACTATTATAGACAACCCACTTGTTGATGTCATCGAAATCGCGGTCCGTTGGCCATTTGGTGATGGTAGCCTTTTTGGTGTTATTAAGGGTCTTCAGTTCGCTGTGCTGGGAGACAATTGCCAAATCGATTTGCAGATATCCACATGATTCTCTGGAGCTCTCCTGGGTCGACTGCTCCAGTCGACCCCATCGTTTGTAGTAATTGTGACCCGGCTGACCCCAAACGCTGTGCATATCGACCAGCAACTCACCAACGTGCACGTTCTTCCTATAGATCATATACCTCTTCATCTCGAAGAGGACGGTCAAGCGCAAAAGTTCGCTTAGCGTACAGCGAAATTCGAAAACAAAATACTAGAAATTAAAGATTGTAATAATAATAGCATGAAGAACAATATAATATAAGCGCACCTCGTTGAAAAATGGGTTCTCTGAATTCGCATAGGTTTTGGTATTTTTAATCATTTTGTCCAATGAGATTTTCACATAGAGTTCACCGTTCGGGACACCCGTTTGAGCTGCCTTATGCACCGTTACGCAGATGAGAAAATCCTGTGGTGCACCAGCAAAACAATCGTCCATGATTCTATAAAAACTAAGGAGTTATTTATTGTTACTGGGCTGAGTGAAAAATACAAAGTAAATGAGTTATTCCATAACTTTCAACATTTCAAATCGAATGTTAAAAATCAGTTACACTATTTCAGTCAATCTGGCAACACTGTGCCAAGTTCACCACAGCCACCTCTCAAAAACTGCACTTTTAAGCTCTTGACCCAGAGCCGCGAGCTCACCATGAAAGCTTTTTATTGTTGGCCGCGCTTGTTGTTGCTTTGTTTTTGCTGTGCTGAAAGCTTTCAGCTGGCTCAACCTGCTATTTTTATGCATGTGTATCTGTGTAAATGTATTTGTGCAGCCAGCTAGTGGCGTGCGCCAAACGGGGATATTTATATTGGGCAGCATAAAAAAACGAAATATGAATATTATTTTAAATATATGTCAGAATACAAAAAAACAATAATAATATTGATATATTATTTTAAATATATTATATATATATTATTGCAGTTGAAGGGTAGTCTAATAGAAGAAATTAAAAGTTTTAGTATTTCGATTTCATTATTGTGCCGTGAATAAGCCGGCCCCCTTTCGCGAATAGTCGACTAAGCCCATGTTGCGAGCTCTGTGAGTTTAAGCTTTTGAGCTTCAGCTCTAGAGCACTGATGTTGGGGACCAACAGTTTCAGTTCGTGTGCAAGGGCCAAACAGTCGACATCGTTTGAGACGTTCTCTCCGTTGAGGTCAAACCTAAGCTGGTGTATTGTTGAAAGCAAGCGTCGCAGTTTGCAGCGTTGTCGTTTGTTGTCGTGGTCGGAATTGTTTTTGCTGCTTCTGTCGCTCGTTGAAGTTGTCGTGGTCGGTTTCGGTGTGCGTGTGCCTGGAATCGCTCAAGCGGGAATTGGCTACTGCTATAGAGGCTGCTCTTCACCTCTTCTCTGCAATACTCTGTCAGCCTCCAGCATTCGTCTCGGCCAAGCTTTTGGTGCGTCTCTTCTGGGTGCGCATATATATGTGTGTATATTTGTGTGTGTGTGTGTGTGTGTGTGTGTGCTTCGGTTTTTTGTGTATAATTTTTTGCGCGCGCTCAATCAAAACAGAAACCATGCACTATGATAAGCCCAGGGCCTTAAAAAGAACAACCACACTTAACTCTACTCAACCCATTAATACAAATTATTTATTAACTTATTATAAATATTTAATTGTTTATTTATCACAATAAGCACAATTTGATATCTCTCAGCTGTCTACACAAAATGCAAGAAAAATAATCAAATCAAATAAAATAAAACCAGCGCAATAAAAATGCTCTAAAGATCCCCCTAAAAAATCATTGCAGCTTCGACATCAACAAGGCTTCGACGCTTCACGCTTCCTTCATAAATATTCAATAAGCTCGCTCGCCAAACGCGTGCCAAAAAAAAACCAAACTTTACAGGTAAGCTTGACTTTTAGTTTTATAATATTTATGTGTTAGTGTGTGTGTGTGAACAGAAGAGAGCTTGCTCTGCTAGCTTTTGTTATTCGCTCAGCAGCCACCGAGATACACAACCTCAAACCAACCCACGCCCTTTATTCACCCACCCACCACCAAAACAGCCCAACCCCAATGCAGACTCAGTGGTGGATATACGCACAGACTTTTGCGTCGTTGCTTTCTCATTTTGCTGATTGCTGATGCTGTTTTTCTCTCCTACTCCTTCTGCTTTGCCTTTCCTTTCTCCTTTTTTACCGTTTTTACCGTTGCCTCTTGTGCTACTTTTCAATTGTCATTTACGCGTCATTTCGTCGCGGTCATCACATGTTTTATCTTTATTTTTGTACTCCAACACACTGTTTTGGTGTATTTTGTGCTTTTTGCAGTGAAGGGTTTGGCAAACATATTTCGATGTGCAGTTCTGTGTTTTCTGCATTCTTTCTTGCAATTTCTTATCGCTTCACTTTGCGCATTTCTGCTACCATTCGCTTTTGATCTTGAAAACACGGCTCTGAGAATCGAAGTCTCCTCTCCTCTAACCCCTTTCCCTCCCTCTAGATACTGCTGCTGTCGAACGAGTTTATCAAACAGGAAAAAACATTAAAGCGAATTCAAATTGTTTATTGAAAAGAGGAGGGGGAAAAAAAGCGAGAATCGACAAATTCTTTTTCTTTTTATTTGTTTCTCTTTGAATTTGTGCTAATTTTTTGTAGTCTCACTTTTTGTTCCAATTGCAATTAACTGGTAGTTAAATGGTTTTCAGCACAAATTTATCTTATGCTTCAAGGCAAAGAACATAAAACAAAATAAAATAAAGTTTCTTAAAGCAGATTTTAATTAATAAAAAGTAGTGTTTAATATCTTTAAGAGACTGTCAAAACAGCTGAGCAATTAACATTTCTAAATTGATGACATCAAATCGAATTCGTCGAACACTTTTGGCCAATACATATGGCAATGCAATTGCCAATTGAACAACGTTAGCAATCCAAATGGAAAACTGCTGTAAAATTGTGGCAACAATGCGCAATTACTAAATATCCGCATAAGGCAAACTAAATTTAAGTTGAGTAATTTTTACAAGGAACACATCAAGCATGAAGCATTGAGACAAACAAAAGGTGCAACATAATTCAATTAGTCAGCAAAAAACATTAAAGCCAAAAAACCAGATCGAATCGAAAGGAAGTCAAAACGGACGCCAAAGATGCGCCTGCAAGCGTGAAATTGTTTAACCAAAATCAGCGACTGCAAACACATCTAAAAATCAACACGAATTTTGCCAAAAGTCAGCCAAGTTGGCGACAGTGTTGTTGACCCACTTAAAAAGTTAAATATGCGTTAACGTAATTTGATAAACGCAACCAAAACTTGACCATTTTGTTGTTGGCTATTTAAACAATGGCCACTGAGCATTAATAAAACTGAAATATAGCATAAATATTTCGACGCCAAGGTGAGCGTGTCTCGTTGGGCTGACTATCTGTAAATTGAATCTCAGGCAAGTTGCGTCTGTTGTTGCATTGCTTATGCATATCTTATGGTAATTCGAACTTGGCCAACATTATCTGTGGGTCTGGACTTTCACATATACACGGATACAACACACAACTAACTAATCTGAAATTTCTCACAGCCCGTCTAAAGTTTCATGTTTGCCACCAATTGAAATGTGCCTCAAGTTCACTGCACTTGGTCAGTAATTAAAATCAAGCCACTGTCTGCGTATAAACTTACACACAATTTGCCTCTGTGTGTATGACTGTGTGTGTGTGTGTGTGTGTGTTTGGCGTTCTCACAGTTACCTAACTTCCCTTCTTTTTTTTTCTTAATTGCGCACAAATCATTGGCAACATTTTTCATTGGAAATAGCCACAATGCGAATCCATTAGATTCTCTGCTCTCTCTCTCCAGCTCCATCTCCATCTCCATCTCTATCTCTATCACTAGCGGAAATCGAATACGTTGCAGACTCGGTTGGTGTCTTTAACTCTTGATTTGCTGCAATTGTTCAGCTGCCATACGCTGACCGTTTCCATTGTGCCCCTTGGGCTTCAGATCTGCTCTAATCGCCAGTTTTAAGTCTGTCAAGTCAAAGCCAAAGTCACCTTTGTTGCCTGTCTGTCGCTTGTGGCTGTGCAGCTCCAGTTCGATTCAATTCGATACGATTCGATTCGTTTGGATTCGATTGAGTTTAGATTGTCAATGCAATGCAATACTAAGTCGCCAGCTTAGCAATTTTCAAACGAGGCATTTCTATTGTTTTTAGCTTAACTTAATTAAGCGTTGTAAACTTGTTATACTCACATTTTATTCCGGTAGAAAGTGTAGATGGAGTTTAAAATAAGCAAGTGATTTATCATATGTATTTTTTTTATTATTAATATTATTGTATTGTTATTACATTTATTATTATCTTATCATCTTAAAAACAGAACCTGCACTTTTAACCTCAAAAAACCTGTTACTAAACGTGGCAATTGCTTTATTAAATATCAACTTTTATTTTCACTTTTTCTTCAATAGAAAGCAAAATTTGATAAGCCAAAAGCTTTTCCTGTTTTCAGCCAAGCCAAACTAATTGTATAAATAGTTTAAACTGCCTAAAATACGGATCATAATATGTCGATTTAAACTCAAAATGCCCTGTGGACAAATTGCTCAAAAGCCAAAAGCCAAAAAACAAACCAGAAACAATTTTAGAGCAATTTTCTTTGGGTTATTTCACAAGATCAGCAGGTGCCTTTTGTATGTAACTGTTTCAGTCATCGTTAACTGCCCCCTTTCTTTCCACCTGCTGCCAAAACACACACGTGATTAATGAATCAAACTGCCAGCAAACTGATAACTAAAAATACCTTTAACAGGAAGCAAAAAATAAAAATATTAACCAAAAAGAAACCTACAAGTTTTGATTGTGCAATCGAAAGTGCGTAACTTTAATTGCTTAGTTAAGTTGTTATGCTTATGCCCCTTGCCTCCCCCCAAACCCCCTCGTTGATCAATTGAGCGCTTAAGACTTTGGCGCAGAGCAAACAGTGAAAAGAGACAGCAATTTAATGGGATTTTGTACACACAACCAAGCTCAAATCACACACACGCGCACACCCACCAAATTCGGAAGCCCAACTGAAAATGTATTAATTTGTTGGACAATGAAAAAATCGTAGCTGTAATTGAAATAAATGTAAAAGAGCCGCAAACGATTCGATGGTGCTTTGAGCCACATTTCATGGCGCCTGCGCAATCGTCAAATACTTGTTAAGCATGGGTATAAATTATAAGCATTTTATTTTCTTTTTTTTTTTGGTCGGTTTCTGTGTTTATTGTTGCTTTGAAAATGAAAACAAAAAGTGAAAGTCCAAATATGCATGGCAATAAGCGACTGCAACAATGCATATTAATTTGCCTTTTTTAGTTTTTTTTTGTATTTTGGGGACGAGTCTGCTAAAATGTTGAAATATTTCGTAGCCAATCAAGCGATTAACACCCAACCTAAAAAGAAAAGAAAAAATACAAATAAAAATAATAACAAAGTATGCTTGGATACATCATTTAACATTTAAACCTTATTTGTATTTGGCCATAGCGCATGTGTGGCCCACGAGCAAGTTTTCCAATGCATTTAAAGTAGTTTCTTTTGCATGTTTTTTTTTTTATTTTTTTGTTTGCCTTCTTGTTTGTACTTTTTGTTTGCCTCATTTGCCAGCTGCATATTTGCACGCTGATGCAATGAGCGACAGTGGCTGCAAAAAGTTGTTGTCTCACAGGTGCCGCTGCGAAAGCGTCAAATTTAACAACTGCCGCATTTATTTTGCTCGACTCTTCCCTACATTATTTGTTAAGGAGTTTATTCAACTCCTACTCAAAATCCAACTCCAACTCCAACGACGAGCAAAACCCTAAAGCACATAGAACTTAGTTGAAGTAAACTTATCTTGAAGAGATCTAAAAGCATTCTCATTCTCATTCCCAGGGAGAGTTTACAGGAAATGTTAGCTTACGTTGGCTGGTGATTATTATTAGTGAAGTTTTTGCACGCAGCTGCCAAACTGGGGTGCATTTTCCTACCAAAAACAAACTCCCACATAAATTTGCACAGATTTACATTTACACTCACCGTAAACTAAGTGTGTGTGTGCCAACGCCTGGCAATATTTCATGCTAGTTGCAGCAACAGCAGCAGCAGCAGCAGCAGCAACAACTGCGTGCAGCGTCATTCATGCGCTTTTTTGCTGCTGCTGCTGCTGCCGGGCTTTGATTGGGTGCGTCTGTACGGTGTTGTAGTGTCTATGGATACACATAACTAGCAGTTACGTCGACGATTTAGCTGCTTTTCAAATTGCATTTCCCAGGCGGCTCTGCACAGTTGCCCAACTTAATTGGCCAATAAGCGAAATCGAATTCTTTTTAATGGCAATTGATACGCATATGTGGAAATTTGATATTGACACATATAGATATATATATTATATATATTTTTCTATATGAAATGCGACTGGAGAAGGAAGTGCCAAAGGTTGATTTTACACTCACGCCAAATGTGAAAGTTGATGGCAAAAATAAAGGAAAAGCCAAGCGCATTGAACTTCGCCCCTGGCCAACACAACGAAAATTCAACTCTCAAAAAAGCGTATTTTTGTTTTTAAAAGAAAGTTAAATAATAAGCGCAGATTACAAAATCAGCCGCAGCAGCAGCACAACTAGAGGCCTAACCAGTTGCAACAAACTGAGTGTCAGAGCTGTGTATCTATCAGATACATTTAGTCACATGCACCAGAAGTCAGTGAGAAAGAGAGAAATATGAAATGATGTGCGAGACATATACATATATATAAATATATAGAAATTAATGTGTGAATATTTTCATGGCACAATTTGAGTGAAGCAGCTTTGTTTTTGTTCCCAGTTTTTGTTGTTGCAGCCAAGTGTCATTATTGTTGTTGTTGCTGCTGCTGCTGCTGCATGACTCAATATGTAAATTATATAAAATGATCGTCGTGTGGGCACCTTTTGCGCCTATGGGCTTACTAGATCTATCTGTCTCTGGCTGTGTAACTGCAGCTCTCCAATCAAGTTATGAGGGCGGAGAAAAAGGGGCGGTCTGCGCTGGCAACTTTAATGGAAATTTATTTGCATTTGTTATAAATAGAAGTGGCAGCGCGCGTTGTTGTTGTTGTTGTTACTGTTGTTGTTGTTGCTGCTGTTGCCTTCCTGCTCTGCTCTCTTTTTTTCGGTAATTGCGGCTCTCGCGGCGAACGTGTAATTTACACATAAAGCTCAGACACAATTGCACTCTGAGTACCCACAACTTTGGCATACTTAATTAAATTGTGTGCCTGCTGCTCATTTAATCAAGCTAGGTGCTTGACAAGATTTAGGTGCTTTTAAGTCAGCGTATTGGATTTTTTTTTTGTTATTGAGCACAGCATTAAAAGTACCCTCAACTCTCGCTCGAAATCAATAAAAAAAAGAATAACGCAAGAAGTGTCTTTTGATAGCCATTAGGGTTTATCAACCTGACTTAACCACTAAAATTTTACTAAATAAAAAATTTAAAACTCGATTGTAAATTGGTTTTCATATTTAAATTATGTTGCCCAAAAAATGCTGGTAGAGAAGAATCTATACTAAACATAAATATTACATTTACAACTTTGTCAAGCCAAGAAATGCTCTTCAAAGATTTCCAACATATTGTTGTTGAACATATTTTGGCACTTATCCAAGATGACCAGTCAGATTTTTTGCCTCTCTATGCTCCATAAGCAATGAAAAGAGGCACATTTTTATTGATGAAAAGTGAAAAATGAGGCAGAACAACAAAGAGGGGCAACTGAATGATGATACTGACATAAGCATTTTTTTTATGATGTTGTAAGTATAATAAAAATGTATGCAAGTGTGTCAACGGTGTATATGACAGGCAGACAGACAACATAACTCGTTGAACGACAACAACATCAACAATAATAATAACAACAACAACAAAAACAAGCATAACCATAAACAGAACCAGAACTGTCTACATAACTAGAGCAATGAGCAATAATAAAACCACAACTGAAAATTGGTCAAGTTTCTGAAAGTTTCGCTTTTCAAACAAACAAAAAAATAAATAAAAAAAAAGAAAATAAATAAAGAAAGAAATAAAACAAATATAAAATTATGTATACCATATTTATATAAATGTATATAAATCTGATAAAGTATATATATCTGTGCAGAGTACGCAGCTCAATCCACATTTTGTAACCAATCTTTTATGACAGATACATAAAATGCAAATAGCAAAACTTAATTTTACTTAATATTCTAAGATTGCGCAGGATTTGCGTTAAAGTTATGTAAATCATATGCAAAACTGGTATATATATATATATATATATTTACAAGAATACCCCTAACACAAAAATCAGAAAACTACTCATAAATAAAAAATATCTTGCACAGCGTTGCTAAACAGCCAAAATTTTGTGTATATTTTTTTTATGGCCGCAACTGATTGCCAAACCTGCCTTGCTGGCTACCAGTTCAGCTCGTCTGTCCGTCCGTCTGTCTGTCTGTCTGTCTGTTTGCCTGCTAAATTGTACGCCTGCTCTTAGAGCATGGCTGGGGCGTTGTCGTCGCCGCTGTTTTGGGCACATGCCACGGTCCAGAGCACCAACGACAAGTGTCAGGTGTTAAATTTGCCTGCCTTCAACTTAGCTAAGGCTACAGCAGATTCATGTGACAAACAGAGCAAACATTTTGTGGGCCTCGACCATTGACCCAAAAACTGAGACAAACACACAGACAGACAGACAAACAAACAAAAGGTGCCTTGAGGTGCACAGACCTTTAGATGCTATTTCGCACCGGAGCACCTCCAATTAAGTCAATTAACTTGGCTCCAACAAAGTATTATTCAACAACTAACAACCACTACAAACAATAATTTGTCGGCTGCACAAAAGTTGAATGACATGCGCAAAAAAAAAAAAAAAAAAGTAAATAAAAAAAATAAACATTTGATTTTAACAAAGGTTTTTTTTCAATTGACGAGAAATTCAAATATTATACGTACATCTGTTAGCCGCTTAAAGGTCTCTGAAAATATGTAAATATAGTTAAAAATAAGAAAAGAAGGTTTAGTTTATGAACATGGCTATATCGACTCCGCTGTTGATGCTGATCAGGAGTATATAAACGATGTGAGGTAAGAGGCATCTTAATCAATGCGTTGCAAATGTGAAAATAATATTTAAATAGGCTTTACCCTTGGGTATAATCATAATGTGTGCATCAAATTATGCTTTTATGCAAATTACCTAACGAGGCGCAACGTAAACAAACTTCGCTTGTTTTGCATTTGCATTAATTAAGCAAAAATTTATAAATAAATTGATTGTGTGGCTCGTGCGGCGAACAAATTATAAAAGAAAAAAAAAAGCAGCAACAAAAAATATATATCGCCCAAATTAAATGAGTTTAATACCAGTCAGATTGGTTTCAGCTCAAAGCCAGCTTTTAATTGGGTACTCTTGCAACAGCAGCAGCAACAGCAACCGGTGAGGAGAGAGAAAGGGAGGGGGGTACACACAAAAGGCTATATATTTTAGGTTTTCAACTTTGGCATATTAAAACAAATATTTTGCAAGAGATAAAAGGCTCATTTGCCATATTTTTGTCAACTTTACGGCGAAGGCAAAGTGTCGATAACCCAAAAATGTTTCAAAGTAAATATTGATGCAATGATAAAGAACAAAATAAGAACATGACTAAAAATAAGTTAGTCTTGTGCAGCATCTTGTGGCATATAGATAACTTGTGTGGGATTTATGTATGTGCTGC
Organism: Drosophila multiciliata; assembly: GCA_037043605.1. Classification (NCBI taxonomy): domain Eukaryota; kingdom Metazoa; phylum Arthropoda; class Insecta; order Diptera; family Drosophilidae; genus Drosophila; species Drosophila multiciliata. Next base: position 19,967,214 of record JBAMBF010000301.1, on the reverse strand, counting down.
TTAAGATTTAGCTGCCTGCATTTTCTTGCCACATTTTGCGTGCTTAAATTTGCATATACTTTGTGCAAATCAGAGCGGATGACAGCTTCTTTTGCTGCCTTTCTTTTGAGCCAATTATAAAGTTGCCAGTTCCCACATGACTGCAACTCTCAGCTGAAAAGATAAACTTCCTTTTTATGGGGCATTTCGTTGGTGTGGCAGCAACTAGGTAAATTAAGAGTCGCTGTATGCCACCCACCTGCATTTAACTGTGGATACATCTGAGGTAATTACCACTGTTTCTGTGGCATGCATAAGACACCCAATGTTGACCCAATTAAGTCTTATTATCAAGGAAACTATTTAATTGGCAGTCGCAAGACACCAAATGCTACAAAAAAGAAACGAGAAGAAATGAAAAGAGTATTATCCGACAGCATGAGAAAGATGATTATATGCCTACACATGAATATATATGTATATATATAGAGAAGCAGAGAAGCAGCAGCAACAAAGGCAGCACTTTTGGTTTTAAGCATAACTTTTTTCTATTATTGGTTTTTTAACCGCGGCAACAGCAGCCACAAGCCGAGGTTGAAGTTTTCGAAAATAGAAAGCATTGCCAATAAATACAATTTCTAAATTCTTGGCAAGCAAACGTGACAAGTGCCTAACACATGCCCCTCGCTCTCTTTCGCTGTCAATGTTGCAACAACTGTGGCACAATGTGGCTGGGGAGAACGAAATTAAGAACGAGTACAAAACGAAACTAACTAAAAGAAATCATTTATGGCAATTGTCAGAGGGGGCACAACTTGTGCACCATTTTATGGCCAACAACAACAGCAGCAGACAAAGAGTCGACTTGAAAACTTGTAGAAGAAGGTTTTTGGACAAGTTTGCAGTAAACCTTTTTGCCTTTCAACTTTTGCCTTTTAATTAATACAAGTTACGACTTTCTTTAACCCATTTTGCAGCAAAAGCTACAACTAAATTGCCAACAATCTCAACTCTCAAGTCTCAGTGCATTAGTCTCCGATTTTTCAATCTGTCGCTCGGATTTCCTTTTGCCGCATCATTGTAATAGAAATTTTAATCACTCTCGGAACCGCCAAAATGTGCATTGTATCCACTGACAACTTTCTATGGCAAAAATAATAATAAAATTACAGGCAAACACTTAATTGGCCATATGTGTGTATGTATATACATATGTATTTATATATATATATGTGTATCTGTATAATAAACAAATAGCTCAACAATAGTTGCTAACCACATTCCACAAATTTGCAATTCATTTTTTTTTTTTTTGCCTTTTCAATTGCATTTATGATTTTATCGTACTCCATGGAGTATATAGAGTTTCATTTGCTACTGCATATCAATTATATAGTAAATATATATTTATTTAGTTGTGGGCGTTTACAGTTATCAACTAACTGGGCTGCAAATGCGCAAAAATTTGACTTAATTAGCCTTTTGAGGCGCCCAATTAAAACTCTGTTCCATTTGATATTTGAGTTGGCATGCAGGCCATAAAGTAAGCAATTATATATCTGCTATATATATATATATATATAAAGTTTGTGTATGAGTTGTGGGTTCATGGATATGCTGATGCTGATGATGCTGCTGACTTTGCCTGGGCATCTTGATTATGAGCAGCTAGGGAAATGTGTTTATATGTTCTATGTGCCACTTGAAACTAATTAGAATACTATATATAGATGATACACACATGTGTATGATGTGCGTGTGTGTGTCTGTGATTACTAATGATAATCTGTGCATTTTGCATGGCATATGTCAGGTCGGTGGGGCCCTTTGAGGGATAAAGTGTGCTTAAAAGCGATTCGCTACTCTAATTAAAACTATTATCGCAGAGATAGCGTTGAAATTGATTGTTTTAATTTGTTGATAATGAAAGCTGATATATTTCAACAAGAAATCAATTAGAAAACTTTTCAGCTCGCACAAGGCAAGCGTTATTAGCCTTTTGTTATTATGTTCATCAACGTGAAATTCACGAATTAAGCGTAAATCTGATGGGGAAATGAGATGAGTTTATTTATCACTCAACGCTAAACTGTGCAAAACAATGGAAAAAGCAATTAAAACTTGGCTGTTTCTGCTGCTAACGTTTACCCATTTTTAGCTGGGGCACAAAATTGCCTTTAACTCAAGTGTGCGGGTCGGGGGGGTTGTTGCCCAGAATATATATATACATATATACAGATAGATGTATATGTGTCAGCCTAAGCCCTTAAGAATTTTGCATTAAAGTACCTGCACTCACCCTTTGAATAGGATTACTAGCTGTAAATGTGTGTGTGTGTGTTTGTGTGTGTCTACATTTTGGCAAAAACTTCTTAATGAAGAAGAAGCGAAGCAGGCTCTTAAGCAGCCAAAGTTGGCCAGGCAAAATGTTTGCCAGTTGGCAACAACAGAAATGGAAATAGAAACAGGCAACAACATCAACATCCAGCATCTCACATCCAGCAGCAACCTCAGAGAGACGCCAACTGTTCTACTTTTCTAGCATCAATGGCTCGTGACATTGTTTGTGTGCAACACACACACACACACACACACGCACACACACACAGAGAGAGGAGCACTTACATTGCAAGCTTTTACTATGACCATTTCATGAAAATAGGTCAAAAATCTGTGCAGCAATATTTACACACAGAAGTAGAAGCTGCAGTCATCAACTTTACGCATCATCGAGAAGATTTGATGTTGTCCATTTCATGATAACGCTAATTCGTGTATCTCAACAACATAAACGTATGCATAAAACGGGCTTTAGAACTAAAAAAAAAAAAAACATGTTTGCGGCACTTGCTGAGTTGGGTTTTCTTTTTGGCACGAGCTCAACAAATGCCCTGTAAAAGCGTTGAGATTGTTGATTACTTTGTTGAAACAGGTTTGTGTATGCCAACAAATCTAGAAATATGCTCACAAACTCAATTCTTGCCAGACCAATTAAAAGTGAAACTGAACCAAAGATTTGCGCATCAATTTATGAAATTAGTTACGAACAGAGTCTGAATCGAAATGTGCCCAATCAGCGTGTGTAGGGTATAAAAAACATGCTTTCATTGCTGGCAGTTGAAAAGAAAAGTGCCTCCGAGCAGAAAGGCGTGTCCAATGCGACTTACAGATTGGGAGAGAGAAGATTTAGCGATGTATATAAAAAGAGAGAGAGAGAGAGAGAGAGAGAGAGAGAGAGAGAGAGCGAGTCTGTAAGAGGCAGTAAAAACCAGAATAACATTTATTTGCTGCTTTTAATAAGAAAGTTCATTTGCTTTACGAGAATGTCACAGCTTAAGCTGCAAATCGAGATTGACTGCAAGAGTATTTAATTAGTGTAATTATATTTGTTAAATTTACAAAAAAAAACAATTGCTGAAACAAAAGTGCCAACAAAGAGCATAATGAAATTGTCATGCAGCATTTACAACTTATTCTTATGTTCAAACAAAGAACACTAATTGGCAATTTTCGAGTGGCATTTTGAGCAAAAGAACTGTAAATATTTCTTGTAACTGAGTGCAAATAATTTATGTCTAACATTTATATAGAATGACTTCCAGTTAAATTTGACTATACACATCTTAAAAGTGTATTCAAATGTTGCCATTTGTAGACATTTTTCTATTTCCTGTTTAAAGTCATTTACTAATTTTCAACGCTTGCTTCACATGTTAATTTATTAGGCACGGACACGTACCACATACAAGTTGATAACAAATAAAGTTGTCACACACACTCGCACACACACACACTCGCACACGCACACATTAAAGAAGTGAAAACATATTTCTTTTGTTTTTGTTCTTTTGGTTAGCATTTCGTGTGTTTGTCGACACTTTCCTCTGTGCCACTTGAACAAAAGTCATTTAATTAAATAAGAAATTAGGCATTGCACGTATTTTCTGAACTAATTTAATTTAACTTGTTTTCTTCTTCTTCTAATTGCAGCGCAAGGTCTTCAAAACAGCATCAAAATTTCGAAAACAACGAAAATGGTCTTTGACTGTGGTGTCTGGTGTGCAAAGTACTTACTTTGCATACTAAATTTCATATTTTTTGTAAGTATACCCAATCTAAACATTATGCATAACAATTCACTAAGCTGGAGTCTTGTATAAATTATAGATAACATTTTATAATGTTTCCCAGGGAAAACGCTAGTTTTTAACCATTTTTTTAAAGAAAAACTTTAATAATAATTCCCATTGAATTCTTAATTAGATGACTTTTTTATTTAAGAAAAACTTATGAGAAATTTTAGTAATCTACGCCAGCGACAACAGTTGTTTTTACTTTTATTTATTTTTATTTTTTATAAAAAAAAAATGATAGAAAAACTTTAATAATATTGCCCAGGGAAAACGGTTGGTTTTAAATTTTTCTGTTGTGTACAAAAAACTTTAAAGATATTCCCCAGGTAAAACGGTTGTTTTACAAATTTTTTATTATTGTTTTTGTTTTTTTTGGCTTGGTTAAGCTGCATTATTAGCTGTGTGCGATGGATGGGCGCGTCAGAAACAATAACAACTACAGCAACAACAACGACAACAACAACTACAACAACAAATACAATCTGCGGCTGCAGTCAATCAAGCAAATCTCTGCGCATGCGCAGTTTTTGCATTTATGGCGGTTCATTGACTTCACAGCCAACATAGATGTTGCTGTTGTTGTTGCTGTAATTGTTACCATTGGTGTTGTTGCTGTTGTTGTTGCTGTCGGTTTGCCTATCGTCATAATCATCAACTTCAAATGCAATCAACTTGTCCGAGCACCATAGGCACACAATGTTGTGCGAAGTTGTGTTTTGCTTTTGGTTGCTTTTTTATGTTTATGTTTAACGCTTAAGTTTGCATGCCCAGCTAACTGAGGGTTATTTCTACTTCTTTTTTTTCTGTGTTGCAGGTGCTAGGCACAATTATATTCGGAGTCGGACTATGGCTAGTTGTGGACAAGCACTCGCTGATTGCTCTGCTCAAGCTCGTCGAGAGCGAGCGCATTGAGGTAAGTGTCTGCATATCGAATCCCATGTGAAAGTCTCGCAGAGGTCGGGAGAAAACCACCCTAATAACCACAGTGAAGACCATTCAAAATATTGTTAATCAATTTATCAGTTATAATCAACCCCAAACATAAAGTAAACCAAATATTATTTAGATTAGACTTGCCAGTTTTTGGTTGCAGAATATGTCAATAGAAACAAGCTGAAGAATTTCCTTTTGAGTGATCTAAATGAAAAAAGATACCTCTAAGAAGACCAATCAGAATATTGTAAGCCAATTTATTAACTTTATTTTAATTTGAATAATTTGTTTTATAAAGGTTTGTTTTAGTTTCATTTATAATGGCTATAAAAGCATAGAAATTACCGCATCACAAAAAACAACCTTCAATCAGAATGCCTTTTAAATTGACATGTTCAATATTCAACTGGGAAACGTAATTTAAAACAAAAAAAAACCAAAACATTATTGGGGATTAGTTAGGCAAAAGGTTTTCACAATAAAACTAATGCTCATAATCTATTTTGAGCTTTTAATCAACTTAATGCGAATAATATTCAGTATTCAGTAATGTCAGCAAAATATTCGGCGTGGCAAATTCCATTTCTGCCGTTGCATGTCCTGTGGCAACTACGAATTCAATGTCTGTCTGTCCGTTCCATTTCCCTCCACTTCTCTTTGACACACTGCTGAAAATCGTTTTGGAAAACAAATGCTGTGCAGGCAAAGTGCATGTCATCAAATGTTGCACGCTGTGGGTAATCAGTAATTACAGGGTATACACTGGGCTAATTGAGTGAACATATTTGCATTTTTGTGTTCTCTTTGTTTGTGTTTGGTCATTGAACTTAAACATGCAAACAATTGGCATTAAACTTTCAGATGCCTGAAATGTAATTTCTCTTCATATCCATATTGTTTTTTTAATTTTTTGTTTAAGCCCACACGCCAGTTGCCAGTTTTTAGAGTACTTGTGATGCTGAGAGGCTGTCAATTAAGACATCTTTTTCTCCGTTTCTCATAGATACTTAATTTAATTACAAATGTTGCGAGAGTTGCGACAGTTGCGACAGTCGAAAGGTTAATTACTTTATAAATAACGTATACGCAGCGTTGCGCACATATTTCTATGCATTTACATAAATTCCATCAATTGCCACTACTGACACATTCTCGTCTCTTGGCTTGTTCATCTCGTTTTGCAGCATTTTACACAGCCGCAGGTCATAGAGCAAATGGCCTACGCTCTGATCGTCATCGGAGCCGTCATGTTCTTCTTGAGCCTCTTGGGATACTTGGGCGCCATGCGTGAATCTCGCTGCCTGCTGTCAACGGTAAGTTCCCAATACACAATTTCAAATTAAACTTGCAACTTACAGATAACAAAAAAATGAAGACAAATTGTTGCATCATCGGCCAAAAATGGAGACACGCTTATCGAAAAGAGTTTTTTATTGTTATTGTTGCAGTTGCAATTGTTGTCTTGTTTGTTTTGCATATTTACGATTTCATCTTGACAAATAGTTTTTTCTTTATTGTTGTTGTGACTTTGACTTTGGCTGCTTGGAAAATCTGTTGAAAACCTTCGATGAGCCAAAGAGAAAGTTGCAACTAGTTGAGGTGGTCGGGGGTAGGGGGAGACATGTTGTAGGCATTTTCTTGATCTCATGTCTGGCATTGCCATGAAGTCGGGGTTTGTTGGAACGTGTTTCGACACATTATCAAGTGTCGTGAGGTGCCCCGTGACAATCCCTTCACTTTTGGGTCTCTCTGCACTTGATCCGGTGTGTGCTCGGAATTATAATTTTGTCCGACCTGTACATTTGTACACCTATTTATATATATATATATATATATATTTATGTATAAATATTTATGGTTTGGCCAGTGGCCCAACCTTAAAAAGAAATTTCTATGATTGTGCTTTGTGTGGGCAATTAATAAAGAGTTTATCACATTGCTTACGCTATTTGTGGGCTTGGTTAACGCTTTAATTGCAACGCCAAACAGGTGCAACCAGCTACTACATTAATTATTATATGGCTCTTTATCACAATCGTATTTTGCGTAACAATTCGCGATATTTGCCCTCGGGGGGCGTTGGTAAGTCAGACACCATCAAAAAAAAAATCTGTATGCACAAATTCAAGCACAATTTGCAGTAAATGAAGCAAGGGCAAACGCAATTTGGTAACACTTGTGGTGAAGGCCAACGGTTTTAGCATTGCCAATGTCGATTTAGCATTGGCTATTTTGAGTGTGCGCCAATTATTTACCAATTGGCAAGTTCACTGGGTCTTGAGCTGCTTAAATGCTGCGAGACACAAATAAAAAACAAAAAACAAAATGCTTTCAACTTGGCTAACAAAAAATAACCAGCGATGCGCTCTGCAGCACTGAAGACAATGAGACAATTGAGATTTAAACTGAAACTGATGTTTGTCTGATTGCCGAGTTTTTTTATCCATTCTAATCAGAAGCCAATTCATTTTCACTGCTTCTCTTGTGTGTATCTAACAGATACATTTGCACACATGCAAACAGCGTGATTAAAATGCCGCCAGGCGGAACAGCCCCACCATCAGCGTTGGCCACTTTTATATTGTCCAAAAAATAAGCTTATTTAGCGGCTGTTTTTTTCAAAACTAAATTAATAAGTTTTTGGTCACGGATTGAGCACTCATTTGAATTGAGAAATTTTATGATTAAAGCTTTAAGAGTTATGCTTTAAGTTAGTATCAATTACATATTTAACACACGCTTTTATATTTTTTTGGCTCAAAGACGTGTTCTTCTGAAAACAAAATTAAAATCTTATAAAAAGGCTATAAAATTTGAACTTCTTTAATGTAACAAAAAAGACTAATTTCCCGCTAGCTGTTATCTCAACACTATTTAACAAATGTTGGCCAAGAGACAGCAACACCTAACTCTATCAGGCCAACTCATCGCGACCACAACAAAAACGTCAGCTGAGCTTATAAAACATGCAAACTGCATTTCAAAATGACCTTCAGCATTTGAGATTGCCAGCATGGCCTGCAGCGCTCTCTTGGAGCGTGTGTGCACACTCAGTGTATGTGTGTGTGTGTGTGTGGGCTCAAACTCACCACTCTAACGCACGCTGCACATTTGGCTCAGGGTCAAACGCATAGATTTTATGTAATGCTCGAGCTGGGGCTACATAAATAATTGTGAATTGGGTCAAGCGGTAACTGGGGCGTATGCATAATATGCCCATATTCTTCTCTCTCTCTCTCTCTCAGTTTTCTCAAATTCTCTCCCTCTCTCTTGTCCCTATTTATTGCAGTATGGCACCTTGCTTGTACTGCTGCTGGTGACCGAGCTTGTTGCCGGGGGTGTGGCCATCTTCTACAAGGACAGGGTGCGCACCGAGACCAAAAAATTCCTGCAGACCACCATCACAAGCTATACGGTGGGTGAGAATATAGATGCGACCTCGTTGATGTGGAACCAGCTGATGGGCAACTTTGGATGCTGCGGCGTCAACGATTACCATGACTTCGATGAGTCGCAGGCGTGGAAGGACACCAGAGAAAATCGCACCATTCCGGAGGCCTGCTGCAAACTCAAGGATGTGGACAAGCTGGTGCCACGCGACGAGAACTGCACGACCAATCCCAGCGATAGCAATAGTTTCTACAACAATGTAAGCCATACACAGTCTAAACATATTTCAAATTTATTAATGAAAATCCAATTCAATATTTTAGGGCTGCTATGAAGCGTTCACCGAGTGGTTGATTCGTCAGCGCGAACTCGTCATTGTCGTCTTTGCCACTGGGATTGTGCATCTGACCCTGGTCGTTCTTGCCTTTGCGCTGTGCAAAGCTTTTGCCAAATATGACGATATGCGTCTGTAAATTATGCGTTCGCATACAGGACATGGTTTTTTTTTTTAAGAGCAGTGCCCCACACACAGGACATGCTAATTATACAATAGGCAAAACAACATTTAATAATAACATAAAACAATGAAAACAGTGAAAGAGAACAGCTAAACAACAACCCTACCGAACATTGAGATGTGCTCAAATTTAAAAATGCATTTCTACCCACACACCCAAACACACACACAACCAAACACAAACACACACACACCGAAACACACTTTATAACAGTTCTAATCTCTAATATCGTAACAGAATAATGGAAAAATATACAAAACAATATTTAATCAATTGCGAAAGGAAATGTTGCTCAAAATTTGCCGCCAGACAAGATGACAGACAGTGAGAAAGTTTTTATGAAAATTGCTATGCATATTTATTTGTGAATGAAGAAACCTGTTTTGATAGCAGCTTTAGTTCTTAAGTAGTATTCTACTATATATATAAAACAAATATATAGTATTCTACTATATATACATACAAACATACATACGCATATGTGTAATAGTATTAGATTTTTTTAGTCCTATTTCATTTTACATTTTTTGCAAAACTGACTGCAAGATAAAAATAAAACGAAGCAAAGAAAAGCCACTCAAATACATCACAACGTATAAATCACATTTTAAAAACAAAAAAATACACAGTATAAAAACAAATGAATACGGAATGAAATATTCGGAAAATGAAACGAAAGAAAATAAAAAACGAAATATTGAAATTTAACTATGTGTATTAGATCGTAAGTCTTCTATGGTTAAGTTCTAATTTTAGTTGTTTGCTATTGCTATATTCAAGTTTTTAACTATGTATTGAGTGAACGCGAAATCTCAGAAGAATCGTGTTTATCCTTTTTGTTAAAAATGAATGTTGTACATTTTTGAATTCTATAGATGTATACATATTTACAAATCCATACATTATATATATATATCTATTATTAAAGCATATTATAAACACGTACTCACATGTATGTCTGTAGTTTATTTAATGTACGTTGAATCGAGCGAAAACCTAACTGAAAACCATGAATTATATAAACACAAACGATAAAGAAGAATTCCCAAAATACGACAAACTTATAAATGTACATTTCTGAAAGTAATAATTAATAAATACACAAAAATTTAAATAAAAATAAATGTAAAGACTTATTGATGGATTTTATAAAAATAATTATCAAAGCATACTTTCAGGCAAAATATAAAATCCCCAGTGAAACTCGGTCAGTCATAAGATAGGGATTTAGGAATGTTTCGAAAGACAAGCATATATTCAGTAAATGAGCTGTGATTAGGCCATCGCATTTCCATCGGCAGAAGGACGATTTTAATGCCATTTGGTATCTTTGGGGAAAACTAGTAACAATGCTGATGAGCTGCGTACATACCTGTCAGCGCAGCTTGCATCGATACGATGTATCGATAACACACTCACTTAGTAAACAATAGTTCATCGTGGCATTAAAGTCGTGTTCAATAAATAAGAGTAATAACATTGAAATTTAATTAAAAAACAAACATTTTATTTTTATTTTTAAAATACACATAAGAAAATTTGTACAGAGCAAAATCCTATCGAACTATCGCAGGTTCGATAACTGTGGTGAAAAATATACTCAGCTGACTTAACACAGTTCAGTCTTTTCAGTGGTTTTATTTGTTGTATCGTCAACTGTTGCCCATGAGACGCAAAAAACCTAAATGGTCCAAGGAGCGCAATGGATGTCAAACATGGAAAGAGTCACAAAAAATCGAAAGAAGTTGCCGATGCTCGATCCAAATACGCTCAACGTCAGATGTCGTGTAAGTCAAAGCTGTACCAAGTATGCTATTAGAAATAATTGTTAACTTCTCAAAATTTTACAGCGCACGTGAACAATAAACAACAAGCGCAGGAGCGTCTGCTCCGCTTACAAACGAACCTGAAACATGCGAGCAGCAACAGAGTAGACAAAGGAAAACATATGAGCATAAAAGTCAGCAGCAAAAAAAGCAGCAACACCAACACCAACAGCACCGACAGCAAAAGCCCACCTAGGTTATCTTCAACCACTGCCACCAGCTATTCGCCTGCCAATGCGAATTTGAACTCCTGCAGTAGCTCACATAGATTAGCACCTACAACTGTCGCAAACAATTCACCTACCAAAACGCATCGGAATTCCAAAAGCATCATTAGCAGCAGCCCATCTAGGTATTCTTCTACCACTGCCCCAAGCAATTTCAGCTACCATTCAGCTAACAAAACGAATCGGAACTCCAACAGCATCAGCAGCAGCAGCCCACTTAGGTCATCACCTAGAACTGCCTCAGGTCATTCTTCTACCAAAGCGCATCGAAGTTCCAATTCCATCGAAAGTCTTAAGCCGACGAAGAGCTCTTCTGAAACGTTTAGAAGTTTCTGTTTTAACGAGCGGCCAAAGCTTGTGCAGCCAGCATTCACCATCTTCAGTCCACCCAAAAATAAAGCTACGCAGGAAACCAGCTTCAGTGGCAGAGCCAATGCCAGAGGCAATGCTATTGAGTATGCCAGTGGCGTAAGGAATACCTGGGCAAAGCCCAAGGCGCTGCTTGATGCTAGCAATCGCATGGGCAGCACTCGCTCTAATGGTGGTAAGTGAATAAGATTGACTACGTGTAATAGAAGCTTATTTGTTGTAATTACTAGCTAATCAACGCCTGGCACTACTGCGCGAGTCACTGCAGCAGCGCCAAATGGACAATAACAACAACTATCACGGAATTGAAGCCCCATCACCAAATAAAATATTTCCAGCATTTGATGCTGCAGTCAATAGCAACCCAAAGTCAAGCTGTGTTCAGTCGATGGATGGCGAAGAGTCCATGGACGTAGAGCCTATGGACGTAGATTCAGAGGAAGATATTAATGTCACATCCAACAATGCAAGTGTGGTATGTTTTCTCTGCTTTCTTGTATTGGTTTTGTAGAGTTCATTTGTAAGATTCATGTCCATATTTTTATTTATAGGTTGCAAATACAAATAGTTTAGCCAACAAGTCAACGCATGGATATGTGTCACTGAATCGCCTGTTTGCAGGTGGCAAAAAGTTGCCGGTACGCTGTTTGGATCACATGTATTTCGTGCTGGATACAAATGTACTAATCCATAATATGGCGTTTGTGGAGGATGTGTGCCAAGTGGCATTGGATGGAACAAAGGGCAGCATACTCTTCATACCATATATAGTCATCAAAGAGCTGGACAATCTCAACAACAGACGCAACAACAAACATTTGAACCATGGCGCTGCCATGCGCGCCATACGCTATTTGAACAAGAAATTCGATAATAGTCTGAATATACAAGGTATTCTATATTTATTATTATGTAACTGACTAGAAGAGTTTCAATCGATTTGCTTGCTTTTCAGCTCAATCTGCACTAGAGGAAGCCGATCATTTGGTTGAAGTGGATTGCGGGGATGACAGCATTGTCAACTGCTGTCTGCAGCTACAAAGTCAGGTGCCACACCTGATGCTGCTCACCAACGACAACAATCTGCGGCTGAAGGCTATTGCCTCGGACATTCAAGTTTCCTGCCGATCCGATCTGATCAACACATATCGTGAGCAGTTTGATGCATTGTCCCCATAGATAGTTTTCTATCGAGAAAGAACTGACGGCTGTGATAGGCATTCGATTTATGGATGATTCAAGTAAAATCAAAAATAAATTAGGAACACTGCACCGTTGAAAACATGAAGTACAACCTCATCTATTTAGCTATACATATATGTATGTAATTGTCTATATACTTATTTATTGCTAGGCATTTTCTGATAAATAAATATATTACTTGAAAGTAAGCAGTTTAAATGTTTTAGATGTGTTTTTTTACAATACAAACTGTTCCATGTCCATTTTGTAAAATAATAAAATATTATTCTCTTAAAATGGAACAATCAAAACTAGACTAAAAGCCGTTAATTTTCTCTTTTATTCTTATACACAAAATATACTTGTTATTTAAGGTAAGATTATTTAAACTAAAACTTATAAAATTATTTTGTTTTTGAATTGGAAAATAAGTCACGTCATGTTGACCATTTTGTAAATGATATACGATTTGTTCATGTTGGAGGCCGGAACTGGAACCTATACAGATATAGGGCGTAGTTATCCTTTGGCGAATGTTCAAGTTCCTTTAGTAAGAGTAGGACTGAAATACGTATTCTACTTAAGTGATAAATAAGTTAAACATCGTACCAAATATAAATATATTTATGTTTTAGCCTTCGATAAGCATATCAAAATTCACACGCATGCTTAAAGTGTATAGATTGGAATAGACTTATATATATAAGTGTGTATATGTATTAGTCGCGGTTTATAGATAGATAGATATATATGTATCGAGATACAATAAATTAGGGCCTATGCAGTGGCTGCATTATGCGTTATGGAATACTATTTGTAAAGATTTGAAAAAGCGATTCGATTGCATCGCTTCAAGAATGATAACATAAAATGTTTTTCACAACAATATTGTCTTATACAAAATCATTTTTTGTTTTTGGTATGTAAATACAAAAAAATATATATATATAGAGATATTGAAGATCGGGGATATGAAGCGCTTCAAACTTGTCACATGGAATTTTTGTTGCATTCTGCCTAATTGATAAGTACTTGGAGCGAGATCGCAAAAAGAGTTAAACCTTAGGCTAATCACTTTTTAAATCCTTTTACACACTTTGTGTTAAATTCAATTGGAATTACATTTAGCATAAATTTATTCAACTGTCGAAAATATGGTCTCTTAACTGGATGAGGCCGTCGTTTCCTCATCAGCGTTGGGCTTGGCCAGAAATGGTATGGAGAAATCAACCATATTCGGATAGACCAGAAACTTATTGACCGCCTCGCAGAGTTTGCTCTCAATCACATTCGTGACAATGGACCAATCCATCGACTTGTCGCCCACTTGTGGCTTCGTCGAGATCCACAGACGTGGTGGCCCCCGAAAGCACATCCAGACGCGATCCGACGGCGGCGGTGGTATATTCAAAGTACCACGTGCCACCATACCCTTAAGATCCACACGTAACGTGATGTTGGCACTCATGTTCTCCATGGCGCGCTGCACGTACGGCAGCTCGGTGGCATACTGAAACAAATTGGAGGTGGCTATGCGATCGACAATCTTAAAGATGCGACGAGCATTGCCCGGTGAGTTTTGAAAGAACCTGCAATCCATATTTTAATATTAGTTTCAGATACATTTCATAAGATTATTTTATACCCACTCGGTGTTATTTTGGTTCTCTGCAGAAGTGCCTGGACTGGGACTTTCTGATTCCGTGGAAGAGCCGCCCGAGCTCTCGGCATCGCTATCATAGATAGCCTGATTGCCGTCCTGAGTGCCATCATCGGGTAAATTTCGCACATCCTGTGGGGGATCCTGCACCGCTGTGCCGCTATCCGAAGTGCCGGGCGATGCCTTCGGTTTGCTGCGAACACGCAACAAATTTAGTTTTGTGGTTACCGTAATGTGGGCGAGTCCTTCATAGGTGACATCCGCATCCAACCAGATGCCACGCTCATCCAGCATCGGTTGCGATATGCGATGAAAGAGCACAGGCGATTTGCCCAAATAAATTTTCGTTATGACCACCTCCTCCATGAAGCTGGGCAGCTGAAAATGGGCAACTCGGGGATGAGTGGGAAAGAAATCGGAGGCAGACTAAGCCAAGATCTACCTTAATTGAGTTTAGTTTCTTTTGCAAGAAGTCCTGAATCTTGAGATGCAGTGCAGCGTCATGCAGCCAGCTGAAGAGGCAGCGACCCATCACAACATTGGCCCAAACCACACTGCCCGAGGGGCCCAGGAACAGCGACTGATCAATGCCCTTCCACAGCTCATCCTCCTGGCGCTTGGCACGGCGACTCTGCGAAAATCATCGGAAGTTTTAAACAGAGCTCAACAAGAAAAACAAAATTTATCTATCGAAAACTTAATAAAATGAAAACATACTTTTCTGCGACGGTGTTCAGGATTTGAATCATCTTTAGGTGGTTTTCGGCTAACAGGAATTTTGCCTTGGGTGCAAGCTTTCTAAGTAAACAAAAATTATAAGAATAAAAATAATAAAAAACTGATGGAAACCAAAAAAAAATATCCAGGCTACAACTAAAAAAAAATGTGGCAGGGATGCGGTTGCTGCTGCACCAGTTGAGGCTACCTGGTAGACTGTCATGAACTTGACATATTCGGCTGGATTTCGTGCAACATCGGCGTTCATGATTAGTCCCTCGTAGCCGTCCTTTATAGCATCGGGCACTGTGTCCTCCTCCAGCAATTCGTCAAGTGTTTCTGGCGTATTTGAACCGGTTTCCTCATTTTGGAATGAGTTCAGTGACGGATCTTCGGTATCCTTAACGCGTGGCTGTTAGAGATTAAAATTAGATGAATATGGTCAAAGGATGTGTAAATAATAAGACCTTATTGTTGCCGCCCATGGTTAGGTTGATGGCCTGCTGTGCGGCTGCCGCTTGCAGATCGGTGTCATCCACAAAATGCGCCATGGGCACCTGCAAATCGGATTCGTGGACGCAGCCTTTGCTGGCTGCCTGAAAGCGACGATACCAATCCTCCTTCTCACGATCGCAGCGTGCAAAGATCAGCAGACGCACCTCATCGCCACACGGTATGAATATGTCCTTCTGATCCTGATCGGGTGTTACCGTGCTGTGCAGTTGTCGTAGCTAAAATAGAGAAATCGTAACTTAAGATATGAAAGCATATAGCATATAGTCTGAACCCACATCTGCGGAAAGGACAGTTGTGCCAAAGTCTGCGGATTGGTCATTCTCATCTCCGGCGGCTGGTATTGGGTCAGTTGCGTTTGGTGTGGTCACCTGCTGATCGGTTGGGGTATAGAAGCCACTGCTCTTCACGATCAGCTGAATGGGATATTTGCGATTGAAGAAGCTACAAATAAAAAGCAGTTGGATAAAAAGAGAGGAATGGAAAAGGGGGCGAGCACAGACCGCTTCTTGGCCAATCCTACGGGCAGCAGCTCAACGCGAGCGTCACGCAAATCGTACGAGCGATGATCCGTGAAGAGAATCTTGGAACGATCGATGGGCTTCTCGTTCCACATGCGACGCTTGGGTATGCGAGCATTTGTGCCGGATAACTTCAAGATGGCGCCATCGAGCCGCACATAGATGGCCCTGGTCAAGGTGAAGGAGAACGTAGTGGGATCGTAGCTATCGAGCTCCATAAGCCAGCCCGAATAGGTCTTGACTGTCTTGTGCTCCTCAACGGATGGTATCTCACAGATGCCCATGCTGCTGTAGTTGGGAATGAGGAACGGCTTACGCTCCGGATGTGTCTTTAGCACAAATCTCTCCAGAATGTAGGTGACATGGGAACTGCAGTAGTCAATGACTGTGACGCACAGAATGGTGGACAGGACACCCCGCACAAAGTCGGGAAATGGCAACACAATCAGCACAGTTACACACACTACGAGGAGCAAAGGCTGTACAACGACCCGGGAACGCCAGTCCAAGTCGCTGGCATTGCTCAGTGTCGTCCAGATTGAGGTGAGGGAATCAGTCAGTTTGCTTTTCATTGAAGCATCATTGCGCGGTGCGTCGGCAAATGGCCGGGCGAGCACATGGGAGGATGTGCTCGTGCCCAGGCTCAGATTCAGTGTGCTGCGATATTTGACGATGTCCACATCACTGAACTGCACCTCACCTGTCTTGAAATCTGAGGATGAAGACCGTGCCGACTCTGATGGTATCATGTCCTCGAGCACCTCGACACCGGACTCAATTTCCACATCCTTGCGGGCGAGCAGAATGCCACGCTTCGACTTGCCACTCTGGATGGGTATATCCGGTGCGGATGTACTTTCACGCAACTGGCTCAACTCGGCCTGTCCACTGGTGGACGCTTCGGTGTTCGGATCGGCATTGTTCCGCCGTCGCATGAAGCTGCTGCGCAGCGAGGAGGATGTGCTGCTACTTGGATTGCTGATCAGCTCCTTCTTGGTCATGGCAGACGCTTGCTGCTTGGCCTTGACCTTGGACTTAAGGTTTGCGATGCTGCGACGTAGCCGGGAGCCCTCCGTTGGGATGGCCGCTGCAGGCCCAGCTTCAGTGCTACCCAGACTACTACTGTCGACCAACTCAATATCTGGATCGGAGTCGGAGTTGTGCTGCTGCTGCTGCTCCTCGCTTTGTGTGTTCGTGTTGATCGTGATGCCCTCGCTTTCCAAATCCGGCTCGATGGTCCAGCCGACTGTCGCACAACTCGTTGGCTCGTTGGCCACAATAATGGGAATGACGGCTGACGAGTGCTGCGTGTGATGCTTGGATGATTTGATCTCTTCAATGGTCTGCGACACCTTGCCCTTGATCAGCTTCCAGGTGCCCACGGGTGCGTTAACGCTGTCAACTGCACCACCACCACCAGCAGCTGTCACGCTGCTTGAGAGGACTGCTATCTGATTGGGGCCGCTGGTCGTGGGGGAAACTCCTTCACTGCTGCCCGACCTAAAATAATTTGAATAAAATTTAAACAAAGCCATGTTAGTTATTTCAAAATATTGAATTGGTTGCCTGTTCCAAAACCCCAGTTAAATTGTTATTTGCAGAATTTCTGGCTTTATCTGTTGCCACAGATATTTGTTGGCTTTATAACAATCAAAATTGATATGCAGATTAAAAGCAAACTTTTTAGTTTCTAAAACATAGATTTTCAGTAGAAACTGGCTAGCAATATTATTGTTTGCCTTGGTAAGAACTTGTTAATCTTGGCCTACTTCAAGCATAACCAGGCAAAACAAGCACAACTCACTTCTCCGTGTGTGTCGGGAGCCCAAATCCCAATCAAACGAATATTAAGCTATATAAAAAAGAGTTTTTTAATTATTCCAGAAAAGGTATTTTTATTTATTTGAATGAAGATATACGTTTTATTTTTCATTTGTTCTATATAACCTGCTTTTTTTACGTTCGCCTCTGTTTTTCTCATCTTTCTTTTTCTTATACGATTTATTTTCATTTGATTTTTTTAGACGCCTCTTTTTGCTTTTTGTTTTTGTTTTTGTTTTTTTTGGGTGCCTTAGAAAAGTTATTTGGAATATATATGTATGTTGTGTATATAATCGTACATTTATATTTCATTCGATACGGTTTTACATATTTCCATTATTTATTCGTGGTTGATGTGTTTGGTTTTTATTATTTAAATATTGCATTGTAGTACTGCTGATATTTTAGTTTCGATCTCGACGTCGATTTCGACTTCGATTTCGATTTAGGTTTAGGTTTTTCGGGAATTTCTTCAATAATTTTGGGATTGTTGCATATGCATTCTAGTAGGTATGTATGTTGTTTATATGTATATTTGGTTTTATTTATCAAGGGGTCTCTATTTTTATATTACTTTGGTATTGTAAATACCATCTCCTATTTTAATACATATTGTTTTGTTTTTTTTTTTATTGGTTTTGGTTTGAACATTTTTAACTGTATCTGTCACTTGAATCAAAGAACGCAATTCAACGTTTTGGAGGAAAATATGATTGGAAATCGAGAGTTCATTAGTTTGGTTTTTGGATTTAGAAAACTACAAATATTTTTTTTATGTTTTTTTTGTTTAATTTTTTTTTGTCAACTTTAATTTTGTAAAAATTAAAAAAGTACGTTTATTGAAAATGACTATAAAATATGAAATATTTCACTAAATTTGCATACGTTTCATATATATATATATATATATATATATTTACTTATATATATATAATTATTTGGTTTACTATATCGGTTTCATACACGCCAACTTGGCTTAGATTTTGTTTGCTATTTATATTTATCCATTTGGTATTCGTTTCTGGTTTATCAATTGTATAATTCTAAAAAATTATATGCTTCTGCTTGTTTTGTTTTCTGAATATTTAGCTAAAAGGAATTCATTTAGTAAGAGCGCCCAATTTTAGTTACATTGAAGGACTAAATCTTATATGCGAACACACGCACAAAATTAAAATGGAAGAGCGGCTGCAATTAACACTCGCTTTACAGGCTACATTTTCTCAATCAGATTTATTTAATATTATAAAATTCTTTAATAAGTTTAAAAAGGTACCAAATTGTTATAACCTTGTAATTCGTTTTCTTGCTTGTTCTTTCTATCGATCGAAGCTTGTTCCAATTAGCATTGAATTGAAAATTAATTGGTTTTTGCTGAAATGGGTTGTTTCAGTTTAAAAAATTTTCTATTTAAAACATCGCGTTTGATTTTGTCTTTATGTGTTACATATCTTTTTGACTAGCTACAAACGAAAAAACTGTACATAAATTGTGCTATGAAAATACTCAAAAAATAATATTTATTTATTCAATAACAAATCATAATAGCTACGGGGATTTTTCTAAATCTTTATCTATCATTATCATTATTATTATTATTTGTTTTTTTTTTCTATTTCTAATGCCAATTTGGGGTTTTGCATGTAGAAATATGAAAGTGAACAAAATGCGGCTCAGAAATGCATAATAGTGCACTAAGCAGAATTACAAATTTAATATTTAAATTGTTATAGTATAATTTGTTGTTGTTGTTTTGTATTTATATTATTATTAATATATTTATAGCAATTACTTGAAGCAAATATTCAAGTTATTTGTCTTCAAAAATACATACACATTACGTTTTATAAATTTCATCAATTGTACTACGTGTAAATTTCATATATTTGTTTTGTTTTTGTTTTCGTTTTTTTGTTTCATATTTGGTATCAAAAACACATATTGACCAATTTTTTAGTAAACATATTAAATATTTAATAATAAGTTCGAGTTCCAATACTTTTTTGTAGAGTCTTTTGTATCGTTTAAGTTATTTAGTTATATGTATATGTATGTATGTAACTAAGAGTTATTGTAAGTATTTAATGTATTTACAATACTTTTTTTTATAGATACATAATAAAATGTCCATTGCGGTCATATATCAAAAAATAATAAAACACAATTTACTTGATGTCCATTTATTACGTAATAGCAAAAGGTCGTGTATAAATTGCATGTATCAAATATTTCATTTTTGTTTTTGTTTTTTTGCTTCATATTTTATTCATATCCAAAAAAAAATAAAACAAGGTATAAAAGTGTATCAACGCAATCGGTTAAAGCTACAAGCGCAACTACAAACTACAAAACATATAAAAATATATATATATATAGTATTTAAGAACTATGCATACAAAATATAACACTAGATTCGTATAAAATGTTACCCAAATCAATATAACAAATAAACACCGACACTGACCATTTTTACTTACAATGTGTATAACAAAATTTGTATAAAACTAAAAAAACAATTAGATAGTCTTCGTGGCTACTTTCGAAAGGGCTTATAAAAAATGATTTTTATAAACGCAAATGTCTTTGACTCAATCTTTTGACTTTCCTTTGCCTATTTCGTTTGGAATACTTAAATAACAAACAAGTGATGCTTAAATTAATTAATAATTATAGCACGCTACACAAGATTCCAGTTTTTGCAAAAACATTGAGCGTTTGCTTATATTGTTTAAGAGTTTACAATTCGTATTTTTTTGTTTTTGTTTTTTTTTTTTTAAATTTTTTTTAGTAGTATATGTAAAATATTTCCGTTTAATAGTTTTGTCATACAACTTTAAGCATATTTAAATATTTTTACGTTTTTAGTAAAGTTTTTTTTTGTGATTTTGTAGATTTTTTTTGTTAACAGTAAAGTATAAAGTATATGTTTATATAAAAGTATAAAAATCTATAAAATATTGAATTTCACTACATTTAAAAAACATCATCATTACACATTGTTTTCGCTATTTGCATCGGAATTTACGAGCCGCTTTTTTTTACATTTAGATGCCTTTTTTTCATTAAAGACTAGCATTTCATTACATTCATCTTCATTCTATAGCACAAAATTATCAACGCCTGCACAATTTGCACAATTTGTTTAAAATATTTGCATAAAACATTTTCACTACGAAGAGTAGGCTGCAGATTACAATTTGTTTGAGTAGATTCATTTTTGGTTTCAATTAAACAATTATATTTTGCTAACAATTTTTTAAAACAAACGAACGCTCTGAGTTCACTAATTTTTTACTTATGCAGTTTAAAAAAAATATATATTTAGGACATATGTTTGTTTCATTTTTAATATAAATGTATGGATATCGAATTACATATGCCATTCATATATGCAGTTTATCCGTCTTGTTAATAATATAAAAATTCTAGAAAATTGCTATTAATTGTTTTAATGTTTTTGATTACTTTGTTTTTTTCATT
Source organism: Drosophila multiciliata (assembly GCA_037043605.1). Classification (NCBI taxonomy): domain Eukaryota; kingdom Metazoa; phylum Arthropoda; class Insecta; order Diptera; family Drosophilidae; genus Drosophila; species Drosophila multiciliata. The sequence continues at coordinate 19,945,945 of JBAMBF010000301.1, read as the reverse complement.
ATGAAAGTGCCTCTCAATCAACTTAAGTTAGAAGTTGTGACTTTGAATTGTATTATAAGGTTTCAATTTGGTATTTTTCGTTTATTTTTTATTCGTCATTTATGTAAACAAAGCGCGAGCAAAAATTTGCTAATAGATTTGACTATCGTTATAATTTACATACATTTAAAAGTCCAAAGTGACTTGTACTTGCAATTTTGTTTGTTGTTAATTTTTAATCATTTGTAGTATTTTTGTAGAATAGAAAAAATATCGTATTTTGGTTTCGCTCAAGTGCCTTTAAACATGCATCTTTACGTAGCAAAGTTTTCGTATATAAATTGGAAAATAAAAGTTGTTTTAAAGTCTACATTTATATATATAATTAAAATGGTTTTTTTTACTATGTTCATTTTGTTGAGAATCGAGTTTTATATATATATATATATTTTTTTATACTGTTTTACAATTGTAAAAAGCTTTATTCTTCTTCATTTTGTTAACCAATAAGCAGTAACGAAATATTCAGTTTACTTTTACAGTCAACGGATAAATTATCGATATTTCGTCCTTAGAAGTCCACTTTGGTTTTCTTGGGTCTTTTTTGAATTTGTTGTTTGTGTTATTTTGGTATTTGTTAAGCTAATTTTGGTTATGCGTTTGCAGTTTTAGAAATATTACATATGTATATATAAGTTTGTTTAACGCAATTAACGTATAGTAATATATATATATATATTATATTCCATATTATATTTATATATATATATAAATATATATATATTAAATTGTTTACGAATTAGTATTGCACAAAAGTATGTATTCAGATTTCGGTTTATATGTATTTGTGGTTCCTATTAATTTGCATTTTGGTTTCAATCATTTTTTTTTATATCGATTTTCAGTTTACTTGACTAAAAAACAGTTTATACAAAAATTGCTATATAAAAAGTCGTCTAATATAAGTATGTAAGTAATTATTTATATATATATATTTCATGCATACATTTTTATATATAACTATATATATATATATATACATATATATATATATAATATGTATAAAAAACTGTTACACATGCTTAAATATTTTGTATGTTTTTTCGCTATATTTTCCGTTTTTTTTTATAGTTTGCAACACGCCCAGCAAATTGAAATTTGCCACAAATAAATAACTAAGGCAAACAGTGTGACATAAAATTTTACAAAATTAATTATAAAAATAATAAAAATGAACAAAATTGTAATACTGAACACAAGTTATTTAACTTTTTTGCATAGTTAACAATTATTTTATTTGTCCTTTCCATCAGTGTTAACAATAATTCATGTTTGAGTTGTCAGCTGAATTTTAAGTGTATGAATGTTTTGGGATATTTTGTAATTATATTCAGTGTGTGACTAGGCTCAAGCCTCACAAAAGCTTCCAGCATTTTGATTTATATTTAATAATAATATAATTCATTTCGTTCAACATCATCATCAGAATGTAAACCTACGAGGCATATAAAAATCGCAGAGTATAAATTATGTGTGTGTGTGTGTGTAGTTTTCAAATGCATTTGTTTTTTTCAAGTGTGAAAATATATTTCACAATTGTTGGCCGATTTGTTTATTCTATGCTGGGTTTATTCTTTCAGGTGTGTAAATTATTTTGTATGTGTTATGGCGACTCGTACGATTTTTACATGCAACGTAATTAAGGAGGTCTACTAATACAAATCGTATATAAATATAGTGAAAACGTCACGAGATATATATATATATATAGTGAAAACGTCACGAGATATATACGATTTGTCATTGCTTAGTGTTAGCGAAAATTACTTAATCTTTCAGTGTAGAAACAAAACTCGAATTAAATGGCACACGTGATGTAAACGTGCGTTTGAAAATACTGCTAAACTAACATACATATACATATATATATATATATGATGCATGTATGTCTATAATATGTGTGTGTGTGTTTGTGTGCAATAATAAAATGCAAAAAGATCCCTAAGCTAAAAAAGTGATGTGTATTGCTTAGTTTTTGATCTCTAATTTAAAGTGTGTAAATTATAATTATGGTATTATTTAGTGCTATTCAATTTGCGATGTGTTCGAAATCTAAATTATCTAATTCACATAAATTTAAATTAGATTTGGTTTAGATGCGTCGTCTTGAATCGTCAAAGATTCTAAAGGTAGGAACTTATGGGTTACGATTTTGGTTGCTTTGCTGACAAAAAATTACTCGCAAAATTCATTTCGAGCTCTTTCGTAATTTTTAGACTAGTGGTTTTGGTTAGCTTAATCGAATTAAGATATGGTTTCCCTGGATTATATATATATATTCTACTAGGTTGCCTTTTCCTATGAATTTTGTGATGCTAACTCATTTTGTTTTTTCTCTTTCTTTCCTTGCTGTATGTTGGTCTTGGCGAGTTAAATGGCATATTATTTGTTTGTTACACCTTCCTCAATTGTTTTCATATACAAATTATAATAACAAAAAAAAAAAAATAAAGTACAAAAAATACTGTGCATACGCTTTCCCTAATGGAAAATTAATCAGATTCCAAAGAAATGTTTTTTTTCGAAATAAAATTGAACTTAATCCTACACCAATTGCTGTTACTGCAGGGCGAGTGCCACAAGAAATCCTTGTCGATTCCTTTGCATAGACTCTATAAGCTGTGTGTGCCCAGGCGAATCCCCGAGCACATATTGCACCTTGTTGTGGATAACACTATTATCGCTCTACGCTCTCGTCGTGACTCGTGTGTGTGTGTATCTGTGTGTGTGTGTGTGTTGTTAGTGAGTGTGTGTATCCGTGCGTCTGTGTGCTTCATCTTACATAACTAAATTACAACATTCTCCATTCAACATTTAACCTGCATCATCATCCTCATCGATTCCATGCTCATATTGCTGCTGTTGCAACATAAATTGCTCCGGATTCGGATCTGAATGCTGCTGCTGCTCCAATCGGTCAAGTTGGTATTCGTCGATCCACGTTGCTGTTTCGTCGTCCCGTTCCGGCGCCAGTGTTGTTGTCATAGTATTTTGCTTAGGCACTGCCAGCGCTGCGTTCAACAAACGATGTCGCTCATCTCGTTGTTGGCGTCTCTCATCGTGCAGCGCGGCCTACCAGCGCCGCCGTTAACACCATCGAAAGGGCACCGCACGTGGCCGGTCGGCGCCCTCCTTGACGAGGGGCTTGTGATACTCCCGCCCAGTTCGGGAGTGGATTACCGCCCAGCAGTGCTCGCAATAGTATTGCAGACAGGTCACATTGGCGCAGAAGAAGGGCGCGAATTTGCCACCGCAACGCACCCCCTCGCACTCGTCGCACATCTGGTCGTCGAGGACATAGGGTTTGACCTCCACCCGCTTATCGATGTCACCATGCTGCAGCTGGACGAAACGTGCCGAAATCGCGGCTATGTAGCTCTGTTGATTGGAGAAGGCCACTCGGCCGGCACCCTTGGGATACTTGAGCTCGGGATCGGTATCGATGCCCGCATAACAGACGCCGCCATACAAACGATCCATGATCATGGCCAGCTCGAAGGCTTTCAGGGGACGCGGCACACCGCCGACAAAGACGGTCTTGCGTGGATCCAGTGTCATGCTTGCATCCAGCACATAATCCGCATCGGCCAGACGCCAGGGTCGTATTTGCACGGCCTTATCCTTGATGGTTGGCGATGAGACGCACAGATATAGCTTATCCTCATCGGCTATGCAGGAGTCGATCAGCTGCTGCACACTGCTCTCGTCCTGGAACAACAGAAACGCATAGCCCTTGGGCGGAAAATATGACTTGGACTCCGCTTTGTGGGGCCAGTCGACAACCAGTGGTCCAAAGCGACGAAACGACGTTGTTATCTCATCCTCATCAATGTCGGGCGGCAGGCCGCCAACGAACACCTTTCGGGAGAAGCGAGCAGTGCTATCAGCTCCATTGCCACCACCGACACCGATACCCATACCACCCTGGATGGGCGAGTGCGGCGAATGTGGTGACAGACGCGACGGCGAACCCATCTTCAAGGCATTCAAGTAAACACTCGGATCATTGCCCGCTGCAATGGCCATGGCATCGGCCTCACTCAGATGCTTCTGGCCACCACCAACCATGCCCCGCATGCGGTCGTTCATCATGTTGCCCATATTTTCGTTGCCGCCGCCGACGTTGCCCAGCGACATGCCACGCATATAATCACTGAGGGTGTTCTCCATGCCACCGCCACCATGATGCAGTTGTCCATTGGTGTTCATCATGTTGCCATAGTTGTTGCTCATGTAGGGGGCATCGCCGCCGCCACTGGCACCTGCTGAGCCCATACCACCGACTCCACATCCATTGCCAATCGATAACGTTGGTATGTTCATGTGCTGGGATCCACCACCCACCATGCCGCCATCCATGTGGCCATACAGTGTCGTTGGTGAGCTGCCCTTGATGGGGAACGATATGCTGCGTCTACATTTGGGCGATACGCCAGGCATGGACATTTGTGGTATGGGCGAGATGCCGCCGCTGCTGCAACCCGCCTGTGAGCCATTATATGGAGATCCACCACCACCACCACCACCTGGCGAGGATGGACTATGTGCTCCTCCTCCTCCATCCAATTGCTGTTGCTGTTGAAGTTGCTGCTGCTGATGATGATGATGCAGTGCGCTCAAATTTGGCGACAACTGTTGCTGCTGCTGCTGCTGCTGCTGTAGTTGTTGCTGTTGCAGTTGCAGTTGTGGCGGCGGCTTGTTGAGATTGAGATTCGGTGGCAGACCGCTGCAGCTGCAGAGGGAGAGGAGTAACGAGAGAGATGAAGAGGCTTTTTTTACAATTTTGGAATTTGTTTTGGCATTACTTTTATTATTATTAAATTGTATACTTTATATAAGAAGGAGCAATTTGTTCAAAGATTTGCTTCAAATTATTGTTGTTTTTGGAAAGTTTATTTTGTTGGGGTAAATAGATAATGAAATTAGTTTTTGTGTATGCTTTTCAAAGTAATCTTAAATAACAACATTGCCGCCCAGCGTTCAATAAATGAAAAACGAACAAACTAATGGAAATTGTGATGGAATATATATATATATAATATATATATATATATGTATATATAGTAGTATATATAATAATTAATATTTGTTACACTGGGCGTTGAGCTGTCTTTAAAGCAAGTAGTAAATGTTTCGTAGAAGTTTTTTTTCGCATTTAATTTGAACTTTCTCTGCACACGTAAATCATTTAAAACATTTTTTAACTAACGAGAAAATTCCTAAAAGAATTCAACTTGAAGCAAATAAAAACAAAACATTTTTCGATAAATTGCTCCTTTCTCTTAACTGATTTTATTTTATAACGTTGCTTTGATTGACGGTTTTTTTTGTTGCTGTTGTTGCTGCATTATCGATGTTGTTGTTGTTGTTTTGTTGGTGGTGGTTGTTGGTGGATTTGGTTTTGTTGGTGGTTTTTTTGTGGTGTAGGATTCTTTTGTTGTGGTTGGTTGGTAATAATGTTGTTGTTTCTGTTGCGGCTATGGTGAATGGTGTGGGTGGTTTTTTTATTTTTTATAATTGTTTTTTTTTTTTTTTAGGTGGTGCTAGTGGTTTGGTTGGTTTGGTTTCGTAATGCATTGCGACATCCAATCAAACAGAGTATGAGCGGTTAAAGATGCGCTGGTTGGTTTTGTAGTCGACAGTTTTGGCAGCACTGTTTCGGGTTAGTTTTAAATGCACTGTGCACGTTGGTGAAATTAAAGATTGTCTTGTTTTTAGTGTTATATTTTTTATAAACAAAATTCCAAGCACTTGACACTGCGCGATTATTTTTAATTATATATATACATATATAACATATAAGAATACTTTAGACTGCGATAACGATAACGATAAACGAAACACACACATACATGTGCACAACAGCAATTGTTTAAACTTTTAATCGTTTTGACAGCTTCTAAAATAAGACTCGACACAAAGATAGCAACGGCCCAGAATAACAAAGAATATTTGTCATAATTATCGACAAAAAGATTGTCGAAAACATAAATAACAAAAAGGAACAAGAAACACGCACAGCGAGTGGGCGGCAATGGGTTAAAAGTAGTAGTAGTATTGGTGGCGATAAGGCTAATGCTAATGGATATTGAAACTAGTTCAAATTGTTTCGATTGTGTTGTTGTTGTTTTTGTTGTTGCCAAAGCTGTTAGTCGCTCGCACAACTATGCTAATTGATGGACAAATTCCATGCAGTCACTGTCAAACTGTAAGGCCAGTCAGTCATAAAATTGCATGGAAAAATTTGTAATTTAAAAAGTCAACGTCGTTTGCCAAAGGCTGCTTGATGATGGGTAAATGAGGTGGTTGTTGGTTGCATAGTGCCCCTGTGGGAGACGCACGCTGCTGATGGTTAATGAGGATGCTGCTGATGTTGATGTTGTCTGCAGCAACAGCAGCAGCAGCAGCAGCAATAGCAGATGATGATGAAGATAATGATGAAATGTATATGGCATGTAGAAACGTGTACAAGTGTAAATAGATAACAGGAAGAAAAACAGCAAAGCAAAGCAAGGCAAGGCAAGGCAAGACAAGGCATGGGGGGTTTAGAGGTGGGTTGGTGAGTGGGCGACCGATGGTGGTGGTTGGTAGTTACTTTTGGTGGCGTGTGTCTGCCTGTTATAAGCAAAATTTCCATTAGCAGGTGTCGCACGCGCCCTACAGTGTTGCAAAATGTAATTAAAAAATGCAATTAGCAGCAAGTGAAAAAGTTAGTTAGAAAAATATATCGAAACGGAAATTGAAAAAGCATGGCTGCAAAACAGTCCGAAGATTTAAATCGTTGAAAATATTTGATTGGCAGGAATATCGAAAGCCGACAGTTGACAAATAAGGCTTAAAATCAATAAAAACGAGCTTAAAACGAACAAGTTAAGCACCTAGACATGCATTTCAATAATTTAAATGTAACGTCAGAAGCCGACACACCGCTCCAAACACTCTCCGTGTGTTGTGTTGTGTGTGATTGCGAGTGTGAGTAGTGTACGTCATACAAGCCCACACAACACACAGAACGACCAAGGCCCAGACGTCGGCGGCCTGAGTACTTAAACAGAAAGTTCTAGACGTACTTTACAAAGCACTGTATATACATTTCGAGTGCATTATGCATATATATATATACATATACATCATGTACAGAAGTCAGAGAGTTTTGTTGCAGACATGCGACATAATAAACAAAGCACAGTTGCTGCTGTAGTGCACTTTTGTGCAGCAAGTGCTGCAACACGAGCAGAGGGTGGTGCAGACGAGTGGCGGGTACTACAAACGGACAGACGCTTAAAGCCTTTTTTTGCGGCATTAAAAATTTACAAGTACTGCAAAAAAAAAAATCAATGTCACAAAACTTCAGCAGTTATTTACTTAATATTTACTATTTACTTCGGTCAGTGAACTTGCTCCACAAAAACAAAAAGAGCATGCAACAGGCAGTCGTCGCTTTTAAGCACTCTCGCCAGAATTGGATAAACACCAAAAAGCAACGTGAAGTTGGCTGCTCGTCAGCAATGCGTGCACAATGTGCGTGCAAATTTTAGAGATGCTGAAAAGTGGCGATAAGCACGCAGCCATAAAATAAAATGCAGCACAATGATAAGTACACTAAAAATTCAAGAGCAAATGTTTGCAATTAAATGCGATTGAAAGTAGTTGATAACAAATGTAAAATACTCAATTGCAGGCTCAGAAATGCTCAGGCGCAGCCAACTTAACAGTATTTAACAGGCATGTCCAGGCGCGGCCATCTTAATGACGTTCGATCAGCAATAAGGCTCGCCAAGCTTTGGCGCAGCCAACTTAATAATATTCAGGTGCAGCCAAGTTAACGCTTTTCTATTAGCATTAAGGCATCGCAATTATGCTCAAGTGCAGCCAACTTAAGACTGTCAACAGTTCCTTAAGACAAACTTGCAATCGGGGAAATTCAATGAGGCATCACGAAAATAAACACAAAGCAGCAGAAAAATCAACAGCTGCTTAATTCTTGCAAAACAAAATAAAAATTGCAGCGTAAACAGAGGGAATTCTTCATGTGTGTAATATGTCTGATGGTTTGTGTTTTTGTGTGTTAGTTCAATTTGGCAAATATGCAAATTTGCATTTAGCAACAACAACAACAACTTGTGTGTGTGTGTGTGTGTGTGTGTGTACAAAAGGGGCGATATTCAAATAGATTGCAAATTCTTTTCGTTAGGGGGACTGACTGACTGTGTGTATGTAAAGATGTACATATTTTCAAATATAGACTCACCTTTTGCGATTGAAGAATCCTCCGCTTCCTCCTCCGCCTCCTCCTCCTTGCAGAAAATTGTTGCGCAGATTAACCTCCTCGCTCTGCGTTGCAGACATATTGATAGAATGACAGAGAAAGAACATGTTATAACAATGAGTAATAGGGCCAAGTGGTTTTGCAATCAAATATCAGCAGCAGTCAGCAGCACATCTGTCGCAAATTTTCTGGCAAACCTTGCGCTCATAAAAATAGATGCTCAACAATTTAACAGAATTGTTTGACACTAAAGCAAATGTAAAACAACAAACAGCTGACTGCTGCGGACTGCGGACTTCGAACTGCGATATAACGAAAAGAAAACATAAATAAATTACGCTAAAAAGTGAAAACTATACAGTGATCAACAAAATTAACGCAACATGCTACAAATTGTTCTCCTAAATCAATCTAAATGTCACTAATTTTAGCAACTTAATGCTAATTGGCCACTGCCGGCCATCAACTGGATGTCTAATAATACTCTTTGCCTCTTACACATCATTATGCGATGAGCGCGACTTGTGACAAATCAAAATTAATCAGCGCTGCCCCACAACGAATGCTATTTAAATATGAATCCAAATTGTGACTTTCGAAAGTTTTTACCCCAACATAAATGCAGTTTTTGTGGCAGCATTTAAACATGAATTGACCTAAATTTGATCATGCATTTTAAGCAATTATTGCGTTTTAATGCAGTACTAATCTATTGCTCATACTATGATTTAAAAGCCTTGGTTTTTCAAAATCTGACCGCTTTTGACAAACGCTACAAAATTCTTTGCACTTTATCGTGCTAACTGAATTCATTATAAATGAAGTGTTTTACAAACGATGTTGAAATGAGCCTCGGGATTAAAATAGATTAAAAACGGAGAACTAAAGCTTGGCAGCAAGCTAAAATTATAAATATTTAAAATTCATTGCGTGGGTTAACCAAATTGCTAGATATTTACATAAAATAACAAGATACTTACACCAAAAAGCGACGCCTGCTGTTGCTGTTGCTGTTGAAGATGTTGCTGCTGCTGCTGGTGCAGCTGCTGATGTTGCTGTGATGGACTGCTGGAGAGTGAGTGGGTGTCACAGGCATTGACCATCATGCCCAAGGCCGAAGCCACGCTGCCATTGTTCTTCATTCCCAACATTGTAGGCGAAACATCTCCGCCTCCGCCACTGGGACTGTGGCTGTGCTGTGTGTTTTGATGAAAAGATTGCAGGATATCATCCAACGACTCCTCGTTGGCATTGAAACGCACCGAGATTGGTGTACTGCTGTGTAAGCCGGGCGGCGATTTAATTGTTGTCGCTGCGACCGCAGCAACAGAAGGCGCCACAGAAGACGATGTGGGTGACGTTGCCAGGCTGCCAACAACCGATGTGGAGGCCGAACCGGATAGATTGCTATTGCTGCCGCTGGCACTGCTATTGGCGCTGCCGCCTGTAAATTAAATCATCGTGCAATGGAGGGAAAGGGGAAATTGTTTAGTTTCATTTAACCTACAAACGTGGTTAACAACCCTTGTCTATTGCTTACCTTTTGGTAATTTAAGCGAGTCCATTTTGGTGCCCGCACCGAAGAAAATGGATATATATAAAATTTATACGGCTGCACTTGATGAGCTGCGTCGACGACGACGGCGAGCGTTGCTTTGCCTTAGCCTACATTCAAATGTCGGCCACAAAATGTATCCAAAAAACATCAATCAAGCAAACGACGGGCGACGACGGCACATGAAATAAATTGTGTAAAAGGTGGAGCAGAAGGAAGAGAGGAATAAGAAAACAGGCAGATTGTTAGAAACACGTCATGCGATTAGTAGATCATATTTTTCTGTACGCCCCAATCTCCCCCTACCTCCCTCACTCTCACTCTCTCGTTCTGTCACGCTCCCTCTTTGTTTCCGCACGTAATTGCGTTTAAAAATAAATAAAGCACACGGCAAACAGCAGAAGCAGCAGCAACAAAAACAATAAGTTTAACAATAACAACAATCACAACTATTTGACATTCATTATTTTTACTCTATGCCTTTTAATCTTGTGCCTTACGATAAATATATATATATACATAGAATATATATATATATATATGAAATCATATTGGGCAGCACAATTAAGGGGAATTTATTTAATACGCTTATAGATCGTAAAATTGATTTGAGATCGCGTGAATCACATGAAATATGTTCTTTTTTTGCTGTAGTTTGTGGCCATATAAATCATACGCAATGTATTTATAATAAATTTGCAGATAATGCATAATTAGATAAATTATTAACTGTACTATGCAAAGCACGATAATGAATCATTTGAGTCCTCAACTAGGTCAACTATTATCTAATAACAACGTTTTTTTATGGTCGCGCTTATATAAAGTATACAAAATATAATTTCGCCCATATATGAAACACCCATTAACTGGCCATCTTAATGCGTTCGCTAATTGCATTTGAATGCGAGGCACAACAATATTTACTATCAGTGCACGTTTTATCAACGCCCAAAGCCAAAAGCCAAACAAGCGAATGGTTCGATAAATGTGCCCATTAAATGTGCCGTGTTTGTTTTGGTTTTTTTTTTGTTCTTCTGTTGTTTCGTTTGCGCACATTAATAGCAATGGCAACAACGGCAGCGAGTAATCAATCTACCGTTGTTAAAGATAAAAAAAAAAACAAAGTGTCGTCGGCTATAACGATGAGTAATAGAGATAAAAGTATTCTTGGAAATATTAAATATAGCTCTGCGGATTCTTATTTATTTTCCTTGCAAGCCCCAAGCTGGCCCTAAGGCGTAAACAGATGCTCACATTACCATACGGCATCCATCCAATCTTCTACCGTAGCACAATGCAAGCACTTCGCTCTGAAATTGGAACTGTCACCGGAAAGCGAGCATTGTTGTAGAGCAGAGGGGCGGAAAGGGGTAGGCAGTGGGCCCGTTTAATTAGTTAAATGCATAGAGAGACAACCCGACAGCAAAATTGTTACGCCAATGAAAATGTGCGCTGAGGCATAGAGAGCCAGAGAGCTACAGAGCTGACCGCAGACGACTTCCCTCACAACGGGGTGTGTGTGTAAAATATACTCTATTAATATAGAAATAGCCGCCTAAGGATTGTACTCTCATTACAGAGGCCAAGTAATATATACCAGATCAATTACAATTATATCTGAATGGCTGACAGAAATTGCTTAAGTTTTTTAATGTAATATTATAAACAATAATTCTTATGAAAACTATGCTGCGAATAGGAAAGACTGGAATATACTCCGAACTATTCAAAATTGGAATTAGAAACGTTATCAGACTTAATTAATTTGCTTTGTTTGTTTTAATAATATATTTAATTTCTAATAAAATAATTTTAAAATTTATTTATATATTCTTTGTATGCAATTCCCCAAAAATGTGTATATTAAAATTATTGCATATTTGCATTTATTTATTATTCCCACAAATTAATTATTCTATAACTATTCAAAATCATTTTTACGTACTTCACCAAACTGTGAGAGATGTGAGACAATTTCGAGAGTGCTCATGGAGAAAGAGTATGCGAGGCATAATCAATACATAAATTTGTCCTACAAACGACAGAAGAGCGACCCCCAAAAACAAAATAAGTAACTTGAATTACTAGCAACGACGACGCAGCTCAGCTGAGACTCGGGCAGTGGCAGTGGCAGAGGCAGATGACGGAGGAATAACAATGACAGAAACGCCCCCCCACTCACACACTCGCTAACACACAGTTTGAGTAAAATAAACAAGTATATATTGTACCGCCAAAAGCATAGACAGCTTGGCTCAAGCCAAGCATCCAACATCTAACAGCAAACAGCAACAACAGTCAACATTCAACTGCTGCTCGAGAGCACAAAAGTTGCGCGATATGATTTCTGGGAGAGCGAATGGCTGCGCTGACAATGCACGTTACACATTTATATATATATATATATATATATATATATATATATATATATATATATATATGTGTGTGGGTGTGAGTGTGCAAACAAACGAATATATCTGCCTGAAGGTAAGTAAGTATGTACTTGGAAATTAAATGTGCTTTCCTTTTGTTTTTGTTGGTAAGGAAGAAGAATTTTTCTTGTATTGTTGTATTCTCAAACACACACACACAGAAGAAGTCTGCAATTAGATTTAGTAACTGGGCCAAATTGGCGAGCGTTTTTCTCTACTCTTTTTTTTGCACTGTGCAAGAGATTTTTAGGGGTTATTACGGTCTTTGCTTTGCTCAACTGTTTCGTTCGTTGTTGCCCCAATTTCAATTGGTTACGCACAACAGTAAAAAAAAAATCATATAATGGAACGGAAAAGGCAACCCTGTTTTTGGGGGGTTGCTGTCGCTGTCGTCTATTTGTACGTGAAATTAGGCCAACGCGCTGCGCACACAGATATTTAAAAATCAAGTGACATTTTGCCAGGTGCAAAAAAAGAATAAAGCACAAAAATTGTCATCTTCTTTACACGTTTTTTTCTCTTTTTGCATTCTCTATTTGATTACCCAAATAGCGCTAATAACACTAACCTTTTGTACTTGGAGTATTTCGATTTGGCCTCTCGGCAGCTTTGTTGCAACGACGCACGAGCGAAGAACACACGAAGGCACAGGCCACGAAACACGAACGACGACGACGGCAAAACTTTCAGGTGCAAGTTTTTCTCGTGAGCGTGTGTGTGTGTGCCTGTGTTTGTGTGTGAGTGCGTTACATTTCCGGGGGTGCAGGCAATCAGGCCGTCTCACTCACACTCTCTCGCACTATATTCTGTGACGTATATGGCACTGTGTATATTTTCCTCCAATTTTCTTCTTATTTTTTTTTTGGTTTTCTGCAAAGCGAAAATTCCTTCGCAGCGGCAGCGAATTTTTTTTCTCCTCCTTTATGTAAAATGTTGCAGATTTAGAATATATAATTTTGTTTCTTTACACCGATTACAAAAGATGATTCGCAGATTGTGAGTTGTTCATCTATGTAAATTGTTTCACTTTGTTGCACATATTGCGAAATATTAGATTAACTTAACACACACACACGACAAAACGATGACAAAGACGACGACTGCAGACACGATTTTGTTTAACAAAAAAAATTTAAATTGTACTATTAATTTTGGGCTTAAAGACAAAACATAGAATGTTTACACTAGAATTTTAAAATTTAATTTTTTGTCGGATTTTCGACGTCCGCTCACCAGCGCGACGAATGCGAGACTGAACTTAAACTTTTCGACTGCTGCTAGCTTTCCATCAAGCTTGTTTTGTCGTCGTCGACGTCGCCTACTTTTCCGAACAAAAAAATCAATCATTTTCGGTTGTTTTGCTTTCATACGGTGTTTCGTGCAACAGAAACGACAGCTGCTCGGCCTAGCAGCGTTGCCAATTTGTATGCCGATATATCGATATTTTAGTAATAATAAACATTTTTGATTACATCAATTAAAAATTGCTGTTTTTCTTATGATATACAAATATTGCACTTTTAATTGATGTTACATTTTCAAGACTATCTGGCAACCCCGTTGGAGGGTCTACATAGATGAGAATACAAGCGAATTACATAAAACTTTACTTACAATAACAACGTTAAAGTTCCTTCCTTCTCCTTTTCCTCTTCCTCTATGTTATTTCTGTTTATACAGTAATAATTGCAGCACAAACATCGGCTGAGTTCTGGCGAAGAATATGACTTGTATGTTTATATGAAACTCACGCGCGCGGTAAATAGTTCTTGTTGTTTTGGTGTGTAACTTATGTATATGTGCACCCGATATGTAAAAAGTTCTTGGGCCTTGTTTATTTTTGTTTTTGTTGTTTTCACTAAACTATAAACATTTTTATTTATTTGTGTTATTTGTGTTGACTTTTATGCAAATATTCCTAGACAACTATGATTGCTGCTGAGCAAAGCAGTCGATCTGCAAACCCAACATACGAGTAACAAGCTTTTAACAGCTGTTTCGCAGCTAATGCGACCTTTTTTAAGCGATCTGGCAGCACAATGTTTTAAATACGTATTCAAAACCTATATTTATTTACAAATAAATGCAAATTAATTATGTTGCATAATAAATGTGTGTGTGTAAAATTAGATGCTCAACGCTCAAGGTTGGAGGCGCAACGATTCTAGTTACTTATATACTATGGGAAAATCCCGATTGATGTTTGCACTTTAAATTTATACAAACAAAGAAAGAAAGAAAACCTGTTTTTTGATAAGCACATCAATTTTTTTTCGATTCTAATTCTGATTCCGGACTTTGTGCGCATTTGAGATTCACAGCTTCGTCATGAAGCACGTTTTACGCTTGTTATTTATCTGTGGTTCCTTGCTGGCTCTGGCAATGGGCTACGAGGTGCCCGAGCCGAGAATTGAGGTGTTTTATCCGAAAGGATTTGAGGTATCCATGCCGCATGAAGAGGGAATTACATTGTTTGCCTTCCATGGCAAACTGAACGAGGAAATGGAGGGCTTGGAGGGTGGCACCTGGTCCCGTGACATTGTCAAGGTGAAAAACGGACGTTGGACGTTTCGAGATCGTCAAGCGGTGCTCAAGCCGGGCGACATTATCTACTACTGGACCTATGTTATCTACAACGGGCTAGGTTATCGCTACGACGACGGCGCCTTTGCTGTGAGTGACCTAAGTGGCAACAATCAGAATACTCCCATTGTAACTAGCACCACAAGAGCTCCAATTCGCACGACAACGTCACGTACGGATTCTGGGGATATTGACATCAGGATGAATGATAATTGTGTGACGCCCAAAACAGAGGTGAACGGGAATCCCACTCGTTGTATGCATCAATTGATTTTTGTGGATGACTTCAATGGCAACAAGCTGGATGCCTCCAAGTGGACGGTGGAGCACCGTTTCTCCGGCAAGCCCGACTACGAGTTCAACATCTATATGAATGATGCACCCCAAACGTTGAGTCTGTCCAATGGTTTTGTTGATCTTCGGGCGCAATCGACAAAGGCGCTACTCAGGCAGGGACTGGAGTCCAAGCTGGATCTGGGCAAGGGATGCACTGGCATCAAAGATACGGAAGATTGTGTGCGCGATGCCAGGCATCGACCCGACAAATTACCCCCTATCGTCACTGCTCAGTTCTCTAGCAAACTGAGCTTCAAATATGGACGCGTTGAGGTGCGTGCCAAGATGCCCTATGCCAGGTATCTTTTGCCGCAGCTGTGGCTGCAGCCAAAGGCGCATGTCTACGGAAAGGACGACTATCAGTCGGGTCAGTTGAGAATTGCGTATGCCCGGCAATCGACAGACGAAACACAACTGGATATGTATACGGGAGCAGTACTCAATGCCAAGGAACCTTTGCGTTCGGCAAAACTGTGCCACAAGATGGGCTCCGGCGACGCCACCGAAGATTGGAGCGATAGCTTCCACAATTATACGTTGGTGTGGACGCCACGACAGCTCAAGTGGTATGTGGATGGCAGAGATGTGTGTACCCAAGCCAGCGAGAAGGGCGCATTCAGTGAGACGATGGTGACCAATAAGCCACTTCCGAATGCGGATGAACTAGAGAAGGGCACGGGCCTTGCTCCGTTCGATCAGGAGTTCTATTTGACGTTTGGCCTAGGCGTGGCCGGGTTCAATGAGTTCTTCTACGATGTGAAGAAGCCATGGCATGAAGAGCACCCCCAAGCAATGCACAATTTCTGGAAATCGATCAAATCACAGAAGGATCAGTGGTTGGAACAGGCACAGCTCAAAATCGATTATGTCAAAGTTTATTCCGTATAAATAATATTATTATATATACAATTTTTCACATTTTTTGTACATTTAAATAATAAATATGAAAACCATTTCAATTACTTTCGTTGTTTTTACAATTTATTAAATATTTGAAATTTCGTTGCTTAAAATTTCGATAGTTCATTCGAAGGCACGGCCACACTGCCGCTATCGATAGTAGTGTGAGCAACAGCTGTGCTTAGACTTTTCGGTAAACTACCATCACTAGTGCTCACATAACCCTCTGCGGCATTTACCAGTTAAAAGAACACAAGTAAATTAAATAACACACACAAGTTTAGACGATTTTCTAACTTAAAACACTTCCCACACTTGCAGCCCAATACAAAATGCAAGCCACACGTCTTGTTCTGCGTCAACTTCGTCGCCAAATCAACGTGCAGCGTCAATACAGCGCTGCTGCCCCCGCCGCTGTTTCCTCATCAGCTGAGAAACTCGTGCCACCCGCACCGGAAGGCGCTGCAAAGCCACCAAATGCCAAGCTCGATAGTATTGTCAACAATATCGCCCTGCTCAATCTGCTGGAGGTAGCCGAGCTGAGCACACTCCTGAAACAAAAGCTAAATCTGCCCGAGGCAGCATTTGCAGCACAGATCGCTGTTGCGCCACGGGGAGCTGTCGAAGATGAGGAGGAGGCGGCACCCAAAAAGGTGCAAACCTCGTTCAAGGTGAAATTGGTTAAATTCGATGAGAAACAAAAGGTGGCGCTGATCAAGGAGGTGAAAAATCTGCTCGAAGGCATGAATCTGGTGCAGGCCAAAAAATTCGTGGAAAGTGCGCCGACAATTGTTAAGGAGGACATCCCTAAAGAGGAGGCAGAGAAACTGAAGGATGCGTTAACAAAGGCTGGCGCCATTATTGAAATTGAATAAGCTTAAACTTTTTTCGATATAAATAAATATTTGTTATAATTCAAAATATAGCACTAAGAACTGCTTATTTCTGGGCAACTTTGTTGCAACTTTCTACAATTTCCGGCCACTTTTACCTTTTGCCTGTACGATTCAAAGTATTAATTAGTAAAAGCAGCTGGCCTTAATTAGTGCAACAATGTTAATTTAAGTCGTGTGCAGTTCCGCCACACATTCTAAACGCCCCACAAACCCCCTTCCAAAAGGAGTTAGTATGGTGAAGTTGGAAATAGAGCAATGCAAATTGCACCGTTACATCATATTGTGGTAAAGCGCGAGATTCAAATTGGGATTGTTACTCTTGTTGTTGGCGGCTATAAATAAATGCAAATTGAGCGTTAAATTAATGTTTAAACAATGTTCAATATATGAAAAGAAGAGTAAATAGCGCACACTTTCTACGATCGGCGGGACAAATCATGCGATGATTACCAACGCGTGTTTTTGTATCACTTTCATCGGTCCATTCATTTTGAATTTGTTTACAATAATTTTAAGAATGCTCTTAACAGATAAAGATCAAGTCTGACTAACTGGATGTGCGTGAGTGCTCCAAATATTTGCAGCCAACGAAATAAACTACGCACGATTTACGCGCTGCATTAGTCAGCCTCCCCTTTCTCCCCTTTTGGGTGAAATTCTATCGCAGCATAGCAGAAGTAAATGGAGGGGTGGGATGGGCGCATCGGTATCTTTCAATTAGCACCTGCTCCTCAGTGCGACACAGTAAACTCGAGAGGTAGGTTCAAACGCTGCTCAGTCTGAATCGAAACATTGACGCGTCCAAGACGTATTTCGTCTTCTCCCGTAGAATTAGTGCGAGGAAACCGAAAGTGAAGTGAAGAATAAACTATACAAAACAAGCCATGTCGAAGCGCACACATTCCACGCATATTTTGGGCATTGTGGTCATCTTCTTCAGCAGCTACATTCTGGGCATTTATTGTGCGGCACATGCTTCCAGTCAGCTTCTCTCTCCTACAATACACAATGAAAGTTGGACACTCAACGATACACAACTGGATATTCTTGATCATGAGCTGGAGGCGGGAGCGGGGAGTGATGTGGCTCGCAACAATTCCAGAAATCCTCGCTGTAAGTAAACGGTTGGTTTCCGCTCTTGTTTTTGGCCATTTGCGCGTTGAATGGCAGCTGTTTGTTTTTTTTTTGTCGCACCGTTTCATGATGGATTTATGGATGTGGGTCACATGTCAATTATCACCCATTGGACTCTTTATTCTCAGGCATGCTCTGTGTCATCGCTTGGCCACATCGGCTATTTGGGGCTGCTCAGCTACCAACGAGTTTATCTCCATTTACTCAATATCACTTGTAATCACATCCATTATTCTTTTATATATATATTTATATAAGATAATATTTGGAACACCTGACTATATTCCATGGAACTTAAGGATCTATTTTAACTGATTTACTATAACGTGTTTTTATGATTTTTATTTTTACATAAAATTTAAAATCTTGTTCAAATAAATTTCGTATTTAAAAAAAGATAGATTTTTTTAGAGGTTGTTTTAAAAATAATTTACAATTTCTAAAACTAAATAATTAGAAAATCTAAATCGTAATCTTTTACAGGGTTTCCCTTTTACACCATTGGTCGCTTCTCCAATGACATTTGCCGTGGCAACAACCTGTTGATGGGCACGTGCGCCATCCGAGGGGAGTGTACCGATAACAATGGCGTTGCCGCCGGCAGCTGCTCCACGATTACGAACCAGGCCGTCTGCTGCATTTGTAAGTTGAGCTGAATACCCACTATTAATTTTAGATGTTGATCAGAGCATGTTTTACAGATCAGAGGACTTGTGGTGCAAGCACCAGCTTCAATAATACATATTTCTACAACAGCAACTATCCGGCACCTTATTCCGGCGGAGGGCGTTGCACGATTGTTGTTACACCGCCGGATTTAACCATTTGCCAGCTGCGCATCGATTTTCTGGCCCTGTCACTGGCTCCACCGACTGGCGATGGCTTCTGCAACACCGATGCATTAACCATAACCGGTGGCGCCTCCCAGGTGCCCACCATTTGTGGCGAGAACTCTGGCCAACATGTCTACGTGGACTTCAATGGCGTCGCTCCGATCTCCATCACGGTGGTTACCTCGGGCAGCTACACATTCAATCGCCAATGGCAGTTCCAGATACGCATGTTGGGCTGCACATCGGACAGCTTGGCGCCCGCCGGCTGTCTGCAGTATAACATGGCCCCCAGTGGGAATATTGCCAGCTTCAACTATGTCTCAGCCGCATCCTCTGCTCTCAACTCTATTGGGGTGCCGGGCACCCGACAATTGGCCAGCTTACGATATGGGGTCTGCATACGCAAGGCGACGGGCATGTGCTCCATCAGCTATGGCCAAGTTGGCTCCGATGCCTACTCCTTTACGATGACAAACGATGTGGGCGCCGTGGATCCGGCGCTGCTTGCCACAGCAGCGGTGCAGAGTCAGGATTGCACAACGGATTACATTATTATACCAGCACCAGTGCAGTCTGGCATCAACATGCCCAGCGATCGATTTTGTGGATTGGGTCTGGTCACAACAACGACTGCGGCGAAACCATTTGTCGTTTACGCAGTGACGGATGCCAACGAGGAACTGGATATAGCAAACCGTGGCTTTTACATATCCTACTCGCAAAATGCTTGTCCAGTGCTATAAATTAGATTTTAGATAATGATAAATACAATAAAAGACTAATTGATTTAGAAATAAAATGTTTTATAATACGTATTATTTTTAGGTTACTTTTTACAGGCTTTACTGTACATAATTTATCTAACAGATTCGGGTGATTGGCATTACGCTGCCATCTGTTTAAGACTATCAATCTCAGCCTCCAGTTCCTTGATCTGCAAATGACCAACAGTTAGCAACTGATCAATCGATTTATGGATTATAATCTTACCCGCAGGTTGAAATGCAATTTGGTTTTTTTGTCGGCCATCAGCTGGAAGGCTTCGTTGTCAACGCGGAGTTGATACTTTTGCAGCTCGTTGAGCAACTTCTTCAGCTTCTTCTGGTTCTGGTTCGTCATTTGAGCGGGCTTCTCTGTGTGTTCCTTCGCCGTGTACTCCTCGTTCATGGAGATGCCAAAGGAGCACAACGAGCCCGCCCGCGAGAAGAAGTTCAATTTCTTGGAGAATTTGGACTCCTCATTAAGCAGCTGCAGTTCCACATTTGTGCAGCGTGTCAGCACCGCAATCTGCTTCAGATGACGTCGCAGTATCATTTCCGCCTCCTCATTCTGGGCAAACAGACACAAGTTGGGATCATGGCGTTTGGTGATCTGATTGCTACTCTTCACTTGCCGTATGATTGAGCAGATGCCGATAATATCGGCCACCTCGGCCTGCAGCTTGGGATCCCGATACTCCGACAGATTCAGTTGAATGTCAAGCGGCACATGCTGCAGCAGCTCGGAGGCGACGAACGGAGTAAACGGCATCATTGCCTGCAGTCCCCAGCTGAGGCACGTGGCCAGAGTGGCCACATTGATGTAGGCCTCCTTGCTGCGACTTCTTATAGTTTCTTTAGTTGTTTCCTTCAAAAGATATCAGAAATATTTTATAAATAATTATTAAAATTTAAATGCCATTTAAATGCAAACTTACCAAATAAACATCGCAAAGATTTTGATAGAAGAAATGTTTTAATGCCGATGTGGCCATGTGGAAATTGTAGTTGGTGGAGCACTCGGAGCATATGGCAAGTGTCTCGGCCAGTCGTCCAATGATCCAGCGATCCCATATGCTGAGCGTGACGCCCTCCATGGTCTCGAACTCATTCAGACTGATGCCGAGAGTTTGGGCAGCGCCCAGCGTGAATCGCGTTGCCTGCCAGATCTTGTTGAGGAACAGTTTGTTCGTGTGGCATGCGGTCACATCAAAGTTGATGAAGTGATTCTTGATATTGTGGCTGAGCAGCGTGAAGCGCAATGCATCCGTGCCGCACTCCTGGATGCCATTGGGAAACATTTTAGTTAGTCCGTCCGATGAGGTTTTCAGTTCATCTGGTTTTAGGATGCCAGCATCAAAGGATTGCTGCAGAACTGCCTTCAGGCTGTCCAGGCTGGCACCTTGCACCACCTGCTGTGGTGCGACAATGTTGCCGAGACTCTTGGACATCTTGCGGCCGTGGGCATCGCACACAATGCCATTGAGCAGGATGCGCTGGAAGGGCGCCTCACCGGTCAGCTTCAGGCCCATCATCATCATACGCGCCACCCAGAAGAAGATGATGTCGTGGCCCGTCTGCATTAGATGCAGTGGATACTTTTCCTTGTAGGTCTCATTAGGCCAGCCAGCAACAGAAAAGGGAAGCAGTGATGAGGAAAACCAAGTGTCCAGCACATCCACATCATGACAGAGTCGCGGATTTTTGGTGTCCAAGATGCGCGACGCCTTCTCGCGCGCACTCTCCTCATTGGGGGCAGCCACCCAGCAGCTTTTGCCATCGGCGTCGAAAGCCTCGTAGGCGGGCACCCGATGACCCCACCAAAGCTGCCGCGAGATGCACCAATCCCGCGAATCCTGCAGCCAACGTGCCCATTCCAGCTGAAAGTTGGCGGGAAGAATTTGCAAGCGTCCGCTTTTCAGCTCGGAGAGCGCAGCCTCTGCCATTGACTTGGTTTGGAGGAACCACTGTGGCTGCAACATGTACTCGATGATGTCCTTGGAGCGTGAACAAAACGGCAGCTGCATTTTGTGTCCGCGCACCTTGCGCAACAGCTCCAGCTCCTCCAGGCGTTCCACGATGGAATCGCGTGCCAGGAACCGAAGCTGGCCCTGAAACTCTGGATACGCATCGAGTATGTGTCCACTTTCGCTGAACACCTGTCGTACTTCCAGTTTGTGCCGGCTGGCCAGCTCAAAGTCGAACCTGTCGTGCGCTGGCGTCAACTTAACAGCACCCGTTCCAAATTCCCTGTCCACAGCAATGTCAAAGATCAAAGGAATTGTGTCCTCGCGAAAGGGATGCTTTAGCCGCACCTCTTCCCTGTTGCGATACTTGCGGTAGCGTGGATCGGCTGGATGCACAGCTACTGCCACATCACCGAGAATCGTCTCTGGTCGTGTGGTGGACACGACAATCTCCTCGGGCGAGCCATCCGCTTGGGTTTCGCCATCCACAATGAGGTAGGCAAAGTCATAGATGCGACCAAAGAGCACCTTATGCTTGTAGCCCGGCACAGTCACCTCTGTGGGTTCCTTGATCTCCACCGTTTCCACCTCAATGTCTGAGATGGCCGAGTTGAGAGCACAAGACCAGTTGACCAACGATTTGCGTCGCTTAATCAATCCCTCGTCGAATAGCCGCTCAAAGGCCACATTCACCGCATGAGCCTGCTGTTTGTCCATCGTAAAATATTCACGCTCCCAGTTGAGCGTGCAGCCCAATTGCTTGAGATCCTGCACAATGCCAGCTCCTTTTTCAGCCTTCCATTTCCACACTTCATCCAAGAACGCTTCACGGCCAATCTCCTGACGCGTCTGACCCTTTGTGGCAGCCAGAGTGCGCTCGACGACTGCCTGGGTGGCAATGCCCGCATGATCGGTGCCCGGCACCCACTCGACATCATAGCCCAGCTGTCGATGCTGCCTCGCAATCACATCCTGCACGGTGGCCATCAGAGCGTGCCCCAAGTGCAGGTTCCCCGTCACATTTGGTGGTGGCAACAGCATGCGGTATGTGCCACGCTTGCAAGTGATGTTCGACGGAGACGCCGTCTGTTGTTCTTTACGTGCCCAATATGCCTGCTCCACTTGCTTTGGCTGGTAGCCGCTTGCCAAAGATAATTTCGCATCTGAGAGTCAACTTTTTAGCCGGCAAAAAAACATTTTTTGTAAATGAAAAGCGTATTAAAACTCACCTTTATCTGTGCAGTAGTAAAGTGCGCTGTTTACATTTCGCAATTTTGGCTGGCATAGGTGTTTGTGTTTGACTAGATTGCGCGTAACTTTGATAATTTGCATTATTTTAATTCCGGGGGCCTCAGTCGTTGTTGTTATGTCAACTGATATTTTGTTGGCAGTGTGTACACAACTATTTTAATTTCCAAATATCAACACAAACTTGAACAGCTGATTGCTAATGCTGACTGCGATAACTACTACAATTTGCTATCGATAACAGAAACATGTGCGCGCACAATTCAAACACTTAGTTTTATATGTTTCTAATTTTATTGGTATTATATGCACTTCTTGCCCTTGGCCATTCTATATTTTTGTGCATAGAAGCGTCCAAAGAGAAAAAGAAATGAGAGCATATAAGCAACTCCCGTATAACTCAGCCAGGGCTGGTATTCGCAACGGTTTACAATCGCCTGGGCTCCCCACGCCAAACCCAGCGCAAACTGCAGCATCTGCAGCACAGTTAAGTAACGTTTCCACCAAAGGTACGGCTGCACCCGAGGGCCCAGAGCACTCAGCGAGTAATATCCATACATAATGATGTGCACAAGCGAATTAATTATAGCCGGCACAAACGCTGCAAGCGGAAGCAAATTAGCCAAATTCTTTTAGTAAGCAAAACAACTAAACTTACTGGATCCCGTGGGAACCCATTTAACAACAATCCAGCAAATGACAAACATCGTGCTATGATGATAAACATGCAAAAAACTTAATTGCGTCCACTTCTTTCGCATTATAATAGACAGTGTGTCGACAAATTCCAGCATTTTTGTGATGTAGAACCACCAAAATGCGCTGGCAATCTAAAAAGAGGAGCAAAGGTTTTGAGGTCTCAGGTATTCAAGGTGGGAAAGATTAAGGAAACTTACACGAATTTCATTTGGATCGTAGTTCAGCTTACACGGCTGACATTGGATGCTATAGTTCAAGGCTCGCGATGCTGTCAACAGTTCCATGCAAATGTGGGCATTCAGCATAGCCATCAGCAAATTGTAGCAGAACAATGGCAAACGAAACTGAAACGCTTGGCGACTGCAAGCAGAGAGACAATATGATGATGCCATTTGATATCCCATTCCACAGCTACTTGTGTTTCACACACCCACCTGTCCATCCATTTGGGCGCGAAATGCACCAGCAGCAGGTACAAGGCCAGCACACTGGCAGCCTTCCATGGCGATGATACCATGGGCCAAGACTGTGTCCGCTCATCGGCCAGCTCGGCAAATGGATAACTGTCCAGAGAAGACATGACCTGTCGTCGGCTATTATAAGACAGCCAATAGGAATTTACTCATCGCTGGCTTTTTATTATATTTACCCAAAACTATTGATGCGTTTAAATGCCGACAGTTCGTTTTTAGATTTGAGATGTCTTTAATTAAAAACCTGAAATTTCAAATGGGAGAAGCTTTTTGTTTGAGCGAGTCAAGCGTAAACAATTTAACTTTCACAGATTCCACATATTCAAACTTATTTTAGTTACATATTTGTTTATAATTTGTTTGTATTTTTTTTCTTAAATTATTTTAGATTTGCGTTTTGCATTGCATTGACCTCAAGTTGAAGGTTGAGTTGACCTTTCCATTCGGCGATTGCACACGTTCAATACATTTCGGATATATATTTTCATTGTATTTTCCTTGGCCCCCTCCCTCCCCCAAGCCACATTAAAAAGTGCAGTGAGCGGAACAGATGAATAACAGGTGAAAAAGCACATACGTGAGTGGAAACTGAAAAGCCAAAATGTTAAATAAACATTTGTCTAAGCAGCACAGCAGAGCAGAGCACTGCACATTAGTACTGAGTGAGACTTGCACTGCCAAAATGCGCTACACAAATCGGGCATTTCAATTTCGCAAATGTTTTCAACAACATTTGCTTGACAACACTCTTTGTGTGCCGTCGGATTGTCTCTTGCTGCCAGACAATGGGCTGATTGTTTTTTTGGCACTGGTTGAGCATTCGATGTGTGTGTTTACCTAAGCAGTAGACAATGGTGCCATCGAAACAACAACAACAACAACAAAAACAGTGCCAAAAAAACATTGCTAAATCCAGAATCCTGTATGCCCAGCAGCCAGCCAGCTGTTGTACTTTTTGCAGGTCCTTTGGCCTTTTATTCCAGTTGTGACTTTGGCTCCATTTTCTATTATTGTTTTCTTTATTTGTATTACTGTACGTGTCTGCACCTTAGGGCACTTTGTGTTGCCTTTCCTTATGCTGCAACGGGAGTAAGCTGTCTATACTTGGTCGTCCTTTCGAGCAGCTGCGTCCAAAAGCTGTTACTCAAAGGGTTAGCACAAGAACATTAGACATATTCCTACTTATATTTTATTTCTAGTACCAATAAAACGCGATGCAGCAGACAACAAAAAGCAGCAACTTTTTCCCCTTTGAAAAATGTGGCCGAGCAGCAAAAGTCAATTTTCATTAAAATGACGACACTGTTCTCGGTTGCCACAAACTGGCAAAATGACAAATCTCTGCATATATCTGTGTGTACGCATACTGTTCCCGCTCACTGTGTTGCGGTTAACCGCTTGACTCTGCTCATCACCCACCGGTAAGAGGCAGCTGCCCCCAGCAATGTTGCTGCTTAGGAATGCGTGTAATTAAGTTTCTCAGAGTTCAGGGCTGCAATAAAAAGCTAAAAGAACAGTTGCTAAAATATACCTAACAGTTACTTAGCTGACCAGATTAAACTTTTTATAGTATTTAAGTTTCGCATATCCTGGCTTTGTATCCCTGCACAAATTCATTCATTTCTTTGGGGCATTTTGCGGCAACATTTTTTGATAGATTTACCCGTCGTTCTCGTTGATGTCATTTTGCTCTCATCATTTTGCTAACACCTCCATTTCCAGTGGGTGTGGGGTTCGTTCTACAACGTTAGTTCTGCCATTGCCACTGACCGTTGCTGTGGTTATGTGGGTATCATCCGGGGGCCAGGACACGGGCCAGTCAGTTTGAGTTTATCGCGCCGACATTGTCGCCCCACGTGTCCTCCACGTGAGTTATTAAATAGATTACTGTTTTGTGTTCAGGGGCTTTGCATATGCAGAATGTGTCACCGAACATGTCCTCCAATTCACAATCACAAGTAGAAAGAGAGCTACTCATTCACACATACACTAACACACACATACACACGTACAGTCAGATATGGCAACATGCATGAGCGGCTTATGAAATTGAGTTTCAGTTTTGTCCACTGTGCCGCTGGCGGCTACTATTTATATATATGTTCACAGACTATGACAGCAATCATCATATTAAAATAAAAATAATATTAAATAATAAAATAAGCAAATGAAATTTCTATATTTCCATATGTACATAAGTAGAAAAACATATTTAAAGTAATGCACAAAAATTGCTTCGTTTCTTCTTCAATTCATTATTGCAATTTTTATTTTATTTATGGCACATTTGAATGATTTTCTGGTGAATAATTTAATTTCGTTCCTTTTCTGTTTGCACACAAAAAATCACTCCATCATTTCTCAATAACTAAAGGACATAGTTCAACTTGGCTTTGTGGGTCAGCAATGGCTGTCATCGAAATGGTCAAAAAGCAAAGTTGTTCAATACATTTTTATCATTTGTCGTTTTTCACTCATTTTTTTTATAATGACTGCATTATGTTTGTTGTTTGTTGAATTTGTTGTTTGTGTGCTGCGCTTTCTTGGATGGCAGGCAGGTCAGTGGCTTTGCTGGCGATGATGGTCATTGGTCATCCAATTTGTGCATTGCACTTTGCCATCATCATTTCCAGCAGTTTCCTGCTCGTGTCCTGCACGTATCCTTTGGAAAAAAAGTGACAAAGTGCTCGTCGCTGTATTAAGAAAGCATTTTGAAAACTGTCTTAAAGGATTTATTATTACTTACTATTGGTAGCTCTATCAATGTTATATTTGTTGCTGCTGCTGCTGTTGCACGATGCACACATAAATTGCATAAGTTGCTTTTGTTGTTGTTCTTATTGGTTTTGTGTTTCCAATCTACTTGTTTGAGTCATTTTTTTTTCCTCTCGTAATTTCGTTTGGTGCAACAGTGCGTGGCAAAGTGTGCAACATATTTTATTTGTGGGTTTTCTGTTTTGTTGAGTTGTCTCCTCGAGTAGATCCTCCTGTTTATCCTTCTATCTGGTATTCCATTTACGCAGCTTTGGCTGCCTTTGGCGTTGTCACAACACTTTGATACGCGTTATTTACAACACATTTGTCTTGGCTTCGGTTCAGTGAGGATGTTGGATGTGGATGCATTCAGACAAACAACCCGGCACCAGGTGCTCCGTATTTCGCATCCTTATTGCAGTTTGCCACGAGTTACTGACTCATTTGAGGCATTGCTTCTTTTGTTTGCTTGCGAAAATAAATGCATTCAAGTCTATTAACCGTTCACAGCTGATAGATTTTACAAATCGGCATATATAAATACTGGCATTGGAGTATTCTTATCCTTATAAAGCAGATTTCAAATATATATTTATTTCTTTTTTTAAATCTACCATTGTCTGCATACAACAGATAAGCAGAAAACTATTTATTAGATGTATTTTAGTTCATTAAAATTGCCAAATTTCGACTTACTTTAATTTCTGAATTAGATTTATAATTGGTGATTAGCTTAATCAATTGCCAATTTGTCAGAACAAAGTGTAATCTTGGGTTAATCTTGGGAAATCCGCAAATTGAAGCTACAAGCTGCTCAACAGGAGCCGCTTGGTAAGCAAATGAAATTTATGTAATGAATTAAATTAAGTTAAGAAAATGTGTAAGACATACAGCAACAGAATATTAATTGCGTTTTAATGTCTTCATTTTGTCGAATATTTTGCAAAACACAAAAGCCATTAAACTGATTAGACAATCTGCCATTGACACCTAAGGGCACAAGTAAGCCAAGTTGCAGGCGGAGAAAACAAAATCAAAACAAAATACAAGAAAGACCCACTTACTACGTGTGTGCACACTCTGTGTGTGTGTGTGCAAGTGTGTGTGTGTATGTTTTTGCTATATCGAATATCTGGCACATTGGCAGTTGTGAGCAAAAAGTAAATCGAACAATTGGCAGTTACACAAAATAAGTTGCACGTTGCCTGTGGGGCAAAATAGCCGACACAGCATATAAAACTAATACTCCTAGTTGGCAGTTGACCACCAGGAAGCCACAGGCAAGCCGCCAGCAAGCCACCAGCAAACCACATAGCTGAACTAAGAGCAAACCGATGCACAATAAACCAAGTGGCATGCCACTTTTCTCTCTCTGTGTGGCACTCGACTCGGCGACTTCGACTTTTACCATAAAAATGTACGTAAAATGCTGAAACGAAAATCAGTGTTTTAATTAAGTTATAAACATTTTTGGCCCATTTGTGCTGTCGACGGATTCTCTCGTCTCTTGTCTCTTGTCTTGACCCAAATTGGCAGAAATCCACTTTAATTGCTTGTATTTATCGCATATTATTGGTAATAAACGAATCTGGATTGTGGCCATAATAATGATTGACTGTAAAGCTTAATGAAAGGAAAGTCTATTTGTAGTAATGGTTTTTAATAAATATAAAATTGCTTAAGCTGCATTGTCAATACTTGTTAAGACTTCAGACATTAACTTTTAAGTTGGAAATATTTAAGTAAGTAAAAATAAACTTAAAATTCTAAGTCACAATTTACTATTTTTTATAGTTCTGTTGAATGTTTGTTAAGATAAAGTTTGAACTTCATTTAGGAATGCACTTCACAATCTGTGAGTCATAAACATATGCGGTTATCGATTTACAAAAATGCAACTTTGGAAAAATACTGTTGCCTTTTCGTGTTTTGTTGCCATTTCTATTTTATTTGTTTAGTTCTTTGTTTCTTTGTTTTGTGTATTAAGAAATTGTGCACGTGCGCGTGCCACATATTTTACAACTTCTTCATCCGTTTCCTTATGTGTGCTATGTGCATGCTTAAGCTGATTTTGCCAAGAGGCACACACACACACACACACACTGAGCTTTGCCCCACAAGTTTCAAAGTCAGTGTCTGCTGCAGCATCTTTGCAACTTTTGCGGCATCGTCGTCTTTGCTTGTTACGCTAAAAAATATATCTGGGCAAATTCCGGATGCAAGCAACTATTGTAATCCCAATGCGTCACTGTGCGTGTGTATCTGTGTGTGTGCATCTATGTGTGTGTGTTAGTTTATGATCCAGTCTATTGTTTTGTGGCTGCAAAATCCGATTCCCGCGTGTACATGAAAAATGCTTTTGCCTGGCGGCGCTGCGTTTGCACAATTTGCAGCAAATTTTAAATGCTCTCCCAAAGCACTGCTGAAACTGCTAAAGAGGGGCATTGACCAGGCAACTCGTAAATCTCAGCTCCTTATCGAAGGCACACACATTACAAAGAGAATTATGCCAGGCCGTTAATATGGTCTCCCAATATGCTCGTTCGTCTCTCGATTTGGCCCCGTTTCAACTGACCAAAATAGATAACTTTAAGTTACACAAGTCACCGAAATTTGGTTCCATGGAATGCAAGAAATAACTGGGATTAATTCATTTGCCTGTCGCAGTGCAAATTGCGTAATTACACGCAAAATGCAAAGTGTTTGGGCAGATCACATTCAAAATCAAATTTGAATTAGGCTGCTGGCAATCAAAGATAATTAAGTTGGTTGATGATGATGATGATTATGTTAAGGTGTTTGGGTTGAGAGGCTGTCGTGAGGTGTGCAACTAATTGTTTAACTCTTTGAGAATTAATTCGATGCTAATTATTGACTAACATGGACACAATACGTGCAATTAATGCTGTGCAACAGCGGCAACAAAAAATAAAGTCGGCAATTAAAATTACATGCATTTTCGAGCTTTACAATTTTCTATTTTTTTTTTGTTTGCATTTAATTAAATGGCCAACAGGTATTGAACTGTTTTGGCATTTTGGCCGTTTTGCATATTGATGCGCAAATAACTAAATGTATTTTAAATTTGCCAAACTGAATTGACTTCAATTGGCGAGAATGCAATTTGCATGCCTCTAAGCCAAGTGGGGCATTGTTCTTAATTGAGTGCATTGAATTGCACGAATTTCTAAACACTTTACATACCAAACATAATTGCATTTTTGATGCAACGAGCATTTCAACATTGTTTCAATTTGCATTCACAGTAATTGTTTTGCTGCACATTTATAATGAGCACATAAAATGAGTCGTAACAAAAGCTGCTTAAGAAACCACAAATAGCAAAACTAAGCACAAAATGCTGAACAGTGGAAAATGGCGATGGCAACAATGTAATTTGCATTGGAAAAAAAATACACTGAACAAAAGCTGTTGTTATCGAAAGGCAACGCAATGATTTTTCTTTTGTGATTGCCTTGCCAAGAATTCATTGCATACTTTTGAGCGCCTTTTGGCCGGCAAATGGCATTTGCAATGAGAAGAAAATTGCGCCATAAACTTTGTTTTCTTATTTGATTTCTTTTATTTTTTTTTTTTTTGGGTTCTCACGTCGCGCACTTATCAAATTACAGGGATAGTACTTTGTGACTTTTGCATTTGAATCGGAGCTGCTAAAATTGGTTTTCTAAAGGGTATTTTAATCTCGCTTTATGCTGCACAAATATCTTTAGGGATTAATTTTTATAATTTCTTTGGGATAGCAAAAAAAAAATATCAGCTACAATAGTTGTTAAAAAAAACCATGTATATTCATATTAAATTAGGTATCTGCAAGTCAAACTCGATTTTGTTGCCATATTGCTGCTTATTTTGGGTGGATAATGTTGTCAACGGCGCAGTTGGAAAAGTTTTCTTCTACCTTTGCGCGGCAACAACTCCATGCGAAAAGCACAATAAAAAACAACAAGTTATTACCATTGCTTTTAGTAGTTTTTATAACTTTTACGACTTTTTAATAAAGTTGCAATGCATTCGCTTGTTGCCGCAAGGTTGACTGCTGTTCGTTGCAGGTTTCCAACTCAAGACAAAGTTTCATGGCTCGAGGACAGAGTGGATGGATGGATGGATGGGTGCAGTTAGCGAATGTTGCTTGTAATTTCAGCGGGAACACAGTCAGCCACAAAGAGAATTATGCCATGTCAGATGTACACTTGGCTAGTACGAAACATATGTTGTCGGTGCACTTAAGGCCTAAAGACCAGCTCGCTGGCGGCCTAAGTACAAACCACAAAAGATAAACAGCAAACAATAGTTGTGGCAGCAACGAACCAGAACCCAATGATTACAATTTCCAGTGGCAAGGATGCTAATTTGTTAGCTACACACACAAACAAACACACACATACACACACACACACATACTTACAGTTGCTTGTGATTACTCGAATGTTGGCCAAAAGTTTGGCTTGCAATGGCAACTATTATAACAATAACAACTACCAACTGCAAAGACTCGCTTGCCAAATGCATTTCCCATCACTTTTGTTTGCCCATTTTCCTCCTACAACCCGCTCTCCACTCTCCCCTCTGCCACAACCACTTCCTCTGCTGTCCGCTGTCGTAACTTTTGCCCACTTTATTTGTTACATATTACAATTTAGCCACAAAATGTCAAACCGAAACCAAAAGTTATGTGTAAATTATATGAATGCTTTTACTTATTTGTCAGTGTGTGTGTGTGTGTGTGTGGGTGTGTCTGTGTGTGGGTGGGTCTGTTGTGTTGTGCATGTGTTCTGAGAGCGAACAACTAAATGCATTTGACGGGCTTGAAAGTCAAGCGTTCTGCGCATAAACTTTGATTTTTATTGCAGTTCTGCAGCACTTGGGGATTTTTGCATTCTGCATTTACTTCCATGGAAGCTAAATTAAAACATGGCAGAGAAACTCCCTTTGACAAGCTGCTCGTTGCTATTTGTGTTACTCCTTAAAGAACATGGCAAACATCGCAGACAAGTCTTCATCTGAAATGGAAACAAAGTCGACTTTCTCGAATCATTTAATCTTATGAGTTTCTGGGGAAAAAAATAAAAAATTTTATTTCCCATTTTCGTCAAATTGGTTTTGTTTATGCAAAGTAAACGTTTTGATTTTTAAATCAAAGCAAAATGAAATCTTTCTTCAAAGTTTGCACGCACAAAAGTTATGATTAAAGTAATAATTGCGCTTGTGGTTTTGCGCACAACCAGACACACACACACAGGCACACACACAGGCACACTCACAGGCACACTTTTAGACACATATCTGCTATATGCTATAGTTTTAACAGGGCACTTAAAAGACGCGCAGAAGGATCAACGCATTGGCAGCTGTTGCGGCTTCGCTGAACGCTGGAGGCAAGGGGCGTGTCGCCGAAGACCGCAGCTTGCCACATGTAAAGCAGCAGCAGTCGCTCATCCCCCCCGTTTCATCTCTTCGTTTTTGTTAACTTTTGCTCATTTGTGCATAAGCGACCTAAATGCATAGCTCTACGCCACAGACAGAGGCTGAGGTTGCAGGTGCAAGCAAAGTTTCAACACGGTTATAAGTCAACTTAACAAGTGGCAATAAGTGCGTCTCATTTTACGCCCGGACAGCTTTAGAAACGGAGCCAGAGCAACTCTTCAAATTGAACAGAATATGGCAACGATATTAAGTAA
The DNA here is from genome assembly GCA_037043605.1 of Drosophila multiciliata. Taxonomy (NCBI): domain Eukaryota; kingdom Metazoa; phylum Arthropoda; class Insecta; order Diptera; family Drosophilidae; genus Drosophila; species Drosophila multiciliata. The sequence goes on along the minus strand of JBAMBF010000301.1, from coordinate 19,913,367 downwards.
ATTATATATTTCACTTGCAGCCAACAACAGAAAACTTAAGTAATTGGAAAACTTTGACAGGGACAAGAATGCCTTAATTAAAGTGACCATTTAATGAGAAAGCGTGTTTTAAATGGTCATTTAAAAAAACATTTCGAATCATACTAATAATAAATACATTTAAGTGCAACGCAACTGTTGCAACGCGCTGTTGCAACGAGCTTAATTTGTTAACTGCCAGCGATTATTGCTGCCAACTCTTTGATGTTCTTGAAAATGAGACAAAATTTAATGAATTTTAAAATTCGACTGTATTCCGAAAAAGCAATTCTGCTTAACAATTTTAATAAAAACTGTGTTTCAAATCTGTGAATCTCTTGCTGCGGATGGATGACGATGGGATTCATAATTTAGCTGAGTATAAAAAAATATTTAAGCTGCAGCCACAAAAAAAATATATTTAAGTTATAAGCTACCTATGTATAATCTAATATTAATAATAAAAAAAATTAATCAGTATAATATTAAAATAAAATTTAATTTGTAAATAATAAAGAGAAATTGAGTCTAAACTGTTTCTCAGAACACAATTTGCACAATTTACTGTAGCGCGTATCATTACCCGCATTTAAGTGGATTCCCATTTTACACATTCACATGTACGTGGTAAATATATATATATATATATATATGTGTGTGTGTGTGGGCGTGGCATGTCAATGTGCTGATAGGCGCTTAAAGTGCAACCCAATCTGTTTCGGCGCGCATCAATGTAATGTAAATTCATTAAAAATCCATCGACAGTCAAAATGTGAATTGCTCGTCGGCAGCAACATTTATATTGTTAGCACAAAATTGGCAACGGCTTAAAATTGTCACCACATTTTAGTTTGGCAAATTTGGCTGCATTTTGCATTTTGCATTAGTTAAATACATGCAAATTTGCCGAAACCGTCAGGCTGTCAATGCTCAAAGTGATTGTCGCAAATTGTCAGCATGAAATTTGTAACGAGACTCAATCGAAATGCCTGACCATCGAATATGCATCGAAATCGAGTGTAATTTGGGTAATTAGTCAATGCAATTGATGTCCTCGCACATTGCGTGTCGGAAATACCTGTGGTCATTTCCAGTGCAGGATAACAAAGTCAAATGATCTCAATTTAGGTGAGGCTAAAGAGATATATATATATATATATATATATATATGACACAGATGTGTATATATATAATGATTACTGGCTAAATACTTAAATACTTAAATATGCCAACTCGTATTTTATTCACTTCTCACACATTTTATTTAGTAGAAAAAACATTTCCATCGATTTTCAATTAATTTCGAGCCCCAAGCTAGCAGTTCCTTTCTTGCTCAAATTATATTGAAATAGAAAACCTCAATTATTGGCTTCTGTTGCGATTCTCGAAAGTGATTCGTGGACGCCATTTAAACTCACTTTCTATGCCAATTGTGGCCTCGATTCTGGCCAAGTGCAAAGACAGTTCCAGCTGCTGCTGCTGCTTCTGCTGTGTGTCGCTGCCTCAATCAATTTCAATTTATCAATTTTTACAATCAACTGATTTTATCAATTTTATGGCGCATTTTAGGACCGCACACATAGACACATTCGGGGAGTGGGCCATGTGGGCCGCGTTGAAAAGGACATGCTAAGGAAATTCGAGAGACATCTTCACGTGAAATGGAGGAATAGAGACGGAAGTCACATGTCAATAAAACATGGAACAAATGCCATTGGTACTGGGTACCATTTCTGCTCTTTTTACTTATTCCATTTGCTCACTCCACTCCCCTTCCCCTACACTCTTTTGAGCGTATGCAAATAAGCATTTTACAGACATTCTTTTACTGTTATTGCTATGCGTGTTCGTGTTAGTTGCTGCGGTTTCCCTTATGTAACCTATTTTTACTTGACTTTGCCATTTGTTTGGGACACACTCAATCTTGGCCAACTGGCAACTGGCAACTGTAGAGCTTTTTTGTGGATCTTTGCTTATTATTCATACGCCATGTTGATGCCAAAAAGCGCTTAATAACTTGGCAACGCTTTAATTTAACAAACTTTTGTTTTCATTCATTTTTTCTGGCTGAATGACCATTTGTCCCCGGTCAGCTTTTCAAATTTAATAAAAAGTTATCATAATTTAATCCAATATACAACTTTCTCTGTTCCGTAATCAGATTTCAAGTTGATAAATTACATAAAATTTCGTAGATTTAAATAAAAAATAAATTCAATGAATTTCTGAAAGAAATGCGATTTGTGTAGTGAAAACGATATTAATTATGTTTTATAAATATAAATTTCATTTCCATTATTTGTTTATGCATGGAAAAATAAACAGACCAAATGCATCTTTCCCAATTTCCATTTCCCATTTGCCATTTCAACAGCAGCAATTAACGCATAATTTGTAGCCATGGCATCGTCACTTGGCTCGATAGCCTCATTTGCTGGCTATGCCAAAGAGATGGCAAAAAACTAAAAGTGAGCAATGAACAGACAGATAAGGAGTGGGAGGAGGAGGGAGGTAGACTTGGTAGCAGGTAGTAGGAGCTTCGCACTAATTAAAGTCAACACTTGGTTACGATGACCTCATTATACACAAATCTGCAGGCAGCCAGCACTAGGGGTGTGGCAGGGGGTGCAGGGTGGCAAGCAACACCAGGTGATTTTCTTCAGTTTTGTGGCGCTATTTGGACTCACCATGTCTTTGTACACCCGATACTTTTTCAAGTTCATTAGGGTAATGAAGCAGCTACAGCCCCCGTCGACCTGAGACCCCCGCCTCAAATAACACCAGAAGTAAGCATGAAATATATGCAACGAGCTGAGGCAAATACCAGGACTAGTTCTGGAAAAATAGCGGAAAAATAAAGTTGAGTGTACTTTACTTTATGAACGCCCATAACTAGGCCCCTCGTTGCTGCTGTTTTTGTTATTTTTGTTATTTTTGTTATTTTACTTCTGCTTTTTGCATAATGAATGGACATAAACACGGCACAAAGTTTTTCACAGTTTTCTGTATAGAGCAGCACATGGCCTTCACCAGGGAGACTCAAACAAACAAAGTCTGTGGGGGGGGGGGGGGGGGGTTGTTTCTCATTAAAGTTTTGCCCAACAGCTGCTTTCTTCTTTATTCTATTGGCCGTCTGCTCAATTGTCATTTAGTTTAATGAATATTCCACCATTTTGAGCCCATTTACTTAATTAATAATAAACTTGGCCTTCTTGGTAATATTTGTCTTGGGTGAATTCTATATTCAGACTTTTGTAAATGTTACATTATTTATTGATTTTTTTTTATTACTATTTATATTTATTAATTTTTTTCATTTCATGTAGTACAAAATCTGGCAACGTTTAAATCCCCACCTTCTATGAATATCTTATATTTTTAAGCCCATTTACTTAATTAGTAATAAAATTCTATATATTTTTGTAAAAATTAGATTATTATTTTTTAATTTTTTTTATTAATATATTTGTATAATTTTTTTTTCATTTCAATTATTCAGTACAAAATCTGGCAACGCTTTGCGGTTAAACTTTGTATTTGGATAATTATATATGCAAACTTTTGTAAATGTTGGATTATTTATTGATTTTTTCATTCATATATTTGTAAATTTTTTTCCAATTCAATTGTTCAGTACAAAATCTGACAACATTTAAATCCCCACCTTTCATGAATATCCCAAGATAATATGCAAATAATTCAAATGCAAACTTTGGTAATTGTTAGTTTTTTATTACAATTTTTTATTAATATATTTTTTTTATTTCATTTAGTACAAAATCTGGCAGCGTTTTGGGGCTTTTAAATTGAAACGTATCTAAATACTTTGGGATTTTAACCAATGTTAAAATTCCATCATGCAAACTAAGCTGGAAAATTGCATTTCCCACTTGTTGTTGGGCGATTGATGGCTGCAAATAATATTTGCAAATTTTGCATTGCTTTAAATGTGCATATTTATGAGGCAGCAGGCAAAACCAAAATGCTCTGACAGCCAAAACGTCAGACTGACAGCACATAAAGTATGGCAAAAATAATTTTATATTTCAAATTCAACGAATGCGCAAAAATAAAAAAAATTATTGTTTTTGTTGTTGTTGCGATTGTCTGCGTCATTGCATTAAATTTTGTGCGGATTTGTCATTTAAGCTGGTTGTGCATTAAAATGTGCTTTATACCAAATTTTGATTGTTTTTAGTTGAAAAACTAACTAGAAGAAATGCTTGAATTGCATAAAATTAAGTTAATAGCCTTGATTTGTGCTGGGCCCGTTAGCCATTTAGCCCAAAGAAATTAAATATAAATAAGAAAAAGCAGCAACACGCTTGACCCGTCTGGCACCTTGAAAGGAAAAACATTCTGAGCCCAATTCACATTCGGCAGCTGCTTGAGCAAAGTGGCTGCTAGCGAGCATTAAATATAAATTAGGCCAAGACAGGAGAAAGGTCAAAGACAAAGGCAACTAAAAGCCAACAAGAACAACAACAACAACAACAGCAACTTAACCTTAGAAAGTATAAAAAGAAAACATGGCATGCAAATGGCCTTTGTTATTGCCGTGTTCTTGACAGCCAAAAGGATAATAATATTGATTGCGGGATAGGTGTAGGTGAGCTCCATTTACGGCTCCGTTTGTTTGCCGGACAAGTTGCCAGGACAACGGCATTGAAACGTGTCCTTTGTCTTTACTTTACATACTCTGTTCGTTTTTGTGTGTGCCTTGTCTAATGGCATTTTAATTGAAGCAGAAAATTCAATGAATAAACAAGCAGATAGTTTCCCAAAGAGCAAGAGTTTTCCGCCCCAGCCAAAAGTTTGACCATCCCGAAAAGGAAATTTTCTAATTGATTTCAACTTTGGCGTCATTATGAATATGAAATATATCTATATATATAAAAGTTTGTCTGGCCTGACTCAATAAGTACATAACTAAGTTTATTTAAATTAAATTGTTATGGAAAATGAGTCATTTAATATTTAATTTAAATGCTCAACTAAACTTTGACAAAAAATAATATTCTTAAAGATAGTTAACAAAAGTTAAGTTTAATATGCTGAAGAATAAAGATTACACATTATTATTCAGACATTTGCTATATATTTGTATTGGGTTTGCATTATAATTAGTCTGCACAGATGACTGAAACTAGTCCGCTTATCACAGGAAACACGCACGACGAACTGCGTCCATTGGTTTTGTAGTTGCACATTTAGTTTAAGCCAGATGTGGTTGAGGCTATAAACTTGCTGTTTGTGGCTAACAAACACACATACGCATCGGGTTATTGCATCGTTGGCCAACCGCAAGGACATCTCATTACTTTAAGGACTCAAATGCAATTTGAGTTTAATTGCATATATCGCAGTTGGATAACTGTTGATGAAGCTTGGCTAACAACCAGCTGGTGGTATTATAAATTTAAGGTTGTCTGCCTGTCAATAGCCAAGGCCAACTGCAACCTGGCCACGTTTAACAGTTCAATTATTGTGGCATTTATAATTAAAGTTGCGGGTGACATTTTTACTACTACTTTGGATTTGTGGGCCAACTTGGCAGACAAATAACCTGAGTTCCAGCTGCGTGACTGCTGTCCTTTGTGAGCCAAGTGGTGGGTGTGTGTGTGTGTTTGTAGTTGGTTGTGCCTACCTAAATTTGCCCTCCCCCATCGTAGTTTAGTGGTCAGCGAAATGATGGCTGCTTTGTGCCGGGCCGCTTTTAATTTAAAGTGTACGTGACTTGTTTTAATTAGGCACAGCAAAACAAAAAAAAACAAAAAAAACAACAACAAATTTATGGATATTTTTTTGTTGTAATTTACGCTTTGGTCTAGGTTGGCATATAAATGTTGCATGCCTCACAGTTTGCCCATGTTTTTTTTATTTGCTACTTTATGAACAAGTTTCGTTCACTTTAATTTCTGTCAAATAAATAGGCTTCCTGCAAAAATTGTCCAAATGGCGCTCCTTAAAAAAGAATTTCTTTATAATTGTAATTTTAATATTAAAAACATAACTATACTTCTTAAAAATTATTACCTAATTACTTAAAAAAAACTCATAGAAATGTTTCTTTTTATATAGAATATATATAGAAATCTTTTATTTGATACATTTTTTCTTTAACAATTCTTTCATTTACAGTTTAAGAATTATGTTATTCATTAATTAGAAAGTAAATTAAATAAAGATAAAAAAATCTCATAGAAATATTTCTTTATGTTCAGCCTATAAAGTTATATAGAAAGCTTTGATTTGATACATTTTTTCTTTAACAATTCTTTCATTTACAGTTTAACAATTATGTTATTCATTAATCAGCAAATAAATTAAATAAAAATTAAAAATCTCATAGAAATGTTTTTTTTTTGTTGTGCCTATGATTGGGAACATTTTCCATTTAACGATCCCCTCATTTACTGTTTAAAAATGATGCTTTTCATTTACCAGCAAACGGCTTAAATCAAGATCAAAAAACACTTGAAAGTTTTTCGTTCTGTAAGGCTTAAGATTTACATAAACTGTAAGATTTGAAAATATATCCACTCAGCTTAATATCCGCTTATAAATGAGTGCATAAACGGGTACTTAAGAAAACCATAACAACAACAAAAAAAACAAAAACAACACATGCAATTGGCAAAGACGAGTTGCTTTTTGTGAGACCAAAAATCGACTTATTATATTCAGAAATTTTCAAGTGCTTTTGCACAAGTTTATCCATAAAACGGCAAAACAACCGCAGCCACAACAACAACAACAACAACAACCAGAAGAAATGGGTCAGTTGCAAGGAGTTTGTACTTGTCCAGCTGTCGATAAAAAGACGAAGAAACTTGTTAAATAAGACTTCTAAATTCATTTGCCTGAAACGCAACTTAACACGAGGCAACAACCCACCAAAGCGCATAAAAAACTTGTGCCAAAAAAAAAAACAACGACCATGGAACAACTTCATCAAACGACTGCGGCTGCTAGTTGTTGTTGTTGTTGTTGTTGTTATTGTTGTTGTTGTAGTTGTAGTTCTTGTTGATATTCTTGAGGTTCTTGTTGTTGATGTTGTAGCTGGCCAGAATGTTTTTTAGCATAGCATGAAAATAATACAACTACAGCTCAAAACTTGCACAAGCTGCAGAAGCAGCTTAAATAAACAGCACAGCTGTCAGCATTCCCCCCGCCCATCCCACCGACCCCCCTTTGCAACACTTTCCTTCCCCCACTATTATATATTTTTGGTAGCTATTTCGGGGTTCATTCTTCTATGTGCGAGTACTTTCATTAAATTGTATATACGCATTGTAAATGCTGCCTGAGCCTTGTGCTTTGCATATATTTCAACTGTTTATAACGCCCAGCCCAACCACCCACCACCCACTTGACGCCTCAAGAAACTGTTGTTTGTCTAGCAGCACATTGTGATAAGAAAGTTTTTGAAATACAAAGACCAGTTTTGTGCTGTCATCTTATGTTTTCCGTCATTTTCTATACGCTGCGAGGCATTAAATGGTTTTTGGTAGCGCAAGTTTTTTAGTCTGATTTTTAAATCAGTTTTTCCATATTTTCTAGTATGCCATTTCATAACTTATAATTTCTATAAATTTACAATTTATTTATTTATTCGCTCTCGAGTTCAATTCATTTTATGTTAATATTAATTAATTTAAAATAAAGTTTATGCCGAAAGCTGATTTGAATATTGCGAAAGATTGGAAAATATTTTGCAGTTTCTTGTTTTTCTGCTGGTTTTGCTATTTCTGCTTTTTGTATTTTGATTGCCCATTGGGGCTGTCATTTGCTTCATTGTCAATTGTGTTCATTTCTTTGTTTTAGCCAGTCTGTCACTGCCACTGGACTGAACTGGCTTTTATGACTTTTACCCGCAACACTTTTATTGCCCCAGACGCGAACTTGTCCTACCCTCGTCCCTCGTCTTTCGTCCCTCGTCCCTGCCCAATATCAAAATGAAAGGACTAGAAATATTCTGGCAAGTAACAATGGCCGTCGACTGTTTTTACAACTTAATTTGCAGTTGGTGTCGAGAAATTGTAGAATGCTTTTTTAGGTGTGGCTTGTTTGACTTTTCCAGCTATACAAAAAAAAATTGTTATTGTTGTTGCTTTTAAGTAACTTAATTGCGATGTGTATTAAAGTGGACAGTCGCAGTGCATTGAATTCATTTGTGCATATTACAACGATTATTTTTAAATAACTAACGCGAGTTCGCAGACCAATTAAAAGGCATTAGTAAAAGAGGGAATAAAAACACACAAACTAACAATAATATAAAAGACATTTTCCCAACGCTGTCTGTGTGAGTGTGTGTGTGTCCGTTAGCAACGTTGGCTAACTACAAGCTTTTAATTAGCCTGAAATTACTTTTATTCACGGGCAGCTGCACCTATCTTTTTTTTTTGGCAAATAATTAGTAATGGTCAAAAGGGACAAAACACACACGCAAGCTAAAATAATAATAAATAATAAATAAAGAAAAATATATAAAAAAATAAAGTATTCAAAAAGAGACTAAAATTATTGCTGTTTATTGACTGACAATATTTATACATTCCTTTTTTCTGAGTGTACCAAATTTATGCTCACCTTAGCATCTTGGTAACTAAGTGAATAAACGCGACATATCACAAATCCACATTTTTATATGGGCCATCAACAAATAAACAGCTAATTAGAAAGAGGTAAATTTCGCCAGTTCAAGTTGCCAAATTGTAAGCAAAAATTACTTAATATGTTAACTGAGAAATGAAATTAAATGCAACGCTTTGAACTAACAAACTAACAAACTAGTCTAATCAACACTCAGAGAAAAAACATCCACAAAGGCAGATCCACTCAAATGTAAAGTTGAGAATTCGCCGCTTTTAATTAACAGCTAAAAGGGCCAAATTGAAAAATTTGATTAAAAACTTTTTTTTCTGCAGCTGCGAGGCAAGAAATGAGATTTTCAAGTGCAAAACACATTAGAGTGTGTGCTCCTGTGTGTGTGCATGTGTGTGTGTGTGTGTGTGTGTGTGTTTGTAAAATATGTTTGGGGTGCAGCAAAGTTTCAGTTAGCTTGGTTTCACAAATGTTTTAACATTTATTTCATTTGTAAAAAGCGGAGAAACGCTTGGCATTTGCACTTTTTGCCGTCGACCAGAAACACACACATTATATATATATATCTTTATATATATATATGTGGGCAGAGAAATGGGGGCGTGGCGCATTAACACTTGTCGTGTCAGTGTCGCATGTCGTCGCTTGCAAGCTGTTCAACTAAATACACCGTGTCTCGACTTCTGCATGAACTCATACGCGAATGTTGCACAGCTTCCAAATGTGTGTGTGTGTGTGTGTGTGTGTCTGAGTGTGTGTTAGTGAAGCCACCCAAGCAGAAGCGAGTCTCACTCACGCTTCCTTGCCTTATTCATAGTAAATTATATGCACTCCTCTCATGCACACCCCATGTATACAAGCGATCTGCGGGCGGATGTGGGCGAATTTGGGATGTGGGCGTGTTGACATGCTAAGCAATTAGACTTTGTTCACCAGTTGTGCACATGACAAAGTGCTTAATTATTTTTTCCATTTAATACAAAAATTATACAAAATTCAAGTCGAACTTAAAAACCACATATTTTCTAGATAATAATAATTTTTTATCAGTTGAAAACATGTTTTTGGCTCGAAATTCATATTTAAATATGCTACTCAAAAAAAAACAGTGCTTTTTGTTCATAATTTATACTCTCAAATAATACCAATATTAAGCTTAATAATGCAATTTTTTTTGTTTTTAAAAGTGATTTGATTTTAAACTAAAATTAAATAAAATTCTCACCTAACTTTTCATTACTAACTTGGTCGAAACTAAAGTGATTTGTTTGTGAACAACTTTTCAGTGCTTTTAATTAATTATGTAAATATAATTTTCATAAACTTTTTTTTTTTTAAATTGACTACTGGCCAATATTTAAATGAGCTTGTGAAAACCATTAAAATTATTATATATAAATAAAAAAATCAGCTGACTCCTCGATGACTATCAATATTATATTAGTTGCACTAATTGGCAGCAATTGATGATGTTGCCAGTCTTCCAGTGAGTCATCAAATGGCTAATAGAATACACACAATTACCAAAAACGTCAAAAGATACGCAATCAATTTGCTGTTTAGAGCTCTCAAAGTAGCCAACAAATTGAAAATGAATAACTTTGGCGGGTTTGTTGGGTGTCGATGACAAATCAATGGGAAATTGATGAATGTGTTTGGCTTTTGACATGCCCAAAGAGGAGGAGAGAGTGGGTGGGGGGAGAGTCAGGTGCAATTGTTTAGCATGCTTATTGGCGCATTTTGAGGCCAGATCCGCAGCTGTGGAGTTGCATACAATTTGCATACACGAATACAATGCAAATTGCCATGGCATGATCGCGGCATGTGTGTGCGAGTGTGTGTGTGTGTGTCGGCGAGTGTGTGTGCGAGTGTGCGAGTGTGTTATTATGCAAAACGAAAGGAAATGCGGAAGTGCCATCGGAAATACTGGGGGGAATTGAGAATACAGTTCGCTGGTTTTGCCAATGTTCTCGGCGGTTTTCGATGGCAAAAAGTCAAACTGAGTCTTTCAGGCAACTGCAATTTGCTACCCATCACCGAGAGGGGGAGAGGGGAGGGGGAGAGAGGCAATGGCTTGTAGTAAGTTGGTTGGCTTGTTTGCGGCTTCTGTTTAAAATTCATGACTGTTTAGCACACATGCCGCATAATGTTGCATACATTTAAAACCTCGCGCGAATATCGCAGCTGCCGCGAGCGATGCGGCTGCACTTGTTGTTGCCACCCAAATAAGATGAGTGCATGTGTGTGTGTGTGTGTGTGTGTGTATGTGTGTTTGACAATATTTATGCATTTTCCACACACAAATAAATGCAATGCATTCGCCAATTTTCTAAGCACTTCGTGAGTTGTGCTTTTATATCTGCTACTTGTTTTGCATGCTAATTGGCTTTTGGGGCAAGGGTGGGGGTGTGCGGCAGATATCTGTCTGCAATTTGTCGCACTCAGTTCATTAGCCACGAAAATATGCATATAATTGTTAAACAGTTAAGCGTGCTTAACTTTATTTTATGATATTTTGCATGCCACACGACGCTGCAGTTGAACCAATGCCGAATTGAGCAACTCACAAATACAACAGTTAAATTCAAATTAAATAAGAAATGTGAACTGAATTTTCAAACTAGTTTGCAAATGAGTAACTTGTTCTTAGCCTAAGCACAAGCCAAGTTGTTGCCATGGCTTAATTTATAAATTCCAAATTAGCAAACTTGGCAAGTCAACAAAAACCTGCGAAAAGCCGAGTGAAAAAGTTTTTGAAATCGAAACGATGCAATTCAAATAAAGTGAAAAGCAACCGAAAATGCAATTCAAATTTGTTTACTAGTTTCAGCTTTTTTTTTTGCAGTGTAACACAACTTAAAGCCATCAACTCACGGCGAGTGTAATTTATGGGATTTTGACGCGCTTTGCAGTTGCAGTTATTGTTGTTGGTTGCACATTCGGCTTATGCGTATTGTAATCAGGTTGCTATGGTATTTTGGACCACTTCCCCCCTCCCCCCTTCAGTCCAGCCTGTCGTCTGCCTAATGGCATTATGCATATTTCATTACATTAAGTGGCAAAACAACGCATAATCAACTTGCGTTCGTCCTTTCTGCTTTTAACACTGCACACACACACACACACACACACACACTGTGTGGGCGTGGCATGTAGTCCCAGTGCCAGTTCCCATCACAATGGCTGGCATCGGTTTGGGGGGCAGTGCATAGGAGAAAGCCGGCGCCACAAAATTTACAAATTGGAAATTTGGTTGCTTTTCATCAATGGATGCAAGTGCAGCACGCTTCGCCACAGCCCTTTCGCCTTGCCACACGCTGCGTGCACTAATTGTATAGGCAACTATTTAGGTATTTGCAACGGTTGTTTATTCGCCCCAGATTGGGGGCGCTTAAAATTAGTTACGCAAACATTTGGCCAAGTAGATGGTATCATTTGCATTTGCATCTTGTTTCCCTTGAGGCATAATTGATTTGGCCTCAGTCCCGGGACTTAATTATGTCGACGCAATTTCCCACGCACTCGCGAACTTTACCAATAGCTGTTTGCCAAGTACTGCTATTGTTTTTATTAAATAAACTGTAAAGAACAGGGCACAAAATATAAACAGAAACTGGCCAAAACTGGGCAAACGCATATTTTTCGCCACGGGAGAAATGTAAATAAATCGCTGCGAAAAGAATATAAACAGAAACTCATTAATTACAATTTGCAATAAACAAAGTATAAAAAATGAACTAAGCAATAATTGTGTTAGTAATAAAATGTATTATTTCCGTTCCACAATTAGTCACTAATGTGAATAATATAATAATAATCATACCTAATTAAAGACTTTATGACTTGTTCCACGCACAACTTTTAATTTTTATTCAGATGATGTCATTTAAACAGAAAATTATTCATTTTAGTTTAAACACAATGAATCAATTTGAGAGCAACAATTTTATTGTTGAATAATATTTTTCTAAAATTAATATTTGTATTTGTGTATTGAACTATTTAAGGGACTTAATTATTAGTTCATTTTCTGCATTTAGTTTTAAGGTTTTCAATTAATATGTCATTTTAATAATAGAAAAAAAGTCATTAACTTTTGCATTGTTTTTAATCTTCTTCGGGTTTTTACTTACATTTGTAAGCCGTGTCTTTTCCATGTTTGGTCAACTTTTGTCATTCCTGTGAAATCCCCTTCAGATTAGCACATGCCATAAATTTATTTAAGTCTGTCTAATCCTGGCTAGCACACACACACACAGCACACACACACACACACACACAAATATTAGTTTGGGCATTGCTTATGGCCCGTTGCTCGTTACTCGTTAGCCTGGTCGAGGGGGGTGCATATGCAGGAGGCGAGAGGGAATTGTATTTGCCTTGAAATTCTGCATTCCATGGCAGTTGTAAATTAATTTATGACTTTGTTTTTGCGCACGGAACGTTTTCCAGTCTGTGTTCATCTGAATATTAGAAATGTTTGCTTTGTCTTTTGGCATTTTAACGTTCATCTTATGCATTTATCATCATTCCCTATGTGTTTTCAAGTTCTAAGGGATATTTGGCTCATCTGCAGCTCAAATAAATCAATAAATTGAAATGTGCAATTCTAGTGAAAATGAATTTATTTTCTTTTAATATGCAATTTAATTGTTTAATAAACAAAGGTGTATTTCAGTTTTATTTTATTTTTCTTGTTTTTATTATATTTTTTTCAAAAATCTGTCTTTGCTTCGTGTGTGGCACAGCGACTGACGCATTTCCATTTTTCCATTTTTAATTATTTGGACATTCAATTTCGAAAATCGCAATTTGTTAAATTGCATTCACTCCATGTGTTTACATAACAAAACAAACAAATAAATTTTCGTGATGCAACAATTAACGTTTAAGTGATTGCTATTTTTGGCATAAGACTTAAACAATCGAATAGATTGGCAAAAATAAACAATCCTATTAAAAATGATAATGGGAAAAAACCCCCGAAACCATTTCAAGTGCAATATCATTAATTAATATTATAGAGGTAAGTAATTGGTAATCACTGAAATATCAAGCCGTCAAAGAAAACGTTTGATTTAAACCATATCTTTTGAATTTTAATCATAGCTGAAAAACATGCGTGGATATTTACGATCCACCAAATTGGGCACAAGGCACTGAGCAGCGTTATCGTTAAAAGAGTTGCAGACTGAAAAAGGAAAGTGACATATGTCACACTGCTCTATCTATTTCACTCTCTTTCTGTCCTCTCTGCCTGCTCTCACACACAATCAAACTCTCTTCTACACTTTCGCTCTCGCTGTTGCTCTGCAGAATGAGAGCGCTGCAATTGTCGTTCAGACACCATGCATCGCAACATGGCTTGCGTATAAAGAGCGATATTTCTAAGAGCTTGAGTTTGACGTACTTTTGCTATATCATTGTTGATAAAAACAATCACATTTATGTGTATGAGTTACTAAAATAATCTGTTGTCATTGTAGCCGCCTCAAGTTCCACGTTTGCCCCCCCCATTCTTTCAGAAATACACTCATTCGGCACTGATGATGCACGATGAATCGGAATCAGAATCAGTATGGAATTGTGTTTGAGTTTTGGCTTGCTCGTTGAACTGTCGACACAGAGTGATCAGTGCTTGGAATGCGTGATTAGCGTGCAGATCGCGTTCGAGAACTTCGCAAACGAAATTTCACTTTCGCACCGGAATTAATTGTGGTAAAATTAATTAATAAATGTGAACAAATAAACATAATTTGCATTTTCAACAATATTAAATAATTCAAATTGTTGACACTTAAGCGGCTTAACAAATTTATTAATGTGACTAACTTAAATATTATATTAACACACACATTTTAGATTATGCTAAATAAAACACCACATAAATATATTAAATCAAATTAGTTCAACTATAAAAACAATTTGCATCAAATTACAAAGAAAAAAAAATTAAATAGAGCTGTTGTTATTATTTAATGCAAACAAAATATGTGTCTACGCAGCAAAAACAAACATATTAAATTACTTAATATACAAAACAAAAAAAAATATATTTTACAATCAACAAAAAAATAGATGAATAAAAAAATTCAAATAAGGTGAATACGAGAAGTGCATTGAAATTCAAAATCAATTTGTCTTGAAGCTTAGTAAATAAAAAATGCTTTTGTGTGGCACAAATTGATACAGAAAAAAGAGTTTTAATTGAGTGTCGCCGGTAAATCACAGTTGGGGGCAACGTATTTGTATAGAGGAGCAGAGTGTGACCCAATCCGACAAGCTGATTTGTATTTTATTTATATTTACATTCGGCTATCGGCTATGCTTTCAATTTGATTAGTTGTCATGTCGACCACACGATACGCTCTGCAGAGTTCATTAGCCAAGAGATGTGCGGTTTTCTGCTTAAAGTGCTCTTATACTCTAGCATAAAATACACCCTTATATGTATAAGTATATATGTATGTGTGTAGCTATGTATGCTTATGCTTATACATGCTGAGCATATATGTATGTAGGTATGTATGCGATGTGTTTTTTATTTTATTTCATCTTCGTCGCTCTCTCTTTGCCGACGGCCTTTCATTTTATATTAATTTTTCTGCTACTTAGAGCATTTTTTCTATATTGCTTCTTATCACAAGTTGGTTGGTCTGAATACCCTATATTAATACTAAATATGTTTTTATAGTGAACGAACTCGGTCAGAATTTGAATATTTTTAGCAAGCACAATTTTGCACAGCTGGAGCAATCGTTTCGACTTCTGTTTATCAAACAAAAGTTTAATTTAGAATAATCAGCGAGTGCCGATAAAAACCAATTGAAATTGCGTATTTGCTAAATTGCTTTTGAATGCCTGAGGTGCATGCTGAGTGGCAAATTAAATATTTATATATATTGTAAATTATACAAATATAAGTGTAAAAAGCGCATTAGGTGAGTTTTTTTTTTTAAATTATAAATTACAGTTGTGTAGCTCTATAAAATGCTGATCATCTGCAATTATCTCTTAGGTAATTAAGTTTATATATGGTAATCCCTAATAAAACCCATTGAGTTGAAAAGATTTACTAAGTTTAAAGAATACGCAGCAGCAATTAAATTGCCTTATTCCCTACTACTTGGAATTAGTAAATGACTCAGTTTATATCTACACAGTTATAATATATACAAAAAGTATAAGTAATGAAAGCAACTGTTTTTATTTAATGCCTTAAATGATAAGCGCAATTAAAAGTTAAAAATTTTAGTTTTTGAATAAACGATTTACACTATTTGTGTAATTGTTTTGCTTTATTGGCTTTTTATTGTAAATTAATCAACAACTATTTTTATTCTTAAAATTAAATTAGCCGATGGATAATATATATATATATATATATAAATATATATATGTATGTATGTTAATCAGTGGGCCAAGTAGTTGCGTTGTAAACCTTCATCTTGATGGGATCTCCAAAAAAGTTTGATTCATGTAAATGCATATTGGTCGTAAACTTCTATTATTTGGTTGTAAAACAAAATGTTTAAATCATATATTGTCAATAATCCAAAATTAATGCTTACTCCAAGTTGTGGTAAATTCTGAAAATACGTTTCAGCTTTTAGAAATGCCTGGATGCCTTCGTTGACCTCCGACTTGTTCTTGCAACTGAAGTGTTGATTGATGCTGTTTATCAGCTGAGGTTTCCTTTCCACATTTTTATCCCTTAAATCCTTCTTTGCACGATTTCTTTTGACACTGGTTGTACTATCAGTCATTATCAGATTATCAGGACATCGTTTGTTTATTTGCTTGCGTTCATAATCGATGCGCAATTGGATGGCTTCCAGCATGCTGATGGGATCAACGGGAAGCGGCTTGTCAGGTAGGGTGTCCCCAAAGGCAATGTCAAAGGAATAATCGTTAAAGTCCTTACAGCCATCAAGTGTCTCCTGTATGAGACCCGGACAACTTTGATCCAATACCAATGTCTCCATGAAGAGAGTATTTGTGCGCTGTATGAAGCGTTCCTCGCCTGCATGTGGATTGGTTTAATCTGGGATTTTGGGAGTTGATAATTTCACTTACGCGTCGTATTAACAAAAAATGGATCTTTCCGAGTTATGTAATTTGAATTGTCGATGGTGGAGTAGGCGTTGTTGTTAGTCAGATTCATGGAATCCTCGTTGTTGCCACAGCAACTGGTTGCACCTATTTCTGTTTTGGCAGCAGTTTCCTGTGGCGTGCAGCAAGTCTTTTGACTAGGTCCTTGACAATTATCACTACTCTGCTGCATTCCCACATTATTCTGGCAACAAGTCATTTTGCTGGGGCCTGGGCAATTATCCAACCATGAGCTAATCTGTTCAATGGATGATGATTTCCTAACTGGATCTGTAAAGTTAACTTGACGCGATGGCTGTTGCTGAGGGTTTTGTCTTAAAGTACTCCGATTCCCAGCCGCGGGTAGCTCCACGTACTCCGTATCATCCGTATCAGAGGGATCAAACATCTCGTACTGTTTGCAAAGGACCTTAAGGCAAACAGGATTAAAAAGATATCTGAGCTGCTTACCTGTTCTGGGCACTGCTTGGCTGGTTCCCTTTGCTGATGCGATAATTGGCCTTGGGTGTTGTTGAGTATTGGCTGTTTTTGAGGTAGAATGAATTCTGTGCTTTTATCCATTCACTGGTTGGCGAATGCTTACCCTTTGTGGCATGCAACGTGCTGTGTATGCTTCACTTTGTGTCTGCTCATATGGTCCCACAGAAGAACTGCATAAAGCGCTCTGCTGCGGATGTTGTTGCTGCTGTTGTTGTTGCTGCTGTTGCTGCT
The DNA here is from genome assembly GCA_037043605.1 of Drosophila multiciliata. Classification (NCBI taxonomy): domain Eukaryota; kingdom Metazoa; phylum Arthropoda; class Insecta; order Diptera; family Drosophilidae; genus Drosophila; species Drosophila multiciliata. The sequence goes on along the minus strand of JBAMBF010000301.1, from coordinate 19,895,916 downwards.
GCTGTTGTTGCTGCTGTTGCTGCTGCTGTTGCCATGACTGTGTACAGTAAGCTGGCTGTGCTGCAGCTCCACTGCCAATCATGGTGCTATTCAGACCAGGTTCCTAATCGAAAGGAGTTTCCTAAATTATGAATACCTTTGTTTGGTGGCATTTTTAGCCGAGCTACTCACGAAATTGTTAACGGAATCATCCCTTGAACAATTTGCATCTCTTTGTTGCTGATACCTACGCAAAGCAAACTCTTCTTGTTGCTGCAGCTTTAGTTGTTGTTGCTGCAGTTGTTGTTGTCGCAGTTGTTGCTGCTGCAGTTGTTGTTGCTGCAGTTGTTGTTGCTGCAAATTATGTTGCTGCAAATGTTGTTGCTGCAAATGTTGTTGGTGTTGTTGCTGCAATGCTTGCTGATGTTGTTGTTGCTGCCTGCATCTGTCATCTGCTGCACATGTGAGCTGAGTTTGCCTCGGCGTTTGATAGACATTGCCAGGGGGTCTATTGGGGCACTAGTTATAAGATATATATATACATATATATATATATATAAGTCATATAAAATCTATATTTGATAATTACATCAAGAATCACCGACTTTTTCTACTTACGGTTGAACAAACTGGTGCTCTTCGCGGTTGCTGCTGCTGTTGTGGTGTGTGTTCCAGCTAAATAATTATAATAAATAATAATAATAATATTAATAAAAATTAAGCGTGTACTTTGTGGCAGCAACTTACGTTGGGCTGGTAGCGGTGGCCTGGTTGCAAGCCCAGAAAACTATGCGGATGATCTTGTGGCACAGTGCACTGCACATGCAAACAAAAAATATAATTAATTAAAAAATTGTTAATTAATGTTAATAATTACAAATAAATCTGCGCCTCTTTGGCAATCGCGTGTGCTCTCTTTCGGGGGCGGGGCACTTTGGGAACGTTTCCTCTGACGATTTTGCGAACTTTGAGGATTCGCCGAATCCGAGAAGTGCTGCTGGTTCCCAAATTGCTGCAGAACAAAAATTAAAGAAAACTTTAAATTATGCTAATTATCTTTAAAGAGAAACTGTACCATTTCCTGTGGCGTTAGGCTCATTTCCCTTTGGTTGAGTGTCACTGAATCTCTTACTCCTTGAAAAGTTGGATAGTTTGTCAGTTGGCAGCTTGATAAGGATTTTCGAACTGGGTTTACGGTTTCCATCCTCTCAGGACAGTCTTCCTGCGAGGCAGTTGCGTTTTGTGTGTTCTGTCTCTCAAGATGTCGGCTCACAGCGTTATAGAGCACATCGGCTAACAGATCCGGATTTCTAATAGTATCCATTGATAGATTTTCTGAGATTACACATTAATGGAAACTCGTTCTCACTGAGCACTTACATGTAATCTACTTGATGGAAATCAAATTTTGTTGTGAATGGTTAAACGTAAAATTTGTATAGTCTAACCTTCCAATTCTCGTATTAAATTAACATTTTTAATAAAAAAAAAAAATAAAGTTTTTGAATTTGGATTATGTAAACAAGTAAGAAATGCCAAATGAGAAATAAATAATAAACATTAGACTCAAAGCTAGCTACAACTGTGCAAACAGAATCAGGAAGGGCAAATGTAGATAATAGCATATATATATATATAAATACATATATATATATATATGTACCTTGACTTTATAGAGCATATTTCATAATCCCTTCACATTTCTATAGGAAAACACCTTTTTCATTTTACATAAAAATACAATTTAAATTTCAACTCAATCAAAATTGATCTCAACTTTTTAAAGTTTATAATTAATTTTATTATTTATTATTAAATAACTTGCATAAATCTTAATATTATTTGTTCAAATTCTTATCGAGATTCAAAATCTATATTTTTATTTAAAAAATGTATAAATTTCTTTTGGCCTATTTTAAGAGTTAAAGTTGGCTTTTTTCATTAGCCAACTGTTTCAATTCGAACTGCACAAAGGCCAAATCGATTCTGTTGCTTGCCACATCCGTTTGCTCGTTTGACATGACGGCTTTGGGGCATGCGTCGTGCCACACGGTTAGCTGGCCAGGTGGATGCAACAATTGCCCATTGAGTTGGGTTAGAAATGTGGGCGTGGCATGCACATTGCGCATTAAGTCTAATTCACGCAAACCCACTGCCGCCTGACTGACAATGAAACGAAGCATTGCACGCGCCACTTGCGGCGCTTGGGGCAGCCACTTGATGCATCCAGTCTTCGGATCATAGTGCACCATCAGCAGCGAGTGCCATGCGATGCGTTGCAGCCGCAATTGCCCCAAATGTCTGTGCAGCACTCGCAGCAGGCTGTCATCCAGTTGACACTGCAAACTCAATGCCACAATCGGACGGATACCGCTCAGAGCATTGAGGCAAGCGGATACGGTTGCAGCGGCAACACCACCACCACCATCATTTGTCTTCTGTTTGCCGTCATTTTCGGCGCAGCAGAGGAAGCCCGTCAATTGAAGCAGTTGTGACAGCCGTGCAATTTGCCCGGCCGCCGCCCGCAACGCGCACGCTGGCAATTTCAGTCTCTGTAGCATTTGGCCGTATTCGATGTTGGCCAAGTCGAGTGTCTTAGCGTCACAGATGCTCCCCGGCAACAACTCAAAGCCGGTCAAACGCGGCAGCTGTGCATGCAGCGTGGATATATCCCCAGGCGTGAGATTCGCACAGTTGCCCAGCTGCAAATGAGTCAGGTTGCTGCCAATTTGGGGCAGTTGCAGCAGCAGCTTCGCATCGCATTGCGTTAAGCTCAGCGTTTGCATGTCGGCCAACCGTTGCCATTTCCGTTTCCGTTTCGACTTGGCCGTCAGGCAGTGCCAAAGAATATCGCCATTGCTGAGATTAAGCAGCGACCGCGTCACACTCACAATGTATTCCAGCAGACGACTCTGCTCAGCGGCGCTTAGCAATTTTAATTGCGGCTCCCGTTGCCAGTCGAACTTTCCGGCGTATTTGCGTTGCCAAATCCGCAGCACCAACTGCCTCAGTCGGCCACCCAACTGCAACAGTGCGAATTGTTCCCCAATTGCCAGTTGAGCGCAGATCAGCAGCAAACAATCATCATTGAGCATTGTCAGCGAAATGGGTGCCGGCAATGGGATTGGGGTTTCTGGATGGGGGATTGTGGATACTGAATGGGGGATTGTGGAATTTTAATGAAGTTTTGGACTAATGCTTTGGCAGGATGTTTGCCTTAGTTACCGTTGCGCCTTAAATGCATTTCAGTGTTGCCTCGCCTAGTCCGCAATTTTAACTGAGTTTGCGCTCGAGTTTGCGGCGTTGCATGCCTCGCACGGCGCCACCCTTGTCTTTATTTTTGTTTATATTCTGAATCACTGTTAGCCGCAGTCAGCTGCTTGTGAGGCGTATATATATACAAAAATATATTTATATATATATATATATGTTCAACAGATGTAAGCAATATGTTTAGCCCGAGTTGTAATACGAACAAGAAATACAATCCCATATTGTCTTGCTGATCGTTTATTTATATATTATTTATATATACCACCATGACACATTTGGTGGTGTTGCTCTTGGTGGTGGGATTACAACAACAATTGCAACCCCTATCTGCCACGCGCCTGCTGAGCGCTGAGCGTTTGTCATGGAGTATTTTTTTTTGTACTTGAAGTGTTTCTTGAGCGGCTATTGCTCTCCGATTGTCTTTAATCAGAGAGTGTTTTGGGCTATTTATAGATATATATATATATATATATATATATATATATATCAGGCAGCAGACATGAGATAAAAATGCACATTTGGCGAACATGGCAATGATTGCAATGTGAGCAAGGCCAAGGCGAAGAAGTCAAAGATCACAGATGTATATATATATATATATATATATATATATATATGTGATCTTTGAAAGAGCGCACCTTAAACTCCAATGTCCAACGAAAGGAAACCTCAACTGATAAACAGCATATATATATATATATATATATACAATATATACCCCATTGGGCTTAATCACATTGCTTTTCCAATCAGCAAATGCCACATTTTCTAGTCATGAGAATTTTAGAATTTATTTATTTTTTTCGAAAAAATTACTAAGACAAATTTTGGTAAATTTCAAAATTTCTGGGAATGGCGATTGAAGTTGATAAACTGCCGCTTTCCGGCTACAAATTTTCGCATACTCCCAGGCAGTCTACAAATAGTAGACCGACTCAAACAATAATCAGGCGGGATGAGGAACGGCAAAGGGATCGGGAAAGTCTCGGGGAACACGCCTTTAGGTACGGCACAATTTGCTGGCATCTCAGTCTGGTCATAGTGATCTGCACCATGGTGATGGCATTGCTGTGGACAGTTTACCTAGGCGTTGGTTACAACTCCTGCACGACAGAGCAGCGCGTTGCCCAAATGCGTCGGACATTTGTGATGAGGGAGCAACGGCGTCGGTTGGGTGGTAATTTTGAGCTAACGCCACTGGAGGAGTTGGCCAATCAGCGACTGCTGGCTCTTAAGCGGATGGACGAGAAACTGCATCACATCTGGAGCGATTATCAGCTGGGACCACATTTCCTTGCCAAATATCAAATCAATGAAACGAATCTCTACAGAGCTCTGCGTAGCATGCCGAAGGGTGGATTGCTGCATGTCCACGAGGCGGGCATGTTCAAGCCGGAGCTGCTCATCGAGCTGACCAATTACTCCGATCTGTGGGCATGTGTTGACAGCGATGGCTCCTTTGAGGACGTTCGCTTCTCGAGCGCTGTTCCACAAATTGCGCCACAGGGCGATTACCAATGCCAATGGATGCTGATGCAGGACTCCATCTCAGACAGGGACAAGCTGCGTGCCACTCTATCCATGGATGGCCATCGCTATATGAATGCCAGCCACTTGGCCAATCACCTGAAACGGGTGCATCGCTTAGTCCATGGCCTGGTCACCTATCGACCCATGTGGCCGATCTTTTTGTTCTCTGTGCTGAACGATTTCTACGCCGATGGCGTCAGTTACGTGGAGCTCCGCTCCTCGCTGCCAATTGTGAGTAGCCCCAGTCGTGGGAGGTAATTATTGTATTCAATTCCACCACCTGCTGCTCCATTAGATGTATGACTTATCCGGCACGAATTATACCATCTGGGATACGGTTGATTCGCTGATAGCCGCCACAAATATATTCCGTTCCACTCATGAGGATTTCATTGGCATCAAGTTGATCTATGCTCCTCTGCGGGATTCCAATGACAGCAGCTTAGAGAAGCATCTGCAAATTGCTCGCCTTTTGAAGGTAGCGATTCCATTGCTTTATATGATTCACTTATTCACTGGCCTACTCCTCCCCCATTTAGGACAAGTATCCCAAGTTTTTCATTGGCTTCGATTTGGTAAGCTTCGGCGACGAGTGCCAATTCCAGCCGCTGGGAAGTGCGATCCAACTTCTTCAAATGAGCAAGGAAATCGACTTTTATTTCCATGCGGGTGAATCGCGCTGTTTGAATACCACAACCAATTTGCCCGATGCAAATCTCATGGATGCATTGCTTCTGGGCAGTAAGCGACTTGGCAATCCGCTCAGTTTGCCCCTGCATCCGGAAATGCTTAGGGCCATCAAGCTGCTCAAAATTGCGGTTGAAGTGTGTCCACTGTCCAATTATTATTTGCAATATGTTAACGATTTTAGTCAGCATCCGGCTGCTTATCTTATTGCGGCTGGTTATCCAATTGTTGTGGGCTCGGATTATCCATGCCTCTGGAATGCAGCGCCGCTCACCGATGATTACTATGTAGCATTTGTGGGCATTGCTAATGGGCAGGCCAATCTGCGTCTGCTCAAGCAGCTGGCGATGAACTCATTTCTGTACAGCGCCTTGACTGATGTGGAAAGAGGCAATGCTCTGTCCAAGTGGCACTTCAAATGGGCTCTCTGGGTTGAGAACTTTGTGCGAAGTACTTGAAGGAATAGGCAAACATTTTATTAAAGTCTGTACAAATTCCTTATAATAAAAATCTCTGGCTGAGGCTGACTTGTTAACAATATCCCCTTTCCTGATTAGTGTTCCTATCTGGATGATAAGTTATTGAAGCTCAATAAAAACAATCTTGACTTTTGTTGAACTATCGTTTTGGGCATAACTATAAAAATAGTCCAACAAGTCAGGTGTAATCTAATCTTTGCCAATTATAAATCAGGATGTCTGTCATGATTAGAGACCCACTTGCCAGCTCAGCTATGCAATAGATATGAGCTGGAAAGGAAATATTGGTATATGTATATAAATATATGTTGGTCAGATCGCAAATACAGAAGCAACTGTTAAATCAAAGATAATACGAAACACTTCAAATCAATTTCAATCTTTCAGATAAGAGTGTACAAAAATCGTGAGTTTCGAGCAACTGGGTCTCAGTTGCTTTGTGGACAGTGAAACGAACACAAATCTGGGATAAAATGCTGCAACGTTGTAATCTAATCGCGGTGCTCTGCCTGTGTCAATGCCTATTCCTCGGACTGGCTGAGTCACGCACGCGGACCAATGCGCTGACGATGACAAATTTTGTGCCACTCGATGATGGTCTCTCCGCCCAGGTGAAGTCGCTGCTGGGCAACTCTCGACCCAATCCGGATTCATACACAACATTACGCAAAGAGTTCTTAAATTACGAGGAATCGCGTGTTTTGGGCCATGATCTGGAGCTGAGCGCACGCGAATTGAAGGCCAATGCGACCATTATGGAGGCCAAGCTGACGGAGTACTCACAGGGTGAGATTACACCGCATCTGTTCAAGCCATCCCAGCACATATTCAAAGTACTCGAGGCCATCAATAAGACGGAGCTGTTCCGGCTGCTCAAGAAGATGCCCAAGGGTGCAGTGCTGCATGCTCACGACACGGCTCTGTGTAGCACGGCGGCCATTGTCAATCTGACCTACCATGATAACCTGTGGGTTTGCCAGAAGTCCACTGACATGAGTGCCGAAGCCCTGCGCTTCGCCAAGCTCAAGCCTGATGCATTGCAGAAACCCGATTGCGAGTGGAGTCTGCTGTCGGAGGTGCGCAAGAGATTTGGAGCCGAGAGGGTCGATGAATATTTGGCGGAGCGTCTTACTCTGTATCCCAACGCGGACTTTGTTGACATCAATGAAGCCTGGGCCAAGTTTATGGAGATTTTCGGACTCCTCGATGGATTGCTAATGTACGCGCCAGTCTGGGGTGAATACTACTACAAGGCCTTGGAGGAGCTCTATGCCGATGGTGTACAGTATCTGGAATTACGCAGTCTGCTGCCAACGGTAAATTAAATATCTGTTCAAACTGAATCCAGTTTAATATTTTGGATTGCCTCAAGCTCTACGATATGGAGGGCACTGTCTACACGCCACTGGACACGGTGCGCATCTATGTGGAGACGCTGGAACGCTTCAAAAGCAAGCCAGAGAATAAGGACTTCATCGGTTCGCGTTTGATCTATGCGCCACTGCGCAACACAGATCCCAAGGGTGTCTTGGGTTACATTGAGATCCTCAAGCAAATTAAGGTAAGTTTTCGACTCTCGTTTTCTAGGAAATCTCTTTTAATCTTTCTCCGTTTGTTTTTAGGAGAAGTATCCGGATTTTTTGGCTGGTTTCGATTTGGTTGGCCAGGAGGATGTGGGACGTCCACTAAAGGACTTTGCTAACGAGCTGCTGCAAGTGCCGCAGGATATTGACTTCTTTTTCCATGCGGGAGAGACCAATTGGTACGGTTCCTCGGTCGATGAGAATCTAATTGATGCCGTGCTGCTGGGCACAAAGCGCATTGGCCATGGCTTCGGTCTGGTCAAGCATCCGTTTGTGCTGCACATGGTCAAGAAGTTGGACGTGGCTATCGAAGTGAATCCCGTATCGAATCAGGTGCTGAAATTGGTCAGTGATTTCCGTAATCATCCCTGCTCACAATTCTTTGCCGATGGCTATCCAGTTGTCATCTCCTCCGATGATCCATCCTTCTGGAAGGCCACACCGCTGACACACGACTTTTACATTGCCTTCCTGGGCATTGCCTCACAGCACTCTGATTTGCGATTGCTCAAGAAATTGGCACTCAACTCAATTAAATACAGCTCCCTGTCGGTCGACCAGAAGACCGAGGCACTGGGCAAATGGCAGATCAAGTGGGATGAATTCATCGACTTTGTGAACAAAGTTCCAATCAATGGAGCATCGCCCAGTCAACACCTCGATTGACTAGCACGGGTGGTGGCAGCGCTTTTGGTCATGTTCTCCGTCCTCCGGAACACCGGCCTCTGGCACTAGTCGGAAATCAACTCCCGGAAACTAGCTGACAATCGAGGAAATCACGCTTCTACTCAGACTTCTTATTCATCCGAATTCATCGTTGTAGACTAATTAATATTCATTAGTGTTTAAGCATAAAGATGAGTTCCACATAAGAGATTTGGCACTTTAATCAATTTGTTCATAAGCCGCATTCAGTACTAAACCACAATTTGAATAAACAGCCGCAATTCAAGTGCAAACAGTGCATTCAGAATGACCGCCGAAAGGAACCCCTTCGATAAATGTAATGAGTGATGCAGTCAAGCATTAGCAGCCGTACATGCGACTAGAGATGGCACCATTCCTAATCCTGCAGAGCACAGCAATTTATTTGTAAGATGCACTTGATTTGCATATGAATAGCGTTTTTAGTTGTTTTTTTTTTTTTAAATATTTGCATAGCATTTGCTCTCTTTTTTTCAATAATATTCTTTGTGTTATTTAAAATTAAATTAATAAAAAAAACAAATAATAAAAAAATAAAAAATGTAATTGTGAAATATATTAAGAATAATGTTGAACCCTTTCATAGTAATCCATGGATGTAGTTTTCATTTATAAGATGCACTTGATTTGCATTTTTATTTATTTTTGTATATTTGTATTTCATTTTATATCTTTTTTGGATTTAAAAAAAACTTGTAATAAAAATAAATAAATAAAATGAGCTAGCCTCGATTATATAAAAATAATCTTTAATCGGCAATATTAAATTAATAATATAAAAACAAATAATATAAAATGAGAAAGCCGTTAAAAATATTTGAATAATATTCTTGAACCTTTTAATATTATTCCGTGGATGTAGTTTTCTCAATATCCTGGTTGCATCTCTAAGCAAAAGTGGCATGCAATGCAGTTGCCAGGCTGACATAGGACCAGGTCATAAATTTCTTAGCTTCGCTGTCTGTCTGTCCGTCTGTCTGTCCGTCTGTCCTTGGCTGAGTGCACAGCAAAGTGGTCGATGTTTAATGAATATGGAATGTGTTGGTGTGTGTGTGTGTGTGTGGCTCTTTGCTGCAAACGCAATGATTGCTTCGAGCACTGCTCCAGATGAATCAATTTTACGTGCTGCTTAGTGGTATCTGCGGATCTGTGGAAGCCATTCGATTTTGATATGGTGCGCGTAATGAGCAGAGTTTTATGTGGCCAGGCTCGAATGCAATGCGCCTTGGCGAATATGTGTGTGGGTTGGCCACGCCCATTAAATTGATGGCCATGTGTGCGAGCGACACAGCCGGTGGCAGGGTCATCAATTTGATGTCAGTGCCGCATTTAATGTGGTGTTGAGGCTGTGCGTGCATAAAAAAATACCTACAGCAATTCACATAAATAACTAATAAACTTTGCCGTGTGGTGTGTGTGGGTGTTTGTGTAAGTGTGTGTTACTGTGAAACTGCAAACAAATTGACACATGTTCAACTCTTGAAGCTGAATTCAAACTTTAAATTTCAATTTGATATGTTTTTCTTCGCTGGCATTATTAATCCGGCCAAGTTTACGGCCGGTTAGCACATATTCCAGGTTCTTAAAAAAGTGGAAAGATCACCACTCTTAGGGCTGCTGAGGAGAATGCCCAAGGGCGGCATATTGCATGGCCACGACACGGCGCTCTGCAGCACCCAGTTCCTATGAATGGATTGCTACTTCATTCGTCCATCTGGACGGATTACTTCTATAATGCCTTGACGGAGATGCATGAGGATCGTGTACAGTACCTTGAGCTGAGATCCTTGCTGCCAGAACCCCACTGCCTCGACGGCAGCAAGCTGACAATGGCTGACACTGTGGCAATATATAAATCGGAGACGGAATGTTTTATGGCCAACCATTGGGATTTCATTGGATCTATGCTCCGCTGCGAGGCATCGAACCCAAAGTTGTAGAAGAATATGTGGAGAAATCAAAGATTAAAGAATTTACGAAGAACCTTTCAAAAATTTATCTTTTCTGCAGCAACAATTTCGCACATTTCTGGCCGGCTTTGATTTGGTGGGGCAGGAGGAGCTCGGACGACCACTGGCTGACTTTGCGGAGCCACTGCTGAGGATATTCATTTATACTTTCAATTTGGCCAGACGAACTGGTTCGGCATCTCCATCGGTGAGAACCTTATCGATGCCCTTCCGGTGGGGCACAAAGCGCATTGCACTGGCTATGTACTGGTTAAGCATTCCATCGCCATTGAGTTGATGAAGAAGCTGGACATTGTCATTGAGGTGTGTCCAGTATCGAATAAGGTGCTGCAATTGGGACAGGACTATCGCACTCATCCGGCTGCCATGTTGATGGCACATGATGTGCCCATTGTCATTGCATCCAATGATCCATCATTCTGGCTCTCAACCCCTTTGACCCACGACTTTTACTTTGCCTTCCTGGTGCGCAATGTGAAGCTACTGAAGCATCTGGCCATGAGCTCCATCAAATAAAAAGGCATGACGGGTGCGGAAAAGTCAAAGGCAATGGTGAAATGGCAAAAGCAATGGCAGAAATAGATTACAAATATAGCTAAAAAAAAAAAATGCATTTAATTTTTTTTTAATTTTTTTTTTTGTTTATTTCTTTTTGTATTTATTTATAATATAATTATATAATTACCGCTCGTAATTCCCTCAGCTAAGATTCTTGTTATTAACTTACATCGATACAATTGATATGGGTAATGAGTATGCACAAGCTTGGTGTTTTTTTTTTTGTTTTTTTTTTCCAAATGTACCAATTTTCATTATAAATTATAGCACATTTTCGAGATATATTTGTTGGGATATGTTTTTGGAGAGCAATCAAGCAATTATAAGTTAGTCACTATTTGATTTTAATTCGTAATGTCAACTGTTATTTATACTTGATACGTTAAAATGATGTGTTTTTGTTTAATTGTTTTTGTTTTTGTTTTTTTTTTTTATTAAGCAGAGTCTTTAATACACTTACATAAGCATGTGAATATAAGCGAGTTTATAGCACAATTATATTTTAAACATACAATTTAACTTCTTATTTTTTTTTTTAGATCCAATTACGCTTTTTTAATTCCCAAGAAGCCAAGCTATTTGTTGTACCTCTAAATATGTATTAAAATTACAGTATTCTTTCGATCGCCAACTTTTTGGATAATTAATTGATTGATAGATCTATAAGCAATTCGTCTGTATATGTGCTCGCAAAAATACATATAAATACCATAAATAATTTATTATTTATTATTTTGAATGAAAGATTACAAAATACAATCTGTATCCTTGACATGTATCCTTCGCCAGCTGTTCTTATTTAGGTATTTCGTATTTTATTTTTATATCTGCTTCTCATCTGTTTTTTTATCCACATACTTTTTATTTTAATATTTCTCATCTGTTTTTCATCCACAATACTTACACTTAATGCTCAATTAGCTCAAATCCTAAAACCATTTCCCATGCTTTCATTTTTTTGATTTTTCTTTCTATTTTTTTGTGGGTTTTTTTTTTAATTTTTACAAGCTTACTTAAATTACTCGCACATTCATCGATTCTCGATTTAATTTTTTCAAAATTTCAAAATACATTTATATATATCGCTAGGCTGTACAAATCTTAAGACCTATTTTATCGCTTGCGAGAGAATCTTTAAAGTCTCATTTTACGCTATGTGCGTTTCCATCGCTGTTGTTGTTGTCTCCGTAATTTCTCACCCTTCCAGCTCGTCTCACCCACACCCAAGGGATAGGGTATTATATCGGGTTGTTGTTCCGACGACGATGTCTCATCGTTGCTATCAGTATTACTGTTCACATTTTTGACAACATCCACATTACCATCCTCTGCACCTTCTCCATTTTCCTCCACCAAACTAATGTCGGTTGCATCTTGTTTTGGGGTAAGCTCATTTTGTACGCCGTTAGTTTCATGATAATGTTGCCTTTGTTGTTTCTGCCTTTTTTGTTGTACATTCTGCAAATTATGTTTGTTGTTGTTGTTGTGGTTGTTGTGATTGTAATAACCATATTTGCTGTTGTTTCTCTCATCGCTGCAAAACTGTGAGTCAAGCAGAGAAAAATATGTTCATGCAGAGTAAATATTCGTATTTTCCAACATTTAATTAAATTGAAAAATTAATTTTATAATGCTAAACAAGACCAATTTATTTTCACTATCAGACTCAAGTATTTGTCAGTTTTCGTTGATTTTCGTCTCTCAAATTCTCATTCTCTCATAGTCATCAGTAAATGCGCAAAATACTCTTTGAGGTTTTGTGGTTGAATGAATTTCATTTGCTAAATATGACTTTGGTGCACACAAATTATGAAACCGCAGATAATACAGAAACCACAAAACCAAATAAATGCGATTGCGAAGTGATATGGCTAAAACCACACTACTAATAATAATAACAATACTGTAGAAAATAAGTGCAATACAAGTATGAAGCGTGGTTTTAAATAAATTTAACTATTTTCAGTGCACATTTATCTTAATGTGCCATTTTTTTTCTTTTTTAAATTTTGCCTGAAAGTGAAATAATTATTGTTCTCCGATAAGCAACTAGCTGCAAACAGCAAACAACATAAAAGCCAACCATAATTTATTTGCAATTTTCTGAAAATGGTCTATTAAAATAAACACATTTGCTTAATAAATGAAAACAAATTGAATGAATGAAATTAATTTAGAAGTAAATTTAATAGGTTTATTGATGTAGTATAAAAATGTATTTGCTTAGCTAAAATATATGTGAAATTCATCTAAATTGTCAAGTATAAAATTTAACTTAGCTGAAATTAATTTAAAAATAAATTAAATAAATTTATTGAAGTAAAAAAACCCACTATAAAATCCACTGAATATCAGAACAACTCATTTGACTAAGAATAAATATGTGAAGTACAAAGTTAAAAATATTTCTACTAATCACGTCATTTTAATGGTGTTTTGATTCACAATTATATATATATATATATATATACTTAAAAATAAAATATATTTTTAAATTCCACAGTTTTAATCAGCGCAATTGAGAGAAACCTATAAATTCATCAACTCGTTGTTATTCAGATCAGTCTCTAAACGAATGTTCCACACGTTAAAACTGAACTTAAGAAAAGATTACACTTAGAAAAATGAGCTCGCGTTTAAAGTCAAAGCAAACTGCTCGTATTGTGATCATTGGAGCTGGGATCTCTGGAGTGGTCGCAGCAACACGTCTTCTGATGCTGGGATTTACGAATGTGCAGCTATTGGAGGAAGAGCATCGCATGTTCTACAGATTCGGTTACGCCCTGAACGATCCAATCTTTGTGCGCTCCAACAAGCAGATTTTGGCCAATGATATTGTCCAGGTACTTGGAGCTATTGCAGAGGCTGCATTACCAACCAGAACCACTGAGAGCTCACTTGACGCTCTCTTTACGGTCAACTATTGGAAGGGTCTGTCGGAAAAACCAGAAGTGGATCGAACAATCGCCAATGAGATGTTGCAGACTCTCAAGAGGATCAGGTGTACATTCACTGGCTCGGATCATTTCTCTGATATGTCCTGGAGGGCGAATCAGGAATTTATCCATTGCCAAGGGGAAGATTTGCTCAAATGCCACGACGGATACGGGGACTTTCTGAAAAAGCTGATGAAAGCCAATAAGTATGATAACGATGATATGGGCATGCTCAATGGACGCATTCAATTTTGCAAGCGTCTGCTTGAGATCAACTGGGCAGACGCCGATGAGGTAGTACTGCGCTGTTGCGGTGGCGAAGTTATTACCGCAGATCATGTCATTTGCACTATGCCCTTGGATGTGCGCGGGGGGGTGCAAATTGTGCCGTCCCTGCCTGATGGCAATGTGCGGGCAATCAAAGAACTCAAGCTGCACACCGTACAACAACTATTATTGGTGTACTCTGCACAGCCATTGCCCGAGGCTTACACTGGCTTTAACTTGCTTTGGATGGAGAAGGATCTGCAAAAATTGCGTGGCACCAAACGTTCCTGGCTTGAGGGCGTTTTCGGATTTCATCGCGTTCTGCACCAGCCTCATTTGCTACAAGGTTGGATCGTTGGCGAAGACGCTATCCACATGGAATCCCTGACGGAGGCGGAAGTTGTCGGTGGACTCCAGTGGCTCTTCCGCAAATTTCTGCCCTTCGACATGCCGCAACCAAATCTCTTTCAGCGCTGCCGAGGTAGCTCTTCATGTCACTACTGCACGGGTGTTCCCTGGGATCTAGAGACGCCGATAACCGACGCCGGTGGCATGCCACGAGTGCAATTTGCTGCCGAATCTACCAGCACAGCACAATTCGCTTTGGTACATGGAGCCATAGAAAGGGGTTGGCGGGAGGCGGATCGCCTCAATGATTATTACAGCAGTAGTGGGCATGGCCACATTGACAGCGATCATGAGAATGTAGAAAATTAAGAACAAGCTGAATTTTCTACAATGTTTATTTCTCAACTTATATATTTTAATTGTAGAAGTGTTCGCTATATTAAATGCCATCTTTTATTAATTTTTTGTATATTAATTGGATCTATTGTGCCCCCTTCTCAGCTCATAGCTCCTCCATCAACCCTCAGTTCCTGCACGAATGCCAAAATCTTTTGTGGGTTGAGGGCTTCTATGTCATTGACACTCATAACATGCAACCCTAAGACGCTGCATCTTTTCCTGGATAAGGTGACACATTCTGTTAGGATGTGAGCTGGGGACTCCTCCTCGACTTCACAAAACCAACACAGATTGTTACTATAAATAGCTAGTTTGGTTAGGTTGCTTTTAAATCTACATTGTCCTGTCAGTCAACCGACAAGTATCCTAAGCCTATCCTAACCATGGATATTACTTATTTAAACGGAGACCAATCTTAGGGTAAGCCTATTGTGAGCCCCGAGTTGGTCAAGCTTGGTTATTTTCGTCCCATTTATAACAATTATTGTTGTAAAACTATCTGGTAGGATGGCTATGCCCGCATTCCGATAGTTACGTTTCAGAATCAATTCCGGATACCCTATGGCACACACCTCAGCTTAAAATGGTAAATGGTAAATCTTTTATTAATAAATAAAATGAGTATTTTTCCTTTAATACTTTTAAATAGATTTTTGAAACTGACTATAAACCGAGATGCATATTTTCAGCTTTAAATTTCAACGCAAAAATCTGGTCAAGTCTCAGAGACATTTTACTCAATTTTTGAACTTCAAATTGGCTTTGAGCAAGTTTAAAATATAGTTAAAATTAAATGTTAAATTACAAAATTTATATTAATAATTTAACAATAAAGTCGCAAGCAATTTGATAAGCTGAATGTCATATTAGTGGTGCAGGAAGTCAGTGGTTGATAACACCACCAAACCACAATGCAAAAATACCGATGTTTTTCAATTATATAAATACAATTTTGCAGTCCGCTGACAAAGCAGTCACCAGTTAAACTTTAAACCCACTTTTTGCAATGAGCTCCTCTCGATCGGAAATGAGGTCCAAGGAGATTGCTCGCATTATCATCATCGGATCGGGTCCTGCGGGCATAGCGGCTGCCACACGGCTGCTCGAGCAGGGTTTCAAGAATGTGACAATTATGGAGGCAGAGGATCGCATTGGAGGACGTATCAACACTATTCCATTTGCTGACAATGTCATCGATCTGGGCGCGCAGTGGTGCCACGGCGAGGAGGGCAACGTGGTTTACCAACGAGTCAAGGACTTGGATCTTGTCTCCGAGACAAACCTCCACGTTCAGAAGAACACCACTCGTTTCCTGCGATCCAATAAGGAAATTCTTTCCCAAGAAACAGCCAATGCGTTTAGAGGAATCGCAGAGGATTCTCTGCCAGATGGACCAAATGCCTACGAAGGATCAGTGGGGGACTATGTGAACAACAAGTACTGGTTGGAGATCGGAAAGCAGCCGAATTTAGATCGCACCATCGCAGCAGAGTTCCTGGACTCCTTCAAGAAGGGGGAGTGTGGTTTGGAAGGCTCGGATAACTTGTATGAACTTTCAGGACGTGGTCATTTGGAGTATAAAGAGTGCGATGGCAATATGCTAATCCATTGGCGCAACAGGGGTTACAAAACCTTCCTCAAGTTGCTCATGAATGCCAAGGAGGATCAGGACGGGGATCTCGGCGTACTCAAGGGACGAGTGCAACTCAACAAGCGCATCTCGCAGATAAACTGGGAGGGTGCTGATCAGCTGAGGCTGCGCTGCTGGAATGGTGAAATTCTAACTGCAGATCATGTTATCTGTACGGTGTCCTTGGGCGTGCTGAAGGAGCAGCATGCCAGCCTGTTTGTGCCCGCTCTGCCAGAGGCAAAGCTGCGAGCTATCAAAGGACTTAAGCTGGGCACAGTGGATAAGTTCTTCCTTGAGTTTGTGGCTCAGCCCATTCCTCATAATTGGACTGGCTTCAACATCCTTTGGCTGGAGCAGGATCTGAAGGAGTTGCGCGGCTCCGATCTTTTCTGGTTGGAGAGCGTGTCCGGTTTTCATATTGTCATGGAGCAGCCTCGCCTTTGGGAAGGTTGGATCACTGGCGAACATGCTCGCTACATGGAAACCCTTACCGCAGATCAAGTGCTCGATGGATTACTCTGGTTATTCCGTAAATGTTTGCCTTTCGATGTGCCCTATCCACACCGCTTCCTGCGCACCCAATGGCACTCCAATCCCAATTTCCGCGGCAGCTACAGCTTTCGCACCAACTACGCCGATGAGCTGCACACCGGACCCTGGGACTTGGAGTCACCCCTAACGGATGTGTGCGGCAAGCCCAGATTGCTTTTTGCGGGAGAGGCAACCAGTAAGAACCACTACTCGACGGTGCATGGAGCAACCGAAACTGGTTGGCGTGAAGCGGATCGTCTGAATGGATTCTATAGCAAAAGTATCCAAAATGTTGCATGTGCCTCAAATGTAAAGTAATCACTAACTAAATCTGCTCAAATATTGGCTAACAAAACTTTTAAAATGAAAATTTAATTATTACAATTTAAATATAATAAATTCATTTGAAACTTAAATTTATTCCGAATTTAATCAGATCCTCTCTGAAGCAAAGTTGTCCTCCAATTATGTTGCATGTTATTAAGCATGTCTCCTTTGAGTCTCTGATTTATGCAAGCGACAACAAACAATTACCTCAGCCTTAACAAATCCCTTATTAAACTGTATGCCAGCCCAGTCAAATGTTTGCGTAAAGGACGTGGGAACAAGGATCTGATTGTTGCCACGTATCCAACTGGCAACTGGACGCACATAAAAAGGAACAACTGTCGCCACAGCAGCTGTGTAAGGAGGGAAGGGGAAGAGATTGGATACTCTTTTAGCTTGGCATGGCGACAAAGTCGCATATGTGATGTGGCTATGCTGGGGTAATCTGCGAGCAGATTTGACCGGGAGGCGTAAGGCAAGCAAACACATGAAACCGGACTCTTAATGTCTTTGGCCTTTGCGTGGCATAAATTTGAATTTTCAATATGGTCGAAAGGCGGACGGTGGGGTGGCTGGCTTTAGCTGAATGCTGGTGAAAGCATTTTGCAGCACAATCCACACCAATGAGGACGAGAATCCTACTGCTTTTGTGGTATTTGTAGTTTAACTGGCCAGTGGAAGTGCTAAACTGATTTCGGCAACTGCATTTTTGTCCTTATTTTGCTTTGCATGTGTTAAGTGCGGCAGCCACGCCCCCACTCCCCCCACCAACAAAAGCTAGCCAAGTGGGCGTTACATAGTCGTCGTTGCATATGCTCCGTAATAACACTGCAATTACAATGTTGTCTGCGGCTGCACGTTGCAAACGAGTTGGTCAACATGTTTTTGGCCAAATGATAAAATGGGGTTAACCATAGCTATTACCACGTCCAAACTGAATATGCATTCCACACACAAATTTTAGCATTTTCAACGTAAATCAGTTTTTTGGTGCCAGCAGAAGCTACCTAAATAAATAATATTGCTTATATAAAATAATATTGCTTTTGGCAAGAAATTATATGATTTTAAAAATATTAAAATTAGAAAAAGAAGTAAAAAATTAAAAAAAAAAATAACCAAAAATTAACAAAGAAATTCATTTTGATCATGGCTTGAATAGATCACAATTTGAATATTAAAAAAATACCTGTCTGATATATGAAACCTATCCATAACTTTTACAAAACTTATCCCATTTTAATATCTTAATTAATCAAAATCTCTAAGCTACATATAAATTTCGATACAAATATTTATTCATTATTCACATCAAATCATCTCAGACCACAAATTCCTAACTCATTTATAGAAATTCAATTTATTTTAAATTATTATCTAATTGTTAATAATTGTTGACACGCGTTTTCGATTTGAGCCGCTTATCGCCATTTATAACTGGGCTGTTCGAGAGCGATAATAGGTGTTCAGGCGATCCGCTTCCCGCCAGCCCGTTTCAGCGGCCCCATGCACCGTCGAGTAGAAGTGCTTGTGTGAAGCCTCGCCAGCAAACTGCAGCCTGGGTCGGCCGCCCGTATCAAGAAGCGGTGCCTCCAGATCCCAGGAACCGGTGCGCAACTCATCGGCGAAGGTGGTGCGGAAGGTGTAGCTGCCTCTGAAGTTGGGATTTGCATGCCATTGGGTGCGCACGCAGCGCTTAGGTTGCGGCACATTGAAGGGCAGAAATTTGCGGAAGAGCCACAGTAAGCCCTCGAGGACCTCCTCCTCGGTTAGCGTCTCCATGTGGCGGGCATGTTCGCCAATGATCCAACCCTGCAGCAGGCGTGGCTGACAAGATACTGGATAAAATCCAAAGACGCTCTCTAGCCAGAATCGTTCGCTGGCGCGTAACTGCTGTAGGTCTTCCTCCAGCCACAGGCAGCAAAATCCAGGCCAGTCCTTGGGCAGGGGTGCCACCGAATACTCCAAGAAGAATTTATCAACGGTGCCCAGCTTTAGGCCCTTAATTGCTCGCAGTTTGGCCTCGGGAAGAGCGGGCACAAACATGCTGGCATGTTGCTCCTTCAGCACACCCAATGACACCGTACAGATGACATGATCTGCAGTAAGGACTTCTCCATTCCAGCAACGGACAACAACTTCATCCGCACCTTCCCAGTTAATCTGTGCAATGCGCTTGTTCAGCAGCACATGCCCCTTGAGCACGCCCAGATCCGTTGGGTTGTCCTTACGGGCGTTCATTAACAGTCTGAGGAAGCTCTTGTATCCCTTGTCGCGCCAGTTGAGCAACAATTCACCCTCGCACAGCCAATATTCCAAGTGCCCACGTCCCGAGACCTCATACAAATGATCTGAGGCCTCCACGGAGCTCTCGAACTTGTGAAAGTTCTCAAGGAACTCCTCGGCAATGGTGCGATTCATTGGCGGCAGCTTGGCTACCTCCTGCCAATACTTTTGGGTCAGGTAATCCCCGAGGGAACCTTTGTAGTCTACCAATTCCGTTTGTCGCTCCGGTATCGAATCGAATGCAATATTTTTTAGACTATTTGCAATCTCATCGGATAGCACTTCTTTGTTGGAACGCACACATTTGAACGTCTCGTAGTGATCCTCTGTGGCCTCAAGCATATCCATATCCTTGACACGCTCGTACACAAAATTACCCTGCTCACCGTGGCACCACTGTGCACCCAGATCGACAACATTATCCGCAAACGGAATGGTGTGTATACGTCCACCAATCCGATCTTCGGCCTCCAGCACCAAGATATTATTAAAGCCCTGCTCCAGCAGTCGTGTGGCTGCCGCAATGCCCGCTGTGCCGGCGCCAATTATCACAATGCGAGCAGTTTGTTTACTTTTGCTCAGAGAGCGAACTGATGCAACACTCATTTTGCGTAAATTTGCGTATACACACAACACACGTCTATTCCACTGCGAGTACCGCCAGCGACTAAAATGTGTTGAAATATGTCTTTGACTCTTGTCCCTTACGCTCAGCTGTCAAAAGGGCTCTCTAATGAGCTGAGCGTCTAAACAATGAGCTAGTCGCATACATTTGTATTAAATATCGCTGATGTTGGCAGATTATGCACTCTCTCTCTCTTTCGTTGTCTTTCTTTCTTTCTCGACTAAAATGTGTGGTGACACTTTTCCCTTACGCTCAGCTGTCAAACAGGCTCTCTAATGAGCTGAGCGCGTAAACAATGAGCTAGTCGCTCACTTATCGCTTAGTTGGCAGATTATGCACACTCTCTCTCTCGTTGTCTTTCTTTCTTTCTCTTATACCAGTGCGGTGAAACTTGATAGGTGACCTTGAGTACTTGCTCGTGGACGTTATATTTTTTTATAAGTCAAACAAAAGATAGATAATCTATGACTCCCAGCACCTTATCTTCACTTATATAGATTTGGTCGTTACGTTATATAGATTTGGCTCTATTAAGCAGTCCGTATGTTATCTGGCTATAAACTTTAATAATCTGTATTTTATAATTTATTTGCTTAATTTGAATACCCAAATAGAAAAATACTTATCTTTTTGCAGCCATAGCCACAATTTAGGCCACTAATAAACACAGCTCACATATGACTAAAAATACAATATGCAAGTAGGTAAAAAAAAAGTGATTCGAAATCTGACAGACTATCTGGTGGTTGCCAGTGGCGCAGTGGCAAAAACGCTTTGATGAATGTATTCATAAAAATCCAATCATTGCAATTGCAACTCACTCGGCAAATAAAATAAGAAAACTACAGAAAAACAGCAAAAACAATAGCAAAAACAACAGCAACTACTGTACAGTAATAACAAAGGCCATTCAAGATGAATACGCCAAAATAATGGGAAACAACAACAGACAGCTGGGCGCAAACTTCACCAAACAGAGCCAACCAGGCGACTGACTCTGAATCGTGGCCCGTTTAGCACTGGCTACAACATACACACCCATTCTCAGGTTCTAGCAGTACACAAAAAATTGCAGTAATATTTTTTTGCAAAACAAAACATTTGTACATAGAAAGTAAAATACAAAAGAAAAACAAAAACACAGAGCAAAGCATAAAAAAAAAATCAGAAAGAAGAACAATCTTCAAATGACGAACACCAAATACTCTTCAAGCCATTCAAAAGGCGAATATTCCATTCCAAGCATTCAGTGCCCAACAATTAAAAGGTTTACTCAATTACGATGCTCCAATTGAGATTGAGATAATTCCGCAAGGATATATATTATATTATATATATATATATATATATATATCGCAACGGAATTGCTTCTATAAATATCAAGATACCTCTAAAAAGAGTATCAAAAAAAAAAAAGGAAAAATAAAACGAACAACAAGAAAAATACGATTAAAATGACAAGTGAAAGCAATTTTCGTGCAGCTGCTGTGGATAATGGGACAGTGGCTGGGTAAGCGGATGAAGCAACTGATGGAGTTGCTGCTTGGAGTGGGTGGTGTTTGGGCTTCGGCTTGGCTTGCCTTGCCTTGGCTTGCCTTGGTTGAGGCTATTGCAGACAATGGGTCTGTTGTTTCGCCTGGAATGGCAATATTACTGGCCGAAAATATGACTTCGTTTATGGCCCACCCAAAGCAATTGCTATCATGGAAATACTTTTTTCTGTAACTGCACCCAGTGCTCAATCCCCCCCCCCCCCCCCATTTCTTGGTACTCACATTATTGCTGCATTCACATTTCACTATCCATTCGATGGCAACGAATTTATTTTCAATTTGTATTTGACGTGATTGCAGAAATTCCTGATCGATGGGCTCCAAGGCTACGGTGTCCCATAACTGGTCCTCCGCCTGTCGTCGACTAAGCTCGCCTCCATCGGTGGCATCGTCCTGCTGCCTGTAGTGTTGTGTTCGCTTTTGAACGTAGTTAATTGGATCAACGGCATTTAAAGGACACAGCAGCTCGACCTGTGCAAGGGTAGAAAAAAAGTAAGGGTAGCAAAATAATCAGCTTGAAATCGTTGACAGTTTTCCGCGCTTTTTGCCAACTCCGGTGATTGAAGCTAACGTTTAATAAATAGGAAAAGTGCAATAGTTGCCCAGCTCAGGCAGCTTATGCAGAATGGCAAATGGACAATTTAATGCAATTCCTTTCTTTTAATTAATACTGATAGTTTAGTGATTGTTTATTGCGCTCCCACAGCAACAGTAATGCGACAGCAAATGGACAGAGTAAGTCCTTTTCTACGATGGAATTGCATTTAAATCTCCAATCGATGACTTGCACTCAAATTGACGCCAGTTTAATTGAATAATGCAATTAACAAATAGGAGAATAAAATCGTGATAAAATGGCTAATGGAAATGGGAAACTAGTTTCCGACAAATGCGCTCCCTTTTTCCATTTCGCTTGAGATTTGTTGAGCCGCATCTGAAATCTGAAATACTCACTTGAATTGTTGTTGATGCAGCGGGTACACAGCACTTGGTGCCACGATGGCAGCTGCCACATAGTTTGGGTCGATACAGTTTGCGGGATACACATTCGCCCAATCGAATCCTTGCCGGCCCCAAGCGCTGTAAGCTCCGGCACTCGTGCCCCTTCTGCGTTTAGCCAAAGAAAACTCACATCAGACTGGCTGCAACACGGCATTTCTTTCCCATAGCCACAACTTACTCTTATCCTATGCGCTGGCTCCTCCTGTTGCATATCATGCTCCTGCTTCCGCTCTCGGTTCTGGTATCGTTGCCGCTCCCGCTCCCGCTGCCAGTCACGGTTCCGTACCCTTTCACGCTTATGATGATGCAGCTGCTGTAGCTGGCTCCGGGCCAAAATGTGCTGCAGCTCATTGGCTAATAGTCTATTGTGGCTGTTGCTCTTGCCGTAACTGTTGCCGTTCCTGTTGCTGTTTTTATTGTTCTGGCCGCATCTGCGATTCTCGCAGAGCCGTAAATTGCTCAATTGATGGCAGCCGGCATGGGTGCTGGTGTATCTTGTGGCCATGCCCAGGCCACAGGCTCGACTGCAGCCCGTCCAGTTGCCGCTGGTGCTGCTGTTGTGGCATGTGGCATAGACTGCAAACGAGCACACAGAATGAAAACAAAAGAGTCGCTAATGATTATGATTGGTCGAGTGTTTAAAGTGCCTTAAGTAAGTTGGAATTTGAGTCTAATACTTTGCTATTATACTTTGAAAAAGATATAGATACTTTCATTAAGTAGGCTTTTATATATATAAAAGTGGATAAGAGTCTTTAAGCCTTTAATCTCTAAACAATGGCAGCAATTGCTGTCAGTGGGCTTATATTTTCAAGCTCTGTTTGTAAACAGAAAAAGATTAGTAAAAATATGAAAAATATTATTATAAAATAATAGAGATATCAAACTAAATTTAACAACCGATCAACAAATTTAATATATATTTATAACGCCAAAATCCTTGACAAAGGACGACGTCCTGCTCAAAGTAAGTGGAGAATGAAACGCTTAATAATCCTGTTTATTTATTGCATTTTGCGCGTTTAATTAACACTTAATCCTTGTGTAAGTAATTATGCTGCTGGTGTCCATGCCTCAGGCAACAGCAGCAACAGAAGCAACAAGGAAGCTTCAGCTGGCAAAGCGACTCCAGCCTTGTCATGGAATAATTCATCTTCATAAATATGCGCTGCGCTTTTGGTTGGGGGCGCTTAAAAAGCATTAAGTTGTGCGCTGGACAACTGTGACGTTGACGGCAAGCCCCTGGGCGCCATTACCAAGGACAAGGAGCAGGACCAGAACCACGACAACGCCAACGACAGCAGCAACCATAAACACTCTTATAAAACAATAACAAGGCCATCGACCAGAACCGACGGCGACTCTGACTGGGACTGTGAAAGGGACAAATACAAAAACACAACTTACCATCAGCTGTTGGATTCTCACAGAGCCACATTTTGCAACAGTGGCCGGGCACCTCGACGAGACGCGGTGATCTGCACGAAATCGTATCCTCCGGCGCCGGCAGCTGCTCGTTGGGGCACAGTGTGGAGCAGGCGTGGCGGCCATTCTGCAAAGAGCAAACCATTAAAATGTGGGCCACAAATAAAGTCATAATATGAGTAAAATACTTGTTGGCCAAATAACCTAATACTAAATAACTTCTCAGCTCTGCGTTCAATTAACAGTTTATCCCATTAAACTATTTTTTTCTATATTGGCTTATTTTTTCTACTTTTTTTAGATTTTGCATTTCAGCACATAAATTGCCAGTTGGCATTTCGCTTAGTTTCCTGGGGCTTTCTATGAATCTGCTAAGGTGTCATGATAAACGGCCTGCCTCGGTTAGAGGTGCGAATTCCAAACACACACACACACACACACACACACACACACACAGTCAGCATTCCACGCCCATTGCTGAGAAATGTGTGGCCATTAAGCAATGCCAAGGATTCAGTGGAGAGCATAATACACGTCTTCACGTTCAGATTTGGCAATCCTTCCTATTCGTTTCATATAATTGCGTGTAAATCTCATTCACATCTTGGAGCCTTTGGCAGATTGAATGCCAAGACAAAACAAATAAGTTACATAAATCTCGGACAGGCAAATCAAATGTGTTTATCTGTACATAAATAAAATGCAACATTATAGTGTAATTACATACATAGATTTGCCCATTTCATCTAAATGCTGCTCGTCAAATAAATTACACAAGTGTTAACATTAACCCTTAAACGGAAATAGTTACCCAAAAAAACAGAGAGCAAATGTTTTTTCAATCACAAAGGCAAAAAAAAAGCCGCTTAATCTAAATGCATTTGACTTTGACCGAATCTGTGTGCTGACTAAACAGCATATCCCATTGACTGTTCCTGAACCTGCCCCTCCACTTCATCCACCTCACCACGCCTTCCTTTACTTACCTCGCAAACGCATTGAGTTTTGCAATCCAATTTAAATGTGGCTCCATGTGCAAATGTTGTGTTACCAACACTGCAATTTGCTGCAGGCCCAAATTGACAGCAAATGCCACAAAAAGAGACACCATCAGGTCATTCAGATGTGGCAGAGTTCCATTGTTGTCGTCCAGCGTTGGCAAAAAAAAAAAAAAAAAAAAACAAAAAGAAAATCCCACAAAAAAATCAAAAGAAATAAAGGGAAATCAAATCAGAACAAAACGTAAATGGTTTCAGATAGGCCAAGTTCGAAATAGCCAAAGAAATTGAATTGAACGCTTTTGATCGAGATTTGTGGCCTTAAAGTTTACAGTTGAGATCATAACAAATGAACTTTAACAATTAAAGTTTTATATCTTTGCAGATTAGCAAGGAAAGTGTCAAGATTAGATTAGATTAAATTTCAAGTATTTTCTGTTAAAAAGAAATACATCTAAAATAAAGATTAAATCTTATCTAAACAGAACTTTAATTCTTAAAATTCTTATTTTTTATTATTTCAAGTTTTTGTGAATTTTTTTTAAAGTATTTTCTGATAATAAAGCTTATTAATTATAATAATAAATTGGGGGTTCTGCACTGCGACTTATTTAATCTATTGTGCGCTCTTCTGAGCTACTCCGTCAACACCAGTTCCTGCACAAATGTCAGAATTTTTGTTGCTTCCCTAGGATACTGCATCTTTTCCTTGATAAGGCGACACATTCTGTTAGGATCTGAGTTGAGGACTCCTCCTCACCTACACAAAATCTACACTGATTGTTACTATATATACCCAGTTTGTATAGGTCTAAAGTGTAGACAGACAAGTAGCCTAAGCCTATTCCTACCCATGGATATTACTTGTTTAAATTGTTTATGATTATTAAAAGACATTTGGCCTGTCGTAGTCCTGGTCTCTCTTCCCAGCTCCGTAGTCTCCGTTGTCTTTCTTCGTTCCTGAGTTGCAGCCATATTGTTTACCTTCCTATGCCACAAAACGGTTCTGTTTGATTATATCCTATCTTTATTTTCGGTAAAAAATTATGTTTTTAATTTAAAATCTGCATCAATTAATTCAGCTGTTAATTGTCTCGGATGTTTTTTTTAAATTTCCTGCTAAATTCCCCGACACTTTTACGTGTCTCCGTTCAATCGCATAAACACTGAGGTTTATTTTTCGCAATAGCCCAAAAAAGTAATTTGGCATTACTTGCATACTTTGTTTATGCCATAATTACGCAGCCATGGAATTGTTTATTACCAATTCACTTGACTGTCATTTCCCTTAGACGCATCACAACATACGTCAAGGGGGAAGAAAAAAAACCAATTAATATCTGGCAGCGGATGTTATAAATTTGCTCCCATACACAAAGCAAATAACACACACATATGTATATATATATATATATATATATATATATATATGTGCAATATATTTTGGCAGCAAACAATAGACTTTATGTGTGTTGTGTACCATCAAAATTGATACTGACAAATGTTGTACTTTATGGGTCGCCATTAGGCCGCAAAAGTTTGCTTTTGCTTTTGGTTTTGGCTTTTTGGGGTGTGGGTGCCACAAAAATGCGTTGCCGCCAATCACAATTACCCGACTTTTCGGCTGACATTGGATATTTGCAGTTACATCCAGTCTACCAACACACACTCACTCACACACACACACGATACGTGCTGGGTGGCAATTTTCCACTTTTCTTGTGCATGTTCTTGAATTGATTTCGTCGAGGACAACGTGACTCCCCTTTAGAAGGATGCCAACAAGGAGACGAGCACGTCATTTGTGAATCTCGTTTATTCATTTTGTGCTTTTGTGGCATCAATGGGTAATGCGAAAATGGATATTGCACCTGGTGGCATATTTATGTCATTAGCAATTAGAATCGATGCATTGAAATCCTAACAGCTGCTGTAACTGTAAACACAATGCCGGAAGTGTCAGTGGTGCCACTCACACACAGCCCATGCTACGTGCCAGCGAGGCGTGTCCTTGGCCAACTCGGGCAGCAGTGGTGGTGCCTCCCCACGGGCAACCCGCTCCCGCCCCTGAAGGCCTTACACCTTTTCGACTTTGTGGAGAAATGTGTCATTTTCGAAAGTGCAATCTTCTTAATGTACTTTGGCATGAGACACACACACAACAAGCAAAATCTTTCTGCATTGAACACACACACACACACACAAAATGCTTGCTTTACATATCAGGAAGTGAAGTCCTGTTTATGTGGTTGTGTCATTGCTCCTTGCAAGCAATCGCAAAAAAGAAGTTGAAAGCAGTTGATAAATGGCAAATACCCTAGAGAATATTGTAGTTGAAACTTATTTTATGCACTCTCTGTTTATATTCATCAACTGTTTTACAGGGTATAAAGTGCGGAAGTAAAAAGCTGAAATTGCAATTGGAGCACTTTTATCAGCGTTGCCTGTCAACATTTAAGACTGTCTGCGCTTTCCTCGAGTGTACTTTGAGAGTCATGTGTGTCCTTCCTCCGCCGGTTGCCGCTCTTCGTTAGCCAGGCTATAACTTCATGTTATGCATTCTACTTGTGTGTGTGTTTTTATTTTTCGTAATGTACTCGCACTCTCTGTTATTGTTTACCTTTTAACAAACCCTTTCCGGAGTGGCACAGAGAATGGATAAAATTGTTGCCTGCTTTTATGCGCCGAGTGGCCAGTGTTAGTCCGGGTTGCTGGTTGGATCATCTGGTTTGGGGGGGTCACGTGTGCACAGTTTATTTGTCTTATGCCGAGCTGTGTAGTGTTTGTCTTACTTAGAGTTTTAGATTTACTTAAGTCGTTGATGACCATGACCAAATAAAGTTTCATTTTGTGCAAAGATTTACAACACTTGAGCGTGTGTGTGACAAGTTTTGAGTGGCCAGTTTGTCTCCAGACAGGCTTAGACTCTCACAAACAGCACACACACACACACACATAGAGAGTTCACTCGGCACTCAGCTTAAAAGTCTCTTGGGACAAAGCTGCGTATGCGCAATTTTATTGCGAATTTTGTGTACTCAATATTGTTTGCATGGGACATGTTACACTAGTAAGCAAAAAGCAACATCAACCAAAATGCCAATTTTCTTGGGATCAGATTTAGGCTTTAGCATTTTAATTAAATTTAATCAGCTACAAGAATCGATTTGATTTAGCTGTGAGCTGCTTGAAATTCTATTCAAAATGTGAATAATTAATTCTTGGCGTGTGTGTTGAAATCTGAAAATGTTTTTGCAGCTCAAGCATATCTCATTTAATTTTGATAAAAAGAATTCCTAAAGCTTTAGAGCTTATTCACACACACACACACACACACACACACACACACACACACACACACACACACAGCAGCAGCAGCAGCAGCACGATCCACATTTTTCGTGTTTCGATAACTTTTGCAAAAGTTACACGCCCACTGCCCCTACATCCCCTTCTGCCCCTCTGCGCCCGAAAAAGAACAAGTTTTACAGTTTAAATAAACTTGTTCCGCTTTGCCTGGACAATGCATTAGCGCAGCAGGGGATAGGGAGTGGGAGGCGCCACAGGCAACAGAACGTGTGGAGCATTGATATGCGCCCAAGGCACAAAAACACACACACACACACACAACCAATGAGAGAATGAGAGGGGGAGGAGTGTGGGGCAACAGCAAAAACAACCCACAACATGCGTCAAACTCGGAGACTCCCACAAACTGTATTGGCATTTGACTCAAAACTTTTGAATTTTAGCTGCCAGGAATGTATGGGTGGTCCACGGGGTGGTGGGTGGCGGACGCGCACAACACATAAAACATATGCAACGATATGGCCCGAAGCGAAATTGGCTTGTATTTGTTGAGGCACACAATATCAGCAACTTTGTGGCACAGTTCGTGCTGCTGGTTAATTCTGAAAAGCTTGTTCTGAAAGAGCTGGAAAACATGTCGAATGAATTTTCGAGCAAATAAGACATATAATAAAATAAATCGATTAAAATCACTTTACTCGTTGCCCGCCAGCAAACAGATAATAAAATAAAATAAAACAAAAAACCAACTGAAATACATTTTAAAAACTTTTCCATGTATTTTCTGTCCGATTTAATAAAAATCCCATTTTTTTTTTAAAGCTGATTCACACAAATTGAAAGTGTTAAGGGTGAAAAATATATTTATTTATGGTTACTAAAACTGTTTTTAAGCGAGATTTATAAACTCTTTCTAGACTTAAAAACCCAAACTGATTTTACATTCTGCCTGGGTAATTTCATCAATTTCCATTTGGAAAAACTGTAGTCTTATTTCTCATCACTTAACTGAATATTTACTTTCATATTAAATAACTTTTCAAACATTTCTCCTGATATTTTTTTTTTTGCTATTGAATTTTCTCATCTTTGTATGCATATTTTTTTTACATTTTTTTAAAGCCGTTTTGCTCGTCTTAAATGAATATTTATTTGGCTAACAACACGAAAAATATTTAAAATTGATGGCTGTCTAAATGGGAAAAGTCTCTCGCTATGTCCTTCTTCCCCTTCCCCGACCTGTATTTGTGGCATGTTTATTTGTTGTTGCACTTGGCTCTGCGATTATTTTTGGGTTGATTTTAAGACGCACATTTGAAGTGGCAGGCCGACCGACGAGTGCCTTTGATTAATGAAGCGCAAAGTTAATGTAATTTTACAATTTTCATTTTAAATTGATTGCGAGTTCACCTACTCAACCAATGATTTGCTTAACTTTAAGGCCACAAATTCAAGTAAAAAAATTCAAGAAAAAAATGAAGTAAAAAATAAATAAATAAATCGACTTACCGGGATTTATATGCCTTGGCAGCTTTTGGGTTGCATAATTAGAGGGAAAGAGCAAAGGAAATAATGTTTTTTTTTTGTAAAGGAATTCATAAATAAATACAGTTTGGAGAACTCACTCTGATGACCTTAAAGCCTAAGCTCAAATTCGCTTCGACTCCAGCGATGAGACTATTACCAAATATGCTCAGCAGCGGCAGCAGTATCAGCATTTTCTGTAAGTGAGAAAGAGAGAGAGACAAAAAGATTGAGAGTGGGCGTGGTTAGTGAGGAACAAGTGGGGCAGGCTGAATGAAAAATGTTTGCCCTCAAAAAGGTCGAGAACAGACAACGGACAACAGCAGCAGCCGCAGCCGCAACCAAAACCCAAAACCCAAAACCATAGCCACAGTCGCAGTCGTCGTCGCAGTCGTCGTCGCCGTCGCAGTCGTCGTCGTCGCAGTCGTCGTCGCCGTCGTCGTCGTCGACTTTATTAAGGTCAATTCAATGTCTGGCACGGCTTTTTCTGTTGGTTACGGCTAATGGTTACGTCTATATAACAAGGTCCTACGGCTAGCGTGTTATACGGAAAACGGTCTACGGAATACGGTCGTCGGTTTACGGCTTGTATTTTGCATTTCCGTTTGAGTACGCTTCGTGTTTTCACGCCTGCAAACCAAAACAGTAGACGCCGCTTTTATTATTTATTATTTATTATTATTGTGCTTTTCAAAAGTTATCTTTTGTTTCGTGCTATAACACAAGAAACTTGCTGAAAATGTTCTTCAATAACAAAAGGAAAAAGTTCAGCAAAATCACCTTAAATTCCACAGACAAAATAGCAACATTAAGTTATAAATAATTCGTACTTTAATGTTTTAACAAGTAAAATTTGGGCTTAATTTATTTAACTCTCAGCGCAAAAAAAAAATATATTCAAAGATGTGGCCATAAATATGACATGCTTAAATGAATTTTTAAGCGGTTTGCCTAGTGTGCACATTGGGCACATTTTGTATAAATTTACTCGTATATTTAACACAATGGCGAAAACTCATTAAAAATATTTGGCAGTCATGCGCAAGAATTTTAAAAGGTATTTAATTAAAGTTTAATAAATAAATATGCCAGCTTGCGGCGCATTACAATGTACAAAATTAAAAAGAAGAAAATATATATAAAAACAAATAAGCATGTTCGGTGAGGGGGGGAGGGGGTGTGGCGAGTGTTGCATGATGGTAAATGAGGGTAACTTTCGCTTAATGCGTCAGTTTTCAATTAACGACGCAATTTCATATGCTGCTAAGTGGATAAGCAGAGCAATGGAGCAACTGCAATCGGAAGAGGGGTGGAAGGAAATCACACACTGGACCAAGCAGCAGGCAGCATGCAACGAGCCGAGGCATGCTGTGTCTGAATGCATTGAATGCTGCTTCATTAAGGCACTGCTCAAGGAGCTGCATTTTCCAGTCCATGTCATAATTATCGTAATTACAATGAGGGATGAGCGATGGGCGATGAGGATAGCCATGCCCATAACGATGGCACTGCTCCGTTAACAATAATAAAAGCTAACGAGTCGTCAAACAACAACAACAACAACAACAACAGCCAAAACAAGTGCAGCAGTGGCAACATTGTCATTGACACTTTTAATTGCAGCCACACACAAAGGCCAGCAACTCTTATGCAACTCAAAGTGGGGCAACATATTATGCCACATGTTGAGGATGCCAAGCAAACAAGACAGAATTTTAAACCAACGACAGTAAAATACACTGCTCGAAATAAAATAAAATTGTATCTATAAATATCTGGAATTAAGTTAAGTATATTTTAGCTAAACTTGGCAACATATTCTCAACTTTAAATATATCATTTCAATTTTTACAGGGTATTCAAAAGTTGTACACAAACTGTCCGCTTTGTGCTTATAATTATGATGAAGGAGGAAATTCATCAAACACGTTGCAAGTGCAACATGCTGCACACTACGACAACCCCTGAGGCCAACATGTCAAAATTTGTGTGTCATTTAGAAAGTGAAAAGTGAATGCCTCAAAAAAAAAAACTATCGATTCAAAAGGATGCGCAGAGCATAATAATAATTCAGGAAGCAGCACAATGATTACACTGAAAAATAATGAGGACAAAGTCTTTACAATGCGTGTTTAACATGAACAATAGAATCTTGATAATGTCTTGGCAAAAGCTAAAAAGTTATTACAAAAAGATTTGCATTTGATGGGTTTTTTAAAGACCAAAAAGTGATTAATGTTTCTGACAATCTGCTCGATTGAAGCGTTTTTCAAGACGGCATCTTTGAATCTGGTTTTTTTTTTGCTGAATAATATTAATGATATGAACCACTTTGAATGGGCAAACAATTAATCTTCTGGAATTTCAATGGGTGTTCCCTAATGGCACAGCATTCGCCACTAATAATTCCTATTAAGATTTGAGCCCACATTAAGACCGATGGACCGGGATTTAGATGGACTGTCAGGAATTCAGATGTTAATAGGAATCTCATTATGACAGTGGCTTGTCAGGGATGTTGTAAAATAAGCCTGAAATCTGTGGTGAGTAAGCATTAAAAAAGGGCTTATAAATTTGGGTTAACAAGTTTATTAGTTTTGTTAATGTTTATAAAACCAAAAACGGGCGAAACAAATTTATGCGATGTGAGAAACAAATTGATGATTGTCCTGGAATGTTGACGCCTTATCAGTAACTCATGTATAATCCGCTCTTGGCCCAGGCAGGGCACTTAACCATGTCAAGCAGCGATTTATTGCTCTCCACTTGAGACTCGGGCAGCGCTTGTTATTCAGCATTTCCTAACCCTGATCTGGTCTTGGTTCTCCTGGTGCTAAATTGATTGATTTCTGCTGTAGTTGTGTCATAGAGCAGAGCCCCCAATTCGCCGGGCAAAACGATAAAAAAAAAACCCGGCAATGTTGACGCACAGTCATAAATAAAAACACTCGGAAATTCATGTCGACTATATTGTTTTTTTTTTTTTTTTTGCTCTTATGTTTTCCCAACTCTCTGTTTATTCATTGGTTGCCTGCGGCAAACGTTCCAAATACAAATTGTATCACTTAATATTTGTGATTTTTTCCCATCTTTCGTAGTTTTGCTCCTGTCTCCCGTCTCCTGCCTCTGTGCCCCACAGCGTGCCCCTTCACTCCTATAAATAGTATTGCAATATTGACGTTTTTTTCCGTCTAGCTGCCACTTGGAGCTGTTTGCACTGTCGATGACTCTGCGGATTGTCGGCTAAGCATTTTGTTTGTTGATTTGCGTGCTGCCACTGCATAATTGATGGAAACGACAATCTTGCGATGTGTCGAGTATGTCATCGCCATTCCATCGAGCATCTCTTATCAAGCTCAGCCTGTATGGCTGTGTTCCTGTCATTGTTGACAACCAGCGCTTCACATTTGCTCTGAATGTGCTTGGAATATTAAGCATACACTTAGCGAAAAAAAATAACTGAATTAAAAAAAAATTATATTAACAAATGACCAACCAGATGAGCTGAATAAAAACACACTTTCTACTAATTAAGTCGGGCTGGAATATATACACTTAGCGAAAAAAAATAAAATAAATTTAAAAGAAAATTATAATAACATAAAAAACCAAATAATCAAATGAGCTGAATAAACACAAACTTTCAATTAATTAAGTCAAGCTGACATTGCGTGCTTAGCACATTTTTTTTTTAAGTGTAGGCACACACAACCAAAACACGCAACCACTCGACAACATCAACTTATAAATGATGAGCAGTCAAACAATCAGCTTGAAGCAGCCTAAACACTCAACAACAACAGCAACAACAAAAACAACAACAGCAACAAATGTGACACAAAAATCAATAATGAAATTATAATGAAACGAAATGGAAATCAGATAAAAATTGTATAAATAGAGAATTGCCAGAATCGGGCTGAAACCATTTGGCCATTTAAGAAAGCCATTTGCGACTGTTGTTTGGGGCCATCAAACTTCATTTCACGGAAGCACTTTGGAGTTTAGAGTTGGCGTATAAATTTCATTTCTGGTTAATTGAAATTCATTTGAGCAAATCAAATTAAGTCAAAAAGTACGCACATCCTGGCCAAGCTACGTGCTTCGGAACATCCTGTTGAGCAGCCGGCAAGTGGCACAAAGTGATTCATTCATAACGATAAATTAAGACAAAAAGTCTAAACAGACGACGACACGGCTGCGACATGCCCCCTGCCTCCATCGAGTTGCCCCCGGGGAAACACTTTTATTCAAACTTTATGTGTGTGTGTGTGTGGGGCAGGGGCAGGAGCATCCTTTCAGCGGGCTGGGCTACCATGTGGCACACGTCCACATAAATATCCTTAAGGTTAGCAAGTGAGTCTCACATTTGTTGTCATTCGCTTGCCACAAAACGTGCACCTTCGAAAACTAAACCCACATCAGAATCAGAAGAGAAGAGAAAAACTCAATTACAAAATATCAGAAGGATCACAAATAAATAAATTAAGGATACAAATCAGCAGCAAGCGTTGCAAAGTTTGTTTAAATCGAAATGAAATAGTGACACAGACGCTGCCATAAAACCAAAAGCAAATACAAAGCATCATCTTGCCACAGTGCCACAGTGCCACAAAAGGAAAAAGGTTAAAACAAATATTTATGCAGCAGCCCACCGAGAACGAAGAAAAGAATGTGTCGCTCTCTCTCTCGCTCTGTCTCCCTCACTCTCTCTCTCTCTCTCTCTTTTTTCTCCCTCTCTGTCTCTCTCTCCCTCTCTCTCTGTTTCTCACATATGCTGCATGTAATTACCAAACATAGTCTCCTAGTACAGCTGCGCCTAAGTACATAAATATATATATATGTGTGTGTATGTGTGTGTGTTTGTGTGTGTGGGTGATTGCAGCGTACGTGGCTTTATGCTTAAATAAACATTTGTCGTCGTGGTCGGAACGGTTCCTCCTAGTCCCAGCCAACTGTGTGTCTCTGTTTAGTTTACATAGCACCCAGCGGCAGAGTCTTCCGTTTGCCTGGTCAAAGCCAAATGGTTGATTGCATAAGTTGATGGTCAACACATGTCCAAGATATATACTGCCGATACAGACACACACACACACACACACACACACACACACACATTATTGTAACGTCTAGTGTGATGTGGCATGTGGCATGCAGTGCCTTTGGCAAACTGTTTTTTTTTTTGTTGTGCAACTCACGTGTTGTTGGTAGTCGCTTCTAACGGTAACGATGTCTGTGCAGGTTGCATTGGCTGCTCCAAGGCTGACGACTGACGCGTTCAGTTGATGACACGGCTTACTCCACTCACTGACTAGGTGACTACTTTGCTGCCAGCAATCTGTAAAAAGAATAAAATAGAAAATAGAAAAAAAAGATATAGAAACTTATATGTATTCCAGTCGAGTGTGCTGTGGCAGTGATTGCTTTTCAGATACTTAAATAGATACGAAGTTGCAGATTCTAACACTTCAGCTTCAGCTAAATCAATAAGATGCCAAAAACCGTTGTAAATTGAATCTTTAAAAGTTAAGAGGACGTTAAACAAGATTTGTCTCCAACAAAAAAAAAATGCTGTCTAATTGAAAGAGCATTTTGAGGCAATCTATCCAGGGAATACTCATTGAATGTGTATCTTGATTTATATATTTTTTCAAGTTTAATATTAGTCAACTTAAATAAATATGAATCTTTAAAAGTTAAGAGGACCTAAAACAAGATTTGTCTCCAACCAAAAAAAAAGGCTGTCTAATTGAAAGAGCATTTTGAGGCAATCTATCCATGGAATACTCATTGAATGTGTATCTTGATTTATATATTTTTCCAAGTTTAATATTAGTCAACTTAAATAAATATTGAACTTGCTTCGATTGCGACCAAAATGTCATTTATTTATTGTTAAGCATTTTGAAATTGGGGTCACTGTGAAAATGGCAATTGTCGCCAACACTTCCGTTGTGCATTTCGCATTTTAATCAATCGATTGGCAAATACTACACTATTTTCTCACACCCTGAAAAATTGGCCAATAAAACCGACATTCAGACTCAAGGCAGGACGTGACCAGCTGAACGATGAAAATTGAAAACCAAAACGAAATCGAAATCGAAAATACCAAAAATTGTCAATTTTGCAGCAGGGCAAAATGCAATGTCATCCACTCGAACTGTCAGCCAAAGAGGGGTGGTGCAGGGTGCAAAGTGCAGGGCAGAGGACAGGGCAATAATTGTCATTAGCACTGTCATAAGCAAATTACATAACGAGCGCAATCGAAGGATCAGAAATAAAAAAAGAAAAATATATTTTTATTAAATTGTTTTTTATGTTGTTTTCGTTATCGTTTTTTCTTTTTCTCGCAAGGTGTTTGTTATCGTTTGTTATATTGCTTGTTGTGTAATGTAATTTATATACACACACAAGCACACACACACACACACACACACACACACACACTTACACAGAAACACAAATATAATGTCATAAACGGCAAGGACACAAAGGCAATTCCGCCTGACATTAAGGACAGACAAAACAAACGGTTCAGCAACAATGGGCGGAACTGGGCTGAGCTGGCCAAGACCAAAACAAGAGAGTGTGAGTGAAAGAGGTAGGAGAGAGACAGAGAGAAGACACGGTAAGAGCCAAAAGTACGCGTTTGGCATAAATGATAAGCTGGCTACGCAGTTGGATGACAAACAGAGTGGGCGTGGTCGTAGACTAGACACGCACTTCCAGCGAGGAGGTGCAAGGAGAGGCGCCCAAAAATTTCGTGCTGGACTGGGCTGGGCTGGGCTGGGCTGGCTGCTTGGTTGACTTTTGAATACTTAACAGGATAATGAAATGTCAAAAGTGCGCAAGCGAGCCAAGCGTGTCCTGCGGCTCGGCATGCGCCTCCTGCTCCTCCTCCTCCTGCGCTTGTTGTTGTGGCTACATTTTTATTGTGTCCATGCCTAAGTGAACGTCATGGCGTGCCGCGCGCATTAAATCATAAAAAAAGGAGCAGCAGCAGCAAAAAAAAAAAAATATATATATATATTTATATTTATATTTATATATTTATGTATATCTTTATGAAATATGTCCTGCCGAGGGCCGCATCTCGCAGGACATTTGGTTGGCCGTTTTATGTTTACATAAATTTAAATTGACACAAATGCGGCAGGCATTGGATTTCAAGTGGTGGGCACAACAACAACAACAACAATGGCCAGGAAAAAAAGATGTGATAAACAACATAAATTATGACAGTTTTTCCACACACACCTTACTCACTTTGCTGTTGGTTTGGGCCGACCTACGGATTACCATACAAGCACATATATCATATATATATATATACGAAAATTGATAATGTATGTATACAATTTGTTGCTATTTAATATTGAGTGCGCAGCAACAATAACAATGAGACATCAGCAACATCAGCCGCAGCTTTAATCAACAGAACTTGGCCTAAAGCAACTTTGGCAACAGACAACTGGCTATTGTGGCCATTTCTATAGTTGCCTTCGCAGTGCTTGCATTTTTCCCTGATTGTTTCTTATTCTTTTGTTTTGGACAGAGCAGGGGGGGGGGGGAGGGTTGGAGGGGAGAGGATGTAGTGAATAAAAGTTATTTCGGTTCGCACACTTGAGCTTCAATCAATGACAACGAAAAAAAAAGCTGTAATCAATAAAGTAAATGGCCAATCCACTTCCAATCCACAATCCACATGTGTGGCACATGTGGCAACGTGTTTTTGATGCGCCCCACTCGATATAAGCACCGAAGTGGATATCGCGACGACTTGCAAGCAGATTTGGAACAATGCGAAATCATCAATGGGTTTTGGGCGAATTGGCAATTGCTGAAATTCGCAGCTACTACATAAATAAAGGTGCATTTTCTAGACTAGATAAAAATATTCATATAAATATATTTATATATATATATATATATAAATATTCCTGGAAGTCAATAGAAAATGTGGCAAGTTCTTATTTCATTTTATTGAATAAAAATAAATAAAATCCTTTTTTGGCTCAATCTTGAATATTTACAAACAAAAATATTTCTTATTTGGCAATTGGTAAACTTCGCAGCTACTAAAAAAATAAAAGTGAATTTTCTACTACCAAAAATATTTTTATTTTGCAATTAGTGTATTACGGAGAAACCAAATAAACAAAAAAAATTCTAGTAGACTAGATAAATTTAGTTTTTATTTATTTTTATTGAGTTTGTGATATCTTTATTTCGGCAAAATCCCAGTTAGGTGAATACTTGCATATTTCTACACAACAAACATTTTTAATATTAAAAAATGCGCAATCATGATAAAAACGAGAATTCTTAAAGAATACCACAAAATTCACAATTTATCTGTTATTTTTCTGCTCAAGTTTCTGTTATGGCCAACTTAATGCGAGATTCTCACATTCTCATATTGCGAATTGTGTTTTGCTCAGTTGAGAAATGAACGCACAATTCTCATGTTATTTGTGTCGACTCATTCACTGAGGCATTTTTATTAATTAAGCAAATTGAGCAAGCAATACGCAACCAGAAAAAGGCGTGGTTTCCCGTCATAATACGCGTATACTTGATTATTTGCAGTGCTTTGCTGTGTTTTGTTCGGCGCCCCAAAAAGTAGGCAGCATTAAATAAACTTTCCGACAATGGACAAATGCTGGGCTCAGGAATATAAGCTGCGTCAAGTGTTTCTGCATGCTTGGGGCAACATGAGCACGCTTAATTTGGTTAATGAACTTGTGGGCAATTTCTTGGCACCATCCCTGGATTGGCTCCCATGAATACTTAGCAGTTGGCCATTTATGTTTTGTAATTGAAATCAAATTTTGTGAAATTCTAATTGTGCCGCACAAATAAGCAATACAAAGCAAATTTTATGAGTACTCCAACATGGATTTAACAGTCAAAGAAGATGTTAACGTTTTTAGAGGGGAGCGGAGAGAGAAGAGCGGGGGAAACCGCTTGTTGTTTTGATTCGTTTATTGACTTTTCATGTTGCTGCCAATTATGCGTCGATGTCGAAAACTTAACTACAATGGTGCCCAAAAACTTTTGGCCTAATCTTAACGAGAAAATCTGTAAATTACACGCCAAAGCAACAATGCACAACTTTTCAATAGGAGTGTGTGGGGGGGAGGGTGGGGGGTGATTGAGGGTGTTTACAAATTTCACAAATATTTAGGCACCTAAATAGATTTTATGGCGTAATTGAAATTTGTTGTTACCACTGCGCGAGGCCAAGTCGCTTCGGGGCATCCAATACCAGCCTATTTGTGTACAATTTACATAAACTCAGCCCAAAAAGTTTATTAAAAGCCTCGTCAAAACTTTGCCGCCTGCTAATAACAATCATAAACATGGCCATAGTCAAAATGATGACGGTTCTGCCAAATTCTGACACATAGCTGCGGGCATTGGCATTGTGCCCAACCACACACAAAATTCAGCTCATTTGTTCTTGACCAGCATTATTTTTTTTTTTTTTTTTGATAATTTCAACTAAATTAGAATTGTCTTTGTTTGGTGTGATTTGAACTTGAACAACTTTTGTTGTCACAATAAATAATGTTTATAAAGTTAAAAGATTCTGAAAATCCCTATATAAATATGGAATGGAATGGAAGCTTTAATAAGCTGATTAATTCTTATGAGTTTGAGCCATATGTGTAGGAGCTACCAAAAGAAATAAATCACATTTATTAAAAGTTTGCCATGCCCTGGGAAAAAACTCCATTCAATTAAGACTGATGTAAAGCACGCGATTATATTCACTGGCTCTAACAAATTGCTGATTAATTAACTCTTTTTGTTGTTGTTGGCATAAACTAAACTTTGAGTTGTAAAACTTTTGCCATGCTTGGCGAGCATATTTCATCGCTCTTCGCCACTAAATTCGCCACTTAAAGCAACAGCGTTTTGTGGCCATTTAATGTGCTTACATTCATTTCATTTTAAATCTGTGATAAAGTGGCGTCTGCTTTAAGTTCTGTTCTCTCCCCGCACGCAGCCCCAAACCCCTCTCGGCTGTTTCCCGAACATTCCCTTTGTGGGGCGACATAAAACGCAAAGTTGTCGCCGTGTCGCAAACGCAATTCTTTTGCACAGTTTTTTGGTCTTTCCTTTTTTAGCCATTTTTTTTTTGTTTTTTTTTTTTTGGATTTTGTTGTGTTGCGCCTTTTGCGTGCTTCCTGTTTGGTACGCGTTTTCTAGATTACTTTTATAAGTGAATTTGTTGCGGTTTTCCGCAAAATTTACAAGTACGTGAGAAAATTAGAGCTTAGCTTGTTGGGTCGACTCGACTCCTGTCGCGCATCCTGAGCCGCTTGTTGCTTTCCGGCTTGGCCTGTGGCGCTCCAACCATTCCAAAGATATCGCCACTCATTTTTTTTTCTTTACTTTTTCAGTCTTATGTTTTCTTGAAGTTCAACACAGCGTATGCTTAATTTGCCTCAAGCACTTGCCCATTACTCATACGCCATGTTGCAGCAACCCAAATGCGCCCAGCAGAAGTGCAAAGCTGAAGCAAATTAGCGAGTTCTGCCAATTTAACGCCAACTCTGAAGACATAGAAGACACATA
This sequence comes from Drosophila multiciliata, assembly GCA_037043605.1. NCBI lineage: Eukaryota > Metazoa > Arthropoda > Insecta > Diptera > Drosophilidae > Drosophila > Drosophila multiciliata. The sequence goes on along the minus strand of JBAMBF010000301.1, from coordinate 19,855,405 downwards.
AATAAATGTGTAGATTTAATGCGCTTTTATTTTTATTCATATATTTTTTTTTTTTTTTTTGCGTTTTCTACATGAAAATAAATTCGATGTCTGACTTGAAAATAAAGTTTCATTTCGGCTTTTCTCTCGCAGTCTTCTGGCAGACAAACTTTCTGTGTCGCTGTATCCTCCCGCCGCTCCTCCCCGCCCCTTTAGGCCATACTCCTACTTGGCTTTTGTCTGTGGGTGCGAATGCGGTTAGTCTGTATTTGCAGGATTGTTAGTTTCACGCTTTGTTTGTTGAGATTAGCTGGCAGCCCACAAATCTCCACACCTCCCCGTTGCCTGGGCAGACATACGCTATGCTTTCGGCAACTCACACAAAATAAAAGTGTGCAACTTGCTTCACTTTATTTGCGGCAACTTATGCGGCGCCACGTCGCTACACTTGTTTTGCGAGTGCCCTTTGCAGACAGCCGAGCGAAAAAGCTTAACCAGTCCAAAAGACAGCTTGTCAGTTAATAAAATAGACGCTTGAAAATTGCGCAAAACTTGGAAAGTGCTTTGAATTTAGTCTATGGAAAATGAGTCTGCAAATTGCAATTTTTTTACATAGATCAATATTTTCTATAGATGCAGAGAATATCAAAAAAATAATTAAGAGAGCATTTTGTCTTCGTTATAGTGCAATTTTTTTTTTCTTTTTGTATTTGTTGTTGGATTTGTCGCAAAGTTTTCACGTGAAAATTGCGTTCCGGCGTTTTCCGGCTTTTGTTTGTGTGTGCTGAGGGCCAAAATTTGCTGGCGTGTGGAAAATTGATGCTGCCACTGAAGTTTTTGGCTTTTTGCACTGACAGCTGTGATTTTTGTGCGTCTCAAGCGCAAAACGCCCCCCAGCGAAAGTAGCTAGAAAAATAATTGTAATTGAGAATTGTACTCAGTCCCTCAGCACACCCAAAACACACACACACACATCAACCGTATGTAGTGTGTGTAAATCAAGATCCTTAGCCACGATTTAATATGCTTGCCTCTGCTATTTGTGGCATTTTCAGTATTTGCTGTATTTTCGAAGTTGAGCTATGTCTCTAAAGAGTGAAGTTTTTTTTACTTTATTAACATAAATAATGTTAAGCAATTTGTATTTTATTTAATAAAAATAAAAATTGACTTATTTTTGCTACATTTTCTATTTTAGACCATTGTTTATAATTATTAGAAATTTACTGTAGTTTTGTAAAAGTCAGTTGTGAAAATTGATATTATTTATCATTAATCATTTTGTATTTTATTTAAGCATAAAAATAAAAATTTTACTTCTTTTCGCTACTTTTTCTATTTTATTTTAGTTTGTGTGTAAGTTGAGGTATACCTTTTGAGAGAGGAGCTTTGCCTCCATTGTCAAAATCAGCTGTGGAAATTTACTTTTTTTATATTTTATTTAAACATAAAAATAAAAATTAAATTCTCTGCCAGTGCCAGTTTATAATTATTAAAAAATAAATCTGATATGATGCACACAATGCAGTGCCTTGCATTACATTAAATAATTTCACATATATTAATTTTGCAGCATGCAAAGTGAACAGGTTATGTGGCAGGCAACATCTGAACTTATGACCAACAAGCTGTCTCCTCTAAGCCATCTTTTTACCACTCTCTCACTCAATTACTAGCTGTCTCTCTAGTCTCCGAGCATAGTCATAGTTAATTCAGATGACTCTGCCTGAGGCTGAGGGGAGGCCTCATATCGATTGCAGTTCCAGTCGACTGCCTCACACAGGACGCGAGATACGTGTGGCATGTGAATTACAAGCGTATTACAAGCTGTCAATGCAGGCAGAAAAAGAGCGTGAAAGAGAGAGAGAGAGGGGGAGGGTAAGAGGTGGGCTACTTCCTTACTTAATTAGTCAGCGAGCTTATTTATTATTCACTGGCACCGCCTGCCAGTCTAATGAATCACAAGTTTCCCCTTTTGTTTTAGTGGATATTTTAATTTTTAATTAGCATGCAAAGGCAACAAAGGCAACAAAAGCAACAAAAGCAACAACAACAACAACTACAACAGCTGAACTAAGGTAAACGAATAATTTTGACCTTGTGTCGAGAGTAGTTTACAAGTATTTGTTGCTATTGTGGCTTTTGTTTGCGTCCCCAACTGGGGCATGCGTCCCAGGTGCACAGAGGCCGGAGACTGTGACAAACACACACACACACATACATATACACGTTATATAATAGGAAAAATGTGTTAAGCATATTAAAAACATTCACACACACATCATTTAACCAGTCACAGGACGGGACACACAGAACGCTGTATTCCACTGCCAGATCATTACTCAGGCATGTCTGTAATGTCAGCATAACTAGTAAAAAAAAAAAAACCACTCCAACACCCACACACCCGTGCCACACCCCTTCTTGCTAACCCCAAATGACAGTTTTCAACATGAGAGACGAAACTCATCAGTTTTGCAGATGATGATGATGATTGTGAAACTGGAATTTGTTTTGGGTTTTTGCGGGTAGTATTTGAGTCTGGGATACTTAACATGTTTTTTGCGGTTTTTTAACGATGTTCAAGTTGGCTGCGTTTTAGCCAGTTTTCTGCACGATTTAATTTCCCTACTTCACCAGACTCAAGTTTGCCTGGCTTATTTTATGCCCATTTTGGTTTAACTTCATGTTAACATGATGATCAAACATAAAATTCAACAGTTTTGTTTTCTTTTGTGTTTTGTGTAAAGTTAAAACCGCAGTCAACAAATATTATTGACAGACTTTAAAATAACGAAATTTACCAATCTGAAAAGTCGCTGCTGAAAAAACAACGTTAAAAGCAAATTGCATTACCAAAATAATAAATCAATAATAATTTTTTTTTTTTATTTAAGTAAATGACATTATTGACAGTTAGTGGCATTTGAGGGCGACGTCGTTGTCAGCCGTAGTGTATGTCTGTCTGTCTGTCAGTCGGTTTTTTTGACATAATTCAATTCAGCTCTGTAAATTCATTCCCAATCAGGGTTAAATTTGCGGCTACCTAAATTGATTTTTATTAAACTTGGCGACGCTTTTACTACTTCTGAACTTTGCTCTTTGCTTTTCTTTATTGTTAACTCAAGTGATTTTCGCATTATTGGCAGCGTTATATATAAGTATTATTAACCAAGAAGGGAAACCAATTGAAATGAAAATCCATCGAAACGCAAAAATTCTGGCTTATAAAAGCGGTCTGAATTCGCCGCTGGTAACAAATAAGAATAAATAAATTCAGTTAAAAAATGCAGCGCGCAATTTGAAGTTTTCTTTAAATATGAAAATTGCTTGAATTTGTTTTTAAGTAAATTGGTTTTAAGAATTTGTCAAACTCCCAGATAAGTGCAAGAAATCACAGCACTTTTTAAGTTTAAATTCTATAAATCTAAATTGAAATGTAGCAAGTGTTTTCTATGTTTCAAATAATATGATACTAAAATATAAACCTATAAAAAACACTTGTTACTTTTTTCGTCCAAGTCGAATTTAAGCCAAAATCAAGTCTGGGAACACAATGGTTATCAAAAAAAAACCTATAAAGCCAGAAATCAGTATTCTTGCCGCAGACTCAAATAAATATGAGGCAACTACCTTTTATATATATATATATATATATTTTTCGTTTTGTTAATTTTATTTGCATCTTTTATGCCCCCATTATTTATTTCTTTATATTTATATTCCACATTTGTGCAAATACCTGTCTGCCAGTTATCGTTTACTTGGTTGCTGCTGTCTTCCCTTTTAACTTGCTTTGCTATAAATTTTTGACAACATTCAATGGAGGCAGCGTGCCGCACGTGATTGAAACGGGCTGGCACAGACACACACACACACACACACACACTTGTACACACACGCACAGCAATGGTAACAGACACCGCCAGGCAGCAGCAGCAGCTGCAATTGAACTAAAACGACAGGCAGAAAAAAAGCCCCAAATAAACTTGCCAGCAGGCTTATTCACTCACACAGAGTCCCACACACGGTCCCACACATAGTCACACACACACACGTACACCCAATCGCGCACACACATGCTTTTGAAAAAAAAATAGGCAATGTGCGGAAATTTTGATTTTTCGCCTGAGCTGGCAGCACCGTTAGCCTCACTGGCAGGCAGCCAGCCAGTCAGACAGGCAGACAGTCGGACAGACAGACAGTCAGCCAACCAGCCAGTCAGTCAGTCAGTCAGTCAGTCAGTTAAGTAGTTTAAGTCAGGCTTCGCATACATCGAATTCAAATTAACTGCTGCATACTTTTGGGGGCGCCCCGAAAAACGCTGCTACGTGTTACAGCTCAGCCGGAAAAGTTGTACGCCGTATTATCGCGCGCAACTCAAGTCAATTTATAAAAGGAAAAACGCCTCGACGTGTCTTTTATGGGCAGCATTTTTGTAGCGTTTCGTCATTAAGAGGACAAATTTTTCAGAATGTAATTACAAAGTGCTCAACTGAAAATGCTGCTGACTGAAAATGAAGCACAGTCATAAAAGCCACATAAAATGGCAACGATCTCAGAATTACTTTTATATTTTGAGGTTAACGATATGTTTTTTAATTGCTGAGTATTTAAGATAAGGCCGAAGGCGTATTCCACGGGACTTGACATAATAAAAAATAATGTTTGCAATTAAGGAAATAATAAAACATTTATTTTTGGTGAAATAACTTAATTAAAGAACTTTATTTTAGAAATAGCATCATGAAAAATGGTAATAAATAATGCAATTCAATATTAATTAAATCATGCTAGTTTATTCTTATTATTTAATATTTATTATTTGAACTTACAATATTAATAAATAATGCAAGTTTATTTACATTATTTAATATTTATTATTTAACCTTTAAATATTAATTAAATAATGCAATTTTATTATCATTATTTAATATTTATTATTTGAACTTACAATATTAATTAATTCATGATAGTTTATTTTCATTATAACATATTTATTATTTGATCTTTCAATATTAATTAAATAATGCAAGTTTATTATTTAACCTTTACTAAATCAATAAATAAATTCGTCATTAACATAAATATAAATTCTAAATTCTGTTTAGCTTTCCAATTTAAATAAAAACATTTATTGAGAGTTATTCCAAATATACCTCTTTCAGTAATAATTCTGTTTATTTGAACATTATTCTTTGTTATATTTTTCTCTTATTTGACCTTTATCAAAAATTAATTTAACCAATTCAGTTGCTTGCCTTGCCACATTCTGTCAGTGTCATCGACAGACATTAAATATGAAAATGTACAAAATAAATAACTAAATAAAATACACACCGAACTATTAACACCTAAACGCACAGCTCCCACAATGGCATAAATCAAAAAATGGCTTCATAAAACATTTAAGCCTGTACAACTACACACATGCCACACATGCCGCAAATGCCACGGGTTCGAGTGGCAACACAAAAATAACGCATATTGTTTAATAAAAATGGACTAACACTAAAACTGGTAAAGAGCCGAAAATGGGGAAAAAAACAAAGCAACTGGTTGGCAATTTTCTTTTTTTTTTTTGATGTTGTTTTGCCCAAAAGAGAAATAAATATATAATGAGAAAAATACAAATGCCTGGCGCCTTCCAAGTGTCGATTTAAAGGTCGGGCTCTGACACCCCCCAAACTCCTAAAAGCCCCACAAAAAACGCCCTTAAATTTATTTTCTACACCCTCAGCAGAAGTATACAAAACATATGTGCAAACAAATTAAAAGTTGGTCATAAAAATATAATCATATTGTGGGCTGGCTAAACAACAAAAAACAAATTGATAAAAAAAAAAAAATGTGGAATGAGACAAATGGCGAAAAAAAAGGAAAGTATAAACGAAGGCTGAGCCGTGGCAGGCGGCTTAAGAGCCAACACTTGAGTGGCATGCCACACACAACCAAACACAACAACAGACAAGAACAACTCGTGGAGAGCGTTTCTGTGCGCATTAAAAGCAACTTCCAAGTCATTAACCCGTTTATGACGCTTAACTTGGCTAAGACTTGGCCAAGCCGACAGTCAGCCACAATAAAGCGGCAATAAAACGGCCCACACACACACACACACATGGTCGCACGCAATCGCATATCAGTAGGCTAACACACACACACACACATAGTTACACGCTTCTGGCCTTTGGCTAACTTAAAGCGTTTAACGGCTCATTTATTGCGTGCCTTCAAATTTCTACTCTGGTATTAAATGTTATTACAAGCGTTGCCCACGTGCGATTATTTGGTTAATCCTTAACTGCCCAGGCTTTAAAAAAAACATGATGGCGCCTGCATAAAGCCAATGCAAAATCATGGCCAATTATATTGACAAAGCGCAGGAAGGCCGAAACGAAAACAAATGCCACAAAAGTCCTTGATACGTTCTGATGGCTTTGCAGGCAGCAGGCTGTGCCTTAAATTAGGCCATAAGATTTTGGCCTAGACATAAATTTTTCATCGAGAACAGATTGTATTTTATTTTAAAGACAACCACAACAAAAACAGATCTGAAGGCAAGCAATATTTGAATAACCAATGTCATCGTAAAAGCCGCTTTAATATTTTAAGATCCATCGATTTGTCAATATTTTATTGAACTACTTCGACATTGGTAAACAAAGTCCTTGGGCCAAACTCCTTTCCTATATAGATGACAACAACTTTGTGGCATTTCCCTGTTTGCAACTGGCACTGTGGACAAATTTGCTTTTAATTTTTTTTTATTTACAAATCAATTAAAAACTAAATAAATTAATTTGTAAATTTTAATAAAAGTGACTTCTTTTAAACTGATCTATTTTGAACAGATTTTAATGATTCTTGATTTTCGATATAAATATTTCCGATTACTGATCAGCATTTTCCACTTTTTTAGTAGCTCAGCAAATATGCAAAATCTTCCAAAATCTTGTTTCCTTTTTTCATTTTATGACATTGCCAGAAACTGTCAATTTTGCCCATTGTTTGTAACTTGGGCAACAATGTGGCTGCGTCACTTGGTTGCGCTTATCCCAAGCGTCTGGCCCAATGCGACTTAGGCTTTGTTGGCCAACACACACATACATATATACATATATACATACACATGTACACGCATACTAAGACATGGCCATATCCACACAACGCACTCATATTATGCTAATATTATCCCTTGTCAGTGTTTTGTGGGTTAAGGACAGTTTTATGCATCCACACAAGCCGCCACACACATACACGAGCATAAACTTCTCACGCATGTGGCACGCTTGGACATCTGCGTTAGTGTTGCCTCTGTGTATGTGTGTGTGTGTGTTTGTGAGCATGTTAAATAAGCGTAATGCCACCATTATTGGACGCATTACAAACAAAATGAAAGTGTGCACACACACAACACTGTTTGCATGTATGTATGAGTGTGTGTGTGTGTATTAGTGTTTTGAGCCTTTTGCCTCAGTTTTGTATTTGACATGTGGCGGCTATTTTCATGCTGCCACCAAACAAACATGGTCGACATCTGGCACAAACTGCTGGCCAAAATTCCCACAAATTCAACTTAAAATTCAGCTTTAGAAAATTTTAACAGCTGCAATTAATTAATAACTTAATTTGTATGCAGGCCGAACATAAATTTAATACATCCTTAAGTAAATTTAAAGATTAAGTCTAAGGCTTAGTTTTAGTTTAAGTGTAAGTTTATATTTAGTAAAATTGCATTCAATTTTTTAGTGCGACAATTGGGTGACATATAAATTGATTAATGATTATTAAATTATTTTTATTTTCATATTATGTATTATTATTGCATAATTTAAATATTTGTTTTATAGTTTCATTATTAATAGGGAATTATTATATATGTATATTTAATGCAAGATCAACATTTATTAAAATCAAAAAACCAAACCATTAAATTTGTCTAAGCTAACAAAATCCCTCAGCTTATTTTCTAATAGAGCTGCTCTGATGATATTATAAAAAAACGGGCAATTTTTATACCAATTCCATATAAAAAAAACTAAGCACCGAAAACCGAGTCATTTTATGCAGTTTTGTGCTTTTGTGAACATATCTGGGAATCCTTGAATACGAATTGAATCGCCTTAAGCTCTTCTCCTATCTCTGTCAAATGCAAATGAATTGAAGAAGGTGGCACATTTCGAGAGAGGTTGGTTGTCAGGGGGGGTAACTTTCAACGTTACCCATGCCACAATTACAGGAATCAAGCATCGATTTTCATACATACAACTAAGAGGCAATTTCCTCAAACGTATAAAAAGAAAAGGCAAAAATGCCTGAATGTGAGGCAAGGTCTCACATTTGCTTGCAACACTAAGCAACCGGCAAAATCATGAGGCCAAAAACTAGTTGCCAACAACAACCAAAAAAAAAACCCGAACCAAACTTGAGCCTGATTGAGACCTGCTTCCGGGGAGGCTTCTTCGCTTTGCCACTTCGATTTACATTGTAAAATTTATTACAAATACTTTCGGGTGTAAGTATTATCGATTTGCAAATATACATATATATATTTTGGAAGTGGAGCACACAGTTCACGGATCGGTCGGCATATGGGATAAATAAATGTGCCCACCGAAGCGGAGCAAAGCAGCGTCTGTCACATTATGGAGACATCAAGCACACAAGCGGGACTCGTATTCCAATGTCGATTAAAAGAGCCAAGCTGGACGACATTATCTGCTGGGGAGGCACAAATTTTCCAATATATACATTACGTAGCTGTTGTGGTTTGTGGCACAAACAGTAACTACAGCATAAACAAGCACAAAGAAAGCAAAAAAAAAAAAAAAAAAAAAGAAAGCAGAAATTGCCTTTGCCACGGCAAAATAAATTTAGGTATAAATCATAATTTAGGCAAATCTCAAGAGATGAGCTCTCAACGTCCAATGGCGTCGGCGATGCGGGTTCCGCTTCCTGTCTGACTGGAACAGGTATAATACTCCACGTCTATATAATACCTAAAAGCATTGTGTATGCGTGCCTGTCAGCTGGTTGTGTGTTGGGTGTGTGTGTGTATAAGCTATGTCTTATGAGGAGCCACAGAATTTATGCGCCTCGTCGCCTTTCGTCTACTCCAAGTGATTTGCTGCCTCAAGTTCAATTTTTTGCGCACATAAAAAATATCTCAGCATTTTTTTGCTTAACTTTTCAATGTAAATTTATTAGGATATGCATAGTTCAAGTAGGATTTGAGTGAGGACTCCAAGACTCGATGTCAATTTGTATGCCAGATTTAGCTGAGTGCTTTCAAGATAAAAAAAAAATATTTAAATACTTATAAATAAATGCCAGTAAATAAATTGCAATTACTTTAAATAATTAGCCAAATAACTCGCCTGTTTTCCATCTTCTCAGCAAACTCTCAGGTTTGCCTGTTAATCTCGTAATTTACATTATCCAATCTACATTTTCATCACATGCATGATTACATTTCACATAAATAACGAAGGCAGCGTTTTCCTCATTTTCCAATTAGTTTTTGTTTTTCTTTTTATATTTTTTTCTCTCTTATTTACAATCTACATAAATATGTAGAAAAAAATGATTATTGAATAAAAATGATTGCCTGCTGTGCGAGGCAGGTGAATCGCACACAAAATGAAGAATGGGAAATTTAACTATTTATGTTGCCACTTGACGCTGCCACAAATTGCGGTAGCAATTGGCAAGTAATTTGAGTCGACTGCCGCTAAGCAACACAAAACAAAGCTGACACACAAGCACCCCTTACTGCACCCACTCCTGACCCACTCCCAGATTTGGTTGGTAGCCATTGTTTCATGTGGATTTTAGGCTTACATTTTAGGCAAAAGTTGTGCGTTCGTTTATTTTATTTGCGTGGAATTTTATATGTATTTTTTTGGCAAACACATGTTGGAAAATTCAAGATTTATACATTTTTTGGCGTTTTCTTTTCCTTAAAAAACGAACACCCAAAAATGTGGTTTGCCCTGCAGCATTTTTCATATGTATGTATAGATATATATATATATATATATATATATATATCACATGAATATAATGGTTGTAATGCATTTCATGGCTAGTTGCACTTTAGTGCATATTTTTTGACGGTTTAAATTTGTCAGGCCAAGCAGCGGGTTGAGTGGGGAACACGTCGGAATGGTTCTCAATGGAAAAGCGCTTTGAATGCCAACGAATGAAAGAAGAAGAGAGTTGGCTAAAAACAGTGAAATTTGCCGAATGTTAGTTTTGGGTTTTAGGTTCTTGGCCAAAACCTGACAGCTTAATGCAAGAAACATGTTTGTATTTTGAATGAATTTTTAATTAAAAGTGTTTAAAAAATGCTGTAAAGATATGTATATAAATAAAAAGTCATAAGAAGGGGGGGGAGGAAGGGGTTGCAATTTTCCATAGCTACCAGCTTGACAATAGTGCTCCAAATTTCAATACAGGATTTCTTTGTAATAGTTTAATCTCTAGATTAAAACAACATTTAAAGTTGCAACAGAAATAAAACGGTAAAAACTGTTACCAATAATAACAAAATATGACCTTTACCCTACATTTACCGCTGAGTTCTAAATTTAAAAGGACCTTTTATAAATTATGCAAAAGGATTTTTTTTTCTGAAACTGAACAAGCAAATTTGCCGCGCAATAAAATTGTTCACACTTTTTGTGCACAAAATCGCTGCAACATTTTGTCCTCGGTGCGTGAGATGCTTAAAATGTAGCATGCATGTGCAGCTGCCACACAATGTGGCACTATTTATATATATACCTAAATGCAATTTAATTTCAAACCAGTTTAATAATTTTTACCGATTAAACAGCAAAAGCGCAGCTAAAATGCCGCCAGTTTAACCAACAAACACAAACACTGTTTGCAGAAGGCTGGTTGAGTGGCTCTTAGCCTGGTTGTCACTGGCACAACGATAAGCTAAAATGCTATCATCACGCATCAACATCAAAGCCATTTCCCTGACTACATATTAAAAATTGTGTAAACGGGAATATTGCGTAAGAGTGCCAGCAAAATGCCATACGATGAGCAATAAGTGTTCCAGAGAAGCCATCGAATGCTCCAGCGGAAACCCATTACTCGATTTATCCTATTGACTCCGTCAACAGAACGAGTGAAGAACTTTTAATTAGCTTTATATAAATAAATTAAAAGCTCTGCAAAAAGTTTCGACTGATTAGTGTTTTTAAGCAAATCAATTCGCTGAAATTTACTCTTTCAGTCTGTCCATTTGAGAGTTGTTTAACATTTGATAAATAAATTAGAGATTGAGAATATTCTTTAGCTTTTCAATTTCAGTATCATTTTCTTATATTTTTTTTCAATGATTTTGTACTTTTTTTATTCCATTATATATTCCATACAGGAGCAGGTCTCGTAATCTTTTTCGCGAGACGCGAGCACGTACAGAATCTTTAAGGAAAATATTTCACATTTTGTTTGCGCACCGCCAGCGACACACAAAAGTTTGGAGGCAGCTAATGTGGGAGCAGACATTGGAAATGTCAGCAGGTGACAGAGCCTTAGCATGTTGCATGCCACGGGGCTGCCATGGTATGGCACTCTCAAGGCATTTGTCAGCCAGCTGCCGCCGGCATTTCTTGCCATAAATGTCTGTGCATTGTTGCAGCTGCCAAAAGCATAGAGTCTACTTTTGCAACTAAGCTGAAAGCCCAGCAGTGGCATGCAACGCTATTCTGACAATGATGCCCCGCGATACGCGTCTTCAAGACGCTGCTATTTGCTGTTGCAAGTGAAGAGGATTTTTCTGCTACTTTGATTTTGAATAGCTCACTTACACACTTAATAAATGTCGGCAGTTGCACGCTGTCCACCGTGCCCCTTAATGCTATGCAAATTTAAATTGCCATCTAAATGGTCCTTAAAGTTGCCAACTCAGAAATAAGCCAGTAAACTTTCTTTTATCTCTTCCCCGGCAGATTATATCATTACGCATGGCAATAAGTCACATGGCCAAAACGAAGCCAAAATGGAAAGATTATCTGAACATAGTCGTTGTAGGATGTACCCTAAATAAGTACTAAATATCCCAAATAGATAAGTATTTAAGCACATTTGAAGATATATAACTGAAATACAATGTGAACAAAGTCGTTGAGAAAATACCCTAAATAAATATTAAATATTCTACATACATTAATATTTAAGCACATTTAAAGATATAAAAATATAAATTGTAAAAAGCTGATTATTTAATAAAATCGAAATCACTTTAAATTCAAAAATCGAAGATTTTTCTGTATTATCTATTTTTTATTGTATGGGAGCATAATTTGAGTACAATTTTCTACTTCTGGGAAAGGTACTTTAATTAAGACTTAAGCTCTCATAACACTTTTAAAATCTTATACTTTTAAAAATGTAATTCAATTTAATTTTAAATTTAACAATTAGTGATTTTATTTAGCTACAACAGCCAACAATTTAAAGTGTATTCTGTTAGCAGTAAAAGCCAACGTTTTCAGGCAAGTGACAAGCAAATTTATTTATTGACTCGACTGGCAGCTGAAGTTTGCCTGTGCCCCCTCAACTTCTGTGCCCCCTCAACTTCTGTGTCTATTTATGCACCATATTTGTTGGCTTATGACTTTCACTTAGCTTTCACTTGGCTCATTTACGCACTCAAACACACACACACACACACCCATGCTCATAAAGTACACACACGCACACTTTCAGCCTCTGGGTGTGTGTGTGTGTTTGGTAATTGTATTAAATTTCAATAAACGCGTGTCTCAAATATTATGAAATGAACAATGCTAAAAGTTTGACTTAAATTAGAACGCGATGGCAATTTTTAATTTTTGGGCTGAAAATGACTTGTGACGGAGTCACTGAAACCCCTTTTTTATTGCGTTGGCAGCGGAAGAACTTTGGTTTTTTTTATTGTTTTTTTTTGGCTACACATTGCAATTTGGTTGGTAATAAATTTTGGCCAAGACAGGAAAATGAAATGTAAAGCGCAAAAGAAAAATATTTAAATTTTGTTGATCGCATAGCTCGCTTCGTCTTTGCTGTTTGTGCACCCTTTTTGTGTGGCAAGCGGCAACATGGAGGCAACAGCAAAAAATCTGCTTAAATGTACTTCCGTCATAAAAAGAACGGTAATGCAAAGCATCACTCTGGCCACAAAACGAGCGCAAGCAAAAATTAATAAATAATTTCAAAGCAAGCAAAAAGTTAATTACACCCAAAAAAAAAGTCTGGAGCAACATTTATATATTTAATCGGATTTAATTTTTAAAAAATATCATTTAATATTTTACATGTTATTTGAAATATTTAACACATGAATTTATGCAAAAAACTACTTTTTTTTTTAATTCGTGCAATGCGTTTGCATAATAGCTTTTATCTGGTTAATTTATTCAGTTTTTTCTTTATACTAAAAAAAAACTGGAATCCTCTAAAAAAAACTTTATGGTTTCATTGCAAGAAAACAAAGAAAATATGTGGAATTTATAATGCGATTGTAATCAGCGTGTTTTTTTTTTTTTTGGTCATAAATTTACCTTTGAATTTTTTTTTGCTTTTATTGCGCTCGATTCAGGGAATTGCAGTCGGAGTTCTTGTTGCATTCATCGCGTGCCTCGCTTTCGCTGCCACTCACTCAAAGGCTATTGTGGCACGTTCATTACTTCTGTTGTGTGTGTGTGTGCTACACAAGTTGTTAAACGGTGTTGCTTGTTTTTATTGTACTTGGCTTGTTTTATTTTTCTATTTTTCTATTTTTATTTCATACGGATGCCCACACAAACATCAATTAGCCTAGTTGCGAATGCAGAAACAGTTCAAAGAATGAGCCAAGTTAATTTTCTTGGTATTTTGTTATGTTTTGTTTCGCACAGAAAGAATGCTGTAGCCAAGTATTTAATACACACACACACGCACACACACTCAGTTATACACATCACATGCTGTTAACACTTTAACCGGCTTTTTTGCTACTTGCGCCAAAATCCAATAAGCACGAACTGACTGCGAGTGAAGCGATGCGAATATTGCACATACGCCGCGTTGTCGTTGCGCCAAAAACCAACACCAACAGCTTGCCACGAGTGTCAACAACGAACTGAATGGCCAACAGTCGCGTTAAGGCAGTTGGCTCGTCTAAGCCTGGCCAACAAATGCAACGGCGCATGCGTCACTTTTACTCAATGAAAAGCTTCGTGGCAAGCAAAAATAATACCGAAAAGGAAGCAACAACAAAAACAAGTCGAAGAGGAAGAAGAAGCAGAAAAAAACGTTGCATGCTGCCAGTTGGCAGTTTTCGGAGTGGTCTGTTGCTGTTGTTGTTCTCATTGCTGTTGTCGTTGTCAGCGGCAACATAATCATTGGCGCGTGTTGCTCACTTGTAGGGCGACAGACTGTCAGACGGACAGACGGACGGACGGACGGAGGGACGGCGGCGGTGACAACAAAACAAAAACAAAAGCCTTTTACAAATCGCGCCACGTCATGTCAACGAGACAATCAGACAAAAGCCGCCCCCCACCTCTAATCCTGACCAGCAGCGTCAATTGTCTGGAGGGCTTAACTTTTTTTTTTTTTTGTTTAATTTCCTTTATCAACAAGATGGCAGGCAAGTGTTGTTGTTGTTGTTGTTATTGTTGCACGAAGTGTGTCTCGTTATCCCTTCAATTGTCGTTGGCTTGTTGCGCCTCCAACGTATTTTTTTTTTTTTTGTTGTTCATCTTCGATGTTTTATCGTGTGTCGGTGGGACAGACAGGTAAAGCTATTGTAATCGCCAGTTAATGTTAATTTGACATGCTCATCCAGTGGATTTCATGCCCAGCATATTTCCGGTTTCAACTTTGCCATGTCAAATTATCTATTTAAGCGGGACATGTCGGACAGATACCAAGTAACCAGGAATTAGTTTACAAAAATGGGCAACAAACTCGAGCTGCATATATAGATAAAATTTGGCTCTAATTGAGATGGATTAGTTGGCTGAAACTCAAGCCAGGCCTAAACGGCAATTATATATTTATCCATTAAAATTAGTGAAACATACAAAAGAGTCAAGGATTTGGCAGTTGATTTACAAATGAAATTGCAATGTCGGCAAATGTCAAATGAAACAAATTCCGTCTATTTACACTCGACAAGAAGCCTTAATTAAGCAAATTACATTAGCCAAACATGGAAACACAAAGCGAGCCAAGTTAAGAGTGGAATCCAATGCCAAATTCTGAAGTGGCATGCAAATAAATATTCAGATTTCTTTTGTGGCTATCAACAAAATAAATTATGCAAAAATGTACACACCAACACACACCCACTTGTTGTGCATACATTCTCAATTCCAACATATTTGATATTGCACATTTTATTATGCATTTTGGCTTATTATGCGTTATTTATTATGAAAATCTGAAAGTTAGAAAATCTGAAAATCTGAAAATCTGAAAATCTGCCAGCTTAGAAATTCATTTAAAACTTTTGCCTGCTTTCTGTCCACTTATTGGGGTTGGATCTGATGAGATAAGAAGCCCAAATACAATTTGCAATTTGCAATTTGCAATTTACAATGAACATTTATGTTGCATTAGTGTGGCAAGCAAAATCTTATAAATAAGTATTATGCGCAATCCGCTCCTCACTTTTGTAGTAGTTTAAGCCTGGAGCAGGAAACGGTGACCCGTTCTGGGAGATGGTTTGGACATGGTTTTTAATCCCTTTTAAATTGATATTGTAATTGGATTTTGTGTGTAGTTATGAATTTCAATATGGTCAACGGGGCTCTGCACACTTTCATAAATACAAATATATATATGTTTACCGTTGTGGCTGTGAATCTGAGTAAACAAATTCGTAAGGTTTGTGAACTATTGAATTATTATCTTAGTCCTGTTGTTGATGTTTAACAGTTACACTCGGCTCGGCCAGTTGGCCAGCATGGATTGAAAATAAATTATGGCCCAGACCAAAGCGATTATGTTGTAAACTGTTGGAATTTGCAATTAATATTTCATATTTTTGTTTAAATTTAAATTTCTATTGTGTTGAAAACAAGAATAATAATAAATGCCAAAAAAAGAGGATAATATTTTTTTTAATTGCTTAAACTTATATTTAATGCCAAAAGCAACTTTTATTTATAGTAAAACTGATAAACTTTTAAGCACTTTTACAAGCCTGTAAATTTGAAATTTCTTTTTTTTTTACCAGCTTAATAAATAATTTGACTGCACTAAAAATGTTCACACTTAATTTAATGCGTCGCTTAACTAATTATAAAAGTGAGAAATGCGCTCGGACAGAATTTATATTCCAGCCAAGATGGGCCAAAAAATGGCAGTCAAAGTGACTGACAAAAATCTGTTGATTGCACTTTGGGGACACATTTTGAGGTGTGAATTTTACAGCCAGGCAACTCAACAAAAGCCGTGAAAAGCAGCAGAAGAAAAGACGTTTACGCACTAGGCCAACCATTAAGGTGGCCTTTTGGGTTTAGTTACAGTTATGGGGGGGAGTGGAGATGCTGCGTGTTTTATAAAGCACCTGCTTAACCCTAAATACGCAACCCAGCACAACGAAGCACTGTGGCAATAAAAATAAATCCCTATTCCACACCGATGGCCGAAACCTTTGGGGAGCCCAAAAGGCCAAGAGGCCAGCGTATTGCAGCAGCAAGCAGATTATGTATTTACGGACAGATAACTCCCATTGTCGTAATGGCAAACTTTTCCAACTACATTGTTATTGTAATAATGTAACTGCCTAGATGATTGCTGGCAACTGTTGCCGAGAACTCCGGCTCAAGACCCCGGAACAAACTGCACGAAGGTGTGTGTATGTGTGTGTGTGTGTGTGTGAAAACTTTATGCTGAGTCAGCGTAGTTTACTCAAGACCAGGTCGAGACCTGTGAGATGCGATATATACACACATATACATGTGTGTGTGTGTGTGTGTGCCTGTCCGCCATTTTGTTTATCTGCATAATAAACTGAGCTAAAAATTATTGATGCCCGCATTTCTGGGCACGTCTGCATCAGCAGGTGAATAGCTAATCCCAAAAGGGACGACTCCAAATGGCATTGTTTACTCTCTTCAACCAGAGCTGCAATCAAACTGACTAAATCAAATTTTGACTAGAACAGCACAAATATTTGTTAACTCCAAGGAACAAAAATAGATTTATCAAAATTTTATTCGTATTTAAAAGTTTGATTTTACTCAATGATTTTATGGGTATTTCACTATAATTCAAATATTTTATTCCTTGTTTACTTTTCAGAGTTCTCGTGCCCATAATTTAGGTCATGATCAATCGATAGTTAATTCAGCAAATTATGTCATTCGAATCTTATCCTTTTGCAACATCTTATGCAACATTTGTGGCCCCAAAATCCATATTCGTATTTGCAGAATTTCAATGCCAACCCGCTAAGAAATGTAGTTTGGCTAATTTATTAATATGCCACGCGTTACATAATACAGTACATGACAACCGTATTTGTGTCGTGCTGTCAGGTTTGCGGCTCTTCTTGTTCCTGGCGTGCATTCAAAAATGCCACAGTCCATGACGATGCTGCCACATGAGCTTTGCCCCTGCCACTCCGCACCACGCGTTTTGAGTGCAAAATATTATTTAATGCCGCCTGACAGTTGAGTGAAGTAATATCGCTTACATGTATTACATATATCATTGGGATCTGGCGGGGAATGGAAATGGAAATGGTAGTTAGTTGGTGAAACTGGCACTCAAACAAATTGCCATTAGTCACAGTTTGGACTTAAGCCTCTTTCACAAAAATAACAACAGTATTTTCATATTTGATATGACAGTCTATTTACCCGCAATTCATGCCATTTATATAAATACAGTTCATTTATATCAGTCGCTCCTGAAAGTCCTTAATTAAATTGCAAAGAGCACACAACCAAAAAAAAATACAATTTTCTTGCTTTTTTTTTCAATGAACAATTTTTTCGTGATGCAAAAGAATTTTTTGTGTTGTCCGTCGGTTTATACATATTCGAATAATTGAGGGTAAAAATTGGTAACTGCCTTAGCTGCGAAAGGAATTCAGCAATTATTTATATTTGCCTGGCAACCAAATGAATTTTATTTTATCAATTTAAAATGTTTTTCTGCATCTGCGAATTTTGGGTTCAGTGTTGACAGGCAGAGAAAAAAAGAGGCAAATAAACCCACTGACAAACTTAATTGAAAATAAACTGGCCAAAAGCAGGGAGATAATTATTAAATTTGTGCATTGAGCAGTGCAAAATATGTTTATCTTTCGCATGATGGAATATATAAAAAAAAATATATATATATATATATATATATATAATATAGCTAACTTGAAGTGTGTAAAAAAATACAGCAGTTTATACATTTCAATAAACAATCAAATTATTACTGTGTGCAATCAAATACATGATAAACCAAATAATATATAAAGAATGGAACATGTGCCATGTGTTTAAGCAATTTGATTACTAAAAAATAAAAAAAAAATACTTTTGTTGCAACAACAAAAACGCAGCTAAATGGAAACACATATAAATGGTGCACAATATAAACAATCAGAAACTGATTTTTATACACTGAAAATGGGTAAAAAGTAAAATGGTTTTGTGCAAATGTTTCGAAACAGACAGAAGGCATCATTTCCGACACCATAAAGTACATATATATTCTTGATCAGCATCAACCGCCAATTGGATATAGCCATGTCCATCCGTCAGTCAGTTGCAGTTCTTAGAGAATTGAAGAGCTAAGGAAATTTGGAATATAGGTGCTCGTAGATCAACTTTGCTTTATTTTATCGATTATCAATTCATATAGATTTTCGATAGCAATAAAAACCACATTTCTAAAACCAGAATCTGCTAAATAGCATAATATTTATAAGCATAATAATAATAATAATAAAAATAAATAAAAACAAATTTAAAATATATTTAACAACTAAAATCAGGGTATATTGTAGTCGAGCTCACTCGACAACAGCCTTCTTACTCGTTTTTATTATCTTTTTTGTACGACTTGGCTCAAATGGTCCATCAATGGACCATTGGACCTGTGGATCGACAACAGACGGAGGAGGAGGAAGTGCATTGGTCTGTGCCCGTGGAGATTGAATAAAATTTCACGGTGAAAATCACATTGTTCAGCGGGGAAGCAATTTCTTGCAGCAAGAAGCCAAAAAACAAATCTGTGCAAGCAAAAGGCAAAAATCCAAATGGAAAATGCTCAACTAAAAGTTACCTTTTAAATGGAAAAAAATGCAATGACTTCAATTTAAATCCCTCACGAATACATAAGATAGATCAACCTTATGTACAGATATATATTTATATATATAGTACTCATTTGACCACACCACTAACTTAAATGATGTTAAATCCTTATCGACATTTTTTTGCCAGAGGGTATTAAACCCGAAAACAGCAAACAATCGTTGTTTTTGTTGTTTGTCTCCTTTGTTGCTTTTTGGCTGTTGCATGTTGATTTTTAGTGCTGTTGCTGCAGATATTGTTGCTGCTGCCACTGTTGTTCCTCAAACTGTTTTCATTTTTTTTTTTTTTTTTTTAACGCGTTTGAACATTCATGCCACTGATTGCCGTCACGCATAAAAAACTCAAAGCACAAACGGAAGCGGCACAAACATGTTGCATGATCAACGCAGAGATGCCCAGTATGCAACTTAAGCAAGAAAACTTAATTTTTAAGTAATATCTTAGTCAAAATTAGTAGAAATTTCCTTAATCTAACCAACTTGGTTGCATTTTCTTAGCTTATATTTCTTAAACACATACAAACCTCATTTTATAGGGTATAAAATAGCCAGTTGCTATTTGCCACAACTGTCGCTGCTGCAGTTGGCAGCAGCAGCAGCTGGCCAGCTCGGAGCGTGGCAGCTCGATTATTTGCCGAATGGGAAATGGCAAGAGCATGTTGGCCATGAGCAAAACCACAGCAACAACAATTAATGGTCACATTGCGGACACAAGGTACTCCCAATCTGGCTATCAATAATTGCTGGTCGCTGGCCGCATGGCTATGAACAAAACTTTTCGATATCTTTTTTGATCAATTAATGATTTTTAATGCGTTTTACTTGGCATACAGTGAGTAACCCTCAAAATGGACAACATGCGGCCAGAATTTGAGCCAACTCAAAGCACTGACCATCTGCATTACAAATCCGCTCAGCTTGGCCAAATCGCCTCCTCGGCCAGTTCTGATACACATCCAGAGCATTAATTCCATAGCTGTCCACAAGCCAGTTCTGAAAGTTCATCGGAAAACTTTCATAGACAGGAAATTGCTGCAATTAAATGTGTAAAAGTTAAAATTGTTAAATTTAGCAAATAGTAAATAGTTTCAGTGTGCTAAATGCCGTCAACTGTCAACTGTCAACTGTCAACTGTCAAATGTCAACTGCCGCAGTTCGAGCGCCGAAAATTAATTTCCTGTGTAACGTTGCGTATGAGCAATGTGATATTTACCAGCAATTACAAGTGCAACATAAAATTAATAAGGAAACAAAGCTGAAAGGTAACTAAATGCCAAAAAGTAACAGCGATAAAAATGAGAAACTTTGGTTCCTAATTAAAAGGGAAGCGAAAGCAACTTAATTGAAAGCTGCTGCAAACAGTGTCAACGCATTTTAGCCATGTTTCATATACATACATAAATAAGTTAGTATGTACTGACACGACTGGCTCGAAGAGTTAATGTTTTTTGCATGTTTTTAAATCAAAATTAAATACTGATAATCAATAATTGCAGTGCGACAAATCTGAAAGCTTAAAAAATCATTAACTTAATTATTTCATTATTATTAAATACTCAAAACTGCTGATACTTTAAATATATTGTCAAAGAATTTAAGCTTAAATATCTGCATTTAATCATACATATTTAATGACTTTTTAAATAATTATTAAAATATCAAAGTATTAAATAAATAAAAAACTGTTTAAGCTTTCAGATTTATTGCACATAATTTATTTTATAATACGTTTTCAAGCTGAAAAATAAATGCGACGTGAACAGAATATTTATAAAAAAATAATTGACACCAACAATTAATGCAAAATTAATTGTTGCTGTTTTTAATGTCAGAAAATAAGCAGAAGCATTTCAAGAAATATTTGACATAAAATAACGGGTACATAAATATTACAAAATTTTGATTTAATTACTAAAATTTAATAATAATATTTCTAAAAATCTAAAGTTGCATAAACTGCTTAAGTAACCCTTTCAAGGTGCTTAACTGGTTGAAAGTGTTGCACTTCTGTTGCCATCACAATCAGAGGCAGGTAAACGCAGTGGCACTGTTTGCCGTGTGCCCCAGTAAAAGCTTCGATGCGGGTCGACAAACTGCAGTCTATAAATTTTGCTGGCTCAAAAATTTAAGGGATCTCATTAAAGGCACACCAAAATTGGTGCATCGAGCAAAACTCAATGGGGCAGCCAAGCAGCCACTTGCAACATCGCTCGCTGGCTAATTAAATATTAAATTAAGCAGACAAAACACTTGAGATGAAAACAAAGAAGCTGAACAAACACAGCCGATTTGACTGCAAGTGCAGCTCTAGTTTCGACCAATTTGTTGTGGCACTTGCAACACGAAAGTTAATTAAAAATACATAAAAAAAAATGCTTATCACTCTAATGTCTGTCATAAAGCATAAAATACGAGACAGCTTGTGCTGGAGGGTGTGGAAATAAATTACACATATATATACATATATATATTTATGTGTGTGTTTGTATATTTTTAGCAACAATGTTTTGCTTAATTATGGGAAAAAGCTGTCAGAGATTTGAAGCGTCGTTTGCTGAGTGCATGAAAAATGGCGGTGTGAAAAATGTGATAATTATTGCAACAATTTTCGGTGGCAACAACAACCACAACAACGAAAAACAACACAAAGATAAAGACGTAAAAGAAGCTATCTAAAATAACATAATTAATAATGGCAGACAAGCAGCACAAGAGGCGTCTCCGATATGCGCCGGCGGAAGCAATGAAAAGTGGCGCTGCCTTTCTGGCTTCGGAGCCGGAAAGCAGAGGCACAACGAGAAGGCCAACACCAAAGCGGAAGACCCTTGAAAAATTGTCATCGTTTCTTGATGTCCTTTCGCTTTTTCTTAGATATTTCGCTTTTTGTTGTCTGTACAAAGCACGCGCATAAATAAAACCAAATTATTGAATGCAAACGCAAACGTTGCAAAGCTTAACAACTGGAGGCAGGTGGAAATTCTCTTGGGCTGCTTGTGGCAGCCATCGCTGCCAGCGAGCAATCCCAACAAAACACTTTTCAATTAAGCAACTTGTCAGGTTGGGCAGCCAAAGGCGTTGCCCAGAAAGGCAAAAAGGCTTAATACACTGCCAAGGCAAACAATTGAGGGCAACGCAAATAATTAAAGCTGCACACTAAGATATCCTGTTTGGTAATAAAAGAGCACATCTATAAGAAGGTAATCTATAACTACATAACAAAAAAAATTTTTTAGAAATAAAAATATAGCATTTACCAATTAAAAAACAATTAACTTTTTATTCTATATGTATATAAAATATAATAAATCAAAATTTCAAATGTTTAAGAATAAGTAAATTTTGAAATTAAATTTAATTGTACTACAAGCATCAAAAAATTTAAAAAAAATTAGTTTTTTTATTTTACACATATATAAAATGTATTAAATCGAATCTTCAAATGTTTTAAATAATAAGAATAAGTAAATTTTAAAATTAAATTTGATAGTACTACAGGCATTTGAGAATTTAAAAAAATTTAATTTTTATATTTAATATATATATATATATATACTAAATATATTAGCTCAAATATTCAAATGTTTGAAGTAAAAAGAATAAGTAAGTTTTGAAATTAAATTTAATTGTACTACAAGCATCTAAAAATTTTAAAAAAATTTATTTTTTTATTTTACCTATATATAAAATGTATTAAATCAACTCTTTAAATGTTTAAAGTAATAAGAAGAAGTAAATTTTTAAATTAAATTTTATTATATTATTGTTGTATTAATTTAGATAAAATTCATTGCTCAAACGCCCCTTTATAAAGTGTACAAAAAGCTTAAAATAAATCCAAAGTGCTGGGTATGCAAAATTGTGAGATGTAGGAAAAATGTGTGGCATTCCATTTTGGGGCAAGCATATTTACGTTGCATGTATTTGCTGCTAACGAGCTGAAGAATTATGACTCCATTAGTTGGGGTGCTTGGAGGCGTTCTTTTTTGTTCGGCTCAAGGCAAGCAGCCTGACAGCAGACGCCAGGGGGGAGGGATGGTGGGGGTGGCTCAAGGACGCATAGTTAGCTTAAAGTTGCTGCCATTTTTTCATTTTTCTTCTTTTTTTTTTGGGTGTCTTGCGACACAAGGAAATGCCGCCATTTTGTGCAGATTACGCTTTGATGAACTCGAAAGCGGCAACAGCGCCTCAGCTGCCCCACAAATACCATAACCATAAACAGGGCAAGGAGCAGCAGTAGGAGCAGATTCCCAGCCAGAGCCGAGAGAGCTTAAGCAGAGACAGGAGCAGGGCAAGCCCAGGCGTAATGACAGCGTCAACAGGACGCTGGCAGATTGAATTTACCGAACAAACACTTTTCATTTGCAGTTGAATTAAGCAAAGTAATCCCAAGTGTACATTTTTTTTATGCTTTATTTTTTAACAAGAGCCTGGACGTGCCGGCAAACTAGTAAACTTGGCAATTTGGCAAACGCCATGCCACATTAAAGAATACAAGCCATCTCCGAAGACCTTGTACAACCGTTTAATGAACAGCAGCTATATCATCTAGAGATGGCAGCGTTACAAATTGAGAGGGTCTATTTTAGAGTATTATCTTTATTAGTGGGAACTAAACTGCAACAGCAAATAGTCAGTTTTAATTTTAGAAATTTATCAAACTTCTCACGATGCCAATCTCCACATGCTGCCAGCTCTAATAAGAGTGCTCAAAACAACAAGTAAGAATGTTATAGTCGAGGGAGCTTGGCTACGATACACCCTTAACACAGCTGCTAAGCATATTAATATTATTATTATTAGTGTTATTATTATAAAAATAGACACTATTCCGCAATTTCATATATCATACATTTTCGACGATTACTTTAATGTTTCATAATCGATTTTTAAAAAAAAAATTGTACAGTCTATCAATAAAATATCAAGGAATTTTTTTTTAAATTGTGCCTATTATTTACTCTTACCTGCGCATAAAACATTTATACCCATATTAAATACCTTTTTAGGGTATAAAAATATGTGAAAATGTGTGAAGTGTGAAATATGAAAATTAAAAGTAAATTGTGGAGAGCATGTTTTGCTGGCGCCATGGAAAACATAAAAGAGTCCAAAATGCGTTTTGCTTATCAATATGAGAATAAAAACTAACTAGCCAAGACTGGTTTGTTGCTCTGGTTGATGTTATTGGATTGCAAAAATATTTGCATATTTTAGACAATCTAAAAATTCAAAGCAGCTAACCGGAGGACATCAGAAACAGGCAGAAGATGAATCCAAGCTTGGATAACACAGTGAAAGCAAAAAAAAAGCATAGGAAAACAAAGAAAAGCAAAGCAAAAAGCAAAAAATCTGTTCTAAGTTTTCCAATGATTGCGAAATATTAGAAGTTTGCTGGCCAACCCCGAGTCGCATCCATTTTTGCCGGGTCAATAATTAGAAACTTTCTCGAAATACACCCCGAAGCTATCCAAAATGTAATCCAAGCTGCTCAACTGATTTGACTTTGGAGATTGGATTACTAAAAGGCTCACAGACAATAAATATTCAATAACAGCGATTACAGTAACTGATATAAATAAAGTCTTAGTACAGATAAGAAATTGATTTGTGATTTGTTGAAATTTATTTGTTTTCCAGAGAAGTCAAGAATTCATGACAAAATTATATAGAATTTAGATAAGGCCAAAGAAAATGTGTACTTTCACCTAGGAGTTTAACCAGCTCTGCGTATACGTAATACATTTTTAGTAATAAAGAAATTACAAATCAAAAATGTCTTTTAAAAATTTTAAAATTTTAATAACAACTGAAAAATAAATGCACATTTTCCAGAGCTAAGAAAGTAAATAAAATGAAACAACAACCAAAAAACTCCTGTTTAAATTCGCAATTTTGGCCAAGGAAGTGCTCAGTTCCAAATGGAATGCTGCGTCATTGAAGCCTGCCCAGAGACATGGTCACGTGCCAGTGAATCCACTGCACTGACGGTAATCCAAGTTGAAAAACTTCGAAACGGAAAAAACTGCGCGTGATTTATGATTTTTTTTTTGTTTTTTTAGGATGGCATTGGGATTATCTGTGCTCGATATGAATTTAAGTGGCTCATACCTGAAATTCATTTGCCATTGCCGACAGCCAGCTGGAGTCCACTACTTGATCCACGAACAACTCCTGCTCCTGCTGCTGCTCCAGCTCCTGCTCGAACTCCAGCCAGGAGTAGTCTGCAGAATTTATGGCCGTTGCTAATTGGTAGAGCAGAAAACTGCCTCGATCTAAAAATAATTTAAGAAAATACAAGAAAAACTTGAAAAATAGAAGCAACAAAATATAAAGAATTAACTTGGCTTTTAAGTGTCTGCTAAACAAGAAATGTAATTTTGCTAAACTGTAAAACCAAAGTCTTGTCTGCTCTTTGGACCCACTTCAGACGCTGTGGAACTTGTGTTGCCAGTTTTTTGCCGTTATTTTTTCTGTCCCCTTTTATACGGATTTCCCAGGACAGTTTGTGTGAGTTTAACTGGCCTATTTACTGTCAGGTTAGCAACAATTGCTATAGAAATAAAATGTCTAATCGTAGTTGGGCCAGTCGTCCTCGGTTCGTTGTTGTAGTTGGCAAATGCGGACATGAATCATTGATAAGCGTATCAAATTGCAGCCATTAGACAACTTGGCCAAACAAAGGGCTCCTTGACTTGCCTGGCCATCGATGCCACCTGGCAATCAACGGGCCAAACTCATCAAATTGCCTGTGATGAGTTGGCACAAAGTGCAAAGAAAAGCAGAAATCAAATTGTTTGATAATAAAAATAAAAAAGAAAAAACTACGTCATAAAAAAAAGGTAAATTGCAAATCAGTTGCAATTGCCAAAGACTCTTCTTTTTTTTGTCGGTTAAATGGGGCACGTTAGTTATACGGTAAATGGCTGTACTTAGCTGAGCTGAGCCGTAATTGGCTAAAGTTTGCTCAAAGATTTTCCAAGTAGTTTTTGCATTTGCATTTTAGTCATCTTTTTCATTTGATTTCCAGCTGATTTTATTTGCAATTCATGCACTTTCCGATACATTTATTCATAATTGAAACTTGAGTATTCTGCCAGCTGTTGCCGCTTCCACAGCATTTTTATTATTATTTTTTATTTTTTTCTAGGATGATTCCTTGTTTGTAATCATTTTTTAAGTTACGTCGCAAACTGCATTCGACTCGTTGAAGTTAATAAAGTTTAAAAATCTTTTGCAAAACTCTGCTCGCAGTTTCAGTTTCTGTTTCTGTTTTTGTTTCTGCTGCTGGGCAATAAATCAAATTTAAAGTCGAGCAGCGCCAGATAAATGAGACAACTGACCCAAAATGTCAGCCAACTGCAAAAAGCGGAAATAAAAAAGGTTAACAACATTTTTTATTTTATTTTACTTCTTTTTTTCTGTGTTTTACTAAAAAAAAGCTGAAGCGAAAGTTGTTTAATTTGTGTTTTTGCTGTTGCCTTATTGTTGAAATATTGCAGAGCATCGTGTGACCACTAGAAATTTACATTTTAATGGCAACTGGCTGGCATTTAGTCGTGCAACACAAGCCGTTGCAATGTGTGTGTATGCGAGTGTGTGTGTGTGTGTGTGTGTGTGTAGATAAGTGTGTTAAGTGTTATCAGCGACGCTTAATGATGCCAAGAATAAACTCGGCACACACTTGAGCAGCAGCTGAAAACAGCAACAGCAACAGCAACAACAGCTGTCAACAAACTAGCAACTGCAACAAGCAACGACAACAACAACAACAACAAGCAACATCAGCAACTGTGATGCGTGACAAATGACACCAGTGACATCAAAATGCTGCAACGGAAGCCAGCAGCAGCAGCAGCAAGTGGAAAGTGGAAAGCGGAAAGCGTCTCTTGTCAGCGGCAAGCGGATACAGCAATTGTCAAGAGCTCGTGGCGCTTCAGACGAAAAGCGTGCAACAAAAAATAAGCAAAAGAAACACAGCGAGAAAACGACGCACAATGCCAGCAAAGGTCTAAAGAAGCACAGTCTTAACTGCCTATAAAGTACAAATTGTATTTAACATAAAAAATTATTATCTTTTTTAACAGTTTACGTTTAAATTTGCGTTCTATAAAAAAATGATCTTAAGCAGCACAGTCTTAACTACCTAAGAAGGAAGAAATTCACTTAATGTAAAAAAATAAATCAAAATATTATTTTTTGCAAAACAGGCTAATGAAATATGGCACCTTAATATGTGGTTAAATACGAGATTATAATTTATGGCAGTCATTTAAAGTACACAATTAAAATACAATATAAAAATATTATTTTTCGGTTTGCTACTATATAAATATGACACTTAAAGTTTTTATTTGCGATAAAAAAATATTATTTCTCTGATAAAAGTTTACTGCTGACTTTGTTGACTATTTAAACATGACTTTTAAACTTTAGCTTTGCGACATTAAAATTTATTGCGGTCATTCAAAAAGTAAATAAAAATTCTTTGCAGGTCATTTAAAGTGTAATACATTAATTTTTAAGCATTAAAATTAATGTATCTTGAGGAAAACTAAATTTTAAATGATTATTTTTGCTAAAACATTTACAAAATATAAAACGAAGAATTAAATATAATAAATATGATTGCAATGAATTATTTGATATTTTTGCTAAGCTTTTAAACATTTAGAAAATTTACAAGACACATCGAAAATATTTTGTTAAAAAGCAGCAATAAGGAAATAATTATAGTTTATAGTGAACACTTTTAGCCAGTGTCCACTGTGGCGTCTTCAGCGCTGCAGCTGCCGCCTGCTGTTCGCAAGTAAAACTCGAGTTATTTTTGAGATTTTTTTCCTAAGTTTTCGTTTGCTTTCGCAATCTGTGGCGACCCACAAAAAACTAAACTGATGCAACGAAATGCGGAATGCGAAACTCGTTGACATTTAACCCCCGCAACCCACACACACCCCTTTATAACCCACTCCACTCCCTCTTGTAGCGTAACTGTGCTGTTGACACACACACGCCAACAGTGCGTATTCGTGATAAACAAGCTTAATTGCAGCACAAACCCGAACACACATCAAGTTGATGCCACACTGCTTACCTGCCGCTGGAACCATCCGCAGCACACGTTCACCGGGCATCTCCACCGACTCGCCGTCGACTTCGCCTGCTAATGAGGCACCCAAAAGGCCCAGAGCAGCGAGCAGCTGCATCAGCATCAGCACAACCAAACTATTCCCCATGCTCTGCCAATAGAGAATAGAAAAATTACAAACGGTTTTCCGACTGACGCGAACCTTGAGTTCTTTATTGGCTCAATGGCGTCCTTCATTGTTGGCCAACTGCTGACGGGGTCTATTCAAGTGGCTAACACATGAGCAAACAGCAAATTCTCCCTTTTTAGCCATTTTATGGACTCTTGCAGTGGGTTTACATTTTTACTACAATTTTAATACATTTTAATTATTTAAAATAAATATGCAACTTAATTTATATTATTTTAAAATAATACACAAAAATATATTTCAAAAATATACAAATATATTATAGAAAAAAAAAAATATTTAAATTGACAAAAATTGCAATAAATATACAATTCAAATAAAATATATATTGACTATTAAAATTAATTTAATAAGCAAAAAAATATATACGCAACTTTTGTTTATATTATTATAAATAAAAAACAAATAGTAAATCTGGATTAAAAACCAGGCTAATAAACAAAATAAACTAAAATAAAATGCAAATATATTATAGAAAAATAATGACTCTGCTGAATAATAATATGAACCATAAAAATATTATATTTTAAATTGACAAAAAAAACAAACAAAAAATATACATTAAAAACAATACTAATAAAATATAAATAAACAATGAACTTTATTTTATTGAGCAATAAAATAGAAATGCAACTTTTGTTACATAAAAAAAAAGAAATATTCACAAAAAATATGAATGAAAATAAAATTAAAATAGCAAAAAACAAAAAGGGAAATAAACAAAAAAACACATTAAAACATCTGAAAATCCGGTCTAATCACATCTTACATGCCACAAAGCAAACAACAACAAAGTCCTTTTGTGTAGCCAAACAACATGTTGCACAACATTTTTGCTGCCACACATTGGAGAGGGCTGTGGTGCTTATTAACGCCTCAATTGTTCGACTTTGTGTGGCAGCAGCAATATTTTGCCTCTTACGCTGCTGCCACTTGGCACATTTGCAGATTTATGAGGCATGCAAAGGAGGGAAGGGGGAGTCGCAGGAGTCGTGAATATTTGGCAGCAATTAAACCGCTTAAAAACAGAGGCAACAGCAGCAGTTAGACTGAAACTTGAATTGCATTTGCAATTGCTACGGCCAAGTGTTGAAGCAATGAGGCCATGGTGCAAAGGGGTGAGGGGGGATGTTCCTGTCTATGTTGTAGATGTTGCAAATTGCATTGTTCACTCGCTCGCTTCTACGTAATTCAATGAATAAACGAGCAATTCACTTGAAATTTCATGAGAAACAAAGCAAAGTAGCAAAAAAAATAAAAATAAAAACAAGCGAGTTTGATAAGGGGAAGATGCTGGGTGAGGGGTGTTGCAGGGGGTGCTGCAGAGGGTGGTGTTGCAGATAGGTGTGTGGCACACACGAAAAGCTACGTTTAATGGGCACAACTAAAGTGCTCGACTCTAGTTGACAACAAATACAAACGGAAACAGTTCCGGGAAGCTATCTACTACCAAAAAACCCAAAACCACCCATACACCCACCCCTCCCCTCAACTCTATTTGCCCCTGCCCAGCACTTCTGACTAGCACTTCTGCTGTTTGCTGTCTCTGCGGCCTGGCAAACAAACAAGCAACAAGAAATTGTCGTTGATGTTGTTGTTGTTGTTGTCAATGCTGTTTGTGTTCTTGTTTTGGCTGTTGCCATTGTTGTTGTTGTTGTTGTTGTTGCTGTCGTCTTTGTTGTTTTGCTCCGGCAGCCAAGACGATAACGAGCTGAAAGCACGAGTGAGATTTTCAGGGCCGAAAGACAAAAGCGCAATAATTCTGCTCTGCAATAGCATTTCGAGCAGCGATTGCAAAGGCAACTCTTGAAAATGTTTTCGCCTCAGTTTCGCCTTTCATTGCTCTCGACTTGATTGCTTTTTAATGGAATTGCTATGTTTTTGAATGTGTCTTTCATTTTTCGATATTTTCAAATGACTGCAAATCATCTTTCATAAGCAAAATTATTGGAATTTATTTTACAATGGGTGAATGTCACCTTTTTCTAAGCAAAATAACTTTCATATATTAATATGAATTAAATAATTTCTAAAAAAAAAACTCTCTCAAATTTTATGAAAACGATTTATATATTTAATTTGTCAAACTTTCGCAAAATCAAATCAAAATAAACTTTTAATTTTTTTATATGCAAATGGGGTTAATAAATAATTATTAACTAATACTTTTTCTAAATAGAAAAGGGAATGTAATTATTTTGTACTTGTTTATAATTTTTATAAGAATTTCTTATATATACTTTCAGAAATTACTTAAAAATTAAACTTTTTTACAAACTTGCACAACATCAAAAAAAATTACGATGCGAAATATAATTATTTTATACTTTTATATAATTTTTATAAGAATTTCCCATATATACTTTCAGAAATTACACAAAAGTATTAAATTTTTTTACAAACTTGCACAACATCAAAGAGATTTCGACGCGAAAATAATACACAGATTAACATATCGATTTAGTCAGTGTATTTTTTTCAAGTCCTTTTTTGCAGTTGTTTTTATAGTTGTTGTTGTTGTTGCATGCAATCCTGCTATTAATGAACTGAAAGCTTAAGGACAGGTGTAGAGGCACTGTTTTTATATAGCCTTTTATTTTGTGCAACATTAAATTTAATTTTACAGCTCGCTATCGCTTTATTAAGAGTTCATCACACAGACAAATGTGTAAATGTTGGGTACCGTTAAATGTTGCGTCAACTGCCGTTAGTTTTAATTGTTAGTGCCAAAAATGCCGACGCTCGACTGAGTGCAACACCGATAAAATAATGCTTTTAAAAACACACACACGCAAAAAACACAACAAAAATAATTATGGTAAAAAGAAAATCAAAAAAAATACATAAAAAGAAACTTTGATTGAAATTTTAGAAATCAGAAAAAAAAAATAGCAATTGCCTTTGGGAAGTGTCAGCCATCGAATCGAAAATGATATCAAATGATAAGCGACACTGATAAAAAAAAAAAAAAATGAACTCAAACGCCGAGCGAGGGGCAAGCGGAGGAAAATGTGGCATGATAATGGCAGATGAACAACAACCGCAACTGGGTCGAGATAGAGGCCCTGTAATGATAAGGTACTTCAAAATTAATAGGCGTTAAATATTGTTAATTAAATGGAAAGCACTGGAAATAAGCGGTTCGCATGGGCTGGGAATATACAAGTAAAAGTAAAATATTAGCGCAATTTTTGAGGATTGTAGGGAAACAATACTTGAAAGTGAATATGTGTATAAAATTAAAAATAGCATTTACTAAATAAAATGTGGATTTTAAAGATAATATTACGAAAATCGAATATGCATATTATAATTGTAAAATATATTAAATGATTTAAATAATACAATTTAATTTAATTTAATTTTTATAATGTTTTAATATATACTATTTTGTTGAATAGAATATTTTATTTAATTCTAAATATTTTATTCATTTATTTTATTGAATAGAAATGCATAATTATAATTTCCAACAATAGCTATCCCATCTCAGCTCTCCACATCTCTCTCCATATCCTGACTCTTCTTAGAAATTGCTTAATTTTAATCTGGTCGCATTTACAATTTTGCCTGTCAGTTTCCAACTAGAATTTGTTGCTGCTGCTGATTTGCCTTGCACGGAAAATGAAGAAGAAGAAAATGGAGATGGAGACGAAGCCGAGCAACTTAAATGTTATTTTGCCCGAAGGCAACAATTTACTGGCAATTGGCATTCGAGTGTCTGCAAACCAAAATTTGTTGCCTGCTGCAGATTGGTATCTAAGGAAACAATTTTAAACGGCGCACAAAAATGCCGGAAACCAGACACAAAATGTTAACGGAAAAGGAAATGGGCGTCACACACACACACACACACGCACACACAGACGCACACAAGCACAGCCATTGCAATTTGCGTACGAGATGTATGCTATTTAATCCAAGTCTGAATTTAATTAAATAGAAATAAAAGTTATATTTGCTTTTAAGTGTTTTAAATTTTTCTACAATTTGTAAACTTAGAAACCACATTTAGCAGGTGCAATGCCAATATTAAAGAAAAAACCATAGAATTTAAAATAAAACGACGCAAAACCATTGAGTTTTCACCACAGTTGCGCAACTGTTCAGCGTTCTGACGCATGCCAGCGGCAAACGCCATCTAGCGGGTTCATTTTCTAACGAACTAACGCCAGCTGCTCCGTGGCAAACCAGTTCCGTTCCACGCGCTTGACCAATTTTAGTGTATTCTTAGTCACTGCTGCTAAAACCAGAAATCTAATAAGAAAAAGTGAAAATAACAAAACACAAATGCGATAAATTCGGTTGAAAAACGCAACAAGAACTCTGCGCGAATATAACGCGCATCAATTAATAAGAAATGAAAACGTGTCCCTGCAACGTACAAGTGCCAATCAAATAGCAAAACACATAAGAAAATAAAATAAAAAGACGACGACGAAGATGAACGAGAAAGAAGAAGAAACGACGACAGCAGCAGCAGCAGAAGCATCAGCAGCAGTCGAATAATCGTGATGATAACTTTGTGCAACGAAAATAACATACATAATACGTGTGTGTGTACATAATACATATGCATATACAAACATACATACAACATACTTAAATACAAGCATACACACAAATATATATGAAAAGCCTGCCTGCTTCTGTGTGTGTGTACGTGTGTGTGTGAGTGCGTACGTGTGTGTGCATGTGCGTATGTGTGGTTTGGTGAAAAACAAAAAAAGCCAAATCGGAGCATTAGCTGAATTTACATACATACAAACAAACACATATATTCACACATATATTTATATATATATATGCTTATGTGTATGTGTGTTTGTAGTAACAAGGAAATGCACAATTCGTCAATGGGAACAGGCCCCAGCTGCGTGCTGTAATCCCGCTGCCCCATTGGAATAGCCTAGCGTGGTCCAATTGGAAAAAAAACAAAAATACAGTTTTTAAAGTGTCGCTGCTGCTGCCTCTGTCGCCGTCAACGTCGACGCTGGTGTGAAAAGAGGTCAAAAGCGCAACAAAAGTTTTTCATTTAAAAAAAAAAAAAGAAAAACCAAAGAAAAAAAAAGGAAAAACAACAAAAATTAAAAGTGCCAAGCAGCTGAGCGCAAAAATAAAAAAAAAAACGTCGTAGTTTTGTGCGTTAAAACAAACGCGAGTAGATCGCGCGCGTGTGTTTGAATGTGTGAGTGAGCAAACAACAACAAGCAGCAGCCGCACAAAAAAATCTTAGCGCGCGGCCATTAAGAAATTCCCAACTGGCGCGAATAACAAAAACAAAAATAAAAGCAACAACAACAAAAGCTCAAAACTCAAATTAGAAATTCAACAATAAAATAAAACAAACAAAAATCAACAACAACCAGAGAACAAAATTAAATCTGGTTTTATCAGTCACATACAAAAATTAAAAGGTTGACAAGTTTTTTTATCGCGTATAAAGAGGAAACAAAAGGCTACGCAGAGCTTAGAACAAGCAAAACAACAACACAGAACTGGGCGAAGGGAGTAGAAAAAAATATAAAAAAGCGCCAAAATAAAATATTCTGCCATAACAGAGCCATAATAATATATAATATATAATACACACTTATTTTAATTAAAAAACAACAACAACAAACCCAACGACATTTTTGCACATCCAATCGTCCAATTGGAGTTTGGCACAGAGAGAGCAAAAGAGAGCGCTCAACGTGCAGGAGAGAGCGTAAGCAAGCGTGCGAGAGAGGGAGCAACTGATTCTGTTGTTAAGGCGCGCAACTTGACAAGTAGGTAAAAAAAAACAACAAAGCCCTCTTGACTACAAGCCAAATCACAGCCCCCACACCCACCCCATCCTCATCCTACTGCCTTCCTCGCTCTTCAAATGCAGCGTTCGTTTTGTTTTGCAAGCGGCCGGCTCTCCATTTTTGCATTGGTATAAGTGCATGTGCATGTGTAGGCAACTTTCGGTCATGCGGGTGTTTTCTCTCTCTCTCTCTCTTGCATATATGTATTTATAATATGCAAAAAATTAGTCAAATGTGGAGTTGAAGTTTTAAATTGTGCACTGTAACTGGGAATGAAATATTTATATTAAAATATATATTTAAAACAAGCAAGCAAGCAAGCAATAATAAAAAAGAAAAAGCAACAGGTATTTGTTACAGACATATATCTTAACCACTTACAGAGTATTTTTTAGTTACACACACTTTTGCATTCTTCTTGCTTCTCGCTGTTCACACATTTCGCCACCCTTTCACTCCTCTCCATCCTGTCCGTTCGGTAAACAAACAGCGCAAAATTATTCAAAAATTCCGCAGTCCGCCGCCCGCGATAAAGCAGCTGATAAGCAGTAAGCAGAAATACAAACCTAGAGAAAAGTGAGCAAAGTGAAGGGTAAAGGGCCAAAAAAGGCTTGCTTCAAAAAAAAAAAAAAAAAAAACAGAAGACCGTTGGCGACCCTGGGCCATGTGCGCCAAAATAACATTTTATCGTTGGGGTTATTAAATCATTATTAAATGTCATTATCGATTGGTGGGAATGTTATTTTTATTTATATTTTTTTATTATTTCTTTATTTCTTTTATCTTTTTATTGCCGCCCCCTCACAGCTGGCAACCATGAATTAAAGGGGAGAAGGGCGCGGAGAGTATACACTTTTCTGTTTATGGGGCAAGCGCTGTTCTAGGCATATCTGATCTGAATTGCAAATCAGTCAAGAGTAGCCAAAATTGGTTGTCAAATATTCCTTTGAATTGTTAGTCATCATCCGCATTGTGGTTGTGGGCAATTAGCTGGAATTGGCGATCGTTGCGGAACGCTTTTAGCTTTAACATGTGTTTTGGGAAATTGGTTATAATTTTCTACTTTTAACTGGGTTTTTTTTTTCAAGAAATTCCATTAGTCAAACTCAGGGCAATGAAACTCGATGGCTTATAAATTATTCATTTTGTTTATGGCGCGTGCCAATTATTTGAAATAACTTGTAAGTTGTCAACATATGTGGGAGAAACGAGAAAAACAAGTATTGGGAAAGTTTGCTAAACTGAAAAATCTATAAACAAGATAATTATAATTGGCATTTAATAATTATAGAACAAGAAGTAATAATTGTAATATTTAGCCCTTCTTTAATCTGTAAAATATCATCCAATTCGCTTTTTTTCTATATTCCCTTTATTAATCAGTTGATAGTTGTTTTTCTGTAGTCACGAGCACTATTAAAGATCTATGTCCAATCCAAAGATAAGAAGTCATCCGACTAGGCATGACTTCATATAACATATACCTCGATTGCTCTATCACTCATAATATTCACACGTTGTTTTGCCCAAGATAAAGCCTTTTGTTTGTGTAGTCTTCTCTTTACTAACAAACACAAACTTATTTGACTTGTTGTTACCAAGTCATCAGTTTTGAGCAGAGTTAAAGCTGAAGCTGTGGAACCAGTTTATACCAATTAGTTGCTGTCCCCAATCAGTAGATAATATAAGATTTTTGGGCCGAAAGTCAAACAAGGCAGACTGCGAAATACTCTGATACCAATAAATTAGGTGCCACAGACCAGTTTGGCAAAGAATTTGCGTTCTTAACTAATACATCCTCCAAGTTTGTCTTTAAAAATTTTGGTAACTCCAATTTTTAACACATTTAATATTATAATATTATGAATATTATATATATATATTATAATATTATGAAAGTATAGAAAACGCCAAAGCGATTGCCCTTCACATTTTGGTTTCTGGGGCAACTTTAACCGATACGCAACAAATGAATGCAAATTATTATCGCTTGCTACGCAAAACGCAATTCGCGGTTGCATTTGCATATTGCAAGCGGGGCAGTTTGACGGGGGGCTTGTTGCCCCTACAATAATTTTGAGACAGTTCCAAAGAACCATAAAACGTTTCCTATTAATTTTGTTTTTCGCGCCCTTTTTGGTTGTTCTTGTTTATTTTTTGCATGGTTTTCGTTATGCAATGGATGACATTGAGAATACAAGAACGTAACACTTAAACCAAAAATGGAGACAATAACAGAGAGAGAGAGAACGAGAGACGAGACAAAGTTATGGCTATGGGTATGGCAAATGTCTGATTTGTTGGCCCAACTATCTGCCTTATCAGCGAACACAATTGATAAAGCCAGAAACATTAGCGTTACCCTAACCATTGCACGTGGCATGGGGTTTTTTGCAACTGCCTTGACTCAGTATAAAAATAAATATTTTTAGCAGGTTGCGGTAAGTCTAGACTCATTGTCGGGTTAGTCATCAAAAAACAGTCACTTTTAAATGGAAGTAAAAGTAATTTAAAAAGCATTTGTTAAGTGATTTTTTTTAAATAAAATCTGCTTGCATTTTTAAAGTTCCGCTGTTTCGATATGCCACAAAAATATTGATGATGTTATGGAGTGTATTCACATAGCGATCAGTTCAAATCCTTCGATTTAAGATTAAACATTTTATTGTAACTCGAATCGATGAGCCTGATAAAAATGTTGGTGTGGCAAGCGAGCAAAACAAAGCGAATAACACAAATTCATCAACAATTTAAATGTCATCACGTTTCCAAATCATAGCAATTATGTTTTGACTAACTATATTCGCAGACTACAAGCAGCCAGGAAGAGAAGGAGCAATCACAAAGATGGCCAATCCTCGCAAGTTTAGCGAGAAGATTGCGCTGCAGATACAGAAGCAGAAGGAGGGCACCGCCGAGTTTGAGCGGATCATGATGGAGGTGTCTGCCACAAAAAAGGACGAGACGCAAGCGAATCAAAAGATACTCGAATGCTGTCTGAGCGGACTGGAGAATACAAATGCCACAAGTGCAGCACAAGGAGCAGGAGGTGGGGGTGGAACAGGAGCTGGCAATGGCACCGGGGGTGGCAGTGGAAATGGCAGCGGCGCCAGCGGTGGCGCCTCACCCGATGGCATTGCGGGTGGCGGCGGCGGTGGTGGTTCACCCACTGCCTATCGAGAGTCGCGTGGACGCAGTGTGGGAGTTGGACCAATGAGAAGGCCATCGGAACGGAAGCAGGATTGTTCGCCGTATGGCGGCAGCAGTGCAGCTGGAGCGCTCGTCAATGCAATGGGTCTGCCCAACAGCAACATTATCAGCGGCAGCAATAGCATTAGCAGCAACAACATTAGCACCAACAACAATAGCAGCATCAACAACAACAACAACAATGGCACACAACAACAACAGAACCTCTATTTGAGTCCACCAATGGACACAAATTGGCGACGCTCCAACTCGGATTCGGCGCTGCATCAGAGCCTCAATATGGCGATGGCTGCTGAGGCGAGCGGCTTTGCCACCGATATGAACTCACTGCACGCCAACTACACACAACAGCAGCAACAGTCGCAGCAGCAGCAACAGTCCCACAGCCAACGATCTCATTCGCCGCATCCAATTGGACGCAGTTTCAGTCCGCAGGCGCAGAGAAGAAAATCGCCAATGTTGCCCCATCAGGTGCAACTGCAACAGTTGCAACAGCGACAGCACAATATGCAGCAGCAGCTGCAAGCACAACAGCAACAGCAACAGCTGCATCAGCAGCAGCAGCAACAACAGCAGCAACAACAACTGCAGCAACACCAACAACAGCAGCAACACCAACAGCAGCAGCAGCAACAACAACAACAACCAACGCCATACACAGCCAAATTTGCAAATTCTTTGTACCGGCCGCTGCAGGAGCAGGCCAGCTATGCCAATACTGGCTCCCTGCCCAATCTCACCGCACTGCAACACTACGCACCAACACCGCAGCAACAACAACACCAGCAGCAGCAGCAACAGTTGCAACAGCAGCAACAGCAGCAACAACAGCAGACGCTATCGCCGGTGATGTCACCGCACAATCAGCGACGGGATCGCGACCAATCGCCCAGTCCGTTTAGCCCGGGTGGTCCGCCCGGCTCGCCCTACCATCAGCAGCAGCACTCACCAACAGCAACCTCCGTCAACAGCAGCTCAACGACCGTTCAGGCGCCGAGCTGTTCGCCGCACTTGTCGTTCAGTCCACTGCCCACGTTGGGCGCCAATCACAACAACAACAGCAGCAGCAACAATGGCCACAACACAACAGCAACGCCAACAGCAGCAACAGCAACAAGTGGAACAGCAGCTGTGGTTAGTGGCAATCTAACCGATTATCGCCAGCCAGTGCATCCCTCGAGTCCGCGCTCCTCGCCCGGATTGCTCACCAATGTGTCGGGCAGCGAACAACTGCACACCAGTGCACCGGCGAGTCCCATCCGTAGCCAGCAGCAACAGCAACACTCGAGTGGCTTTGATGCATCGTTTAACATTTTGAACACAACGTTTCACAATACCTTTGAGAACTTTTCGCTGGCCGATAGCAATTCATCGCCGGAGCAACAGAGCAATAATTTTGTCGCTTTGAACTTTGAGGATTTGGGCGGCGGGGGAGGTGGACTGGCGAATGGCAGTCAAAATGGTCTCTATCACAATCAGGATGCACAGCATAAACTCCTAGACTTTAACGAACTGAGCTGCAGTCCCGAAACTAGCGCCAACAACAACAATCTGCGACGCATCAACAACCAACAGCAGCAACACCAGCAACAACAGCAACAACAACAGCAGCAGCAGCAACTCCTCAACAATAATAGCAATGGCTCGGGCAATGCAGCCACGCACAATGGTGCACCTAGTCTGAATGGGCCAGTTGGCAACCGGGCTGTCATCGAACAGCATCACAACAACAATAGCAGCAGCAACAATGGCGGTGGTTGCGTTGGTGAGACGCTGGTCGCCTCGCCGGTGGCATCGCCAATGGGCTGTCCGAGCTCACCGCTGCCCATACCGATATCGTCGGCACACGCCTCGCCGCAGCATCAGCAGCAGTTGTCGCTGTCGCTGCACCACTCGCCGCACCACTCACCGCTCCATTCGCCGCATCACTCGCCGCTGTCCAGCAGTTCGCCAGTGAGCAACATGATCATGAATCATCACCAGCAACAGCAACCACAATCCCATCATCATCATCATCAGCAGCAGCAACAACATCATCTTCATCACCAACACCAACACCATCAACACCATAATCAGCAGCAACTGCATTCGGTGGTTCAGTCGCAAAGCCATACGCCCACCACAGCCAATATACCGTCGATAATATTTAGCGATTACTCCTCGAATGCGGATTTCAGTCGGGAGATCTTCGAACATCTAGATCTTGACTTGGGTCAAATTGATGTGGCGGGCTTGCAAATGCTATCCGATCAGAATCCAATCATGATTGCCGATCCGAATATTGAGGATAGTTTTCGTCGTGACCTCAACTGATACTATGAGGAGGCTGTTGCGGCCATCGAAAGCGGCGTCCTACTCGAGGACACCTACGAGGCGCTGATGGAGGCCGGCATTGCTGTCTCCACCACTCCCAGCAGCAACTCTGCGGAGCAGGACTCAGCGTCTGCAGCAACAGCATCAGCAGCAGCAGCAGCAGCAATTGCTGCTGCCGAAAAGGATAAAAAGGACTTGGAGGTGATTGATCTGCTTGTGCCTAGTGTTATGGATGATCTGGTCGAATCCACCGACTTGGATGAGGAAGTGCGCAAGTTTTTCTACTAAGTCTAAATCTAAGTCAATGCCAAGCTAACGATAACGATAACGATTACGATGACCATGACTACCATCCAAGATGGCAGCCCTCGCCTTCTCCACGTGCCTATCCTCAGTCCTCGCAGTCGCTCTCCCAACCCGCCTCTCCCCGTTTCCGTCGTAAACCTTATGTGCTTTGTGTAGCTAGCTCGTAAATAAAAACAAAAAAAAAAAGAAGAAAAACTTTAGGTGTTAAGTGTACTTTGAGAGTAATTTTGTCTGCCCGTTCAAAGCATACCTCCTACCCCCCTGTACTGCTACTCCTTCGCACACATAGACCCTCCCTTCAGGCAGAGAAACCGTTAACCGTTAAGCGTTAACCTACGATATACATATATATATATATATATATATTTTACAGCGAGTCTCAGATTTTACTTAACTACGCACATAAGTCACGAAAATACCTACTACAAACTACTTTACTATAAATATGTAACGCTACTTTCTGTATATAACAATTATATACATGCACATGTATATGTATTTATTTATATTATGGAAATGGATTAAAACCAAAAAGTGTCTTAGACCTACGACCAAATTATTGTACACGTTCTTTAAAAAGATAAACAACAAAACAAAACAAAACAAAACAAAACAAATGAAATTCCTGTAAAATAAACCTACAATTTACCAACTATTTATAACAGATAATTATGCTATGAAAAGGCACCCACTCGCCCCCCAGCCCAACCCCAACCCCAACGCCCCCAAGCAAAGTAAAACAGTTATATTATCACCCTTACGTGCCGTCGAAGCAATTACTAGTATTTAAGATCCGCTGACCGTTATAGTTAATCGATATCCCGATAACGACCCTTCTTCCTCTGATGTAAAAAAAATACAAAACTTTATTCAAGTTAAATTCAAAGTGAGTGTTTCCTAGCACCGTTCGAATACCCATTTGCCAGAATAGAAGAGAAAAATATATTAAAAACAAAAAAAACAAATCCGATACAATTTTCGCTCGCCCAAAATACGCAGTATCACAAATCTAGCTAAATAAATAGTTTATATTTGGCCAGCTAGCAGAGGCGCCTCAGACTGTTGCAGATCCAATTAGTTGAGATGCTTCCACTGGCTCTTGGGATACCTAAGGATACTGCAGCAGAAAGATTCGCTCTGCTTACGACAAACTTAACGACATTAAAAATACAATACTTAAAAGAAAAACAACCAAATGTAAATCAAAAAGTAAATAAACGAACTACTCAAAAATTTTTACAAAACTTAAAGCTAAATTTACATAATAATTAATAAATGTCATACAAAAAGTCTATATTAAACCATACGCATAAAATTCTTCGTACCAAAATTCAGCTACAAAATATTTTATTTCGATTCCAAAAAACAATTCAAAATTTATATAGAGTCTACCATTTATAAAGCGAATACGATAAATACAAATTTTAAAAGAAACAACAACAAAGAAATTGAGCAAGTGACAGGCTTTAAAAAGTGCAAAATGTTTTATTAATTGAGTACCAGAACTTATATACATAATATTGTTAATTATACTAGTAACAAAGATTTTTGCATAAAATAAATATACATACATTTTCCTTTTTTTAATGTAAAATTCTAGTTGTAAAACTACATAAGTAAACTTTAAATCCTTTAAAAATATGCGAAAGAAAAAACAAAAAAAAAAAAAATATAAATATTATTAATAATGTTTGTGAACGATGTTTAGAGAACAAGCGCATTAAAAAGAGAAAAACAAAAAAAAAATTATAAAAAAAAATGCAGCAAAAACTTTTGTTGTTTTATTTGATTTGCTGTGTTGTGTTTATGTTTTTAATTTTATTTTTTAATGCGCTCGTTCGAATTTGTATATGTAGATTATACATATAAAGAAAATACTATTACAAAATTCAACTTAAGTAATTGTGTATGTAATATATGATTATATTTCTAAATTTACGGAAACAAAATCCAAACAACAGGAATAAGAGTATATTCAATGTAATAACACAGTTATTTGTTTCAAATAAATCTTACATTTAATTTTAAAAACCACCTGTTGCCCAGTCAATTACAAAGAACCAAATTTTTCTTTTTCTACCCTCTGGCATTTCTACGTGCGCGTGCAGCCAGCAAATTCATACAAATACTTGAATATGCAAATAATTGCACGTAAATTTATGTGTACCAATGTGCATAAGTATGTAAATCTATAAAAACAAAAACAACAGCAACAACAAGAATATATAGCCACATATATATATGTACATATATAAATATATATGTATATTGTTACATATCAACATGGGCTGCAGATTACAATTGCCTACAAGTGTTGTTATTGTGTTTGCTATTTTTTCTGTGCTGCTTTGTTAATAAGCGCGTCGCAGTTTGTGTCAACGGCTAAATTTAGTAAGCAAAGTTCAATGCGGATGACACTTGGTCCTATTTCACTAATACCTTTTACCTTTCAGCGAGAGAAGAGAGATGGGCGAGAGAGAGAGAGAGCGAGAAGAGTGTAAAAGCGCACGCACCCACACAGAAGCACATGTTGGAGCATGTGCTTGCGAGCAAATTTTATATTAGGACAAGCTTGAAAAACTTCAAACAACAATCAGTCGACTTAAAATTACTTTGGAAAGAAACATTAAACTTAATCCCATGCTCAAAATAATTCAAAAAAGGTAGCAGTTAATTTTAATTTTTTAAGCAAATTAATTTAAATTAACATCCATTCCTCTTCTTTAGAGAGTTACAAATGAACGGACAAAAGTTGAATACCCTTTTGAGCAAACCCAAATCGTAATTAAAAAATCAGGCTTGTGTTTCGAAACACTTTGACTTTGCTGATACTGGTAACGGCAAAAAGGCAAAAGCGCACAAAAGAGAAGCGGGAGTGGGAGAGAACATGAAAGATTCGCGAACTATCTCGATCCGATTCAATTTTTAATAGCTCGTCATTCAGTTTTGTTTTTTTTCTGTTAATAATGCACTAATTCAAATGAAATTGTTTTGCTAATGGAAACGATGACGCTTTGACTATAGCATCATTATTATTGTTATCGGCTCGGCTGCTCCCTCTGCCGGATTTGTACTCTTAGTTGTCTCCCTCTAGCGAGTGGTTCGAAAGGCGCAAATGTTATCAGCAAACACGAGTGGAAAACAACAACAACCACAGATGTTACAATCTAGGGGCGCCTTTCAGCGACATTCCAAGACGCAGTCAGCGCCCATGCTGCTAACCAGGGGGCCGCTCAAAACCACCTCACATAT
The DNA here is from genome assembly GCA_037043605.1 of Drosophila multiciliata. NCBI lineage: Eukaryota > Metazoa > Arthropoda > Insecta > Diptera > Drosophilidae > Drosophila > Drosophila multiciliata. The sequence goes on along the minus strand of JBAMBF010000301.1, from coordinate 19,811,969 downwards.
ACGTATTCACATACATACACACATATAAATTTTATATATGTGCGTGCATATATGTTGCCAAACAGTTGAATGCGCTTTTATAGCAAACAAAGACAAGCTCCCACTCTCTCTTTCTCTTTCACACAGCAACTGCCCTGCATACAAAATAGTGTAATATGAATAGAATTGCCATAATAAAATTAATTAGTATTGAGCACAAACCAAACTATGGACAATAACAATAAATAGGGCGTGACAATCGATCACTATATATATATATTAAATTTGCATTACAATATTTTTTGCAGTGCTGAGTAATTTTCGTACAGTTTGCCTCACTGTGGGATCAGGCTATGATTAAACAACAAATAACCCCAGCCGAGACAAAAACAAGATTGCCAACACAATTTAAACAACAATAAGAACAAATCGAAATATATGCAAAACAGGCGATATTTCAGAAATGCGTGATGTGCAAGTCAAGTATTATTATTATTAATACAAGAATGATTAACGTAACCTAACCTTTCGCACTCTTTTTTTTCTCACTATTGTGAATGTTTGTAGAGCCGCGTGCACATGCGCCCAGTCAGCTTGAAGAGCGATAGAGAGTGCGATAGAAAAGCCAAAGTTGTCACACAACAAATTGAAACATGAAAAAACATTTCTTTTTTTTCTTCTATTTACCATATCAATTTTGTGAATGACTATTTAACAATCTGAGCCAATATTTGACAAGTCTGTGCGGGGGCCTTAATACGTCATACGCCTGAAGACGCATGTGTTAAATTAGGCTCATGCTTGTGGAAAGAGAGTTGGGAGGGAAATTAAAGAATGGGTCTACGTTCTTTTCATAATAGCTATACATTGTTATAGGAATTCGATGACGCACACGCAAGTTGATATCCCAGATAAAAAAAAGAAATACATATTAATTTCTAACATAGTTGCCAATACAATTTTAGACGCATTGCGGCAAACATGGAATAAACGATGGACTCCTAAACTGTGCTCACCTATGGTCCTCAAACTGTATCAAAAGCAAGCTTTGGCAGCGAATTAAGCCTAAAAAATAGGCTAACATTTATTATTAATTTGACATTGACTACTCCGGTTGGTAAATAATAGCTTGCAATAATTTTTATATTCTATTGGAGCGCAGATAATCCTCCTCCTCACCATCCGCATCCTCGACGACGCTGTAGGAATTCTTGCCTCCTCCTCCGGCTGACTCCTTCGAGAGATGCGTGTCAAAGAATTCCTCGACGGTGTCCGTATTCCATTTGGTTATCGATAATGTTTCCAGTACTTTGCCCCGCGCATCCAGCAGCTTAACTAGCGGATCCAAGCCACGAACATATTTTATTTGTAAATTGGGAAATTTCGCTGGACGACCGCTTTGAACGAACGCCTGAATTTGCGGATAAGCACGGAATTTGCAGGTGCAAACTTCTAGGATCGCCTTGGCGTAGGTTCTCTGAGCCGCCGTCTGCTGATCCTGCGTGCAGCACTCCTTGCAATGCGGTCTTAAAGGGAGTTAAAGACTTTTAATACTAATTAATAATAATAATTAGAATATATACTTTAATGTCTCCAGTCCAAAATCATCTAGTTTGTCGCAATTGGAGCACATTAGTTGAGTTTTAATGAAGCCCAATTCCCGGCAAGCAGCTGCGGTAAATTCGGCTTGCGTTTGTTTCAAGCACTGCGGTTTGGATATAATTAATTAAAAACAATTAATAATTGGTCAGTAATACTTACGCTAGTTAGTGCCAAGAGTGCACATATAATTAACTTGAATTTGTTCATATTTTTAAGTGGAAAATTGAGTTGAAATCCACGTCGTTGTTTACAATTTTCTTAAGGCGCCTGCAACACTAATATGGCATTTTGCGGTATTTTTCGATTAACGCTTTTCAGCACTGGCGACAGACGCAGTGATGAGCAGCATGAAGTTGGCAGCGAACTCAAATTTATTGAAGAAGAAGAATGTGGCTCAAACAGTCGCTGTTGTTTTGTTCCATCTAAATTACGAAATATTTGAAAAAAAAAATCTAAATTAAAAAAACCATATAAAAATAAAATTAACGAAAAATCGCGTTTTACATTTAAGTTGAATTGGAAGAACAGTTTGCTGTGCTTGTGATTTAGTGTTTGTCATCAGTTTCAGTTGGCAAATCAATAAAAATCATTCGTTAAAAGCGAACGCGCTGCGCAAAAGTGAAAACCCAATCAACGAACTAACGCACAGCTAAAGGTGAATAAATAGCAAGCAAGCAAGCAAAAAAAAATTATAATTAAAATTCGATTGTCAAACCTATAATTAGTTATTTAGGGTGTGCTTCTGTTGTATTAGGCATTTATTGTGGTAACCTAGAAATAGAAATCAACCAAACTGCAATAATTGGTTGCTTTAAAGAGGGGAAAGAAGAAAAAAACAGCTCCAGGGGAGCATCTTGCAGAGTTGCATTCGCGTGTGTGTCTTATTGACAATTGTTTATGTGTGTGTATGTGTTCATGTTTGTGTTTTGATTAGCAAATAAATAAATCAAGGTAATCTTGCTGGTTTTTGCTCGGTGCTAAAAAGATTTCATTTGATTGTGCTAAGTGGGGTGACAAATATATGTTGATTTGATTCATATTTTTGTTACACAAGTGTAAATTTAATTTGATTCATTTGCCCTTGCACAACAAGTGAGGCTTTTTTTCGTTCTATTCTTGAATAAAATGCATACACACATGCACAAGCACGAGCAATGCATAAAAAAACAAAGCTCTTGTAGGACAAAACTACAGTGTACTCTCGAAAAGCGGAACATTTTGTTTTTAGAATCTTCTTTATTTTTTTGTTTGTAGTATATTAATTTAATTTAATACATTTGTGTTTTTTTGAGTAATTTTAAAAAGATTTCTTTATTAGCGAGAGATCACTGTGTTATATTCTTAGTTGTCATCTTTGAGGTTTGCCTTTAAAACTTGTTTTAACATGCAGGTTCTCCCTCATAAATGCATAACGGTTGTTTCTAGCTGCCTGTATATTTATGACTGTGTATTTGAGCATGTTCATTCAGGTTGCTGCAGGCAACTGTGTTGGAAGCTGTCGCATGCGGAAGCAGCTTCTTAAGGTCTCTTTGAGCATGCAACTTCCAAACCAAGCCACTTCCGCCTTCAGCCCATGTCTCGTTTAACTGGTTTAGGGCGCAGCTGCAGAATTTTGTTTCTGGCTGTGCGTGTGCATCAGTCGCACCTGCTGCATGTGGCAACAGCGCACCTTAACAATAATAATAACAGCGACTGCAGCTGTCGTTGCGCTCAAATTTCTTATCAACATTTTTTTTTTAGCTGGAAAGTATTTTGTTGCCTACGCCATTGTTAGTCAACTACCTGTACACATATGCATATCATATGTGGGTGTGTGCGTATATACAGCTATTCAGTTTCTCCTCTGCCCACGCCAATTCGCAAGAAGCCACCACTTGTTGTTGTTGTTGTTTTTGTGTGACCCTCTTTCTATTTCACATTCGTATTTTCTTTGCTAATTTCATGCCATATTTTTTTTTGTAATGCGAGCTATGCATATGTGTTTGTGTACTCAAACAAGTGACTCAGCCGACTGCCTTTATCAGTAGATTTCATTGTTATTATAATGTTTATATATATGCATATACTTCAAAGACTTTATCGCCACGCCACAAGTAAATATGCCAACAAGTTGATGTATTTGTGTCACACATAAGCTAATTTGTTAATTACTAATAAATAAAATGAGTGTTGGCACTTTAAAACAGTAAACTCAGCTTAGTTGAGTGGAATACAATCTGGAATCTTTTGTTAAAAGAATCTAACCGCAATGCAACTGCATAATATAAACAAAAAAGTTTAAATAAGACTAATAAAATATTATATTTTATTACTTAAAAGATGGATTCATAATTTAGTTGATTTTTTATTTAGGATGAAAATTTGAATTTCTTAACGCACTGTCTGGCAGTTCACATTCACGAATGACTACTGTATATTTTAAGCATAATTATATAGTGCTCTAGTCATGCCTTTATATATCCCAAACACGCTCGCCCACATCCCCAAACACAGTATCCGAATCGGACACAGATTCTGAAATCGCACTCGAACTTGAAACTCAAATAAAATGCGCATTTGCGTGTCTTTTTTTTATTAATGTTATTTTCTATTTTTGGTGATCCCATTTTAGGGGCTCTTTTGCTAATTATAACTGACCTCAGTTCTGCACATTATGCATCAGTCTACAGACTGACTAAAATCGCTTTACGCATTTATTTTACTACTTAAAGTAAGCATTGCACGAGTTATTCAAATTGTATGCACATCTGTTCAATTGGTCATAAGGTCAAACTAATTGCACTCGTTTATTTGCTTGTGAAAATCAGCTTGTCCACAGACAAAAAAGTTACCGTTACAGTTAGCGCCTTTGCATGTTTTTTGAGGCCACTAAATTACCCTAAAGTTCAAGGACAAACAGGCTTGTTTAAACAGCTAACATTTAGTCATAAAATAGGTTGGCGAATGGCCCTTAATGACATGTTTATATATATATATATAAACGGAAACGGAAACTAAAAAACCTGAAATATATGTTTACAGTTGTGTAAGTATTTATAGCGTAATAATTATGGTGGACTTGTCACAAAGTGGGACAACGGCAAATAATTTAAAATCTAATAATAAACCTGATTGCAGTAGTCGCTCGAAGGGTGTTATTATCAGAAATTATACAGAACAGAAATTATAAATAAATAGAATCAGTTTTGGAAAAGATTTACAACTGGAAAATTTGCACCGGAGAACATGTGAAAAAATTGTAATAGAAAATTATGTTCTTTCTTTTGTTTGGTTTGGTTTTATAAAGTTTAAAGTCCAAGGAAAACATTTTCTATTCACGGAAAAATAAACCACATCAGAATTTTTGATAAGGTGATGTTTTACAAGGGATCTGTGGAAAACCCCAAACCTTGGCTAAGGCCAATCAACCTGTACGCGTGTTTTTTGTTTCAACAAGTTAAGAGTGCAAATATCAAAGTTAAAAATATTTAATTAAACAAGTGCAAACTGTGCAAACCAAAAAATATATATAAACAGTTCTCAGTTGGGCCAGGTAAATAAAATGTGTTTTTTGTGTCTTTTCTATAAAATATTGTAATTTGTTGTTAAATAATAAGCTGCTTTTGTTATTTTCCACTCAGGTTGATAATCCCAGAAACCCAAAAGCGGGGCTTAGTCAGAGAAAGAGAGACAGACTCAAAGAGAGGGAGGCTTTAGCAGAGGCAAGGCGGCAGGCAAAACTAACACACACACAGCACAGCTTGGCACACACACAAACGCACAACAACAACAACAACCACACCCACAGATACTGCAAAAGTTTAATTTCTGATTTTTGAGTTGATTTTATAATTGCACTTTTGCTTTTATTCTGTTTGCAGCAGCACCACAAAAGCAAAACAAAAAGCAATAAACAAAGACACAAAACAAAATCGCTCAAAACACATTTACCGTCCCACGTAATCCTCGCCAGCCTCAGCTGACTGCCTGCCAAGCTGTCTGCCTGCCTGCCATGCTATAGTCTTGCCAAGATGCTGCTAGAACTGTTGCTGCCGCTGTTATTGCTGCTTGCGGCCTGCCTATCGCCCAGCGACGCTTGCTCCTCGCGTGCCATAACCAAGCCTCGCACCGATGCGCCACCAACGGACTCCCCGCCGCCGGACAATGTTATAGCGCTGACAACGATGGCCCCACGGCCAAACATCACATTTCCGATCTTCAGTTGTCCGCCTACATATGCCGCATGGTTTTGCTTGAATGACGCCACCTGCTTCGCCGTCGAGATTCACAACCAGATTCTGTACAATTGCGAGTGTGCGATCGGTTTTATGGGACAGCGTTGCGAGTACAAAGAGATCGATGGCTCCTATTTGCCAACACGGAACCGTGTCATGCTCGAAAAGGCGAGCATTGTGAGCGGCGCCACGCTCGCCGTTATCTTTATGGCCATGTGCTGTGTGGTGCTCTATCTGCGCCATGAGAAACAGGCCAAGCAGAAGCTACACGATAGCAGTGGCGGCATAGATGTGGGTGACATGGGTTTCGAGAACGAAGGCGTCGACGAAGTGGACGGCCATAAATCGTTGCGCATAGCGCGTCGTCCATTTGGACCTCATCACAATCGCATCCTGACCATGGAGCAGGCCTATCTCCAGTCAACTGCCTGCAGCCACGAGAGAGCCAGGCATTGATTGACTGACGAGCAGAAGGCGGAGTGGTGTGCACCTAACCAAACAACGGAATGCCTTTTTAACTTATTTTCTTCTTCTTGATCGTATTAACTGTTTTAAACTGTTTTTCAATTATTATTTAACTCTAATTTAGTTTTGTCTTGATTTTAACCGACTATATTATTAAGTGCCTTCCGAATTGCAGCTAAAGGAAATAAGTATTATTAACTGAAACTGCTGTATTAATGCAATGCAATTTTGGCAGCTAGCCGCTCATTTTACAAAAAAAAAAACACTAATTTAATTAATTATTTATTAACTTGAATGACGTCGCCTTAATAAATGCGAATTGAAACAAAAACAACTAAAAACGTAAAGCTCAATTTTCTATGACTACTGGGCGAAGTTACTATATATATATTTTTTTTTTAAATATCTATATAAATTTATATTTATCTATAAGTAATATATATTTGTAAATTTGTCTATTTTTATCTGTATTTCATTTAATTTTTTTCGAAATTAATTAACTATTCGTCAGCTCGAATAGAAATGTTTTTTTTTTAGCAATTTGCTGCCACTTTCTCAAATTGTAAACTATTTATTAATATTCATCCTTAACCAAGATATTTTTGCAGTCATGCCGCACAACAATCAGCAGCCACCCAGCCAGTCCGGCGAGGATCCGCTGGGACCTCCGAAGGCGGACTTCAGTGCACCACCCCCATACGAGCCGGATGCACATGGTCAGGGAGGTCAGCAGGTGATGTTGCCGCATCAGATGCCCACTTTGACGGTGACGACAAATGGCGGAGAGGGTGTGGCACTGCCCCAGGATGGCGGTGGCGAGGTGATGCAGCCGCATGAGATTCACGGCAAGCTGCCCACCTACGAGGAGGTGCAAATGGAGAAGTCACTTAATGGAGAATTGCCGCCCGCATTTTTGACCTTGACACCAACACAACAACAGTTGCCGCCGCCGCCGAATCCATTGTTGCCACTGCCGCCAAATCCGTTGCGCGATGGACCCGGCGCTGTGCGTGCCGGTCCGGGCCTGACGTTTATCGCCATGAATGGCAGCGATCCGGAGAACAGTCTGTCCACCACGGACAATTTACTGGGCACAGATATAATGTTTATAACGGCATTTATGGTTGCATTTCTGTTCAATTGGGTTGGCTTCCTGATGCTGACCTGTTTCTGTCACACAATCGCCGCCCGCTATGGTGCCCTGTCTGGCTTTGGACTGTCGCTGGCCAAGTGGACACTGATTGTGAAGCATTCGACGGATCTGGCTTCGCACGAGAACTCGTGGCTGTGGTGGCTAATCTGCGCCTTTGGCTTCCTAATCGCCATGCGCGCTTTCATTCAGTATGTGAGCATTAAGCGATCCTGGAGATTGCTCTCTGCCTCCGCCCAGGAACGGCTGCTATTCTTCTACTAGGTGTGGGCAACGCCGCCGCCGCCTGAGACCGGAGTATATTATTATGTGTAAATACGTTTTATCTGGGCGAGTTTATTGTCCAGTCAATGATCAATCAGCGGCGGCGTTTGTCCTACCCCTACTCCATCTTTTGTTTTCTTTTTTTTCGAAACTAAATCAATTGTGAACTTACTATTGGTTAGTGTTTCGGTGTAGTTACTACATATAAATATATATGTTAAATAGCGCAACTTAATCCATAAATTCGTTAAAACTAGTATAATGCATACGCGTAATTGTCAGCCGCAAAGTCACCGCTGTAGTGAGAGTCGGAGAAGGAGAGCTAAGAATCCTTCAATCCACTGCACCCGTTGTTTGGCTATTTAATTTTTTCCTTGGCCAATCAAATTGATGTACTTTGTGCGCAATATTGTATTATGTAAAATGTGTATAGATGTCTCTCGCACTGTAGTAGCTTCTATTCTAATTTTTAGAAATAAAGACACAGCAAACACAAAAGGCAACAACAACTACAAAAAAGATATATATTGATAAATCATAATATATGTTTTTCCCGTTGTTGCATCTATTTTTATGCTGTGGTACTTAAAATAGCCACGCAAAAGGCAACGGCAGCAGTAATTTGGCTAGTTAAATGCATATCTATTATAATTACTATTATTGAAACGTTTATTATAAATGTTTAATCCCTTTGTATGTAAATTAAAAAATGCATTGCAAGGACGCATATCAGAAGTATACGTCAATTTTATGCAAATTAATAAAATCACAAAAAAAATATGATAACTGAACTTGTGTGTAATTTGCAATTCGAATCTGGCCGCATTCTAACACTTATTCGATATCTTGTAAGTTTCAATTATCGAAAGCAGCACTGCTTAGTCAAACACATTTACAGTCTACCAACACTTGCCCATGTGAGAATCAACCCTGGTGTGGTAAAAATTAACAACACTATCAAAGTGAGCCATGCACATTACTTGCAACTCACATTAGGAAGTTGTCTGGTTCGTGTGTGGAAATAAAATATTTCAAAACAGGCAGCCATCTTTAACTTAAAAATAAATTTCTTCGTAAAAGACGTGTAAATCGATTAGGGACAGTGTAATATATATATTAGCAGCAAGCAGCCAAGCAACAACACCACCGCAACGTAAGTTCTGACAAATAATATCCCCGTGTATCTGTGAAGTGAAAATATTCTGAGGCTGCTGCTGCTGTGTGTGTATCTGTCGGACGACTTTTTTTTCGCTGCCTGGCTGCAATCTAATTATTGATTTTCACTACCATCATTTTGACCTGGGCATTCATCGAGCTACAATCGGTTACAGTAAATATTCTTATGCAATTTGCGTATTGAAAAAAATAGTACAGTTGTAGTTTTTATCTCAATAGTTATAATAGACTGCGCACATTTTATATTATTTAAGTTGCGTATTTTTAAAGCAATTATTATGTAAATGCTTGAATACTCATTGCTGCATAAAGAAAACTAAGTTTTTGAATCGCCGGTTTTCTTAGTCACCCTCTTGGCTTTGGTGATTTCCCCACACACTCATTTATTTGTATATATATATACACGCACGCTTGGCCGCCATCTTACTTTTTCTAGATAGGCATTCAACTCGGGACAGCAGTTCGCTGCTTCTTTTGCAGCTATTTTCAGCCGGTGTTGAAAACCAGTTTTACAGACTGCTGCTGTGCTCGTTTCTTTTTTGTATATATTCTGCAAAGCATTGAAACAGGTAGTGCTTTTGTTACACACACAAACATATATATATATATATATTTATATATACATACGTGCATCTTTCATACTTGCTACCCTCTCTTTTTGTGATGACGCTTTTCTTCTGCTTCTGCTTCTTCCGGTGTATGTATCTGCGCTTGGGTTTTGACACCCCTATTTGCCAACAGATTTAAAATGATTCTTACGTTATTTATTTACTAACTAATGAAATAATCAGTCTGATGTCTTGTTGATAGATTTAATGCTTGATGTAATGTTTTTATTTTCAGCGGTCAACAGATTTTCATTTGCTTTGTAAACGCACGCTTTCGATTTTTCCCAAACAAACCAAGTAGAAATATACAATATTCCTATATCATCCCAAAAAAAAATCCCATTAAAATTATGGTCAGGTATGCCAAGCGTTTCACAAAGAAAAACATCCACACAAGGACACTGAATATATATTTCCATTTCAAACACATAATATATTCAGAGTCTGTGATAGAACAACCACATCCAATAAATTTATAATTAAAAATAAACCTTAACCTTTCTTCATTTGCAGCGTAAGGGTCAACGGAAATTCGCAACAACAACGTAAAAATTTGGCTAACGGTAATAACAGCAACGGCAACAATCTAAAAGCTAACATGGCATTCCGTGGCAACCAGAATCGCAACCGCAACTTTGGTGGCGGCAACCAATACAACGGACCCATGGGCACCAATCGCATGGGTGGCATGAATATGTCACCCTGGGAATCGCAGAATCCCGGCGGTGGCCAATTTGGCAACAATATGCGTCAAGGTGGCGGTGGGCAAATGAACGCCCAGGCCATCAATCTGGCCAACAATCTGCTTAACAATCTATTCAGAAACCAGAATCCACCCTCGCTTCTGGATCTGCCACGCGGTGGCATGGGCAACCGCAATCAGCGGGGCGGACCGGTATGTATATGAATTCTGTTTTTAATTAAACCCAAGCTATCAAACATGTCCCGAGTTATCTCTATTTTTATTTTTATACATTTTTCTCTATTTTGTGGTGGATCGATGAGGGCAGTGTTTTTACTGAGAGAAGGTTCAATTTCAATTGTATATTCAAATTATTATTGAGAGCAGATTTTCGATTGTTATAACAGCAATCCATTAAAAGAAATTTCTTTAATCTATCAATGTCTAAAAATGCAACATATAAAAACATATTTCTATATATTTTAATTTATCGTTAAAGTTAAAAAGACTAGTCATGCTACGTTATTCTTTGGTGAAATTTATAATTTCTTTAAATTATTTTAGATACACTTTCTTACAAATCCTGTTAACATTTAGAAAACTTGCCACTTTTTGTATAATTGCCGCTCGTCGCATCCACCGAAGAATGGGAAAATTGTAATATCTCCAATTTATTGTTATTTTCATTAAGACATAAGCTTTTGAATAGTATCGTGTTACCAAAATTTTACAAGAATTCGCGTAGTTTGTAGTAAAATCTAAAAATAATTCAACAAATTAGCAATACATATTATATTGCTAAAACAACAAAAGGAAATGAGAAAAACCCTGCTGTGATTTGAAAATTGTGTAATGAGAGGAGGAGGAGGAGAGGGTTTTCAATAGAAAAAGCATTTATTCCATTTTAAATGCAGTATTTTTTTGATTTGTGTAGCTCGATGTTATTACACAATTTGTTGAATTTTAAATCATTTGTACCACCTTAAATATGATGTACCGCCAACAAAATGTTCCATTTTAAGATGAAAAGAGTATGATGATGATACGATATACAATATACGATATACGACAGGTGTTTTTTGACATTTTTTTATAAATGTATTCATATAAGATGTATTTAGGCATTTAATTATTTTACAAACAACCAAAATATCAAAAATCTTTTTTGGATTTTTACCAAATCATAAATCTTGCTAATTTACAAATATATTTTACTTTTTTATTCTCTTCTACACGAAAACTGAAAAAAAAAAACAATTCGATGCTTGTTTACAAAAACAAACTCAAAACGCAAAATCAAATCGAAAACGCATTTCAATTGTGCCTATGCATCCAATATATATATATATAAACATATATAAATGTGTATATCTATCAATATATTTCAAATGCCGATGTCTCCGACGTTGTCGTCGTCACTGCGTGCATTCGTTGGGCCTGTTGTGGTTGATGTTATTGTTGTTGCAATTGTTGCACTGATGCCTTCTGCCAATGTTTCTTCTTATGTTGCTTTGTGTGTTGTCTTCTGGGACAATGTTTGTGCAAATTATCATTTGTTGTTGTTTTATTATTTATGTGTGACAAAATCAAAAAAAACAATGAAAATAAATGAATTAAATAATTTTAATAATTACAAATTAACTAAATAAAAAAAAAAATGGCAACATTTTTGGGGCACTTGCTGCATGCAACAAACGAACCAACCAAAATTCAACAAACAAAAACAACGCAACCCACAAAATGCATACAACGCAAAAATGAACACACAATATATAACTGTAAATGCGATGCGATGCCACTTCTTCCAAAATGCGACGCCACTGATTGATTGATTGATTGATTGAACTCTTCTAATCTGCTCTGCTCTGAAAACTGAAAAACCCGATCCGATCTGGTACTGGTACTGATTGATGGTGCAACTGCAACAACTTGCAATAACAAAAAAAAAAAACCAAAAAAAAAACAATTATAAATATATTATTATATATATATATACAAAAACACATCCATCGCCACTCTTCTTCAACGTTCCTGCTCTGATCGAACTCACTCGTAATCGAAATCGAAATCGAACTCTTCAAACCGATAACCGATAACCCAATTCGGTTTTCATGCCCGCCCGTTTGTGTTTCACAATATCCAAACAATATAAAAAATGCCACGCCCGCCGCCGCCACGCCAACGACTTCAACAACAAAAACATCCCCGTCGACTGATTGTGCGCGAACCGCCCCGCCGACTTGACCAATCCATCTATTATATATCCATATATATATATAAATATATATATGTATATAAACATATATCTTATCTACTCTTACTATATGTGTGTATCCCTCACATCAAAATGGAAACTATAATTCCTAATATTGTAAATGGTTCAACACCATAATACTTTTATATATATATGTGTCTGCTCTATTTTGCTATTATATCTATCTATATAACGATTATATATAACTTGTATAACTGTGTAACGATCAATTTTAAACGATACATCGATCGAACGATGCATTTCATGTATCTTCCATGCATTTCAAAATAACATACGAATCGATAAATGAACATTATTATATATTTAACAAAAAAAAAACAAACAAAAAATCGAAAAACAAAAATCACTATTTTATAAATGTGTTGTGTAAAAATATGTATGTATGTACAACAAACAAACATTAAAAAAAAAGATGGTCAATCGCGGTGGCGGTGCCGGCAATCGTCTCAATAATCGTCGTGGGCAAGGAGGTTTCCAAAATCGTGGCGTTACTAGTGGTCCCAAGCCCCCACAAAAGCAGGGCGCCGGCGGCATTCGTAAGCAGAATGCTTTTGATCGTGCCAAGAAACTTTTGGCTAAAAATGCCAACACTAATAAAAAGAAGGAAATTACTCCTGGCGAAAAGAAAATTGAGAGGTAAGAGTACAACCACTACTACTATTTCAAAAATACCAAAATAAAAATAAAAAATCAATACAATAATAATTCCAATACATTACCAAAACAAAAAACAAAAAAAAAAATGCGAAAAATTGCTCAATTCGCAATTTTTTGTCTCCACAACAAATCTACAAATATTTTTAATTATCAATGCATCAATATTTTCCAACAACAACAAAAATATTAATATATATATATATGCAAATATTTTTAAGTACTTAATTTCGAATTTTTTCTAATGCATATAAGTTGTTCTCTCCATAAGAAACCAAAAAAAAAAAACAAAAAACAAAATCACTCAATAATTTCCTCAAGTGTGGTTGGGCATATAAACTTTAAATCTTTTTACCCCTTTTTTGAATAGAAAAAAAGCAAACACATTCTTGATGTTTTAGCCATTCTAGGTGCTAGCCTGGCCAGCAGGGGGTGGTTTTTGGGCGGGTTGGTCAACGAAATATTTTTCGATTTTTGATTACAATGTTTTTACGTATTATTTATTTTTTATATATTTATTGCTTTTGTTTTGCATAGCTTACATGTTTTGTTAATATATATATATATTTATTCATTGATATCATTTATAAAGTTTTAATTAAATTTTTTATTAATTTTCGGCACGCCGACTTTTAATATACCCTTGATAATTGTATGTATGTGTTTTTGTGTTTCTATGTCCGATCTTTCATATATTGTATATATAATGTTACCTTTTTTTTCTCTTAATGTTTAATCATAACCAATATTCTTTCTGATATGGATAAATTTAACCAAATTCAGGGGTATAAAATGCGTTCCGAAATTAACGAGAGAAAATTGCCATATTTTGCATATATATTTTCTCTCATTGTTTTCAAATTTCAATCTGTGATTCAAATTCATTTTTAGGCCACAATCATAAAATATAAATCATGCTAATTATAACTCATAATTCATTAGTCAACAATGCCATAAATTTAAATGTTTATGTATGTATTTCTATATATAAATACATTTATATATATATATATTCAATCCACTGTGATCCTTTCAGCGTGACTACTTCTCTACTGTTGTTGTCAGCCATGCTCTAAAAACCAAAGATGCGCATGCCAATTTTGTTAATATCTATGACTAATAAAAGTTCTCTTTTGCTCTTCAATAACCATATTGTTATATTAGCACCATCACCAATCCGAAGGAGTCGCCATACGCCAGTGTGCCCAATGATATGTTTTACTGTCATCTGTGCAAGAAGCACATGTGGGACGCCAACTCGTTTGAGAACCACATCAAGGGACGCACTCATCTGATGATGCGCGAGGGCATCGAGGAGAGCTATCGCCTCAAGGCGAACATGATTCGTCAGGAGGCCAAGATTGCCGAGCAGTTGAAATCCATCGAATTCGATAGGTTGAAGCGCATGGGAAAGAGCAAGCAGCGTCAATTGGATTATTGCACCATGTGCGATCTGAATTTCCATGGACACATTTCGACGCATCGCAAGTCCGAGGGTCATTTGCAGCTGAAGAAGTTCTTGCATCCGAAGTGCGTTGAGTGCAACAAGGAGTTTGCCACACGCATCGATTACGACACCCATTTGCTGTCGGCCGATCATCTGAAGAAGGCCGCCGAGAACAACACGAAGGTGGGCGAACGCAAGCGTCAAACTCTGCCCATAAGCACCGCTGAGGAGGAGACACGCGATCTGCGACCCCCGCAGAAGCGCAAGAAGAGGCCCATCAAGAAGGAGGGTGAGGAGGGCGCTGTCAAAAAGGAGACCGAAGAGGGTGCCGAGGGTGAAGAGCCCGAAGGCGAGGAGCCCAAAGAGGGTGAGGAACACGCCGATGACACGAAGGAGGGAGAAGATCTCAACGAGAGCCAGGAGGAGGAAGAGGTTGCTCTGCCCGTCGATCCCGAAGATTGCATTCTCGATTTTCTCGAAAGCGATGAAATACCCAGCGAGGTAGATACTCGCCTGCCCAAATACAATTGGCAGCGTCCCGTTGGACCCGGTCTGATCTCCAAGCTGGAATGCTTCGAGTGCGCCGTCTGCAGCAAGTTCTTCGACACGGAGGCCACCGCTGAGATTCACTCACGCACCGCCACCCATCATCGCAACTTCTTGAAGTTCATCAACGAGAAGTCCAGCGACACTAAGATTGCACAAAAGCGCGCCGCCGCCGCCATCGAGGAGAACGAGCGGAAGAAGCGGAAGGTTGAGGAGACCGAGGCACCGGCTGCCGAGTGCAGCGCCGAGGAGACAGCCGAAGCTGGCGAGGGTGAACTGTACGATCCATCGGAAGCCACTGGCGATGATGAGGATTTCGAGATGATCGAGAACGTTGAGGGCGAGGAGGAAGGCGGCGACGAGGAAGTCGCTGGCGATGAGAACGGCGAGGAGATGGAAGCCCAAGAGGAAGAGGACGAGGCTGAGCCAGAACCCGAACCTGAACCAGAGCCCGTTCCAGTTCCGTCACCCGCTCCCGTCGCTCAACCAGCAGCAGCGACACCAGCCAAACCGGAGCCAGTCGTAAAGACGCCAGCCAAGGCTGCCGGCGCCGCTGCAGCAGCCACACCAGTTGCAGCAGCAGCAGGCGCTGCTGCCACACCGGTTGCAGCTGCCTCTACCCCAGCTGAAGCAACGCCACTCAAGAAGCCACGTGCAGCTGCCGCGGCTGCTGCCACTCCTGGTGCCGCCGGTGCTGGTGCTGGTCCTGGCGCTGGCCCCAAATCGACGCCGCTACGCCAACGTGCGCGTGGACGCTACAACAGGTACTAGACTACCGGATGCTGGCGATTTATTGGGCATAAGACACACAATATATAGATATATTATAATCCATTACTATAACTATAACTTTCCACGCACTTTTGAGGCAGCCCCCCTCCAATTGTAAGAGATTTATTAGCGGGTAAACATTGAAAAAAAAAAAACATTAACACACAATCATAAACAAGAAAAGGAAACGAAACTAAACTAAACTCTTCTATTAGTGACATTTTCATTGCATTTTGCATAAAACATAAACATTGTGTTTTTATTATGTTGTTCTTTTTGTAATTGACACAGACAACATGAAAACCGATTGAAATTTTCTAGAATAGGTCCTCGATTTTAATCCTCAAACAAACAAACTACAAAAACCATTAAAAATTGAAAATGTAAAACGAAACAAAATAATGCATTCAATTAAATGTAATGATTAAATTGTAAAATAAAAAAACTTAATTGTACACAAAATTCGAAATGATTTCTATAAACTATTTATTAAAATATAATTATGCAATTATTTATGGTACAATTCGTGTATGCATTTTGAGATAAATCAGAAAGTGAAAAATATGCTCACTTTTTTTGTTGCATTGAATATGTTTTAGCCGTGATATGATTCTGGCTATCCTAAACAAATATAGTGAAATGAGACAGTCAGACGCCTCCAACTGTCTGGTGACAAAAGGAATGTGTTCTGTGTCCCATTGCTGAGATGCGCGTTACAACTATATATCAATTATGTGTAAGTACTGTGGTACAGTGAAACCCTGACGGACGATTGACTTTCTAGTAGTCGAACGTGTTCTGCTCGGTGGTTGTGGTGCGGATTTGTGTGTGTTCGCTTTGGGATCGCTGCAGGCGGCGGCCGCCGGCCCAGCCAAAGCGCAGGCGCTTGATGCAGCTGAGCAGCGACCAATTGATGCCCTTTGTGCGGCTCAGCACATAAATGTATGGATCCAATGTGAAGTGCAAAGCCAATAGGACATCGGCTGCAAGAAAGAACGGATGATCCGGGCGCAAACGGTTCTCTTTAATGGCCAACGGTATGGCAATCTGTGGAAGAGGGTGGGTAGTGGGTGACTAGTGTCGTCTTCCTATGTGCCGCTTACTTACCATTTGCGGCATCCAGCAGATGACAAAGGAGATGCTGAGAATTGCCATTAGCTTGGCAAACTTGATCTCGTGCGGCGATGTCGCCGACTGCATTGTGACACTGTTGCTGTGATGGAATTGCCTGGGCGGTGTAATGTTGCAGCTGCTGCCGTTGCTGGTGTATTGAACCTGGTAGAGCGTTGTGCCGCTGCTGCTCTCCGCATCGATGCTGCGCACGCTCTTCTCCCGATTGACGAGATTGTATTCCGTGTGACGCTGTGGGCTGCGATTGCGTCCGATGATGCACAGCACGCGGGCCACAAACAAATTGCAGGCCACAATGACAACGACCAGCAAGCTGCCGTAAGCCATAAAGAATATGGCATAGGCCTGGTTCAAAGTACCAGGCGCATCCCGATAACGTTTGCACACCGCTTTATCCGGATCCGAGCTATCCATGTAGGCGCCAAAGCCGACGAATGGCAAAAACGTGACGAACGCAGCAACCACAAGAATGCTGAAGACGCACTTCTGGATTAGCTCATATGTTATGTGCTACACAGTAAATAAAAGAATAATATATAATTTATTAGATGTGGTAAGCATTGCTGTATTTTTATTTATTTAATTATCATTTATAAAAGTACGCGGGCAGAATTATTAAAAAAAATATGGACATTTGCCAAACAAAAGTTTTTTGACGAAGAAAAAATTACAGTTTTGTCTAATTATTTTGCAAAAAAAAAGTACTTTTCAAGTTCTAAAAGTTATCTATAAAATTTAAATTAAAAAATGTTTGCCTATTTAATAAAAATAAAAATACTATTTAAAACTCGGTCGTAAATCGTCTCACAGCTTAAAAGTGTCAAAAATTTTTTAGTCACTGATTAAAATAATGAATACTGAGAAAAATAATATTTAATTGTTTTCTTTTTGTGTGGGAAAAACCAGAGAAATGTTTTAAATATCAATCAATTGTTGCTTAATTGTTTCTAAAAAAAATTTTTTACGTCAAAATAAAAATAAAAATGTGAGCGTAATTTCTTGTTTCTAAATATAAATTAACAAGTGTTGCAAGAAGAGTGAAATCAAATAAAAATGAAATTATATTTTTTTTGCTGCCCGTTTGTGTGACTAAGTGCGATGCCACTTGTTGCAAGTAGCGAATGTATGCCAGCCTCGCAGCATTTGATGTTTCTATATCCGTTTTCCTTCTTTTTTTTTTGCCTTCGATTAGGATGTGGGCCACCCACTGTTTAATTTATCAGCACTCACCTTGTGATAGATGAAAGGTCGAGCCAAAGCCATGCAACGTTCGGCAGCCATCACAGCGGCAATACAGCCGGAGCCGACGCCAAAGAATCGCCACACAACATGTCCCACACAGTCGAGTTTCACAAGGAACTGCGACTCGGTGCCGTCGTGAAAATAGTACTTGAGCAGCGCAGCGGCCACCATCCCTGACAATCCAACCAGATCATTTGTCGCCAAGCAGCTGGAGGAGTGCCATAAGTGGCGAAGCAAGAAAGGATGTGGGATTAGTAAAGCATTGTCAACGGGGCAATAAATTAGCACAGTTGATTCCATTTCAGATGAATTCTCAATTGGAGACGTGCTCCATTGTACGTGCTGAGCTGCTCCTTCGATGGGTCAATAAAAGTATTTCACTCAATAAATATGTTTAATTAGGTCACATTACTAATTCTTATCGATTGCTAAGAAATTGTTTTCAAATATTACTTCAAAACTGTTTCTAATCTTTTTTCGTTATAAGTTTGCTTTGTTTGAGTCAGATTGTTTCATATCTGGTATAAAAATAAATTTTTTTTTAGTTGTAAAGTAGTATTTGGCTTTATTTATTTAAGCTTGATAAGAAACCGTTATAAGCTTATTATAGTTATGAGTAGTTAGTTATGGCTAATCAAGAAAGTCCATTACGTATAATATCTCCAATAAAATCTGCAATATCTCCAGAATATCTCCAATCACACTTAAAACCTTAAAACTATGTTTTTAAATTTTTCCGATTTAAAACCCAGAACATTTTGGTATTGTCATTTCAAGTTGAATCGAGATTCTCGCTCGAAATTTATATTAAAATAATAGCTACCCAAAATAACTCATAACGTTTTTTTAAAAGTGATCCTAAAACTTGTTTAACATAAAATTATTTTAAATTAAAAAACCAAAGCTTTATTAACATGATTTGCCCTTTATCAAAATACTCAATTTAAAGTTGAAAACTTCTTGATTGGAGTTTTGAACTATCGAAACTTTGTCAATACTGAAAACTGTATTGTTCTATAAAAGTTTTCCACATTCGTTTAAAATTTTCAGCTATTCTCCTGAAGTTAATTCTTTGTTTGTCTGTGCAAAGGCATATTTTTATCTTTTTTTCCAGCACCATTGAAAAATGTCGCTCTTGCCACATAGGAACATCATTTGTCAATGCTATGAAAGATTATTTTCAGCTCTCCGACTGTGTGCACAAATTTGAAAATATATTTATTTTCATTGCAACTGACAAGAACAAAAAATCCGTCAGTAAAATTAAACATTGACTTGGCGACCAGCATCATATATATACAATATTTTATATATATATATATATATGTATATAGGTATAGTTACAAATTGTAATTTCAAATGCGATTCATGGTGGGGCTGTGAACATTTAGTGTACACAAAGCATTTTCCATTCGAGTGAATGTAAATTGCAATAGCAAATTATTATTCAAAGCAAAATCTAAAAAAATAATACCTAAATTGTAATTTACTTTTGTTGCATTTAAACGCCGTTTGTGTATTACAAACCCATTAGGGGGGCCCACATTCTCAGAGGTCTCTATTTTTATTTATTATTTGTCAAGTGTCAAAATCGTGTGTACATATTCATTAATCAATCAAATCAAAGCTGTTGCGTTCCCTAATGTCCCTGGAGTGCGGACACAGCGCCTACGCAGGATTTATGTCGCCTTATCAAATTGCTATTTCAGGCTCCAATGAATTCAATGTGCGAATTGATGCTGGCTGGGGGCCTGAACCTAATAGCTGCTCTCAAGATGATGATAAATGACTGAAATATTAAGCCGTAATCAAAATCAAGTGTTTGCTTGCTTCTGATGATAAAAATAAATTAACTTAGGTTAACGAAAAAAACAGTGTCTATATAGCATATATCAAATATTATTATACCTAAGCTATAGAGTGCATATTTCTATTTATTCCATATACAAAATTTACATATGACTAATAAGTTTAAGATTCAGTTTTTGTTTGAAAAATATTCGCGAATTCCATTTCGTAAAATAAATTGCAAAAATATATATTGTAAATGATATTCAACACAAATTTCAGTCAAGAATTCGAGGCTTGGCAAGAAATTCCATTAATAGCCAAATATGGAATTAAATACTGCCTGGCAATTAAACATATTTAGTAAGGAATTAGAAGTGAATGTTCGACTAAAATAATCAATAGTCTGCATTAAAACTTGAATTCAAACGTTGCTTTAACTAAATAAAATAAATGTTTTTGGTCAATAAATAGACAGACATTCAGATAAGATACGCAATTGAAATTGAAATCTTTCGTTCGCTCGAACCCAATAATGAAAATTGGACCCGCATAGTAAAGCAAGTTGAACAAACCTCAACAACTGCCATGAACTCACCACATATGACAACTATTACTCGACTCACACACTGACGGACACACACACGGACGCACACACACACTCATATACATATATATGTGGTTTGGCGAATTTTATGATTGTTTACTTACCGCAACATGTAAGTGTATTTGCTATTTTTGTTGTGCTTCTTACGCGCCAAAATAATCAATGCTAACAAATTGCCAATCACACCGATAATCATGGTAATTAGTGCGAGGATCAAACGTCTGCGAGTCTTATACAGATCCTCAGCTGAATGTGTCGCCACTGCTGATCTGTTGGTGGTCACTTCGATAACATTATGAATTACGATCGCCACTGACATGTTGCTCGATTCCATGTTGCCGCAGCTAATTATTTTTTGAAACGTTAAACTAGAAACTAGTTTCGAATTACGACTAATAATTAACGCGTTTTTGGCCACACTTTAAGGAGGTCGCTTCACAAACAGTATTTGTGACAGTTGCACACACACGATTCTTGGGAACGACACACTCCGGAGTGACAGCGTTTCTGCGATTGATCCGTGCCGTGCAGCCGTCTGCATCAAGTCGTCGATTTACAATAACGAACCCGAACAGTCAACAACAAGTTCGGCTCCGCTGCTGCTGCTGCTGCTAATGCGACTGCTACTGCTGCTAGTGGGTGGAACTGTTGGGCAAAGTTCCTTTTGCCGATTCAACAGTTGGCACACGACTCGACGTCGGCACTTCGGCTCGTCGGCAACTGTGATGTTTGTGCTTTGCCGCCGTTGGTGGTTGGTGCGAAACCCATTTGTAATGCGCTGCTAGTGCCGACCACCAACGTCGACTGCGGATCAACTGCGACGGCGACTGCGGTAGCGACTGCGGCAGCGACAGCGGCAGCGACAGCGACGCGTGTTCGGTAGCAAAATAGCTGAAAGAATTTTTATTAACCTAGCAATGAGGTATTATAATTTTGTCACGAAACATATGTGTAACATATGCAGTACAGTTATGTGCGATCGTACAACATTTAATATATATTATATAATCTTGTGATCGTCTGTCTAGCTTAGTCTATATCTTATTATAATCTCTTATCATAATTTAAATATTTTTTTTCATATAAGAAAACTAGCTACTGCTGATATTAAAATAGTATTTATATTTATATTGATATTCTTAGTCTCTATAATATATCAAATTCAATTTAGTATCAGAGCATTTAAAATTCGTTTTGAATATTCCACCGAATTTGTAGTTTCCGTAATTTGTTTTGGATTAGCTTGGTTGGCGTTCGAAAATTAAAAATTCAATTTATTTTATTTTTGTATAATTCTCGGTTGGAATGGTTCGAGCAGCCTTTAATGGCAAAACAAACGCAACACAATATTTTTTTTGGGAACACTGCCACACATATAAACATGTTAATGTATGTAAAAATTGCGATAGGCACACGATACGAAATGCTTGGCTTGAGATCAAAAGGGCGCAAACGAAATGCATTCCAAATGCGATATTATCCGTAAAAGTTTAACGGAAGTTGGCACAGAGACATCGCTGCATTGGCGTAGACGTCGACGCACACGGCAAAAGTCTATGGATCAACGCGACGTATGCGTTATTTGTGTGTATTTATGTGGGTTGGGAAGGGCTGTTCATCTGTTCATGAGCCTGCAAATGC
Source organism: Drosophila multiciliata (assembly GCA_037043605.1). Classification (NCBI taxonomy): domain Eukaryota; kingdom Metazoa; phylum Arthropoda; class Insecta; order Diptera; family Drosophilidae; genus Drosophila; species Drosophila multiciliata. Next base: position 19,789,727 of record JBAMBF010000301.1, on the reverse strand, counting down.
TGTCGTCCTCATGCAAGGACGTCCAACAGCGCCACAGTCCACAGGCCACTATTTTTAGCCTAATTTGTTCTCAGTAAAAAAACACAAAAATGGAAATTTGACTCTGACTCTGACTGGGACTGGGACTACAAAGCCTCGTTTGTATTCCAAAATACATGTCTGGGACTTGTTATTCCTTGATATATATAATTACTGACCTACTGTCTGAGTTTTCATTCCTAATTCAATGCGATATCATATTTTTTGTAGTCTCTATTTGGGGCACATAAACATGACTTTTTGGCAGCTTGCGTGGCTCCAAAGGTTGACTGACCTCCGAAGAGTCCTCGCAGCAAGCATCAGTTAATAAATATTATTATATTATGTACAGGCTTTTTCATTTATTTGTGAACTCCCCCAACAAACTAGTTTGTTCCCTTAAGTGCCTGAATAGTGTTCAACTTCGTTGACTTTATTTGTGAAATGGATTCCCTATTAAATTTGGCTTTTAAGTAAATTGCAAGCAACTCAACAAGTGCAGCAAATAATTGGCATTTTAATCACCAAACAAATATACTCGTTTTTTAACTGAATTGTTGATAGTATCAAATTTTGTTAAAATTATTTACTTGTCAGCTTTTCAATATAATCAGCTGACTCATCCGCTTTTCCCACCTAAGTTTTACACAATTATTTGGTCTGTAAATAAGATAAAGTTTGCAATGGAACATGTTATTTGCACATTAATAAATGACAAGCAACCAAAAAAAATTATATTGTTAGAAAAAATTGAAGATTGTACGAATGTCGTTAGACTTGTTGTCGAGTCAAATATATTTATATTTATTATATATATTTATTAAACTTAACCACAAAATCCCTTTTGCCCTTAAAATTATTTCTGACAAACTTTGTAAGATTGTAAAACCAAGTTCAAAAGTCATAAATGTAATAATAATTTTGCTATATCTTTTATGACTCTACCGACTCGATGCAGTCAGCAGTAACTTTTAGTTCTTTTCAATAAATGAATATATACCAATTTCTTGATATGACTAAGACTATGTAGAAATATCTACACTGACAATAATAATATAAATCGTTCTTAAAGAAGACATCAGCAAAATTCTACATCAAGAAGACGAATCTAATTCGAGTTTCATTAAAATTATAGAGTGAGGATCTAGTTTGCATTGAAACAGACAGATGGATGTAAATGCAAAACTGAACAAGAAAACCCGGAAATTATTCCCAACTGAAAAAATTTGAGAAACTTCCGATTGATAACACAAGTTCAGAAGGAGAAATATGAAATTGTGAAGCAAAAATACAATCTGCACAGCAAAGGCTGACTCAGTCAAATATTTGATGAATGGTCTGACGTAGAAGTCCATGGACTAAGTAAGTGCTCAATTATAAACATCAGATCTTAGTGAATGAATAATTAATATTTTCGAATCGGTATTCCAAATTCTTAGCAAACTGCGACATATAGGTATTTAAAAAAATTTAATTTTCTATATATTTTACATAGCTGTTTTTATATTAGCTTTATAAATTTCTGCATAAATTCAGTGTACAATATTGTTGCAAAATGTTGTTGAAGTTCAATTAAATGTGAGATGGGATTGGTCACTTTATGTATATAAACACAACCTTGAAAAATTCTGAGATAATACAATTTATTTCCTTCATATTATCAAAGATGCATTCCAAGAAAAGTGACGCAGCATTTTGACAAGATAAAGTTAATAAATGTAAGACAACATTATTCTTCCGACTGATAATATTGTTGGCTTAAACTGATTGGGGTAGTCCCAATTGATTATTTAATTGCAATATGAAAACAATAATAGCAAAGATCCCCGATGAGAATGTGATCTGTTTTTTTTTTATACTATGCAGCAGAAAATTAGATGAGGATATATATATATATATATAAAAATAGAAGTAGGATCAGCGTCATTTCTCAGTATCAGGCAGCTGCAGTTGTAGCATATGGCGAGTGCACACTGTAACGTGAGTTGCATACAAACTGACTGTCTTGGATCAACAGAGGCAAGCGGAAGCTGTGTCAACAATCGGAGGCGCTGCTTCGTCTGGAAAAAATCACATTATAAAGCTGCGAATATTTTGCATAATAAATAAACAAAATACCTGACAAAAGGCGCGTAGCCACATTAACATTTTATCCATAGCCGGACAACGTGTGTCCATTTAAACTGGCCAGAATGAATAGCAATTTTGCAGTTCAAACACGCAGCCACAAATTGGCCAGCGTGTGCAGGCCAAAATTAAAAACAATTGATGGGAGCCCAGAAGATATCTACAAATACCTATAGAATCTATTATATATTTATTTTTATATATATTTCACAAGTGCTAAATTCAAATGATATTTAACTGGAACTGAATTGATACAAAATTAAAATACCAAATGCGACACAAATGCATTTAAAATGAGTTATTTTTGTGTATTTATTGATATATATGTTTGATTGTTTATATGTATGTATAAATGTATATATATATATATTTACATTACTTTAATTAATTAATTATATTTTATAAGCTATTCTCCGCCAACTTATTGTATAAACACATATTTCTAAGCATTTTCATTGCTTTTCTGAATAAATAATAAACAAATTTCTTACACACATTTATATACACTTCACGAACACATTTGGCTAGGAGTGTGTGTGTGTCTGTGTCTGTGTGTGTTTACAATCACAGCAAATAAATTACAAGATTCTCACTTAATCATTAAAAACGAGCTAAAATTTGGTGTCGTTGCATATTTGAACTTTCTGTTCTTTTGGCTTAGTCATAGAATTTATACAGCAAATGCTTATCCTCGAAGTGATAAACGTTGTTAATGTGTTGCAGGACGCGACCATCAACCAGATGACGTCCATACTGCACAGCCTCCATGCGATCCTTGGAGAGCCCCACCTCAATAAGCCAGCTGACAAACTCGCTGCCATAAAACACCTTCCGATAGACTCGAATGCGCCATCTGTTTGAGGAAATGAATTATTATTTTAAGCAGTTTTAAAATGGCATTTAAAACTCACCTTCTGTCCTCGGCAATATCGTTTTTGCAGTTCTCCAAATGATGATTGCGAAATTGCTCGCATATCTGTTTTGTCTCAGGACCCACATTCGAGCAGTGGGGCAGACTGACAACGTTGGCGCCATACCTATGGAAAGAGTATTAGCAAGTTGCTAAAACTTGTCTATTTCTTACTATAACCTACCATATTTTATGCCAATATGGCTTCAGCAGCTCGCCCATGTCGCATATGAATATGGCTAGCACAATTAAGCCCTGGCCAAAGTTGAGAAATACATCGAGAAAAGTCAATTCATAGAAGATGCTCGATTCATACTCCACGACTAATATCCAAATGGACACGGCCAGACCGACAAACATGGAGCAGGCCATTACGATTAGCAGGATTATGTGCTTCGATGTCTGATGCTTATCGATCGTATCTTCCAATTCCAATGATTCCAATGGTTCCAATGGCTCCGACCTACTGGGCATCTGCTCCTTATTAAAGGCATTAGAACTTTTGCTGCCAGATATTACATAAATATAAATAATTATATTTAAATCGGATTCTTACGCTCTCATTTGTATCCAGATCCTCCATGCCCGATATAGATAATGTTGCAGGCTGGGATACAATTGATGTACTGCTGATGCCTGAATTTGAGCGACTAAGTCGGGTATCATGAACAACAGTCGTAGTTATTTCATCATCATTCGATAAGCTTGTGTAACGATCTGTGTTTGCCAGCAAGTTGGCTAGAATGTAAACAAATTAAGTCAACACTATATAAGCTGAGCAAGCCCCTCGGGTCATACCCCAATCCCGAGTGGTCAACTGACGCGGAAAGGTTACACAATTTCCATAGCGTGTCTTGTAGCGTTGAAGCATCACCAAACAGCCCACAGTAACTGAGAAATACAAATAATAAAATTAATCTTTACACAAACAGATGAAAAATGGTATTAAATATAAATTATGCATTTCATCCTCAACACACCTACGAAACATATAAAGAGTATAAGGACAACAATTGCTTGCTGCAATTTGTCATATTGAAAGCTGAAATTATTTTTCTTGCTCTGCATGGATTTGGAATCGAGAGCAATCATCAGGCCGAAGATGAGCACTGGCACGCCCCAGGCAACCACTAGCTGATAATAAAATAAATAGTTAATAAAAGTGCATAGTTAATGTCTAGTCCAAGTAGTTACCATATAGCGCCAGAGTTTTTGCAGTAAACTGAGGTTGCGGAACTGCAGCAAGAGCAGCGTTATGGCCAAGAAGGCCGTCCACAAACGTGAGCTCATGTTGCCCAGGTTGAGCACAAAGAATTGCAAATAGAGATGCCAACGTTCATCTTGATCCAGTTTTGTCCAGAGTATGACGCCAATGCAACAAGTTATCTTTAGAAAAATTATTTTATATCAATTAGAAATTCCACAATAAAAGTTTTACCTGCGATAAGACCAGGCAAGCTGTAATTCTTTGAGGCATTCGCTTAAATCTCTTGGTCACAATTAACATCGCCAGCATCCAGCAGCAGGCGGCAGCACCAACAAGACTCATATCGAAAGAGAAGATGTTTAACTCGTGCAAGTAGTCCAGCGGCGTCAGATTGGTCAGCGATATCATTTTGGCCGAGATAAACATGACAGGCGCGGAGATGAAGGTGCACAAAACCAGGCTGCGAGCAATCTACAAAAAGTGAATGCAAATATTCAGAATACTTTTCCGATTACCAAGTGAATGTCAATTGTTAGGCACCAGATTCACTTCCATGTCGTATTGGCTCGCATATACAAAGACGGCGAGTGCCGTCGGAATAGTGCCGTAGAGAAATGCAAAGGTGCTCAGCTCAGTTGTCGCCTTGATGGTGGCTCCAGCATTGAATAAATACACAACCTGGCGACAGATCAGGGGCAGCACAAGGCTAAAAACAGAAACGAAGATTGATTTAAAATATTAAATTTATTCGACAATACTTACATCTTGACCAGCATGAGTACAGTTGGTAACAATATGCCCAACGATGTGCGCTGGGAACCAGAGTTGCTACTGATAATCTTGAGACCAGACAGAAATAGGGCTGGCGCCGAAAAGCTCTCGCCAAAAACGTGAAAAATACTGGCCACAATTGCTGGCAGTCCATTGGGGAACACGAAAGACAGTCCGATGCCGAGCAGCGTCATCAGCACCAGCGGATTCATGAACAGAGACTTAAACGTATTCCACACGAACATTGTTCGCTCGCCGAGGCAACAAATCCGCCGGCTCACCGGCTGGGTGGGGCCCGGTGGTGGATTGCGTCTGAGCTCCTCCTGGTTCTTGAGATGATTGCTTATCTCCATTAAAGCTAAGCCAATGGGATTGAGTATGGCAAACGATATGGGTGCCAAGACAAACAAAAACGAGGCATACTCCGGATGCACAGTGTGGTAAAGAGCATTCACTGAAAATTAGACAAAGTATTAGATGGATGGCTTGGGAATTTCTACTTAAAATGCTTACCAATGGGATATCCCATGGCAAAATCGTTACTCTGAGTACAAAACATGGCCAACACGCCTGCTCGGCCATAGTTCATAGGTCGAGCCACCAGCAGACTTACGATGAGCACAACAAAGAACACGATGCACTTGGAGACGAATATGGCAAGCAGAAAGGTCCAATTGACGTCACCCCATTTGAGCTTCACCATTGAGGAAAAGATGAGCGAGGGCAGGGCAAAGGTGCTCACAAATGTTCCTAATCCTTTCGTTTGGGCATTGGTAATTATCCCAAAGCGACCAGACAAATAGCTGCAGAAAAAGGTAAGAAAATATCAATTTACTAGAAAATATTTAAATATCGTTTGATTAACTTAATAAACAAATGAGTACATAAAAAAGAAATTATTATATTGTTATAAAAGAAAGATAAGAATATATTAATCAAAATTAATTCAAAATGTTACTTTACAAATGTATTAGCCTTAACCCTTAATAATAACATTCAGTTATCAAGAAGTGCAAGTTTAAAGCTATAAAATGAATTATTTAATCATAAGCAAACAATTTTTATCGACTAAAAAGTGCACGTCGCAAAGTATATTGTTAAATATATATATATAGATATATATATATATAACAATGAAAATAACAAATAACGAGTGACGGATTAAAGTGTTGTATAAGCTTATCAAACAAAACCCACCACAAAAAATCCCTATTTAATAATTACTTATGATTATGATACAGTGGCATTACTCATGCCAAGCCAATATATATGTATACACTTATAATAAATATAGTTAAAGTTTAATTGTTTTTTATGTGCAAACTCAACTTAAATTTTATTTCCAAAAATGCTTAATTATTTGCAAATATCGTAGTGGATATTTGTATGCGCAAACAAATTTAAGATAAGCGCTTTGCTTTTTTCGCTTAGATGTTTCCGCTTAGCTGTTAACTTACCCACAGATTATAATGCCAAAACACTGCACCAAAGCTGGATAGAAATTATCCATTGAGACACCGCCAGCTACATCGTGTGGCATTTTCGTGCTGTTAATAAATTTATCCATATTGTTTGCCATATTGTTTGCGCTGTGCAATTAACTAAGAGTTAATTAACTGTTAGATTATGACGACAAGTTGTCGATTATAAATTGAGTACTGCCTAATTCATCAAGGCGCCGAATAAAAATGAAGTACACCCGACTACAACAAGTCGTCGACTAAACCATCGACTTACAATGTGAAGTCCGCAACACAATCAACAATGATGACAACTGTTTGTGACTTTCTGTTGTTTCTTATTCAGTTGCTGTGGCTGCGGTTGTTGTTGCTATTGCTGCTGCTGTTATTGTTGTTGTTGTTACTCCTGTTATTGATCCTCTTATTGTTGCTGTTCTTCCCTTAGTTCGTGCTGCTTTGCCCTCTTCTTTTTCTGATATTGCTGTTGTTTCTTCTGTTGCTGCTGCTGTTGATGATGCTCCTGTTATTGAACCTTTTTTGGTAGCTGTTCTTCCTTTTGTTTCTGCTGCTCTTCTTTCTACTTTTTCTGTTAGTGCTGTTGTTTCATCTGTTGCTGCTGTTGTTTTTGCTGTTGTTGTTGCCTCTGTTATTGATCCTCTATAGATAAGTAATTTGCATAGCTAGAAAGTATAATATTTCTTGGAACATAAAAGTTCTAAAATCAAATTAAATACTGAAGGAACTTAGACAAAAGCTTGTGCTATCAACACACATTATTGAAAAGATTGATTTTTGGATTTAATGCAGAAAAAATTTTTGAAGACGCAGTTTTATTATCTCAACAGTGAAGCCAATATATATTAAATTCAGAACACAGTAAAAAAAAAAATAGAAGAGCAAATGTAAAGCCTCTGTTAACGCTGACGTCGATGTTGGCAGCGCTGTTAAGGGCGATAGCACGACGTATGCGCAATTTTTGTATGATTTCTATGGGCAATAACAATCAACTTTATTTAGACCATATTACGACCACTCGCCTTATCATTGCAATCTAAATGCTAACTCTATCCTGCAAGAACATCAATAATAATACACAAACAACATGTCCATCACTAAAAATAGAATGTGACTGGGAATTTGCATATATTGATATATCCTTGTGTCTGTTATTTGCCTATCCACGAAATTGGAGGCGTCCTCACATGTTGCAGCCTCTTTTTGTGCGTACATAGTAATTACTTTTTGGCAGCGGCACCAACCGCATGACAAACTGAGATTAAAATAGTTCCCCAAATGTTTATATTAATGCCATATTAAATATATAAACATTTTACATGCACTATTTTTGAAATAAACAAGTTTAAGTGCCAAAAAATTAGGAAATTGTTTCTCCAACTACAATAAAGTCTACTCGTGATAAACTATCCATATTTATTAATAGTGTCTCACAACCGACTAAAAAAGCAACCCTTTAAAGCAGGAGACAAAAATTGATTTGCTACTTTTATCGAGGCCTTACGGCATGAGGTATTTATTTATTTATATCAATTTAATGATGTATGTATATATATATATATATATATAGTTATTTATTTGTAAACGTATTCAGACGTTTTATGCACAGTATTTTCGTTTGCTTGTGACAGTTATTATTACTATTATATTTGTATATATCTAAAGTATTGCACTATAGCTCAAACATTAGCTGCTTAATATTTACTATCTACTTATAGTATAAGCAAATGTCAAAGCATTCTTACTATTTGTATAAACAATAAACAAATTAAAAATTCCTTTCAAACATTTATAGACTCTTAGCCATTCACGAACACGAACACGAACACACACACGCACACCCACTCCTATTTGGCTGTTTGTAAGAGTGTGTGTGTGTGGGGATGTGTGTGTGTGTCTGTGTCTGCGTGTGTTTTACAATCACAGTACACAAATTACAAGATTCTCACTTAAACATTAAAAACGAGCTAAAATTTGGTGTCGTTGCATATTTGAACTTTCCGTTCATTTCGCTTAGATGCGACTACAGAAGTTATAAAGCAATTGTTTATCCTCGAAGTGATAAACGTTGTTAATGTGCCGCAGGACGCGACCATCAACCAGATGACGTGCATAATGCACAGCCTCCATGCGATCCTTGGAGAGACCCACCTCAATAAGCCAGCTGACAAACTCGCTGCCATAAAACACCTTCCGATAGACTCGAATACGCCATCTGTTTAAGGAAATGTATTATTATTTTAAGCAGTTTTAAAATTGCATTTAAAACTCACCTTCTGTCCTTGGCAATATCCTTTTTGCAGTTCTCCAAATGATGATTGCGAAATTGCTCGCATATCTGTTTTGTCTCAGGACCCACATTCGACCAGTGGGGCAGACTGACAACGTTGGCGCCATACCTATGAGAACAGTATTAATAACTGCGCTCTCTTAAAATGATGTACTGCAGCAACTTACCATATTTTACGCCAAAATTTGACCAGCGGCATCAGTAGCTCACCCGTGTCAGTTATGAAAACAGCGAGCACAATTAAGCCTTGGCCAAAGTTGAGGAACGCATCGAGAAAACTCAATTCCAAATAGATGCCCGACATGCCCTCCATGACTAGAGTCCAAATGGACACGGCCAGACCGACAAACATTGAGCACAGCAGTATGATTAATAGGATTGTGTGCTTCAATATCTGATGCTCATCGCTGTCGCTGGTATGTTCTAACGGCTCCAGACCCCTGCGCGTCTGCTCCTCATAGCGCTCAATGATGTTCTGGCAGCTCTGACGCGAGGTGCTCGGACCGCAATTGTACGAACTGCTGCACATTTGGCTGCTCAGAGATTAGATTGATATAAAAGATGAACTGGAATTTGGGCAAAGTTATTGCTTACTTTTCAGTAGCTGGAGCACTGTCAATTTTATCCAGGTCCGTTGGATTCGCAGCATTGCGCTGTCGACTGCGATTCAGCAGATCCTCAATGTCCATGACAACCGTCGATGTGGTTGTGGGCGTGGTCACTGCTGAATTGGAACAACAGCCGTTGCCTGAACCACAACCGCCACTAGCTCGAGTATCCGGCACAACATTCGTGTTTATCATTTCATCATCATCCGACGAGGACGAATAGGAAGTGGTGCGCACACTCTGCCTAATCGAGGAACGATCTGTGTTCGCCAGCAAATTGGCCGTCGACACCGTCGAATGTAAATCATTTGCTAAAATAGACAATTTTATAATAACTGTTGTGTGAATGGCCTTTAGAGTCATACCAGAATCCGGATTGGACAACTCACGCGAATAGGTCAGATACTTTTCATAGCGCTTCTTGTAGCGTTGATGCATCACCAAGCAGCCCACAGTAACTGAGAAATACAAATTGTAAAATTAATCTTTGCACAAACAGATGAAAAATTCTAATTCTAATTTTCATTTCAGATTGAAAACTTAATGGGGCATCACTGCAAGCTTGCCACACCTGGCAGCATGTCAAGCTGTCATAACACGTCAATTATATTACATTTTAACATCATCTAGTAAGAATTTAAATTATTCAATTATTCATTCAATACACACCTATAAAGCACATGACGAGCATAAAGACTGCAATCGCCGCCTGAGCGTTTCCATATTGAAAGCTGGGATTCTGTTTCTCACTTGGCATGGATTTGGAATCGAATGCAATTAGCAGGCCGGAGATGAGCCCTGGCACTCCCCAGGCAAAGACAAGCTAATAAGGATTTGAATAGTCGGTAAATGTGCACAAATATTGCCTAGTCAATAATCTTACCATATAGGGCCAGAGTTTAAGCACGAAGCACAAGCTGCGACACTGCAGGAAGAGTAGCGTTATGGCCAAGAAGGCCGTCCACAAGCGGGAGCTGTAAGTGCCAATGTTGAACAAAAAGAATTGCAAATACAAAGGCCAACGTTCCACATGATCCAGCTTTGACCAGAGTATGACGCCAATGCAGCACATTAGCTGTAAGCAAACCAAATTAGAAATGGCAACAATTAAGATCAACTTTAATAGCTTTACCTGCGAGAGCACCAAGCAGGCTGTAATTCTTTGAGGCATTCGCTTAAATCTCTTGGTCACAATTAACATCGCCAGCATCCAGCAGCAGGCGGCAGCACCAGCAAGACTTATATCGAAAGAGAAGGCATCCAACTCATGCAAGTAGTCCAAAGGCTTCAGATTGGTCAGCGATATCATTTTGGCTGATATGAACATTAGTGGCGCCGAAATGAAGGTGCACAAAACCATGCTGCGAGCAATCTACAAAAGATTAGTACAAATTTAGAAAATTGTTTTCAAATCGATTGGCCAATGTTGCGCACCAGTTCCACTTCCACGTTGTATTGGGTAGCAATGACAAAAGCACCTGGCGCCGCCGGAAAAGTGCCGTAAAGGAACCCAAAGGTGCTCAGTTCAGTGGTGTCATTGAAGTTAGCTCCAGCCTGAATAATATTCACAGTCTGGCGACAGACCAGAGGCAGCACCAAGCTAAAAACAGATGGTTGTCAATACAGATAATTAAAATATATCCATCACAACTCACATTTTGACCAATATGAGCACACTGGGCAGCAGCAGACCCATGCCGACTGGTTTGCGCTCTGGGCCAGTGCTGCCACCAACAATCTTCAGGCCAAGCAAGAATAGCGCAGTGGCCGAGAAGCTCTGTCCAAAGACACGCAAAACACTGGCCACCATTTCGGGCAATCCCTTGGGAAAGAGGAAGCCACCTGCGACGCCGAGCAGCGTCATCAGCAGCAGCGGGTTGAAGAACAGCGACTTGATTGTGTTCCCCACGAGAATCGTTTTCTCGCCAAAGCAACGGCGTTGCTTGCTCATCTGCTCGGCGGGACAGGTCTCTGGACAGAGTGGTGGATTGAGACTGACCTCCTCCTTGTTCTTGATAATATTGCTAATCTCCATGAGAACCAGGCCAACCGGATTAAGAATGGCCAGCGAAATGGGCGCCATGAGATACAAATACGAGGCATACTCCGGATGCACATTCTGGTAAAGAGCCATCACTGCAAATAAGACAAAGCATTAGATGGATGGCTTGGGAATTTATATACAATTTTTTACCAATGGGATATCCAATGGCAAAATCGTTGCTCTGAGTACAAAAGATGGCCATGACGCCGGCGCGAGCATAGTTCAAAGGTCGAGCCACCAGCAGACAGATGATGAGCACGGCAAAGAAAACGATGGCCTTGGAGATGAGCATGGCGAGCAAGAATGTCCAATTAACAGCCCTCCAATTGAGTTCCACCAGCGAGAGAAAGATGAGCGAGGGCAAAGCAAAGGTGCCAACAAATGTGGCAAGTCCCTTCGTTTCCGCATTGGTGATTATCTTAAAGCGACCCGCAATATAACTGTAGACAGGAAGAAATAAATTAATTACAAAATTGTGCTGGGAATAATAATTCTCGATCTGGATTTTAAGTGCGTGCACTTAGTGCATATATATGCATATATATATATATATATTTTTTTTTTTTTCTGCAAATGCGGAAATTTGCTGAGCAACAAATACTTTTGCAAAAGTTGATTGTTTGCGAACGCAATTTGCAGTTGGTCAGCAAACAACGCGCAAGAAAAGCGACGCATTTAATAAATCAAAAAAAAAATGGAAACCAGTTTTTGCATTTTTGCAAAATCTTGCAAATTTATTTATGTGGGGTTTTCCCCAGATAAGCTACAAGTGGAGTACTTCCCCACGTTAAAATATGATAAGACCGAACTGATCTAAAATTTTTGCATTGAACTGAATTGCGATTTGGGAAACCTTCAAATTATTTATTATTTATTTATTATTATTTAGTTACATTTTGAATTCTATAAAATAGCTATAAGCACAAATTTGTGCTGGGTGTGTTAGTTATCTATTTTAAAGACTTTTCGGAGTTTCAAATAGTTTAAGAATTTGTCACAGCTGTTTTTGTGTTCTTCTTCTTATTGTCTGCTGTTTGTGTTTGCTGATAACAAGTTGTGTCTCTTCTACAAATAAGGTTTTATTGTGCTATGGACTATGCTACAAATTGAAATAATCTTGGGAAAATGAAGTGTAAATGGAAAGTTTAATATTAGTTTTGGTGTGCCAAAAATTTGTATTCAAGGCATGAAAGTAATCTTATTCAAAATGGTTTCTATAGCTTTGCTTCTGATCTCATTGCTAAAAAACTTGTCACGTGCCTCAGCCCAAAGCGGTGATTGCCTAATCTGAGTAAAAAACAACTGAACTTTGAGATATTTACTTAAAAACATGCCTTGCAACATACACACAAATAACAGCTGTGCAGATTAATAGTTCAAATACTAATAAAAAAATTTAGGCAGGTGTGTAACGCGTAGACTTATAGATATTAACCTACTTATGCAGTCAGAGTTTTTCACTTGGGGTATTTCCTAGCCTCCAGTTAAGATAATTCATTGAGTAGTTGTTAGCAAGCGCAAAATTGACAGCTAATTTAAAGTTACATAAATAAAAGTTATAAAGTGGCGTATATTATTATGAACAATTGCAAATAAAGTAGCATTTTCACTTGAGTAGCACACAAATGTTATTGTTGTTGTTGTTTAATTGTTGACTATAGTCGAAACAGCTTGGCGTGCATCTATCTCCGTTTAAAACAGCTGAGCATGCATAAATGTGGTAATAAATATAATCAGTGGCACAGTGAGAACTCGCGTAATCAATAACAAAAAAATAATAATAATATAAAAAACAAACTAATAATAGTCTATAATTTATATGTACACTTTGACTGTGCCTTGCGTGCCTTTATCTCCATTTAAAACAGCTAAGCATGCATAAGATTGGTAATAAATATAATCATCGGTACAGTAAAAACTTGCAAAATCAAAATAAAAATACAAACAAATTTTAAAACAAAATACAAGCAACCAACTTCGATAGTTGTTTATTATTTATATTTAGTCTATTTTATCGCTTTATCTCCATTTAAAATAATTAAAACAAAAGTGTCCACTCATCTTAACTTAAAAACAAAATGCAACCAACTTTGATAATTTCATATTATTATCTGCATTCCAAATAATATAAACTTCAAGACAAAATGCTATCAGTCAACTTTTCCTTACATGATAAACTTCTGCGAAATTTTTACTATCTTAAGTCAATGGCTGATTTCAATTACATATTTATGATTATCTACTAAAATGCTTAATAAAGGCAGTTGACAAATTTCATCAACATCAACAGAATGGGATGGCTTAAAAACTAAATGTAAATTTTTTAAACAGTCTTCAGTCCTCATCTGACATAAATCTAGCATAATCGAGTGATCACTGTAAATATCGGCATAATCGTTGAACGTTAGACGATTGCATCAAGCGAAGTTGATCGATTTTGTTTACTGGCAACATATTGCAAGGTCATTTGTAATTGTTTATAGAGGCATAGTTAAGTTTAGCGTAGCTTTTGTGTTACTGTTATTGTTTCTCTTTTTTTATGGCACTCTCTCTCTAAACGATTTACTTTCGCTTATTGTAATTAGTAGCTAGCAAAAGCCTTATGGAAATTGATCAAGTAATTGTTGTTTTTGTTGTTATTGTGCTTGTTTGATGCTGTATTTTTAATTGTTTCAACTTTTGCATAGTTGCATAATATCATTTTGTCGTCTCGTTCGTTGTGTTGTAACTATTTTAGACTAAATTAAAATAGTTGATGGTAATTTCACGCTTGAGAACACTGGAAAATTGATAATGACGATTTATGGCCAAGATTTTAGGTATTTGTTCAGGTAACACTCTATCAAAATTAGAGTGACAGTTAATTTAATTGTTGCTTTTAGCTGAAAATGTGACAAAAACAAAGTTGTTGTAGTAAAATGCGCAATTAAAATTAAAACAGTTATATTTGTATAATTGAATAATAATATTTTTATAATTAAGTTGCATTTATTTATTTTTTTTATCAATTAATTATTTGATTTGGTTTCTGAGTGCCGTTTGTAATTATAAATAATAGCATTAAAAACAACAACATGCACATTAAACATGTGTCAACTGTGCTCAGCGAGTAAACAAAAGTCATCGTTTACATGCAACATGTTATTGCTGACTCATTGTAGTTAAGCTATGTTTTCGCATGGAGGGGAAATACTTATATAAAAAAATTAAAGCCAACGACCTGTATGACTAACGGGCAACGGATAAATTGTAATGCATAAATTAATGCAACTAAAAAACCCACATCGAATATGAATATGAAATGACAAATGGGAAATAGAATTGATAACATCAAATTAGCAAATAATTCTCACTTCTTTTGGAATGCAACAAGTCTCAATTTGCTGCAGATTAATCATAAATAAATTAATATTTGGAATCGAAAGCAAACAAAAAACCGGTCATTGAACGAACGCGTGACAAGTAAACAATAACAATAACAACTTATTTGCCGAGTGAAAACTAGCATAGAGAAAAAAACAATAAATGCGAGCTCAAAAACCTGATAACACAAAAACCAAATAACAATGGCAAATCAATTGAAAACACACCCAAACAAAAGTACAGTTGAACAGGGAGTTTGATTTAAAGTTCAGAGGTCAAGGTGCATACTATGAACTTTTCAGTTCCGAGAAGCTTTTGAAATTTTTATCAGCCAGCGGTTAATTATTTAATTTCAATTAAAGTTAGTTAAAAATATATTAGAATACTAAATATTTATAAGATGGGAAATAAAGTATTTCAACTTGTCGTATTTTAAAAGTTAAATTCTCACAAGCAGTCTATTTAGTTATAACTTACCCACAAATAATAATGCCAAAGCATTGCACCAAAGCCGGGTAGAAATTATCCATTGAGACGCTGCCATCCTCAACGTGTGGCGTCACTGCGCTGCTGCTGCTGACCATGGCAGAGGCCTCTGTGACAGCTGCGATTTTTTCGGCAGCGCTGTCGCGCAGTCTTTTATAGTACATATTGCTATCCATTTTGTATGTTGGCTCTTTTAGTTTACTATTTTCCAATTGTGTGCAACAAAAAAAAAACTACGGCATCTTTGGCCTGCGTCTAACTAACAGCTGACTTTCAGCTAGTGACGTCAAAGGAATACAAGCTGTGGAAATATTGAATTTTCGCAAAAGATATATTTATTGCGACGCACTGGCAATTATTTAGTAACACAATTCACGAAGTTGCTGCTTGATGTATATATGCTTATAGCACAATTAACGTAATTCATTTTCACTTGTTAAAATAATAATACAGATAATTTGCAACTACACTTGATGCATCGTATTCCGTTGAGTTTTTCCACTTCACGCTCGCGCTGCCCACACAAACTTGGCTTACGTGCAATAAATGTTGGAAACTGCAGCACTCGACTTGCTTTTATAGCAGAGTTTCTATCGTTAAGTTCGATCGAACGACACAGCTACTGAGCGAACGAGCTGGCTCCCTGCCTATTGCTCATTTAGTTCCTGCGATTCAAACTGTGTTTTATTGTCGTTGGTTTTAAGTTCGTTTGAATCAGTTTTCTCCATTAAGTTGCATTGTTAAGGCTTCGTTTTTCACAAAAGTATGAATATACCTTAAATTTAATATGAATGTTTTGTTTTCCTTCCCTTAAAGTCTAAAATTCAATACACAAACTCTGTGTGTTCAGGGCTGGGAAAAATATCGTCTTCTTACTACATTTTTAAATATCGATATACAGCAGCTCCACAGCTGTTCACAAATTAAGCAAGAAGCAGAAAATTAGTCATCAAGCAAAATTCGACGCAAATTTAAAAATCCACATATATTATTCGTGGAAAACTCGATTAAAATAAAAAATGAACCGACTTTTTGGACGCGGCAAACCCAAGGAGCCGGGACCAAGTCTAAATGACTGCATAACAGGGGTGAGCAGAACTGGAATATAAAAGAATGCTGATGGAGACAAACATATTGATATTTGAATGTTTTAATATTTATTATTTATTTATTAAGGTGGATGCACGAGCTGCAAATATTGAGGAAAAGATTGCCAAGTTGGAGACAGAGCTGCGCAAATATCGCGAGCAGATGAGCAAAATGCGGGAATCACCAGCCAAGAACTCAGTTAAACAAAGAGCGCTGCGTGTGCTTAAGCAAAAGAAGGCGTAATTTATTTTCAATGAAATCAAAGAGCGCAAATAATAATGACTAATTATAATTACTTGCAGGTATGAGCAGCAAGCGGAATCTCTGAGAAATCAGTCCTTCAACATGGAGCAGGCCAACTATGCGGCACAATCGCTCAAGGATACCCAAGCCACTGTAGCCGCCATGAAGGATGGTGTCAAGCAAATGAAAACCGAATACAAGAAAATCAATATCGATCAAATTGAGGTGACTGCGATTTGGTTTTTTAAATGTATATAACATTTATATATTGTTGTTGTGCAGGATATGCAAGATGATATGGCCGATATGCTTGAACAGGCGGATGAGGTGCAGGATGCGATGAGTCGTACCTATGGCATTCCTGATGTGGATGACGATGATTTGCAGGCTGAGCTAGATGCGTTGGGCGATGAGATGGCATTGGATGATGATACCAGCTATTTGGATGATGTTGTCAAGGCGCCCGAAGCGCCGGACAGAGAGCCAGGTGCCGACAGCATCAAGCCAGGAAAGGTATTTAATTGCTACAGTTCTGAAATGAATATGTATTTAAACTATTTCGATTTGCAGAGCACCATTGAAACGGATGAGTTTGGACTGCCGAAAATTCCGACCTCTTTGAAGACCACATGAATAATTCCGTCATTTACTTTATATATTAAACAAAGTGCAAAAGAAGCCACCTGCGACAGCTTGTTTTCCATGCAGTTATAAAATCAAAAACCAATTTTAAGTTTATTAACACCGCTTTTTATTAAATATTTTGTATGTCTCTTATTGTTATGCTCCCAATGTAGAATGCCTATTAAAAGGGATTTGTACGCTGATTTGCAACGCTGCTGTTCTCTTCTCTTTATCGATGCAAACACACTGACGAGCTCTCTTAAGCGCAAATTCACCCTCTCTCTCGCTCTTTTGCTCGCACACATACAAGCAGAGGCACGACGTGCATGAAGGTAACTGAGCTTTGAAGTTCAGAGCATGAACTTGAGCGGCCGCGCGCGTGTCTCTGCCGCTGTTGACGACGCTCGTGTGTGTGTGAGTATATGGTGTATGTGTATGCTCAGTGCACTGCTGTGTGCAAAAATAACGCGTTCGCTTGCGTTTAGTCTTCATCTGACTGCTGTAACGGACGGTCGCAAAATTCCGAGAACTGGGCGCACTCATACCCAAACACACTGACAGTCGATCAGCAGATACAAAATATTAATAATAATAATACAAAAGAAAATAATACCCTGGCATCTCAAACAAAAGCAATATAGTAATTTGTTACTTCAGCGTTTAAAACGCGCGCGCGTCGCTGCCGCAACACCTCTCCGCTCACTTTACCCCTTCCACCAACGACGACCGACAATCGACGCGTTGCTAATTAAACGAAAATCAATTCGCTTCAAGTTAAGACTCCTCCAAAAAAAAAAAGAAAAAGTAAATCAAGCAAAATGCGATACAAAGTGCAATAGTGTGTGAAAGAGTGTGTGTTATAGTTATATCTGAATCTGAATCTGTATCGGATCTGAATTCACTGCCAAAATGCCAAACGCACTTGGCAAATTTCTAATTGTGTAATTATATTTTGACATCGTTTGTTAAATATACTACAACCTGCCACGCCCCTCGCCCACCACCAAGAAAAAGTGCCTAAAAAAGTGCTTACGTTGTTGTTGTTATTATTGTAGATTTACTCACGCAATATTTACAATAGTTTCTGCGCAAATAAAAATAATAAAAGAGTGAAACGATTTTCTTTAGAATATATAACTCTAAAAGCTAAAATCAAAATCTACACATCTAACGGTACACATAATGGATATACATCAATTTGGATTACTTCTGTTTCAAATGGTAAGAAATGACAAACAGATTTATTTTTAATTTATCACACTTTATCCCCCTCTCCCTCTCTCTGCATAGCTCTGTTAGTCATATTGCGCAAACGCAGCATTCAACGGAATTCTAAATTCAGCTTAAGTTTCTAGGAATTGTTTTCTATTTATATATTTAATTATTTATGTTATGGAAAACTCCTAATAGCTCTTTTCCATTATGGCGGAGTTGCATACAAAACAAAATCAACAACAAAAAAAAACAAAAAAAAAGTGCAAAAATGCAGGAAGCAAATTGCAAAGAGGCAAACGCAAAAAAGCTTTCTATGCTCACATTTCGTCATCGCTTACACAGTTAAACATACGCATTCACACATGCATACAAGCATATATGCTAATGAAAGTTCAGGAAAATATCAGCAAATACTTACAAGTGTAAGTATGTATGTATAACGGTGAATGGAATGAGTCAATTAATCTGTAGAAGATTTATGGATGGGAACATGTTTTAACGTTGCTCCTAAAATATTCAGAGGCAAAAATATTTTATAAAAAACTTTGTTAAATTTTCTTTTAATTATGTAAATTCTTTTCTTTCTGTATTTAAGTGAAACGATCTGTAAATGAACAATTATTTAGAACTTTCTACATTTCGTTCAAAAGTTTAAGTCATATGTATATTAATAAAATTGGGCATAATTCCGTTTAATTTGTATTCTTTCTTTCCTTTGACAAACGACAATGAATCATTCTTAATTTTTCAATAAGTTGTATTCCATAAATATAGTCTAATTATGATGTTTTCTTTCCACTGTCTTTGCTGTTTAATTGAACTGATCAATTTTGTTAATGGCTATTGGG
The DNA here is from genome assembly GCA_037043605.1 of Drosophila multiciliata. NCBI lineage: Eukaryota > Metazoa > Arthropoda > Insecta > Diptera > Drosophilidae > Drosophila > Drosophila multiciliata. The sequence goes on along the minus strand of JBAMBF010000301.1, from coordinate 19,770,409 downwards.
TGTTTTTGGGGCTTGAGCACTTCTCGAATTACCTAGCTGCGCAGAGCAATGTCCCACTTTTTTGACTTCAATACTACAATTTACCAATAATTAAAACTCGAGACAAAAACGCAACAACAATAAACTATTAAAAACTGCTAGCAACTGCGAAAATGTGATATTTTTTTTTGCTGCTTCTTTTTTTTTTTTAGTATTTATGCTTATGTCGTTTAAGTTTTTGGTTTTTGGTTTATGGCTAATCGAGACGAACAGCCAAATATTGGCAATGCAAATGCGCTGGGTTTGACCTTCGACACGAGGCGAGAGACGAGCTTAAAAATTATCATCTTCAGCCGAGATCAAAGCCACAATCTTTTTAATCAAAATTATTGTTTATTCATGCGGGCAACTTCTTTGATATATCTGCAAATCGTTAAAAGCGAGGCCCTTATATTTAATTAAGTCAACCTTTAACTGGGGAATTCAACCAGCACTAATAAAGTTGCTGATTTGGTTTCAGCTACCTATCAATCAACTTACATTCATCTTTTTTTAATCCTTTGCAAAAGTATAACAATTTATTTCAGCAGCTGATACTGAAATCAAAATGAACCTTATTCAAAGGTTACTTTGCTTGTGTGCATCATCCGTACTTAAAAATAATACAAATTTCACCACCAATCCGAAAATATGATTACCGAAACACTGACCAACCTCAAAAATTCCAGCGTTTTTCTCCCCAAGAACCATAAGCCAATAATACAAAAATTCATCGTAAAAATAAAATCAGAATTTGTAAAAAAAAAACAGCGAGCTTTTTTTTGTTATGATTTTTTGCTATTGGTCGATAACGCTTAGTTCTTCTGTTGCCGCATTGCTTCCTTTACTCCCATTACTTTTACTCTTCTCTCTGTTCCGCTATGGTAAAATTTATCTGTCTCTGTCTTGCCGTCAATCAATTAGCAGTCGATGCATTTTTTGCATATGCCTGTTGTTTTGTTATTGTTGCTCTTCTAATGCCGAACATAAGAGAGCGCAAAAAACATATAGAGGGAGAGGGAGAGCGATCAAAACTTTTGCAAAGGCAATGAACGCGAGCGCGTATTTTGTTTTGCATGCATACACATACGTATGCGTATGTGAATGTGTGAGAGAGTTTGCAAACACGCTGCTGTAAAGCTTTTGGCGTTTTCTTCCGATAACGGGCACACACACACATATGTGTGGCTGGCTGTATTTGTATTTTTATTTGTATTTGTGCCTCGCGTTAGTTTTCCTCCCCGGTGTCTCATGACCCTGGCCTGCTATTGAAGCTAGACACATTCGGAGGCCAATATAAAGCGCAACCATTCAAAATATATACTATGTGTGTTGCCGCCGATGTCGGCTACACAAATACATGCACACATATGTGCACTATGCAATTATTTTCATGTGAGTGTCTATTTGTGTGTATTAATATATATATGTATATACACCTATTATTGTTGTACACTTGTAATTGTGCGGGCATTCGATACTATTCTTATAGTATTAGTTGTTTTTGTTTTTATATTTTGTTGTATTTTGTTTCGAAAAATGAGCAATGAGAATGCATGAGCGATTCATTAATTGCATACAGCAATTGGAAAGCTGGAAGCAACTTATCGATTTGCTGTAGCATCCAAAAGAATATATAAAAACCAATTTATAGCTTTGATTTTTTTTTTTTAGCTTTTTTAGTTCTGCTTTGTCTTATATAGAAACATAAATAGTTATTAACTATATGTTAGTTAACTTTTAACTTGTTTTTATTTTAATAAATTTATTTGGACGCTTATTAATTTTTAACATCTTTGTATGTGTTTCGTTAAACCAGTTCGCTGCGGTCTCTGCAGTGATTTAATTATTAGTGTGTATAAAATCTTTGCTCGTTGCGGTTCTTTTTGTTAACAACACAGTAAGCACTGGCAAAAATGATTTTAATTTCAAGAATTTATATTTTACAAAGCAAAGAAAATTGTTTACCAAAGACTTTCCTATTGAAGAAAAATATGTTTTACTTTTCAAGGTATCGCTGTGACCTTTATATTGGAATTGTGATTTTAAACCACATTGCTTAAATATGTATTTCACAACAATATCAGCTAAGCCAACTGATAGTTGTTACCCAACTCTATTCAACTATAAATCACTCACATATTTGTATGTTCGTCAGAGCTAACGTTCGGCGATATGTCTGTAACTGTGTATGTAATACAACATATTTGTCGAAGCGTTAAACTTGGGAGAGTGGTGATAAGCCCGAACAATGTGGCGTATGCTTGATAAAGCGCAACCTTACAAACTATTACGTATACGTAATGCGTCAAGTGTGAAGCCAACAGTTGGATTTGAAACAAACGAAACAGATATATATATCTATACATATATAAGTACATGTCTATCTGAGTGTGCGTGTAGGGTTTAGAAGCTTGCAGCCTTGAATTCTTAAGGCCCCCGCGGCAGATGTATCGTGCATACAAAAACTAGTTCTAAATATGTACGTAGATCTGTATATATTCGATATTAAAAGTCGTCACACACGCATAAAACTTAAAGTTGGAGCTTACACATACACACTCAAACACGCACACACACATTGATTGGGTCTACTTTCCGTTTGTTTAGTCTTAAGTCACGTTTTGTTTTTTGTGCGGGCGCTGTTTCATTTTTTATTTTATAATTTTTTTTTTTTGTTTTTTCGGTTACCATTAACCATTTACAGACATACGTTCTTATTATTATTGTTTCAAGCAGCAGACAGCATTTATGTTTTGTTTGCGGAAAGTTCAACCCAACATGCACATTAAAATCTAGCCAAAAAGCACATACTGCTAACTCAACGCAAAATGTTGCGCATCGGTTTCTGTTTCAGCTTCAGTTTCAGCTGGATTTTTTATTTTGTCTGAAGCTGCTGCCCACACATAACAATAGCAGCAGCAGTAGCAGCAGCACCAACACTCAACACTCAACATTCGGCACATTGAGGTTCAAGGTGAGCAGAAAGCGGCGCTTGCCAAGGCCAAGTGCAAACCGTGGCGTGTCTCACAGTCCAGCTTTTTATTATGCATGCTTGAGAAATCAAATTACGTACAAACATATAAAGCATAAAAATACATACATACATAAAAATATATTATAGGCCTAAAAAGGCAAGTACTTGCACAGCACGTGCTTTAGCCACCGTTCCAGCTGTTTTAATCAAAGCAAAACAGTCGCATAAGATCGACTTGGACTTACCCTGAATACCAATAAGAATCGTTCAAGATTACCCAAAGCTAATATTCATAATTTGAAAAGTTGTTATATTACTTTTCAGATATTCAGCTTTTAATATCATTATTTAAACATATCATTTAATAGAATGCACATAATTTATTTTAAAATAAATAGTCTACCAATAGGAACCATTCTCAGATTGAACTACTGTTAAAAACTACAAAAATACATACATACATACATACATATCAAACGCATTCACAATCAATAGCTTAATATGTGTTCTTCAGAAGTTTAGTGTGCCAATGACGGCAGCTCAAAAAAACGCACAAGATGAAGGCAAAGTTTAGAGTAGAAATACAAAACGAAAAAAATTCAAATTCACATTTAAATTCAGATTCAGATTCGGCAAATGCCAGCAAGTTAAGTAAAGTCACTCACCAATACACTCGCACAAACACACACACAGGTACGCAAGCAGCCGAAAAAATCATGACCTTCCACAATGCCAGCAGCAACAGTTGCTGTTTGCCCTCTCTCTCTCTCTCTGTCTCTCCCTTTCCTTCAGCAGCGCCTTCGTGAGCGACGCTTTCGGTGTGCGCCGTGGCTAGCTATTTTTTTTGGCAATGCGTGAGCACTACACACTCACACACACACACACACACTCAGAGACAGACATACGCAGAGAGACGCATGGGTAAAGAGTGCGCTGCTCGAAAATAAGGCCAAGGTTGCTCACCTTGATTAAGACCGAATGAGCGAGCCGAACTAAAACATACAGAAACCGTAGAGCAGAGCAGAGTAGAGTAGAAGTGGCCAAACAGAAGTTAACGTCGCCGTCATCGTCGCAGCAGAAACAGTCGGGTTATTTTTTTTTGCTCTCTTCTTATTTTATATTAATACATATTTTTTTTTGTTGGTTGCTTTTATGTTTAATGACCTTGCCCAAAAAGCTTTAAGCATAATAATTAACAGCAGCAACTTGAAGTGGAGGCTAACTAAAGCCGATGCCGCGTAAATTCAAGCATCGAAAACGAAACTACAAAAAATTGTGTGGTGTTTTTTTTTCCATTGATGTTGTTGTTGGTGTACTCATTATTATTATTATTATTATCATTATTGTGGTTGTTGTTTTTAGTGCCTGGGCTCAGCTCCCACCGCCGGAAGCGGTCCCAGCGTCGTCAGAGGTCAACGCCAGGATCAGTGTCATTGCTTTTGCATGTGCTGTGGCTGCCACCAGCAGCAGCGGTTGCTGCTGCTACGTCAGCGTGCATTGACTGACTGCGAGTACATTCACTTCAACTTCTATCTCTGTCTCACGCACGATACTCAGCCCAAAAATTTCCGACTGCTCTTTCTCTCTCTTTCTTTCGCTCACCTTCTTTCCTTCCCTTTGTGTCTTTCTCACTCGCTTGTGGATATTTTTTGATATGCATTCTTGATGGTTCTAGAAGTGTACAAAATAAATTTAATTAATTTAATTACTATTAATTTAATTATTAAATTAAAATCTTAATTTATCTAAAAACCTTCATTTGTCATTAACAATTAGTTGCTTTAAAATCGTTGTTCGACTTTGAAACCTTTCGACCTACATTTGAAAAGACTTTGTTAAGTTTTAGTTAAATAATAATTGCTTTTTTTTTTAATTTAAAAAGTTCATAAAATTCAATTGAATTATAATGAACCCAAAAGTATTTCAATATAATCCAGCCATTCAAATAATATCAATTTAAAGAACAAATCAATAAAAATAAAAGTGTACAACGGGTCGTATGCGCAATGTGTAGAATTTGAGAACTGTAAAATGCCGCTTACAGTTTGAGTAGCCAGCTTGCCAAACTGTTACACGCGCCGCACTTAATGCAGCCCCAAGGCTTCCACAGTTTTAGCTGCACTGATCAAATCGCGCGCCTATCTCAATAGCCCCCAAATGCGGCAGCGCCAATAGCGCACTATTATCGCACACACAAATACGACAGCACAACAACAACAACAACAATTTAGCCTTAGTTGAGGTCTTGCCATGCACCTCGAAATCGCAAATGCAATAACAATAAAAACTAACATCAACATGCACATGCATGCAAAAATGCAATAGCAATAACAAGAGCAGCACAGCAAGAGCAACAACTCCCGCGCTTTTGTTTTAGTGTTTGTGCTTTATGTTTGTTGTTTTTCTTTTTTTGACAAAGAGAGATAGCGAACTTGCGAGAGGGAGCATTATTTGCTGCATCGCGTGCTGTTCTCTTTGACGTGAACGCATACTGCTAAATTTAGTTCAATGAAATTGCGCTGCTGCAATGCGGCTACTAAGAAACAACTCTTTGGCAATTTTGCTCTCTCTGACAGTCTTTCTCTTTGTGCGCGCTCTCTATCTTTCTCTCGCTGTGTGTGTCGCTTTGTTTTTGTTTTGCTTGTTGATGACTGGCTGGCTGGCTGCCTGGCAGCTAGTGCAATGACTACGTTGCGGACGACTCGGACTCGCTAATGATGTTGCCGTTGCTGCTCTGCGAATGATGATGATGATGGTTATCGAAGGTCTTTCACCCGAACTCGGTCATTGGCGTACATTTGTGTGCTGCTGCTGCCGCCGCTGCTGCTGCTGCTGCCTTTGCCTGCTGCTGCTCTGCTGTTGCTGCTACTGCCGCTGTCGCTGCCTCTGCTGACGATGTGCTGCTCGCAAATCCAGAGCTTTTCAAAGTGTACATGTCGCAATTTCTTAAGAAAGTTCAATTACCCCAAACAATCAGATTTACTGTCTGTTTTTTTTGATGCATACACTCGACGTCAGCGTCGACGGCGACGGCGACTGCACGACGTTGGCAGCGACGCCTGCTTCGTTCATTTGCTTCATTCGCTGCATTTGTTATTGTTGGCGACGTCACTGCTGCTGCTGCGGCTGTTGCAGTTTTCTAATGTTGCCTGGCATGTAATGTTGGGCATGGGCATGGTTGGGGCTTGGGGCCTGAGGCTCGGCCAGTTTTATGGCTCTTCAAATGTTTGCTGCTGCTGCGGCTGCTGCTGTTGTTGTTGTTGTTTTTTTTGCGCTGCATTCAATGTGAAATTTCGTTGTATTATGTCCTGCAGCATCTGCATCAGCAGCAGCGGCAGCAGCATTCGTTTTGCTTTTTCTTCGAATACATTTTGGGTTTTTTGGGCTAATCGATGCGCCAATCGAAATTGCAATCGGTTTCGAATTCGAGTTCGAATTCGTAATCCTCAAACACTTTCGCTTAAAAAATGGCCAACGTTGAACTTTTGAGCTTGCGATTTAAAAACTTGGCTTAGCAACCAATCACTTTTTTCATTGAATTCAAATCGATTTCAAGTTTGCTAATCAGTTTTCGTAGTAGATTTTGCCAATTAAATATTGCATTTAAATTCGCATTCAAAACTAGTCAAAAGTTCTCGATAATTTATTAAGTTTTTATAGTAAAATGCAAATAAAATAAATTTATTAACTGTTTTTGTTTTTGTTTTTTTCCTTTGCAGTTATTAAAATTAATTAAGTTAATTTCAAGCTGTTCTATATGCTTAATTATATGCTTATTTTTAGCTTGGGCAAATTTCTGTTAAGGCCTTTATTCATACGTAATATGTGTTATATAAATAAAAATTCGTGTTTTACTCGCAGTGCGCTCTGCGCATACCAAAATTGCTGATTCATAATTGATACTTCAAACGCAATTCAAAATTTTAAGGCAACTGCTTTTGACCTCAAATGCCGAAAACAATTTGAAACATGATTCACGAAAGTGCTTCAATCAAATTCAACAAGACTACATTAAAAACTTCATTTTGCTCAAACTTAATTTGAAAATGTTTTGAAGAAGACATTTAAAACTTTATTTCGCTTAAGCATAATTTAAAATAAATAAAATAAATTGCAAATGTGGCAGCAACACCTTCTTCTTCTTTCATTACTCCCCCTCCGGCTTTTGCTTTTGTTGCTGTTGCATGTTGTAGCTCTTGTTGCAGTTGCCTCATCGACAGTTGCAACTTTCAAACAAGTTTAGTACCTCCAGCTTCAGCTTCAGCTTCGGCGGCAGCTTCAGCTCCAGACGACTCTCCACCCTGGCCACTGGCCATTTGTATCCGGGGGCCGCCGAGAGACTCTCCATGTCTCGGTTCCTGATGCACTTCGTCCCCAGGAATTTGTTTTTCTGCTGCTCATTTTTTGAGCTGTTTGCTCTTTTTTATTTTTTTATTTCGGCAACGAAATTGTTTTCAATGTCTTTGCGTGCAACTTTCGTTGGCTGCCATATTTTATATTTATTTTTGATATTTCTTGCGCTCTTTCATTTTATTGCTTTCAATAAGAAAACTTGCTTGGGCTGCAAGTGCTGTGGCAACTGCATTACACACACTCACACACACAGTAAATTTACCAAATAAAATAAAAAGTGAAAACTGTGCATGCAAATCGTAACCAAAAATATAAAAAAAAATAAACATATATATAAAATGCATAAATTGCACTCAAAAAAATTAAATGTGCGCTCAAAAATAAAATGCGCTTGAGTCATTTGCAGTTCGCTGCACAATTGTTGATTTTGTTTTTGTTTTTATTTTGCTGCCGTTTTTGGGGTGCATTAAACGGCAAATTGTTTCGTGGGATCATACACACATACACGCGCATAAACAGAAACACACACACAGACACAAAGTGCGTTGATCTCGCGACGGCAACGCACAGCTGCAGCTGCAGCGTCGAAGTCAGCAGCGCAGCAGCAGCAGCAGCAACGCTTTTATTTAAGTTTACAAAAGTGAATGAATCCGCAGACGTCGCTCGCGTAGGCGTAAGCGTCGCCCTGCTATACCACCGAAAATGACTCAATATGAGTAACAACAATTAATTAACAGTATTAATTACTCATTGTCAATCGGCTCTGCATACAAGGCTGTCTGGCTGTAACTTCAGCTCAAATACGCAACTCAACTTCATTTTACACTCATTTCACTTCACTCGACGCGAAAGCAAAAGCAAAACAAAAATTTTTTTTTTCGCCAGCTCCGTTGGATTTTTGTTGCTGTTGCTCTTTGCTGCACTGCACATTTCTGTGCCTGTGTGTTTGTGTGTGTGTGTGTGTGTGTACTTGCGCTTGCTTGCTTGTGTGCGTAAGTCTGTACGTGTGAACTCTGCTTTTGACCGACGGAGGCAATGTTGTTCGTTGACCTTTCCCAAGTGCTGCTGCTGCTGCTTGTTGTTGTTGTTGGCGTTGCCATGAAAGGAGTGCGAGGAGAGATAAGTGAGAAGAGCAGAGTGAAGAGTGCGCATCATAAGTTGTGGGCGCACTGCGAATTGTTGTTGTTGTTATTCATCGTGTTGTTGTTGTTGTTGTTGCAGCTTACGCATTGCTGTTATTGGCTTTTGTTTCGTGTGTATATTTTTTGGCAAAAAGTTTCCTTGGTCATTAAACTCTTTTTTAATGCAACGACCTTCCATGCGATCGACGCCACGAATTACAATTGAAGTTGACTTCTTCTTGTTGTTGTTGTTGTTGTTATTGCTGTTGTTGCTTTTTGGGTTTGTTTTGAAGAAGTAATCGCGTTATTGAAATTAAATTCGACGTTGGCTCAGACAGAAGTGGAGCCCTGGGCTAGGTTATTATCATTATGTATGCCATATATGTATATATGCATGCTAGTGCCTTGAATATGAGCACTGAACCTGAGCGGGAATCGTGCAAAAAAAGCAGCATGCACAGGTTGAAGGCCCACATATTGAACTTTTAAGCAGGGCCAAACAAAAGGCGGCTAATAACAAAAAAAAAACATAAAACATTGATGCTTGCACTTCTTATTCGTCATTACCTCATGCATATATAATAACAACTTTTATTTTTCAAATACATTTCGCAATAAAAAGTAAAATTTTTGTTGTTTCTTTTTTTTTGTTTTTGTTGCAATCGCCACGCAATGCTGGAGCTGCTGCAGCGGCGACAACAAAAGCAAATCTTACGGTATTTGCACTTTTTATTTAACAATGCAGCCAGCAGCAGCAGCAGCAGAGCGGAGCAGCTGCAGAGCAAAGGAGAGCAGCACGTTTGAATGAAGTCAGTGCTTAACGTAAGAGAGTTGTGCACCTAAGAGCACTCTCTCTCCCACTCTTTCTCTCTTTTTCGCTCGCTGGCACTGGCACACCAACACATGCAAGCAGTGCACTCTCCAAAAAGCTCACAACACTCTGAGAGCAATGGCAGTTGCAGCAGCGACTGCAGCGATTGCAAGTGATCTCAGAGAGCCTACAACTGTGTGCGTTTCTGGCCGTGTGTGTGTGCTCTTTACTGTAAATATTTTTTTCACTGCATTTGCCGGCGCGCTTTTCAAAGTTTTCGTCTAATGCAAGTGTGATTGTAATTGAGAGTGTGTGTATGTGTGTGTGAGTGTGCGTGTGGCTGTTTGTACCAGCGACTAACTTGTTTCTCGTATTATATTTGTTGTTGCTGCCGTCGTCGTCGTCGTCGCCGCATTCGACTTTTCAATGAGTCAATCCTTGAAATGTTGACTTCCTGATACGCATATGACTATTGAACAAGTTTGCTTTGTTAGATTTTTTGAAGGTTGCGTATTTATACAAGCGCACACAGTTACACACTCGCACACACACACACACACAAACACATGTATGCATTGGTTGACGAGACATAGAAACATATATTTTGTAGTTAGATATGCCTTTTTCTTTTTCTTTTGCCTATTGCTTTTTGTCTATTTGTTTTTTTTGTGTTTTTCTGCTCTTTTTTTCTTTTTGTTTTGTTTTTGTCTAAGGTTAGTAGCGCTTGCCTATTCTGTTTTTATAGCATTATGTATTTTATTATTTGAATTTACAGTTTAGCAGAGAAACGAAAACAGCAGCAGCAACAACAACAACAACAACAATAACAATAGTGCGACACCTAAGATTGTTTCTATGTTCTCTATTATATTCATAACAGATGTACACACATACTTACATGAACACATATGTGCATATATGTCTGTGTCTGGTCTGTTGTCTTATTTCTTATGCCGCTCGAATCGCACTGTTTAAGGCTGTGAATAAATTGTACATTTCAGCATACAAATTTATGGTAATTTCATTAAATTTATTAAAATGCAAGTTGCGCTCACAGTTCTTTCTTTGTTAATTGCTGCAGCTTGTCATCGTTCAGCGACGCTAACATTTTCTATATATTTAATACTATGCGCACATCAAGGTTAAGCATACGTATTTTTGTTTATTTTTTTGTTAAATATGCCGTTGCGCATTATTTAATTTCAGTTAGTTCCCATCGTAAACAACAAAATCCAACTACAAAGCTGATTTATATTTTTTTCCTTATGATTTTAGGTTATTAACATATATAAATCATAAATGGCCATCATAATATCATAAAGCATATCTATTTTTTTGGTGTTCAAATATTGCTTCATTATTTATTTTTTTACCTCTTTAATAGGCAATTTAAATGATCTATGGCTAAAATACCATCGAATGAATTGGTCACATTTAATGTAAATAGTCTCATTACTAATTTGTTATATGTATATATGTACTAAATCAAGTAGCATATCAAGACTTTAACCAATAAATAGACTCGCTTTTTAAATTCCGAAACAACATTCGTTCCGTCCTTGGGCTGGCAACCTGTAACAGCAAAAGCAATATCAACATGGGAATAGAAAGAGACAACAACAATAACAGCAACTAAATACCCCACATTATTGGGCATTAGCGGCCCAAGGGTCTGTTGTCTAGACTGGCAGGGGTGTTGTGGGGATTTCGCCACAAAAGGGGTCGACCTTAAACTTGAATCGATCAGAACAGAAGGTGACAACAACAACAACAACAACAACAGCAAAATCGTCTTATTTGCTCGTTTTTGTGCGGTTAGAGGCAGAAAAAAAACATAATAGACGAAAAGACGAAGAAAAATTATTTGAAGGAAGGTTGTTGCTGTTTTTATACAATAAATTTGTCACTGACTAAGTGTTAAATAGTCGACAACGAAGCAACAGTAAATTATGTAAAATTACACAGAGTGCACGACTGATAGATACCCTCGAGAGAAAGTAGAGAAAGTAATCATAAATAACATGTTTCTTGCTGACCTTGAAACATGTGCAGAAAAAGAAAAGAAAAACAATCTGTCAGCACCTGAGAATCCAACTAAAGCTCTTAATTCTTACTTGTCATATCCGAAATAATCTATCATTCAGCGCAGCACAGCACAGTCGGAAGTATGTGCAAATCTTTTGCCAAGCCTACAACAACAACAGCAACAACGATCAAGCTTTGCAAAAAAAAGCAGCGATCTTGAGCGGAACATAAAAACTATTTTGTTCAATGAAATACGTCTTGTTGTTGTTGCTGTTTTTTGTCGCGAAGGCACGAGTCGCCTATGTTCTTCACGCACACACACACATAGAGAGAGAGACATAAACGCCACGCATACACTCACTTGCATGGAGCTGCATACAAATTATAAAACGAGAGCTTTTATTTGTATACAATTTTTATACGTAGCCATGACAGTGTGAGAAGGTCACTATGCATACACACAAACACAAGTGCACACACCCAAGCATACATAACATCACAAATATAGACAACAAATACTAATACTAAAATGCAAAAGCTGCTCTAACAATAACAACTGCCAAAGCAGAAGTTAGAGCAGGCGCTAGACAAAACATATTTACGCAGCTAATGAGAAGGCAACACTCTGTGTGTGTGTGTATGTGCGTTTAGTAGCAGACGCCGGTGCTCTTCTCCTCTCCCTAACACCAAACGCAACGTCTGCCTGTGATCAACTAACTCTTTATACCTTCTCGCCGCGACAGCGCTTTTGCTGAGTCAAAGCCTCAAAGAGAGCAAGTCAAACGCATTTATTTTGGTTGTTGTTCTTGTTCACTGAGCAATATAAAAAGCTTATTGTTAGCTGCGACTGCGACTGCGACTGCAGCCAAAAGCTTTGACAAGCATATTGTACATGAATTTAGTTGAATGCACAAGTAGTTTAGCTAAAGTTTAGATTAAGGGTCGCAAAGCTTTGCAAGCACAAAATGAACTTAAAAAAGAACGCTTTAATATTCTTGAAGAAGCTTTTCATTTAGATTAAAAGCGCCAGGGAAGTTGACTGAAAGTAATCTTTTGAAGTTAAGGAAGCAAAAATATTCGCATAAATCGATATCCGCACACTTTGAACCTGTTCTTTTGACAATCTAAACTTAACTTTAAAATATGCAGCACATAAAATATTTATTATAATAATATTTATTCGATTAGCTAATGTTTTTTAAATGCTTCTCTTTGTCTTTTGCAGAGGCCGCCGCACACTAATCACAGATAGACAGAGACAGAGCGGGAGAGAGAGCGAGCGAGCGAGAGAGAGGGGCCAATTGCAACAATTCTAAGCGGGGAATCCCCCTCCTCCCACCCACTCCCCAAAACCATATTGGGCTGCCTAAATGCCTCAGCGCACGTTTAAACACCATAAATGCGTGCCCAAAGCAAAAAACTGGGAACACATGCAAATTTGGTCAATGTCAGCCATGTTGCTAATGACAATAAAAGTTTATACCTATACATCTATAGCATACGTTGTAAAATAAAACGGCACTAGCAACAGCAACAGCAACAACAACAAGCAACAGCAACAACAAAAAACAAGAGCAGCAGCAAGGCCGAGCAAAGAGTTCTTTTGCTTCTTCCTCCTCCTCCTCGTCCTGCTCCCACACACACACAAAAAAGTTGGCAACGCTTCCCACTACGGCTCCTGTTCCTGCCTCTGCCCCTACTTCTACAGCGACAACAAGTGGCATGTCGGCAAACGTGCAACAGCAAAGAAAGAATTACGCAATTTAACAATCAAACGATTTTTGGACAACTTTACAAAACTGCCTTTTAGTTTAAACAAAAAAATATATAGTTATCTAGCATACCTATACATAAACATATATACACACATATATATATCTAAGTATATATATATATATACACCTTAGTGACAAACAGTTAAAGCCACCGTTTTTGCGGTCGAAACGTGCAACAAAATATTTACAAACACGTTAAGGATAACCGAATACAAAAAAAATATATATATACACATATATCGGAGGTAAGTAACATATTTAAATTAATATAAAATTTTGACTTCCATATGTTTGTCAAAACTGAACCGATTTTCTGGTTTAAAAATGATTTTTGGCCTTGGTTTTTCTTTCACTTTGCATCCCATTCAAAGAATTTCTTAATGACTATAGTTAAGAAGTTAGTCGGGAATATAGTATTGATTAGGGTAGGGTCTTGTCTCGAGCACTTTTACCCGACTCTTGCAATTTGCATTTGCATTTGAATTTGCATTGGGATTTCTTTGGCAGAACCTCTCAAACCAACCACGAACCGCACCCATTATCAAGAGTGCAGCAGCACCAGGAAATGCTCCCAGCGCAATGCGAAATAGTATAGAAAAAATATGTATATATATATCTATATGTATATATATATATATAGGAACTCTGGTCCAGCTAATAATGCGCCATCAGCAGCAGAGCTGTTGTGCTGTTGGGTGGTGTCTAATCAAAGATTGTGTATACGCACCGTTTGCCCTGTTATTAGACAGAGGCAAAGCCAATATTTTGCATAAACGTCAAACATCTTGTAATCAATGTGCATTAGGCGGCAGGCGGCATGCAGCATGCAGCAAGCAGCATGCAACTAGGCATCAGGCAACAATGGCAACAGCAGCAGAAGATGGCGCCACTGAACAACAACCACAACAACAAACAGCAATTTCTAATGCAAGCGAAAGGTACACTCTGAAAAATATGTGAGCCAGAATTTAGAAAATTTAAATCAGGGTTTAGAACAACAAAAAATGTTTAAAAAATAATTTTTTTTTATAAATAAAAGTGTTTTATATTTTATTTCAAATTGCAGGAAGAGATTCTCAGTGTAAAGCGGAACTTCTTTGTATAGTTTAAAGTAGTTAAAGTATTTTTTCAACTTTAGTACTTAAATGCTAAAATAATATTTGAGGAAACATAAATTATATAACTAAAATTTCTTAAACATTTTAAATATGTGTAAAATGATTTTTTTTATTTTGGCTAATTACTTATTTCCAGTTCTATAGCATAGTTTTGTCAGAGTGTATGTGCAAGTGTTTGTTGTTGTTGTTTTTGTTTGGGCTCTCTTTGGCATTTTCTTTCAAGTTTTCTTCTATGAACTTGCTGGCAGAAAAGTGAATAGCCGCCGCCGCCGCCAGCTGCTGCTGCTTGTATTGAGTAATGGAAAACGAGTTTTCCGCGCCGCATGCGCATCACCAAACAACAACAACAATAACAACAACAACAACAGCAGCAGTAACAATAACAACAGCAACTATTGCAAACAGCCATGCAATGGAAAAACCAGCGCAGGCGCAGGCGCAGCGACGCAACCAGCGCAGTCAACGTTGACAGCGACGCGGACAGCAGCAGCGGCAGCAGCATCAGTGCCAGGCAGCGCAATGCTGTAATGTCAATTATTGTTGTTGTTGCTGTTCAATGGACTCTCTCTATCTCTCTCTTTTTCTCTTTCGCTGCTGTTATTGCAGCCATTGCAGCTTTTTGCCATCGCCATTTGTTCGTTGTTCGTAGTTCAATGTTAACGAACTTTTTGCGCCGAGTTGCAGCTGTGGTTGTTGTTGTTGTTAGACTTTCACTTGCAATGGTTTTGGCAGCTAAGAGAGAGCGAACAGCAACTGCAGCAGCTAAACGTGTTGTTGTTATTGTTGTTGCTGTTGTTAGCTTTGCATGCGGTTCAATAACATGTTATGTAAAAAGCATTTTTCCAAAGTTGCTTTTGCTGTTTTATTGCTGTTGTTGTTGTTGGTGTCTGCTGCTTGTTTTGGTTTTTCTTGCAACTCTGTTTTTCTTTTTTTGGTTTTATGTGTGAGTGTGTGTGTGTGTTTTTTATTTCTTCGCGCAGCTGTTGCACATTTTAGCAGTGGAAACTGTCCATCCCCCCTCCTCTTGAACCCTTCTCCATAATTTTGCAGGGCGCTGTTTGCTGTCGTAATTCGCAATTTGAAATGTTATTGAACTTTAAACGAAATTAACTTTGATTCAAAAGCAAAGTTAGTTATAGCCGGAAGCCAAAAACACACTGCAAAACAATGCAATATGCGACGACGACTTTCCATCAACTCTCAATTTTAATTTCAAATCCCCATTCCCTCATCTTCTGCATTCGAGTTGGATTTTTTTTTTTGACTGATCATTTCGCATTGTTGCGAATCAAATTAGTCCCCAAGCAACGCCTCCCGAATGCAATTAGTTGTTAATAATTAAACAAACTAATAAGCCAAACACGACACTACCTGAGACTATTTAATTATTACAGTCTAAGGATATTGCATTTTGAACTGATTTATATCAAAGAAGCGGATGAAAGTAATTTAATATATTAAGATCGAAGAGAAGGAAATAAAAGTTCAAATTGCTTTTTCAACTTTGAATACAGCATTATTCTTGAGATGAAATATTGAAAAAGAAGCCAGGTTTTTGAAAATCAGCTCAGTTTTGACCAAATATCAATTTAATAAATAGTATTTTGAACTTATGATTTTTGTGTTTTTTTATTACAGACTTTTAGACGTAAAAACAGCTGAACGGGAAAATCCAAAAAAAAACTATTAACAAATTTAAGCCAAAATAATAATAATAGTTATATATATGTATATATACACACATAACTGATTACATATATATATACTATATACACTTAGTAAATAATCGAATTTTAGAGTGGTCTTATTTTTAACGTTTTTTTATTTGGTTAAAGAAACCAACTTCCAAATTTATTACCAATAAGAACTACAGAAAGTGTAACAAAAACAAAACAAAACAAACAAAAAACAAAAACGGAAACCAAACCAAAACCGTCTAATAAAAAGTGCCTAAAAAATCTATTAAAATTTGTGAAAACTCAATAATTTGATGCAAATGAAAGTAAAACAAAGTGAATAAATACAACGTGTGATAAAAATAAAAAGTTTACAAAAGCAAAAAAAAAATAAACCCAACTTTTTGATTAGTTTAACTAAACGATAAAAAGATAAAAAAAAAGATATATTAAAACAACCCCGCTTTGGGGCGATAAGATATTTTCAAGTGAAAAAGGGAAACAGGAAACGGCTTAACGCTGGCAGTTAACAGTATTTGCAGTGCAGGCTTTGCCCTATCAGCGATGCCATTTATCGATGACGCACTGCTCTGGTGTCCGGATAACGATGGTCGTCTTGTTGGTGGTCTAGATTTGGCAGCATGCATGGCGGTAAATATATCTCAATACACATACATATATATATATATATATATATATATATATAACTGTTTTGCAAAGCTCAGTTCAAACTTTTCCTTTTTATGCGTAAGCTTTGCGATCTCAGTTGCAGACTCATTGAAAAAAGCTGTTGTGTAAAGCTACTTCTCTGCGCAGCAACTGCGCTTTATTGAAAAGCTCTTGCACTTAATAAATTTCGCTATCTCTTTGTCTCGCTCTCTCTCTCGCAGGATGATTCCACGGTCAATGCTGAGAATATTAATCCAACAGTTGGCACAAACAACACATTGCAGCAGCAACTCCAGCAACAACATCAGCAACTTCAACAACAACAACAGCAGCAGCAGCAACTACATCAACTACAACAACAACATCAACAGCAACAACAACAACAACAACATCAACAACAATCCGCTGGCAGCCAAGAGCTTTGCGGCTCGGCGGCGCGCAATGTGAATGTGGTGGTGGAGCCACTCTGTGGCAGCGACTCCTCCGATGAGCTTTTTCGGACGCTCTCCGAGAGCAGCTTTGAGATCGAGAGCCTGCTGTCCGATTTGGCGACTGTTGAGGTCAAAGTCGAAAATGTACATCCGCCAAGAAAATGAAACACAGACAAGTTGAAATACTCACACACACACACTCACTCACACATGCATACATATATTCTACACACATCTACACACACATTCATACTCTTATGCGCAGGACTCCCCTTTTTGCTTATATCTTAAAAATCGAAATAACATTTTTACTTTTTACCATATTATAATTTTATTTCGTTTGCTCTTTTCTTCCCTGACCACAACAACAACAACAACACAAACTTTTGCTTTTTCTTCTTCTTCTATTGCTATCTCTTTCCTAGGAGGAGAACAACAACAATGTCATCAGCGATAACGATTTTGCCAGCGTTGCAGCCTCTGTTGTCGCCGGCGATGATCTATTGGCGAAAGATAATGCCCAACTGAGTGTGCAGGGTCTGGTAGATTCTGTGGGTGCCAGTTTGGCGGATAGCGGCGGCAATCCCAATGGACATGGCCAGCAGCTGCTCAGTTTTGGTGCCAGCTCGGCGACAGCTGCGTCCGCCAAGCGAACGGGTAAAAGCTCGTCAAATTGAAAGCCACATTCGAAATAAAATTTCATACTCTTTTTTTATATAGGTTTTCTGCTGCCCTGCGATCTGCTCAACAATAACAACAACAACAGCAATGGCGATTGTACGCCGGAGGAGTCGCGATTTGTGACGGTGACGAGCGCCTCGGCGAATCCGTTACTAGTGGAAAAGCTGATGTCGAAATGCTTAAATATTGACAAGCGTTTGGATAAACTAGATGGTAAGTCACAGAACACATTTTTAAATATTGCGCGAATCTTTTTAATACTTAAGAGTGAAGCTGGCTGCGCTTCGTCAGCTGCACGCAATTGCGTGTTTTACAAAGCTTTAAGAGCTTTTACTTATACAACAGTTTTGCAATCACTGTGGCGTTCGAAAGCGACCTCATGGGTTGTGTGTCTTGGAAAAGCGGCATATTTCCGTTGTGGCTTATGTACGTGCTAAGTTCAGCTTGACGAATGTAGTCATTTGCTGAGCTGGTACGAAACTTAGCTAAATGGTGAAAATATATGTTTAAATTCATCGAAACGATCTAAAGATTTGCTTGAATATCGTTTACGCTGCAGCAAACAAATACGAAAATTAATTAATGAATATTATGTATAAAATATTAAGTACGGTCACTTGGCTCGACAAATATTAAAAGAGGACAGCAACTAAATATAAAACCATTTAGGCTATTTAGGGTCTATTGACAAAAGGCGTGCGGAAAGTCCGATTTTGAGTTCTTTACCCTTGTTACCCCCAAAAATAGCAGACAGAGCAAATAAATACACACACACGCACACAGTTAAACAAAAGCACCTACTTCCTTTTCTAACGGTCCTAAGCCCCAGACAGAGCTCAGCGCGGTGTGCGGTGCGTATTCTGCGGGAACTTTGCCTTTGTCAGTATGCCCTGCGCAAATAACGCGAATGGAGTATATTGGGTTTAGTGCTGCTGAAAACGGATAGGGCAAATAATAATACTAGTTATATATTCGCATCAGATAAAATGCCTATACTTAGATATATATTTATATATTTTATTTATTATTAAATGCATATTTGCATTTTTTAGTCACTGTTTGAGGGTTACTTCATTATTACGCAGAAAATAGTGTAGTCACAGCATTTTAAATAAACATTTTTTTCTCGGAAGTATATCACATATTATTACCCTGACTACTTATTGCTCACAGTTTTAGAGCCACTTAACTATTACATTGCAAACAGAGTACAGCGCAGTCGTCTCTGTGGTTTCCATTTACTTTTACTTTTTGGGCCTTTTTTTCTGTTTCCTTCACACACTGCTGATGTGCGCAAGACGGAGACGGCAAGTCAACTAGACAGTAAGAGAGTGGGAGAGCAAAGGAGGTTCGAAAATGTTTGTTTGCCCTGCGGGCAGGTCAATAAATTTTGCGTGTGGAAATCGTGCGCTCAAGGTCAAAAGGATATTGCCACGTAGCGTTCGCATTGGTGTTGTAGGAAACAGTTTCTACAGGCATGTATTGGGCCACCCCATTATATATATTTTTGAAGCACACAGACAAAATGGCGGACCACACAACCATTTTGTGTGTGCGGCAGACAAAGCCGACAGCGACGGCGACGGCGACGTCAAAGTCAACGTCAACGTTTTTATGTGTATTATGCCTCAGACTCAAGTCTGGCACTGGATGAGTTGTGCTTGTTATTCTTGTGGTAGTTGTTGTTGCCGCTTTTTGGGGCGGCTGCCTAACAGGCAACCTTGAACTTGAAAATTTTCGTGCGAGTTCAGTCGTAAAAATGAAACAGACATAAAAATGGGCGCAATCAACAATTTTTTTGGGGCTGTTCGCCAGCCTGAATAGACTTCAGTTTGGGGTGCTGCCTGGCTGGGGTGTTTTTTTTTTCTTTTTTGGGTGGTTTATTTTTCTTCTTCGTATTGTGCTTTTTGGGTGGTAGACATTTGGTTGCTTGGCTGGCTGGCTGGCTGGCTGGCTGGGTCGTGTCCTGTTGGGTTCAAGCGCCGCTCAAGCATTGAACTTTATTTTTCAGTTTCAAGGATACGCTTTTGCTACGCTTGATGAGTGACGAAAGGCCACCATTTTTTTGTTGGGCCCAATCAGCGGCGGCGACGACGGCGTCTCTTCTACTAAACAAGCCGTTGACATTGCTGCTGTGCCGCAAAAAGATTGTTCTTGCTGTTTGCGGCAGCAGCACCAGCATCAGTCGACGTCCAAGGTTTTATTGCGGCCACCCTGCTAGCCACTAAAACCCCTTACCACTCCAACCACCCCCCGCCAAAACCAACATGGCTTTGTCATCAGTTAGTTGGCTGGCTATGACTTGGCCACGTTATTAATGTCAAGGGGTTCCACACACGACCAACTCAAAGTGGCAGTTTCAATTTTTTGAAAAGTGCGTTAGTTTCTGCGTTCGCTGATTTTTCGTTGTTTGTTGCAATTGTTGTTGTTGGTTCGTCCGTTCACTTCAGGGATGGCTAATGCATAAATGCGACAATATTTTTTAATAACTGAGATATAAATGTTAAGTATTTTTTTTAATATTATTAAAGTTTGCCTACATAAAAAGAGAGTTGAGCGTTTTTTATTGCCCAAATGAATCATAAGCAAATAATCCTTAGTAGCCCCATAAATCAATGTTAGCTTTTGCCACAAATAGAAATGTATAAATTAAGCTGAATATTAATAAAAGTGTAGCTAATAAATAAATAGAAAATTAGCAGTGAGAAATGAATTACGAGCAATTCTGATTATCTGAAAGTCATGTTAGAAAATTAATAAATAAATCAAATATTATAAATTTTATATTTTATAAAGTTTACTTCATTTTTGAATTTTGTCCACACTTTTGGGCACTTCAAATCAAACGCTTCTTTTTGGCCCATCCCTCGTTTATTGTTGGCTGATTAGTTAACTGACATTTTCTATTCTATTGCTGGCAGTGGCAGTGCATAAGTGCTGCTTGTGCATTGCTTTTAGCCATAGCTCATGGCTCATGGCTAAATCAAGCAACAACAACAACAACCGCAACAGTGTTGCACGCATTTCTTGGCTGCAATTTGAATTTCAAATCGTGTCGCGCTTTTCAAATGTGCGTTGTTATAGCCAAATCAGGATTTCTGCGTGTGCCCCGGCCAACAAATCGCCTAACCACAATTAACATTATAACTAAAGCAATAGCAACAAAACTGAAACAAACAACAAATGCAACAACAACAACAAATGCAACAACAACAAACGATGTCAGGGGCGTTCATTTGTCCATTGCCAGCCAGCGAACCGGGCCGAGCACGTCACTGTCACCACCGTCACCGCCGTCTAAGCGTCAGCTAACCCCTACTACATACCGCTCCCCCCCCCACACATACCCCTCATACACGCCCGCCCCCCATCCCCCTAGCACCTACCGCCAACCTCTACACAGGCATTTGCCTCAAGTGCAAAATGTTGCCACTGCTAAATGCACTTTGCAATTTTGTTGATTGGTGGATTGGCAATTGTTGTTTATACATATATTTTATTTGTTGCTGCTGCTGTTGATTCTGCTGCTGCTGTTGTTGTTGTTGTTGTTGCTTTTTTCTATGTTTTTCCCATTTATTTATTTCGTTTTAATTTTCATGAATTTTGCTGGCGACTTGTCTGAAGCTGTTCGGGTTTTTCTCTCTCTCTTTCTCTTGTGGCTTATTATTTGTAGTTTTTGTGTTTTTTTTTTGTGTCACGCAAGACGCAGTTGACCGCTGGGTTCAAGCATTAACGGATATCATTTTAATACCCTGCTTGACATAAGTCAATAAGGGGAAGTTTAGTGCGGAGCAGGCATATCATCATTTTGATTTAATTATACAGATTGTGGATGAAAGCGTTTAAATGCCCTGTGTAGAATATAGTAATCAATAAGTAGCAACCAGAGAAAGTATTACTTACTGTTAATTATAGTAAGTAGTGATTAGTAAAAATTAAAAAATTAAATAGTAAATAATAAAATTTAAAAGTGAAATAGTAAATAGTGAATAGATAGATGTTAACAGTCAATAGTTAATAGCTTATAGTAAATGGTAAATAGTAAATGAATTAGTAAAATAGTTTAAAGTTTATGGAAATCATTAAGATAAACCCAGAAAAAATCGTAACAGATTAAAAAATATGCTTACAAATAATGAACGTAAAAGATTAAAAGATGAAAGAAAGATAGAAAAAAAGAGAGATATGAGCAGTGAGAGAAAAAATTTGTTAAATTTATTATTTATTTTAAGAAAACAGTTATTAATTTCTAGAAACAGAATTCTCAATAACATATAGACAAGTATCAGCAGCTAGTTGGTAAGTTAAGTTGACCACAGTTATGCACATTCATTCAAAAACGATCTATAGATTTACAGGGTATTTGAATAGTCGATATTCTAGTATAATTGCAATTGCATTTGTTCTTAATACGCATTCAGTTTGCAGGAGCCTCACCTTGTTAAGCTCGTTTGCCAGATGAGGCCTGGTTTTTGGTCTTTCGGCTAACGTCTTTTGTATTTTGTATTTTGTGTTGCATGTGATGTCATTTTTTTTCGACTCCATTTTGTTTTGGGATTGATTGATGACAACTACATCAATATGAATATCTTTAATTAGTTTTGCCAGATAATTGTGCAATTGGAATAGAAAAGCTGCATTGGGTGCGCCAAAAGGTGGCAACAAAATTAGCTGCCACAATTGACTAGAATAGATCAAAAGAGCTATGAAGTATCTGATTGACACAGACAAAATTAATATCTGACTTCAGAATAATTTGTATTTTTCAAGCTAGGACTTGTAAGTGCTGAATATATACAATTGATATATTTTTTACGCCAAAGAATTCTTTTAAAATATGTAGAATCCTTTAGATACCATTTTTTGACACATGTGTATGTATTTTTAGGAAATAAGTTTTTTGCCCTTTAAGAAATATATTTTTAAAAATTGGTAAATATCAAAAAACAATCATTTATATTTTTTAAGATTTTCTCATATATAGAAATAGTTTTCATAATCAACTCCTTAGCAGGGGTTTTCAAGTTTTTCTATTTATTAAAAGTATAAATCATAATCTGATAAGTTCCCCATACTTTGGCTAGTATATTCAAGATTTATCATATATATACATATATATATTCATATATATATATGCTGATAGTGTTTATCAACACTATCACTTTTTTTTAAGCACTCTCAAAGCGTTCGCTTCAAAAACAAATTGAAATTCAATAAACACACTCTGGCGGGCGATAGGCACACTGTCCTAATTGCACTGTAACCCATTAACACAGCAAGCAAACAAAAACAACTAAAACAACAACTAAACAACCACAACAACAACAACTACAAACGATCGACATCCATTGTTGGTGGACGATCGTTTTGGTGCCTCGGCACGGTGGAAATTTTCACCTTCACCCCACTCACACAAATACACACACAGACAAAACAAACCACAATAACAGTGCAACAAGCTGCAAACACAAAACAGACAAATGAAAATAATAATAGAGCATATGTATGTTAGTGTGTGTGTGTGTGTGTGTGGTGGGGTGGCAATGCTGGCGTTTGAGGTGGAAATGCATTTTCTCTCTATGCGATTACAGCCAATGAAAACGAAACGACGCTTTTCCATAAGCAATGACAACAAAATAGCAACAACAACAGGCAACACATTTCACTGCTCCCATTAGAACAGCAGCAATCCCCTTCCCCACGCACCAACCCGTACCAACTGTGCAGCAGCAGAAAAGCAAACGGCAAAGAATTGAGCAAATGAACTGAATACTGAATGGGTGCAGGAAGGATGATAATTGGGGGAAGGCGAGCGGCGGTTTGCAGTTGTGTGCGTGTGTTTAAGTTCCAGTTCCAGTTCCAGTTTCGCAGTTTCACAGTTTGTGCGACGTTCGCTTTTGTTGCTTTGATTGCATTAGAGCGTGTGCCGCCGACTTCGCATCTCGTTATAAAAGTCACAAATGAAAACAAAAGCCAGCTCCAAATGATTATCATTATCCACATAATCATCATCATAATGATCATACTGATAATGATGATACAACCTTACAAAATTCTCAGTCGCAGTCGCTGAGTCTCATGTGTTAGTCTACGTCTCCGTCTGCGTCGAAGTCTTCGTCTGCGTCTTCAGCTACATCTTCGTCTTGTCTTGAGCCACGTCTTCGTCTGTACTTCGTCTCGCCTTTGTCTCGTCTTCGTGTTCGTCTTCGTCGTCGTCGCAATCTTTTGCGTTTAGGCTTTGGTCGGCTTTGAATGTTTAGCGCTGAACTTGTCTTGACTGCACACACAAAAGCAAAGCCAAATGTGCATTTGTGTGCGAGCGAGAAAAGCAGAGCGAGAGACAGAAACCAAACACACATTTTCGCTCAGCCGCAGCAGCAGCAGCAGCGCGCCCAACCAAGCGGAGAGCAAGCAAGCAAGCAATACACAAATACAACGATAGCTTTATTTTTGCTTTGGCTGTAGCGTGTGGTATGCAGCCTTGAATTAGTTCGCTGCACTCGCGTGACGACGTATTTTATGTATGCGCTCACACATGCACACACATATTTGTCTCTGTGTGCGTGTGTAAAACAAACGCAAGGCAAACACAGTCAGCTCCGCTCGCGAGAGTCTGCGAAAGCTCTCCTTTCTCCCCACTTCCCCCACAACACATATATGAAAAAACTTAGATGCGCATCGTCAACGATGCTGTCGACGTCTCTGTCGCAGTCGCTGCCAGCGTCGCAGTCGCTTTGCTTTCATTGGCGCGAGGCGCTTCATTATACAAAATATAAACTGCTATTGCTTCTTCTTTCTTTATTTCTTTCTTTCTATTTTTTTTGCTGTTATTGTTGCTATTGCTTTTGCTTATGCTTCTTGTTTGCATATCCATTTTCCGCCATTGAGCAAACATTTCCATTGTGCAGTTCATGGGGTTCTAGTTCTAATGGCAGCTCCAACTGCACCCTCTTTTTTGTATGTGACCCATTGGCAAACATTCAATAAATATGCATGCAGCGACTACACATGCAAAAAATAATTATAAACTTTGGTGTGTCAGAGAATTAGCGACTGCCCCTAATTATCACCTCCTGTCACTCAGTCAGTCAGTCACCCACCCAACACCCACCGAAATTTACGCTGCAGCATCTTTGCCATAATCAGTCATCCACGGTGACTACGACTACGACTCTGTTTACAAAATAGACATGTGTCTAGGTTTATGGTCTCTTCTGATCGTGCCGACATTTATAAACGCATACATAAATATATATATATAGCAAAGTATCTGTTAAAACGGATATGCATGATAGACAAGTCTATCTCTCGAGCAAAAATTGTGTGCGAAATGTAAGAAATTTACGTTTAGCAAATGAGGAAAATGAGCGGAAAAAGTATCGCAAAACGTATCTGTGTCATCTGCCGACGACTAATTGGATGTACAGTATATATATATATATATATATATATATATATATAGCGGATCTGGCATGTGTGTTACAGTTACTCACTGAACCAAATGCAATTGTTATACGGACAAAACAGGAACAGAAAAAAACCGAAAATTTTTCATTGTTATTTACACATTTTGTCCCCAATTTGCATGTGCAAAAAAAAACAAGTTTTAAATGCTGTTGGGAAATATTTAAAAATTTATTAAGACTTAATCAGTGATGTAGTCAAAGTTTAAGTAATAAATATTCTTAACAAATATACAACTTGTTTTCATACACATTTAAAATGTTATCTTGGTATTGATTTCAGTTAAGCATAAAACGGGAATCTTAATGATCTTCTAATTTATATAACATTTCTAAAAGAGATAAATAAATGTTTAGGTAATTTTGATTTAGATGTTGTTTATAAATATTTGTATTTAATTGGTTGATGATAAACATTTGTATTTATTTATGATGGTGATTAACTTACATATATTTAAATACATATGCAATTTTAATATAGTTAGCAATATTTCCATTTGATTTACACAACATTGCAGGAATCCCATTAAGCGGCTAGAATAAGCAATGTTTGATCAGTGTTGTAAAGGTATTGCGTAAATACATATATATATATACATACATATTTATGTTACGTATATCTTATGGCTATATATAAGCATTTATGCTGCGGACTGGGGCGACAGACAGCGAACCAGGCGTTGGTCGGTATTCAGATCGACACCCAGGCACATCGACACATAGATACAGAAAGAAAGAGTGAGAGAGAGAGGGAAGCAGAGCAGAGCAGAGCGATAGCGACACAGAGACTGTCTGTCCTTCAAAAAGAATAAACACACACATACAAATGCACACACAGACACAGTGCACGCAAAATCGAAAGCGAAAAATGCATGCGTAAGAAGCAAAAGAACAACAAGAAGAAAAACAACAATAACAACAACAACAAGAGCAGCAGCAAAATATTAGGCGGATGTCTGTGGTGACAACGTGTGCATCTATAATCCGGCTGCGAATGTGTAGAATATATATATTATGAATATATAAATAAAAGCTATATATAAATTTTAGTATGTATATGCATGGGTTATTTCCATATGCTTATGCGCCTAACGAGACCAAAAGGATGTGAAGCTGAAACTGTATTATAGATGCAGCAATTAATGACAACAGCGAGAACAGATCTCCCAATGCCCTACAACTACACACACACACACACGCACACACACTTAAACATATGCATAATGTATATGTATGCATAATATAATCAAGTGCAGGCGACCAAGTTTATGGAATCGGGAGACTCAAGAATCAAGACTCGCAACTAATAGGCAAACACATACATATATATTTGTGTGTATTTACTTGTACTATATACATATATATATATTGTGTGTGCATATTTTAGAATGTAATTGTGCATCTGGCCTAGACCTAGAAAAGGAAATTTTGTTGCTATTATTATTTATACTATTCGTTCAGTCGGCGCGTTCGTTCGTTCGTTCGTTCGTTGGGTTCGTTTAACGCTCGGCCTTATTCGTTTTGTTCGGTTTCGTTCTTACAACAACAACTGTTCTCAGTTATCTCTCTCTCTCTTCTATTTTGTTGTTGTTGTTGTTGCTGTTACACTAGTGTTCACTATTTGTTCTCCTTCCTCGCAAATTAAAAATATGCCTAAGCTAATAAAATGCATTTGCTTTTAGTTATTTGTGCTTTAGTTGCCGTTACAGGGTGCCTCTTGCTTGAATTGATCAATTTAGATAATATTATCAAACGTGCTTAGCTTATTAAGCTTGTTAACGATAGATTTTGGTCTGTAGAATGTAGTAATTATTGATTGGATGATATTAAAATATATGTGTATTTATATTAATTACGTATACGTAATATTTATAATTTGCTTATAGCTACTAATTAACTTACTATAGTTTTCTTAGTTTGGTTAATTAATGTGTTGACTTTTTACTTATATTATCAAAAAATAATGCTAAATTAAATCCTGTTTCAAAAAGTTTTCCCATTTTTTTTTTATTATTTTTTTTTTAGTTTTATCTTTCAAGTTATCTGTGGAATTCTTATAACTAGGTAATTTCAATAAGTTTCAACAGGTTCGTTTTGATCGAAATCAGTAGAAACACCCGTTTGCCACTAACCGATACCAACAAATTGACGCTGCATGCTGCATAGACAACTGCAACAGTACAATAAGAACAACAACAACAACACTAACAGCCAATGCTGATATGACAAATTTAATTGAAAAATGTTTTAGCAATTTCTATTGTTTTTTGTGTTTTGTGTTTTAGCTACCGATAGACAGCCAAGACCATAAATGCCAGCAAGTGCGCCCCCAGTTTTGGCCCTGTTTGGGCCAACCCGTTGCAACATGCGGCAAGCGAAAACAATAACAACAACAAGCAACAATTTTAACAACTGCAACTGCAACAAGAACACAACTGACACGTTCAATACGCGCAAATTCTATTTAAAATACATAAATAAGTACTGAGAACAAATAAACAAACCAAGAGCGAAAAATCAACTGTGCCAATTAGGGAGTGTGTCAGACTAGAAGATACCCTATGCTCAGGTCTAACGTAAACACATAAGTAGTTATATAAATCTGGGAAAGATATAACTAATTTGCGTCGAGTTAGATATTATATTGTTACTACATCTAAAAATGATAATAGATTATCGATATTTATCGATATTTTTCTAATATAGTTAAGCTGTCAATTAATTATTATAGACCATGAGGTGTATATACATGGAATATGGATAGCTGATGGGTTCGTTAAGTCTACTTCTACTTTTACGTATAGCTCACATTTGTGCATCTTTATGATACTCTAACCTAACCCAACACATTTCTAATTTGGGTATACAAAAATGTAGGCGTTTTAATTACCTACCCTCACCTAACCTAACACATTTCTAATTTGTGTGCAGGGTATACAAAAATGCACCGAATACGAATGCAATATTGTAAAACGTTTTGCCAGAGAGAATGTTTTTTTTTTTGTATGCACAGTTTGTAGTTTAAATAGGGTTGGGGGTGTGCGGGGGATTTTCTATGCCCGTTGCTGTTGTCGGAGTGTTCTATGCTGCCCGTGGGGAACCGACGACGCAACGATTCCGATTCCGATTCCGATTCACGTCGCTAACTGTCGAGCGTTGAGCTTCGCAGAGAGAGACAGAGAAAAGAGAGTGGGAGAGGGAGGTTGGTGTCTACGGGGGGTTGGGGGGTCGACACGCATGTTGTCCATGTCCCCATTCGAGTCAAGTGACGTGTTATCTGTCGCCTTCTCTCAGAACTTTGACTTCTATTGGTTGAATGTCGTTTGTAGTTTTTTGCAGTTTGCAGTTTGTGCAAATTTGATGCTTGTCGTTTTTATTGTTGCTGTTGTTGAGCTGTTGCTTTTGTAGCTGTAGATCGATCTCACTTAGGGTACCGTGTTGTCGTTGCGACCCCCCTCCCACTGCCCTGCCCCCCCCACCCAACTCACGCGTTGCAACTGTCCCGTGCCTCGCCTTCAACTCGACTGCGTCGTTTGACTTGTTTCAATGCCAATGAATGGATGTGTGTCTCTGTCACTGCATATGTAAGCATGTATGTGTGTGTGTATGTGTATGTTGTGTATTATGCGGCATTACGAATTGAAATTATTAGCGGCATGCCATGGAAAATTTCAACTGCCAATAGTGGCAAAACACTTTCCCTCTCATTGCTTTCCATTTCCAGCAGCAAACAACTTCATCATCAACACCATCATTTTCTGTAGCAACAACAACAATTTGCAGCTTGCAACTTGCAACTTGCAGCTATGCAGTAATTATTGCACGATCAATTTGCCGGCTGCCGGCCATCCATGTCGGTGAAAAACTTTCTTTGAGCACATGTTTCTACACAAATAGTTATTAATAATTATACAGAGCCTAGGCCAAGAGACAATAGCGAGGGCAACTCCAACAATTCCGCAGAACATAAAGAGGCAACTTTGAGTGCTAAACAAACAGATTCTGGTCAGAAACTTAAGTTAACTAAAAATAGTGTATAATTACTAAAAGGATTAATACAGCTTAAAGGTTTAAACAGCTAGAATGCTCCTACCAACTGTTCAAAGCCCCATTAATTATGGCTATTAAAACAGCTGGAGGCTTTTTTTTTTCAATGTGCTAGGAAGAATGGAAGGAAGGATAGTCTAGCAAAAGGAAATCACGATAGGCCATATGCCAGTTTCACACAAAACTTTAAGCTTAGCTCTCTATACATATGCACATATATACTTATATGTATGTATATAAATATGTATTACAGTTGAGTGTAAGTAGTTGATATTAGTAGCAGTGACTAGCTAACGAAAACGAACGTTGGATGAGCTGTCGCCGTCAGCATTGCTATTTTTACAGTCGCTTCTGCTGCTGCTGCTGCTGCTGCTGTTGCTGTCAGTGTCTGCGTCTGCGCTAACGTCAACGTCAGCGCCAGCGTCACTGTCCGCCGTCTGCCGACGCCTCTAATGCCTGTCGCCTCTGTCTTCTCAGTCCCAATGTCTGCGGTTGACGGTCGTACAGTTAGACGGACGTTTGCTTTGCTTGCATTTACAACTTACACACACACACACACACACACACACAGATAGGCAGACATGCACAATAATGGCATTGAAAATCTTTTTCAATAAAACACGTAAACAAACAACAAAAACCAAAACCAAAACAAGTAAAACTAGCTAAGCAGAGAGTGCTTGACTAACAGATACGCTATAAGTGGGATGATTTTCTCTTGCCAACAAATAATACGAATAAATGCATTATTTAATAATCTAAAGTTAGTTAACATAATATATTAAGTTGAAAAAAATAGCTAAACACCTAAAAAAAGTTTGTATGTTTTACTTCAAAAGTTAATTAAGTGCACAGAAAAAAAAAATAAATGCTTTTGTTAATTAATTAATGTTTTTAATTAACTTGGCATATTTAAGGGCAAACATTTTAATAGATGCGATGACAGTCAAAAAATACACATGACAAAATTAGTAAGCATCAAAGCTAAAAGCTCCCTCAGCTCAATGGCGTACTGGGTATAAATGAAATGAAAATGAAACGTACACGGCAATTTATACACACACACACTCACACACAAATGCATAGGCACACAAATATGCCTACGAACTGGCATACAAATTGCAAAAACAACAACAACAACAGTAATTTGCAGTTGGACTGCATTGGATTTGAACTTTTAGCTTGATAGCTGCTCAGTGCCTTTATTTATTATATTATTAGTTTTTCTTTCATATTTAGGTACTAATCAGCGACTTGATAATGTGTGAGAATTTTGGTTTGATTTGATTAAGCAGCTCTGCAGCTGCAACAGTAGATAAATATACATATATATATATACAGATAGACATGCTATAAGATACATATATATATACAAATGCACAACATACTTTGGAAAATTTCCAACTAAAACTGCCTCTTTCAAATTTATATTCATTGTGTTGAACTTGAAAAATCGTTGTTGTTGCCGTTTGTTATTGTGCAGTTTAATCAACTTTTGGTTGGCAAGTTCGAGAAACGTTTCAATGCATTTCGATATGGGATTAGATGCAATGCATTGTTTACCGTAGAGGTTGTTCGAGGGGATGCAAAACTGCACGTATTGTTGCAAATTGCAAATTCGCTAAATAACAAAAAAAAACTAAATAAATAAAAAATACAAATAATAAATATATGTATATTTGTATGTGTGTGTTAGCAAAATACTGCATTTTTAATTCAATTCAATTGAAACGAACAAGGCTTATTTTTCGCATGCAAATGGTAAATCAATATATATATATATATATATATAATTTTTTTTGCTTAATTTATTGATATTCCTCTGCTGGCCAAAAACCCTTCTTTGAATGAGTGAATAAATCCTTTTTGGCTACAGCGAAAGTCAACAAACATAAATCAAATTTAAAGCTTTCGCAAATCATACAAAATCTCAAAACAACAATCGTAAACTCTTCGACTGGAGTGTGTCTGTGTGTGTGTGTGTGTGTGTCAGCCAACCACACACAACACAATCAATAATACATCCCAACTTTTGTTCGTTAATTAAAATAAATACTTTCCGGCTTGGGAGCCGGCGCAGCTTGCTAGCTTTGCTGGCCAAGAAACTGGCCAAAATACAGGCAAAAATAAAAGCATTGGGAAAATAAACGGCAAGTATCGATACCATCGAATGTGAAACTGGCCACATGTGGCCAGTTGTCTGTATGTGTGTGCGTGTGTGTGTGTGTGACGTGTTGCAGCGTTTTCTTTTTGCCAGCGATTTCCTTTGGTTTGGCCGTTTGCTGTTTACGTTTTCGCCGCATGGCCAAGAAGTCAGTCAGTTAGTCAGTCAGTGCTACCAGGGCCGCATGCTTGCCATGATAGTGATGTTGATGATGATGATGATAATGATGATGATGATTATGCCAAAAGCGTACAGACGCTAAACGGCGAGTTGGCCAACAAGTTAGCTCCAACTGGTTTTAAGTTTGCTTTTTTTTTTTCTTTCAACGTTTTGTCAGACACGAGAGCGAGAAAAGTGGAGAGACAGCATTAGAAATTAGCCATATACAGCGACAATCAGCCAGCGCGAAAAAAAATATAAATATATATATATATATATGTAAACGGATAAACTTGTTGCCAACCTGGCCAAAAAGGAAAGAAAGAAAGAAAAACTATGCGAAATTCACTTTCATTATGAATGACCGGCGATGCATACAAATGCAAAAAGCGGCTCTGAAGTCATCCAACCTGGCCAACCAAGTCGGTTAGCAAAATCATGATTATTCACATTCTGCACAAGCTGCAATTTAACCAGATTGCACGTGACCACAATCGACGCAGTTTGTTAAACGATGACAAACTGAATTGCCGCTAAATTGCCTTTTGTCAGCTGTATCAAAACATATAATCTTTTTAACCAACCAAGTCTGATATTTATCCGACTTTGTTGGCCAATTAAAATCTGTCTAAAACCAAGCCAACTATTTTTTTATTGCAAGCCAATTTTTGGTTATGGTTTGTCTGTTATTAGATTAGTTCTAACTGTAAAATTTATGCATCTAACTTTTTCTGATATTTTTTTGTCAATATTATTTTCAAACTGCTTAGAAAAATGGTTTCTTTGACTCAAAAATGCTCCAATTTATTTATCGTTATTGCTTTTCAGATTGGGCTTGTTTTCTGGGGTATCTAAAACTGATTTTTCGATTTTTTTTTGTTGTCAAAAATAATTATTAGTAATATTTTCCTATACACTATTTTCCTCGTATATATTTATTTTACAAAATAAATATTTTACATTAAATTGCTATAGCCTTGTACAAACTAAATTCTTTTTTATGTTTCAGTCAGTTTTTTGTTGACCTTTTTTTCTTGTTTAATTTTTAATTGGAAATTTGTGTAAAACAAATTTTTAAAAATCGAATTTTATACTTTTTAATTTTGTCAAAAACGCAACCGATCAAATCAGTTCTATTTACTGCAGTCTACAAAACAAATTTAAGCCACGCATTCTGAGCTATTTTATTGGCCCATTCTTTTAACAATCTGCACTTCAGCTGCTTCTTCTTCTGCTGGCCGCGTTCAAACGTTGGTAATAAAATTAAGCTAGCAATCATGATAAGTTCAGTTTGAGGGGCTCGTTTCCCTGGAGACAACCTCTAAAATTTAGGACGCTGCTCTCGAGATTGTGCGAGATAGAAGAGAAAAGAAAAGAAAAGAAAAGAAAAGAAAAGGAAAATCAACAACAACAACAACAGCAAGAAAAGTAAAACCCGATTACAGTTTTCGCTATCCACGAGACACTCTTCACATACTTATTAACTGAGTTAGGAGTGAGTCTCGTTTATCGCTTGTGTTGTTGCACTTCTCGCTTTCATTTTCTTTGCTGTTGCTGCTGCAAAACGTAAAAAATAATTTGCTTTTCGGTTTTGCGAGAAAATCGAAAGTTTTTCCACACGCCATAATGCAAAAAGAAAGTGCAAGTGCAACATGCGGCCAAAGAAAGGAAAATCAACGAAAAAAAAAAAAAACGAAGAAAATACGTTGCAGACAACAGCTAACAATGCCAACGGGCTAACGGGCCAACGGGGCGTATGAGCGACTTGTTGTGGCCAAAAGTAGGATGCCATTGTTTGCGGTTTTGCTGACGGGTTATTTTATTTTATTTTATTTTACTTCTTTTTTTTTTGTATTTTCATTTGCTGTTTTTGCTAGCTTTTTGCTGGCTTTTGCTATGTTTGTGTTGTGGCATTTTCGTTGTCAAGTGCAAGTGGAAAAGCGACGCTGAAATGAGCAGTCCAAAAAACAACAACAACAACAACAACAAAGCCAAATCTGCAGACAGACACAAACAAGCCAACGGCCATTTCCTTTGGCCAACAACAGCATTTAATGCCTGTCTTATGGCTTTCGATTTTGTTCAAGTTTAATTAAAACGCATAAGCGTCGCCAGTGGCCAAAACACTGGCTCTCTCGCCCATTAGCCAGAACTCAGTTAGTCCTTAGTAGTAGCTGCTGCCTCTCGACTTCTTGTTAACTTGTCGGGTCGGGTCTCTTACCAAATAAACTGCGATAACTGAGAATGTTGTATCAACAAATTGAATTTGTCTGCAATATGCAAATTATTGCCTTCTGCTTGTTGTTGTTTATCTTCTTCTTCTCTTTTTTTTGTTGGCTTGCTTCAATAACAAGTGCAAGTCAGAACGGAATTGGCCAAAAGTCATGGCCAAGTGGCAGTAACTGTTATTGTTGCTCTGTTGCTGTTTCTGTTTCTGGTCGCAATCGTAAGCACTGTTGTAATTGCCATGTTACAAGCCTGGCTTACACGTCCATTACTCATACGCACCGTGGGCCAAAATGTGTTGACAACGTTTTTTATTTTTCTTTTCTTTTTTTTTTTATAATTTTTCATTCATTTTTCATTATATTTTTTTTTGGCTCCAATGTTAACAAAAACAATGATGATTATGTCTTTCGCTGACGGTCAAGTGCGTTGTGCATTTTTTTTTAAGTAGCTGAACTTCTCGACTCGTAATCATTTCTTTGGCCCACGATTGTTGTTGTTGTTGTTAAGAAATGGGGAAATAGCTGTGCTGAAGGTTGCTGGCGGTTTGGCAATAAAACCGCTGAACTAGTCACTTTTTGCATGAAAAGGTGAATGCCAAAACACAACAACCACAAATGAAAAACTTTAACAACAATATAAAAATAAAATATTAATAAAAAAACAATGTAACAAATGTTGACCAAAAATTTACTGAAAAAAAACATATTAAACATGACAATGGGACAACTTTTGAGTTGAGGGCGTTAAATTTAAATACTTTTCTTAATTAATAGTTTTTCTTACAAAATAAATACATAAATTATAATTCTTAAATCCTTTAAGCATTTGCTTAAATTGGCATGAAAAAGTAAAGGCTAAATAACAAAATAAATATATAAAAAATATGTATGAAAAACAATGCAATAAAATTGATTAATAGTTTACTGAAGAAATCATCTTAAAGATTATGGCTAAATGGCAATTTTTAAGATCAATGCCTAAATTTAAAGAGAAATATTTATATTCTTTTCTAATAGTTCTGCATTTTCATAATTAATTATTTTTCTTATAAAATAAATTCCTTAATTAATAATTTCGCTTTCCGTTGCTCAAATTAATCTTTGTTGGGAGTAAAGGATTTTAAAGACACCCCGCAAATTTGTCACTTTCGTTTATTGAATGCAGACTTTGTTTTTCTTTTTACTGTTATCACTTGTAATTTCGCCAATGCTCTGGAATTTTCCACTTTCGCTTTCACGTCTGCTGCAAATGCTCCAACTCAATCTGCATCCCTCTAATGTTTTTATTATACACTGTGTAAATATATATATACATATATATATATGTGTGTATGTATTTATGTATTCAGCTGCATTATCTGGCAAATCAAAATCAACAGCAGCCACCATAACTGTTTGTACGTTTAACCTACAAGTGACCCCGCGCTGCTCCTGCCTCCTTGCAGGACAAAGAGCTCTAACATCATTGACCAGATTACCAAGCACCAAACAAAGAGTAAACCCTACAAGCGATGCCCCCCCCCCCCCCACAAAACCAAAACAACAAAAAAAAACAACAGTTATTCCTCCATTTGTGCTTCGCTTCTACGAAACCGTAACAATTACAAGTCTGATGGTTTTTGTGCCTGAATGGGGAGCACACAAAAAAAATAAGTTTGACAAACGTCGCCGTCGTCGTAGTCGTCGTCGTCGTTGCCATCGTAACCAAGTCAAGACTGAGCAAGATTCGGTTCTCCACAAAACCGTCTGCAGGTTAGTCAGTCGACTTGTCGGGTTTGTCGTGGCGGAGTTTGGGCACTTGGCGCGTGTGTATTAGATGATATGAGGTCATTCACTGTTGTTTGCTCCGAAAATGTTGTCTCGCCATCGTTGCCATCGCCAGCGTCGCCTTCGTCGCCTTCATCGTCGTCGTTGTTGGCGATGACGCGCCGATTCAAATCATTTTCGGTGAGGGAATTGCCCGCGGTTTGGGGCAGATCCAGCTTTGAGCTGTGTGGCTACACTCAACCCATCCATCCAGGCTGGGCAGTAAGTAAAGCGATACATTTCCGACACTTCCTAACCATACCGACTTGGCGTCTGGCGTTGCAGGAGCAGCCGCAGTGGAGGAGCTGCCGCCGAGGATTTGCAGTCGTCGTCGTCTGTTCAATGACTTTTGTAACATGAATCGACTACACAAGCCTAACCTCCACCAAATACCCCAGGCGCAGACTTGGTACCAGTCTCAGTCCCACTCCCAGTCCCCGTCCCAGTGCCAGTCCCAGTCCCAGTTTCAGTTCCAGTTCCAAGTTGAGGTGCCTCAGACCCAACTAAAGCGCTTCCTCTTCAAAAAATTCTTTTACGGCTCTATGTCTGTGCCCCGTTCGCCCCTCTCGCTCTCTATCTCTCTCTTTCACTCGCTCTGTGGCTGTCACAGTTGTTGCCCAAAGGAGCCGTCTGTGTGCCCCTCCCTTGCCGTCGTCTGCTGCCTCCTTCTGCCTATTCTGCACTCCATCTTCTACCTCATTTGAACGGCTACCAGTTGTGGGTACATTGGACTCATTTCGCACAAACACAAGCGCACCAAAAGTATGTCTGTGTCGCCATCGTCTTTGCTGTCGCCTCATTAAAGTTCTCCCCCCCCACGCCCGATCTACCCCCTTCACTCACACCGTAACCAAAATGCCAAACTCTTCCTTCAGTCAGTTTTCATTCTGCTGTTACTGCTGCTCTTGTTCTGCTTCCTTTATTTGCAATATTCAAGCACACACATGTTGAGTTTCAAGAGAGTAAATTACACACTCACACTGTGACAGAGCAACAGAAAGAGAGAGAGACGCTAGTAAATGGAAAGGCCCCCAACAAGTAAAACAAACGGAAAGTGAAAATTTGCTCTACTGCCATCGTCAAACGTCGTTGAGAGAGTAATTTTATGCGCGAGCTCTCTCTCTCGTTTGCTCTCTCTTTCTCGCTCTCTCACACACACTTGCATTGAGTCATAGTAGTGCCCGATTGCAGCAGCAGCAACAGCAGCGACGTCGACTTCATCTCCGCCATCTCCTTCAGCTCCCTTGTCCTACACTCTCATCTCTTGTCATACGCTCTCTGCTGCCGCTGCTGCTACGACTGCTGCTCCCCCGTTGATCGCGCAGCCCTTTTGACTTGGCCTGACCCATTTGGGTGCCCAGATAGTAGCTGCAATTTGCCACTAGCTCCATTCGCTCCACTTGCTCCAGTGAAGTGAACGCACTGGGTCTGGGTCGCAACAACTATTACAAGAGTGTAGTCATGCCTATGTAGATATAATAATGTCTATGTGTGTGTGTGTGTGTGTTTGTGTGTGTATGCTGGTCTTTAGATCTGGCTAACAAGGAAATGGTGGGGCTGCTCAAAAGCATAAACTGCGCTTGGTATATGATTATAGCACTAAGAATAAGAATTTAAAGAAGTCTATAAAATATTGGCTTAGGTTATGTTGGAGATCGTAAAGATATTTATTTTTTAAATCAAATTATCTCACATATTATTATTAATTTATTAATTATTAAAAATTTAAGAAACAAAAAAGTTTTTCTTCGAGTAATTGAACTCTATTCTAGGATTCATATATATTATGTATATCACTATTATATATTATGAATTTTAAATATGTAACCCAAAAAGGAGCTAATTTTGTGGCTTTGCCACAAATGTGCCGCTTCGATATGTTTGCCACTTATTGTCCCTAGAGGAGAAATGGAATGCAAATGCGCATGTGGGACACAAAACCACCCAACAAACACACACACAAACACACGCAGAGCCTTAGCTAGCTGCAACACAGCCAGACACACAAACAAACAGACATACAGATGTGCATATGTAAAAATAAATACAAACATACATATGTATTTACAACAGCAGCGGAGAGCGCCAAACATTTGCTCTCGGAACGCAAAACTGTTACGTTTGCTTACCATTTTGGCGCGTTCCCGACTGCGCGACTGCGGCAGTGACGCCGACAGCGCCGTCGACATCGATATGGTTTTCGCAATAGCAACAGCAGCAACAACAACAACAATTTTTGGCCCGCGCTCTTTTTGTGATGGCGCGAGCCGAGCAAGCGAGCCCCATTCAGTCGACGTCGTTTGCTCATTTGTATTTTGTTGTTTTGTCTTCCCACCTCCGCTCTCTCTCACTCGCTCGCTAGCTGGCTGCTATTTCGTCGTCGTCGTCGTCTCTTTGAGCTATATGTGTGTGTTGTGTTTGCGAGTGGGGCGCGCGCGCGCCTTTGCTAGAAGCATCGACATCGACGTCGACGACGACGTTAACGTCGGCATCGGCATCGGCAACGACATACGCCATACGACAACGCACACTCGCTGCAGTCGCGTCGCAGTCGCCGCCTGCAACGTTTGTTTGCGCCTAATAAACACTCGGGCAGTGCTTTTTGTGCTGACTTTAGATTTTAGTTTCGCTGATACCGTAAGAGATAAATGACGTGCCGCGGCTAAACAGCAAACCTAAACACACGCAAAACACACACATTCACACACACGCACACACAGATTCGCAGATACGCACGCAAACACACACTCTAAAAACAGCAAGCGAACAGAATTCGCTTTGCTGTTGCCTTTTCCATGTTTCCGCATTCGCGTTGCGCGTTGCGCGATTTTACCACTCAAAAATGTGTTTAACTGCAGGCGGCGCCGGCCAACAACAACCACAACTAAAACAAGTCTGCAGAATTTGTGCAAAAATATACCTCAGAATTGTAACATAATATCCATTAAAAAATAAAGAAAAATATAATACATATATATCCATATGTGCAACGTGTAGCAAGTATCGTGTCTAAGCCGCATATATATATATATAAATATATATAGAAACTGTTAAAATGATAATGGTGCAACATTTGGTGGCCGCCACGGCGCACAATTTTGCGACGGCGGCGATCTCCTCCTCCTCATCATCGAGCTCCAGCTCGAGCTCATCATCATCATTATCGTCATCGTCGTTGTCATCTTCGTCATCGTCATCACTATCAACATCCTCGCTGTTGTCGCTCTCATCCGCCTGCTCCACATCGTCCTCGGCCTCGGCGTCGGCCTCTCCGGCGGCATCGCCAACAGCGGCGGCATGTGCCACGCCCACGCCAACACCAACGCCCACGCCAGTTGATTCGCCCACATCGCCAGCAACCGGCAAGGATGCCGAGGACGAAGATGCCACAACGGCAACAACAAAACCAACAACAGCAACAGCAATCGAAGGTGCCATAGTTGAAGTGGAAGCTGCAACCAAGTCAGAGGAGCAGCAGCAACAAGCAAGTCCCAGACCGGCACCCTGCATAAGTCCAGCTGCAAAAGCAGGCGAAGATGAGCCACAAAGCGACAAAGAAAAGAAGAAGGAGATTGAAAAGGTGGAGTTGAAGGAGGAGGAGCAAACGATTGAGGAGGTGGACGAGGATTCGGAGAGCATTGCAACAGATTGCCGCGAGTTCAAAGTGCTCTACAATCACCTGCGACAACAGCAGCAACATCCACAACAGCAGCAGCAGCAGCAACACTTGCAACATGCACAGCAGCTGCAACAATCCGAGCCAGACAAAACCCGCAGCACCCTCGACGATGTCTCCAAGATACTTTGGGAGCGCAAGCAACAGTTGCAACGCAGCAGCGTCATCACCAGCAGCAACGAGTTGCAAGTGCAACATCACCAACAACTGCAGCAGCAACTGCAACAGCAGCATCAGCAACAGCAACAGATGAGCGACATTGAGGACGAGGAAACGCTCGAGGAGGATGTGGATGCGGACATCGAGGCGGATGCCGACGATGAGGAATTGCTCGAGTTGCAATATCAAAACGGTTACGACTCCCCACTCGATCTCTCGCTGAATAGCTGTGCCACAGCAGCCACAGCCGCCGCCTCGGCAGCAGGCGGAGCAGGTGTTGGTGCAATGGGCAGCAGTCGGCGACGTGGACACAGCTCCTACTCCGGCTCGGAATCCGACGAGGATTCGGCAACGCAATGCGAACGGGCGAGAATGCGACTGAAGCCGGCGGAACGCTCGGCGGCCTACAAGAAGAGCTTAATGAAGCGTTACTGTAAGTGTGGGAAAGGGGGCTGAAGGGGAGGGTATATACTTGCCACTAATCTAAGAAATTAGTGATGTGGATATGAAAGATA
Source organism: Drosophila multiciliata (assembly GCA_037043605.1). Taxonomy (NCBI): domain Eukaryota; kingdom Metazoa; phylum Arthropoda; class Insecta; order Diptera; family Drosophilidae; genus Drosophila; species Drosophila multiciliata. The sequence goes on along the minus strand of JBAMBF010000301.1, from coordinate 19,730,537 downwards.
TGGGATATATCATATGGGATATATGATAGATTGTTTTGGGATGGGATATATTTAATTGGGATATTTGGGAAATACTTGTCACTAATCAATGAATCTTGAGAATGAAAATATATAAAATATTGGATAGATGATGATGAAGAAATATTCAGAAAAACTACTCCGTAAGATGTGTGGAACATGAGAAATACTTGCCACCAAAATATATATGAAAGTCAAGAAAGGACAAATGATATACATATATATGGAATATATATATGGAATATATCATATTTGACGATTATTAATCAAGCTATATTTGAAATGAGCATATTGATTTAATCTGTAGATATTTTTATCTATCTTCATTTCATTATTTCTTTTGTTTTTTTTTTCAAAATGTTGAAAAGTTGCGCTGTGCTGCGGCAAAAAGTTTCCTTCACTTAAATATTTATAACTTTTTTTTTATTGATAACGGTAAATAAATATTTAGTTAACTGGAAGTGCTTGACTGGAATGAATATTTATACTCAAAACATTTTATTATATACCCAAATTGCGTACGATTGAATTCTTGATAGATCTGAAATTTAATATTTGGAATACATCATAATATAAAATTCGCAGATTATTTATTTTTTTATTTAAAGTTGGTATTCAGTTACAGTAATAATCAAATCGATGATAGTTCCTTAATTAAATATAAAAACTTTATCTAATTTAATTCTGAATCTGAAATACTATTTCTAATTTTTACATGTCCCTGTCTAAAATATTCTTTTGTGCTGATTTGTGCTTCTTACAAATATCAAATATTTGATTGATGCACTTATACAGACATATGTATATGTGTGTTTGTGTGGGTGTTGAATGACGCCACGCTATTCTTCTTCAGACTTTTTTTTATTATGCCTTGTATTTTATGGATTAAATTTAGTCCGAATTTTATAGTAACTTTTTGTAAAGAGCTTAAAAACCATTTTAGAGTTTTCTTTGGAAATCGTTGAGAAAAAATTGTGAAATGTCAATTTGGCAACAACAGTAACAGCAATAGCAGACAAAATGTATAACAAAAATCCGCTCCCCCAAAACGACGACAGAAGCGACAGCCAAAACAAAAAACAAAGACTTCCAAACGCAAAATAAACATTATTTAAAATAGCGCAATTTCCGCTGACGACGACGACGATGACGGCGACGTCGCTGCCAGCGTCGCTGCCGACGCTGTCTGAGCAAAAAAAAAAAAGAGCGACGGCGGCAAGCTTCGTAACAGTTTCCTAACCCACCTCAACAATTTTATTGATTACTTTAGGCGGCAAACGCACAGCAACAACTACTACAACAACAACAGCGACAACATACAGAGCCATGCGAGGCAGAGCGAGAGAGCAAGCGCTTAACTATCAAATCGACTCTCGACTTTGCTTTTGTTTTTGCTTTTGCTGCATTCACAGAGTGTATGTGTGTGTGTGTGTGTAAAGTGTAATTTCGCTTGTGTGTGTGTGTGTGTGTTTGTTAGTTGCTGTGTGAAATAGTTTCACAGTCTGCGAACTGCCAAGGCGCCAACTGGCAACTGGGGAGCTTTTATATATGTGTATATGGCTGTGTGTGTATATATGTTGGCACTTGTTACATATAAATGTATGTGTGTGTTTGTTTGCGAGTCTCTGGCTCTGTTAACCCTACAGCCAACAACTTGTTTCCTCTATTTGACACGGGCGTCTCTTTTGACTTTTGCAAGCGATTTGAGTTGCCTTTGCTCCGATTTAGTTTCTGCTGCTGCTGTTGCTGCTGCTGCTGTAAGGGAATCTGTAGATAAATACGAAAGTCTTTGCCATATATACATATGCATATATATATATATATATATATATATGTATAAGTACAAGCAAAGAACAATCTATATACATAGGTATTGTATATGTATCTATGCATGGTTCTTAAAAAGGGCGTCAGGTACTTGGATTTATTTGTTTCGTTGGTTTTGTTTTGGCGGAAATGCGCGTCGCTCGCAGCTTGGCAAAGTGGGCGTCACTATTTTGGGATGGGGCAAATGGGGATTGCAAATTGAGGTTTGTGGATTGGGAAACTGCGGTCTATTGAACACATTGGCAATGACAGATATATGCAGTTGTACAGAAAAAACGCTAGATACAAACTTAATGGATACATTTGCCATACTAGTTTACTTTTTGTATGTGTGTTATAATAATAATAATATTTAACTCCATATAAACCCCCTGGGCTAAATTTGTTTTTGTCAACCTCTCTTAATATACTATTGGATTACCGGCTTTTCTCACATTTCTGTTGGACATTCTAAATTTTCTAAAAATGCTGGTTGTCCAACTTAAAATCAGGAAGTATCGTAAATATTTGACTTATGGCTGCCCACAAAAAAAAGCACAAAATTCTTGAACAATTTTCCCCAAATATTTGCTGTTTATTACTTTTTTTTCGTTGTTGTGTTTACGTAAAACTCTTTTGAAAAACTTTATTTGGGTATTTTGCACACACACACACGAATATATTTACGTGTGTGTGTGTGTCCCCTTGCAAACATGCAATCATTTTTATTTTAACCTTTTTTTCCACACGACTTTTATTTGGTTTGTTTTGTTTTTGATTTTGTTTTACCTTCAACCTTTTGGGGTTTCAACCACAGCTCGCTGCTCCCGTTCCCCACCCACTGCACACACCTACACACACACACACACACACACACACATAGATGAAAACGACTTTCAATTGCGACATGCGAGGTGAAGAGCGCAACGGGCTTATTATTATGCTCTCTTTTGCGCTCCATCTCGCTCGCACACTATCTGCCTCTCTGGCTTATGCTCCCTTTACAAGAGTAACCAGCCCAGCTTCAATTTCAGCTTCTGTAAGCGTGCGATTGTAAAACTTGCTGCCTCTCTGTGTGCTTGCGTGCGCTTGTGTGTGTGTGTGTGTGAATCGCGGTGGGAAATAGTGGAAAAGAGCGACGTTATCGTCTGTGTGCGTCTCACCCACCCCTGCTCGACCCTCCTTTGCTGTATAACGAGGTCTGTTGCTTTGAGGCCTAACGCAAAACATTTTGAGGTAGGTTGGGAATAGATTGGCAACAACTGTATACACACACACATGCACAGAGTAATAGACAGCGAGAGGGAGAGAGCGATAGAGACAGAGCTGAACGCGCGGAAAAACTTAAATTTCTCGTTTCGGCGCAAGAAATTAGCAAATCATTTTCTTTAGCTTAACCCAAATACGACTGACTTTTTTAGAATTATGTAAGACGACATGTCTCGATGTCTATCTACATGTGTGTGTGTGCATGTGTGTGTGTGTGTGTGCGTGCCAGTGTGTGTAAGTGTAAGTTTTGTAACCGCTTTTAATTGCCAGACGCAGTTCTCTATTTGTTGAGTTCTCCTTATCTGTAAATTGATTACAGCACGATAATTGATAATAAGCATGAAAGAGAGAGTGTAAACTAGAGTGCGTGTCTATGTATGTGTGTTAGAGTTAGAGAGAACTGCGATTATGTCACACACATATTTGAAATGCTAGCCGACATTAGCACACAAACTGTGGCAATATATTGCAAAATCTGATTAGGGACATTAGCTAATCAGATTGCTGCACATTTCTCAAAGTTTCTGGGTAATTTCCATTTCCTTCTTGCAGATTAGATATTACTAATATATAAAAGTATAAACCTCATCAGGTCAAAGCAAAATGAATAAGCAATAGCAATTTTTTAGAATATTGATAAAATGAAATATAAATATTATTTACCACGATCGATTCCTAAAAAATAACTCTGCAGAGAAAGGTGTTAATTTTGACAAGTATGCGAATTGGCAACAAAAAGCAGATGCGAAGAATTTAACAAAATTATGCAATAGCCGGAAAGAATATAGAATCAAAATGATACACACTCCTCAGGCTATAAATTTCACAAATATAAATATACATATATTTATAATTAATTTGTTACTCAAAACAGAATTTATGATGCAATCTTTTCTGAGTAGGCATAATTATATTGAAAAATAATCATGAAAATACTTTGAAATGAGATATTTTCAATATACTCCATCAAATCATTCTAATGTTAATGATTCACGATTAACAAATGATAAAACCAGTATCTGTGGAATATATAATCCTATCTTATATTCCTAACGCGTATACGTAAAAAATTAGAATCTGAAAACATATTACAACCATATTGTATAGCTGTAAACAACATTTTGACAACCTGATGTTACGGGATATACGCTTGTATTTGACACAGAAATTCGTATAAATAAAAATATGTTACAACATTTAATTTGGGCAGTTAACAAATTGCGTATCAGACAAATGCGTCAATTAGAATGCATATTAAATATGTATTAATACATCACAATACAATTGTATATATATATATATGTCTACTTGTATTGTATTGCACATATACATATATGTGCAAATATATAAGCGAAAAAAACGAAAATAAATGATAAATAAATTTAAGCACAAAAAACAAAAACCGTTCACCAAAATTACAATTTGTATAAATATGCACAAAAACAGACATATATATATATATATATATGTATATAATTATATATTTGTGTACATATGTATTTCCTTTTGTATTATAAACGAGATATTTCAGTATCAGGAGTGAAGGAACAACAACAATATTAACCAGCAACAACAACAACAAAAGCAACAAAATACAACTCGCATCAATTCTTGATGCGGAAACATTGCGGTTTAATTTTTGTAGTCGCTGCGTTTTTATTATTGTTTTATTTTATTCTTTATATACTTTTACTGTGGCTATTTCTTTTATTTTGAAATGTGTCGAGTGCACAAACACACACCGTTAAAAAATAGCCACACACAATAAATAAAACCATTAACAAAAAGTAAACACAGTCAACAGACGGAGCCGTAATACAGATGCATTTCATGAGAAATTTGCTGCGAAACGACAAAAATACAAATATGTCCATATATATATATATGTATACACTGTGTGTGTAGCTGAACACAAGCAATAAGAACTGCACACAAGCAGATATTTGTATCCGTATGTCGCGTGTATGAATATTGTGTGTGTGTGTGTGTGTGCGTGCGTCTCGCACTTGTCTGCATGTGTATGCGTTATCCGCGAGACCTTGAACTTGAGACTGAATTTCCAAAAAGCACAAGCACACAGACACGACACGACACACATACACACACAGCCAGACAAAGAAATGTGCCCAGCGACGGCGACTCACAAACACAAGAACAAAAGAAGCAACAACAACAGACTGCCGACTGCTGCTTTTATTCTTTGCACCCATACTCAGGCCCTGTGTGAAAGACAGCGCAGCAGCAGAGGCATGAAAGCCAAAATAAGCCAGCCACAGCAGAACAGGAATTTAGGCAGAGAATGACAGAGAGAGAGAGAGAGAGAGATAAAGAGAAAGAGGCAGGCAGAGAGAGCGCATGAGGAGAGTGAGAGAACTGGGAACGGTAAGTGGGAATGAACTGGGAACTGAGTTCGCTGACGGAAGCAGTCCCATGCTGATGTGGGAATGCGGGTGATTGGTTGGGGGAGGGGTAAGTGAGAACACAACTGGGAACAGCAACAACTTCTACATTAGTATGTATGAGTCTGTGTGTGTGTGTGCGTATGCACATGTACAATAGCCAAACAAACACATAAATTATAATATTTAAATATAGAACTTTTGAGCTGTGCTCGCTGCTGTGGCCGCAGTCGCTGCTCTGTTGCTTTCTTTTGTCTGTGCTTGTGTTGTTGTTGTTTTTTTTTTGCTGTTATTCGCATATTACTTTTGGTTAATCGGTCGACAGTTGTTGTTACTCATATTGTTATTGCCTGACAGAGTCAAATTGAAATTGCTTTCACGCTGCTGTGAAACACTCATCACACACACACACACACAAACAATGCACATACATTTTTGGTCTGTTTTTTTTTTTATCGTTAGCTTCGTTTTTGGCAGTGCAATAATATAAAATAATTTTACTTCATTTAAATACATTTTCACATGTCAAAAACCAGTGTTGTTTTAGCCATACACAATTAATGTCAGAATATTTATATATTTATTTATTATTTATTAATTGCCAGCTCTCACTTGAAAATGTATTTCAATAGTCGCAGCAGCTGCTTAAATAATATTTATTTGCTTTCAAAAAGTGTGCAGTTAATTTGTTTGGCTTACACCAAAAAAAAAAAAAAGCACCCACCACAAAAGAAATTGTTTTGTTTTTATGTTATTATTTCCAGCACCCACAACAAAAAAGCAAACAAAGCTAACACACAAAATAGGCCAATAACGAAATGACACATTAGCAACACCAACACCAACATCAGCAACAGCAACAAGTTGTTGTTGCTGTTGTTGCGGCTTACACGGAAATGCCTACCAACTGTAAACAAAGCACAAACAGACACAAATAAAAAAAAACAAATTAAGCTTGTTGAACTATAAAATACCCTCTATCATAATGATAAACAACATTGTTGCCTGAGTGTTGGGCAAACCTTTCACACACTTTTTATTATTATTATTATTGTTGCTTGCTGGCTGAGTGTACATATCAACATTAAAAGCAACTAATCATATAGCAACATTAACAATAACAACAACAACAACTACATTGACCTACTATTCGCAAATGCTGTCCATTGTGACTGTGAATTGTGGATTGTGATGTAACTGTCCCAAAACGCCACGCACATATCAACGAGGCAGTTCAAGTCCAAATTCGGGCAGCGAAATACATAATGCCAATAGGTAAAAAAAAAAAACTAACAACTCTACACATGACTTTACCGTTAATTGCCCAAACACACACACATCTCTACACCTATGTACTGCTGATGTTGGCCAATTTGGTTTTTGACGTCTTATATTAAATTGTTTGGTTTTTATTTTGTTTATACTTTGTATTTTTTATAGACCGCATTTTTAGAGGTCAGCGCACATTTGGCGCACCATTGCAATGCATAATGTGTAAGTGCCTAAATTGGTTGGATCAGCATTTTACCCCCACTTTATATATCCTATTCATTCAAATGCCAATTCATCGAGTCCCTTTTCAGTGCGTATGCGTAATTTCTGTTGCATATTGCGCATATGTCAGGTGCAACTCGGATAAAGTAAAAATAAATTGTGTAGAAACTCACACGTATTCTAAATATTGCACATCGAGCAATTACTTATATGCACAAGTGCTGGCATTACGTATACGCCACAGCTGTGGCATGTTACGCATACGTCTTGTTAGCCGGCTTAAGCATATTGCTCGGCCACGTGAGCTTAAAGTGGTTTCCGTCGTTAATAACAAAGTAAAGCAGACAGCATATTCAACAAATATTCAACAACAACAATTGACAGGTATTTCCGCTATGCAATTTTCCAAATAAAAAAATTCTCGAAAGCCAAAAAATCACGCAAAAATTTATTCGTTTCGCATAATGTTTATAGTTTCCGCCAAATTTATAAAAGTTGATTTTCAGCTGCAAAGAAACGCCAAAAAAAAATATCAAACAGGCTGCAGCCAAAGAGGAATAGGCGTAGTAGTGCAGTGGGTTGTGAGAGGGGGTGGGTGGCAGGTAGTGCGAGCGACAGCTGATTTAGCTGCCTGTTCACCGTTTCCGTCACGACTTCTTAAATACACACACAAACACACACACACACACATACAGACAGCTCGATCGAATTTCAGTTTATTTTTTTTTGGGTAAATACAAATGTACATTTTTGTGCCATATTTTAACAGCAGCTTTGAAATTGTTGTATACATACATACAGATGCACAAAACATATGAATATTGTATGCATAATTGTGTGTACTAATATTTTTTTACATGCTTCTCATTCACCCACAACAACAAATAGAAATAGGCAAGCAAAAATGTATGAACGAAATGAAACGAGCGGCAATTAAAACGAGACGAGGCAGCGAATTGTCTGTAAGCTAGTGTGTGTGTGTGTGTGTGTGTGATTGTGTGTGGGCATTTAAAAAGCTGTAAAAAGCGCACACACACACAAACTCAAAGTTGGCGAGCGTACAACATGCAATAATGCAGTCAGCAAAGCATAAATTGTAAACTCGTCGCTGCTTGCCAAGCAACAACAACAACAACGCCGACAAGCCTTGACCTGATTTCTCTTCCTCTCTTGCTGCCAAGAGTCTCTTTGTGTGTGTGTGTGTGTTAGTGTGTTTGCATGTAAGCTTTATTGCTGCTGCTGTTGTTGTTTTGCTTTTTAGTTTTTGCCTGCACATTGCACTCGCGCGAGCGAGACAACTGTATATGTATGAATATGCGTGTATGCCAAACTGCATTGGTATATCTCTGTTTGTTTGTTTGTGTGTGTGAACAGCTTGACATTCAATGCAGTTTTTGTTATTGCTGCCCGCTGCTGTTTCTTCTTCTTCTTTCGCTTCTTCCACATGCAGCAGCCGTTGCGGCGTTTCGCATAAAATAAGTGAAAATGCACTTTTACTTTTCAAAAAAACGAAACAGAAAAAAACACAACTTGTGCATTTTTCTTGCGTTGCGCCTCAATGCACAACAACAACTAAAGAAAGTGAGATGCAATTTTTTTGTTTCAGTTTTTAAGTTTTTGTTATTGTTATCGTTGCTTTTGCCTTTGCTTTTGCTGCTTCACTCACTTTGCATTTCTTTTGTCATTGCTTTTAACGGTTGTTGTTGTTTCTTTGAGTTCATGGCTCGCCAATTTGGGGCATTTCAATTTTTGTATGTGTGTGTGTGTGTTTTTTTTTTCTTTTTTCTTTCGCCTCTGGGCAACTTTTGCATGTCGCTCAAACTTGCTAACAACAATAATAATATAATGCTTTTTTTTTTGCTGCAAATTCGTTTTGTTGCGATTTATTTACAATTTATTTATTATTAGCTTCGCGTTCCATGCCGACTCTAAGTAATTTTGACACAATTCACTTCAAAATATAATTGTTGTTGTCGCTGCTAAGATAAAGTTGTTTTTTTTTTTCGTGAACTGGGTCGTATCATCAGTTGCCAGACATTCTGAAGTATTTTCGAGTGTTACACTCAAGGTGTATCGAGTGCAGCGAATAAAGCCATGAGATCAATAGGCTAGATCACTTTCAAATCTCCATTAAACAAAATGAGTTTAAAATTGTTAGTTTTTTATAATAATTTAATTGTTTAGGTAACTTATTGTGGTATAAATTAAATGATTATTTAATAATTAGCATATAAATTACAGCATATAAACAAGAAACTAATTTATGCACATCTTGTCTCTTCTATTGTAGATACTGAAATTCCTATTGTCAAACAATCAACCAGTCCGTCACCTCACCAACAACAGCAACAGCAGCACCAACAACTACAACAGCACCTGCAGCAGAATCAACAACAACAACAACAACAACAACAGCAGCAGCAACAACAGCAGCAACAGCAACAATCTTTTGGCGGTGCCACAACTCTGTTGCACATTAAGACCGAACAGAATGCGCTCTTAACGCCACTGCAGCAGAATCAGCAGCAACAACAACAGCAGCAACAACAACAACAACAACACAGCAACAATGTGCATCAGCAGCAGCAGCAGCAACAACCTTTGGCCATACCACATCGGCCACTGCTGCATAATTTACTCAGTGGCGGTGCAATTCACAATCCACATCACAGAAACTACACGACGGCCACAACAGGTGAGTTCAACACACAACAAAACAAAAGACAAAGAAAATTAAGAAAAAAAAGAAAAAAAAACAAAGAGACCAGCCAAGACAAAGCAGTCAGCTTGAGTACGCCGACGATGACTACACCCTAACCAAAGCTAGCTGTCTCAGTAGAAGCAGAAATATAAAACAAACGATTGCTGAATAATACAAGAACTTATTTTTATTATATATTATTATAGGATAAAGTAACATGATTTTCTAAAGTGGGAGAACAATAATAATAAAATCAATTAATCACATTGATGACTTATACAAAAACTCAATACTCAACTGATAGTTAAAATGATATAATGATCCGCCCTGATATCGATGCTGAGATAGATAAAGCTGTCTGCTATTAATGCATTACACACTTCACGACAAAGCTAAATAAAACTCAAGGAAAAAATAAACTACAGAGCAAGTTTACCTTGCACACGCCCTCCACTGACTACCCCTCCTCCCTTCGCACCAATCGACACTTGTTAATTTTATGGTTCTTCTTGCCGTTCATTCGCAGGTTCATTTCCGCCCAGTCCGGCGGATAGCGGTGTGTCCGATGTAGACAGCTCTAGTTCCGGCGGCCAGCCGTGCGCCGACGAGTTAAAGGCACGCCTGGGCATGCCCACATCTGCCACAACAACAGCTGCAGCTGGCGCTGGTTCAGGATCAGGCGCAGCAGCATCGGTGGCATCGGTTGCGGCTGCTGCAGCAGCGGCCACCCACTCGGCGGCGGCAGCAGCAGCGGCTGCGGCAGCGGCACACCTGCACACGGGCACATTTCTGCATCCGAATTTATATCAGAATAATGCGGCGAATTCGTTGCGGAACATATGGAATCGCAGTGTTGGGGGTGAGTATATCAAGCACTCATACTAAATACATACAAACACACACACACACTCATATTGTAGTTAGCAAAAGTTCAGCAATCGAAAAATGACAAACGAAAATGAACAGCGCACAAATGCATGTATAAATATGCATGCATACATACATATATATGAGTGTGTGTGTCTGTACGAGCAGAATCAATTGCAATAAGAATGTGTGCTGCAGTCGCGCTGCTTTTATGCTTTTGATTCGCTTGTGTGTGTGAGTCGTCGTTCGCTGTGTAAAATCTGTGGTCATCGACACATTGCCTTTGCGCAAATTGTGAAGGTCACAACGACAACGACAACAGCAGCAGCAGCAGCAGCAATGTGGCAATGCTGGCGCTGTGAGCTTCTCCCGTTTGTCAATGTATGCGTTCGCTCTCTGAGAGAGCGCCAAAAACATCAACGCGCTAATGCAACAATGCGATGCGATGTGAAGACACGAATGAAAACCGAATGAAAGCATGCGCTGCTCTCTCTCTCTCTGACTCTCCGCTGCTGCGGGCAGAGCTTGCTGCCGCTGCTCTGCAGTTATTGCTATTGTTGTTTCGTTTTGGTGAGCGAATACTTTTGATTTTATTCGCTCTTAGCCCTCCTGTCTCGCGCACCCCTTCACTCCTGCAACTCGCAGTTGAATTGGGCAACGGCAGCGCTGTTGACGCCGGATGTAAAACAAAACTTACTGAATAGCATATAAAATTACATACAAACGTATGTATGTATGTCTGTCTGTAATATATGCATGTGTGCACTGTGAAATACTCAAGCAGCGAGCGCACAGTGGTCGGCATTAGCTAGAAAAGTCTATGGCATGCCAAGTTAACATACGTCTATGTTAAGTTAACATACATCTATGAGGAGTTATCAGTTATACGCGGCTTTGTCCGGGTCAACAATTTTTAGAAAAGCTATTGAGGCATCTTTAAAAATAAGCTGCAGATAAAATGTAATTCTTGTTTTGGTTAGTAAATGAATTTACTCATAATTTCTGTCTTCTTCTATTTCCGTTGCAGTGCCCGACAATTACTATGGCAACAGTGGGTCTGGCGGCGTTAATCCTGTCACGCCTGGCGCTCCCAGCTATCTGACAACGTCCTACTTCAATGCGCCCACCTCGGCGTCATCACAGCGTAATTCAGGTGCCAACAATGGGTTTGGCACCCATCAGCATCATTCCCTGCAACATCAGCAGCAGCAGCAGCAGCATGCGCCGCAGCAGCAACAATTGTCACACCACCAGCAACAGTTGCACCTCCAGCAGCAGCAGCAACAGCAGCAGCAACAACAACAACAGCATCCGCAGTCGCAGCTACCGCATCAGTTGCATGCCACAGGACAGCATACGCATTCCACAATTGCCAATGCGGCAGCAGCGGCGGCAGCAGCAGCAGCAGCCGCATCTGTTGTCAGCAGCAGCAGCGCTGTGGCAGCGGCCACAATGCTCAGCTCCGGTGGCGGTGGCACGCAGAGCGTTATACAGCAGCCGGCAACGTCGAGCGGCGTCAACTATGATCTCTCTTATATGCTGGAGCTGGGCGGCTTCCAGCAGCGCAAGGCGAAAAAGCCGCGCAAACCCAAACTGGAGATGGGCGTCAAGCGGCGCAGCCGGGAGGGTTCCACCACATATCTGTGGGAATTCCTGCTCAAGCTGTTGCAGGATCGCGAATATTGTCCGCGCTTCATCAAGTGGACGAACCGCGAAAAGGGCGTCTTCAAGCTGGTCGACTCCAAGGCGGTCTCCCGCCTCTGGGGCATGCACAAGAACAAGCCCGACATGAACTACGAGACAATGGGCCGGGCCCTGAGATACTATTATCAGCGTGGCATCCTCGCCAAGGTGGATGGCCAGCGGCTGGTCTATCAGTTTGTCGATGTGCCCAAGGATATTGTTGAGATCGATTGCAATGGTGTATGAGAAAGAGACAGCAACAAATTAAAGGAGAGTGAGAGAGAGAGAGCATGTAAATAGGACGTTTAACCTTACAGAAATCGGAAATGGAATCGGTGGCAATAGAATTGGGAGCTGAAACCGGCTAGCGGCAATAGTAGAAATATATATATATATATAGAGAAGCATCCAAACTATATACATACACCCACACACACACACACACACACATACAAACACTCATGTGTGTGTGTGTGTTTCGAATGAGGTTTATTTTGTACATGTTGAGTTTTTTTCGGTTAGGTTTTAAGAGTTGAATGGATCAGTGGATCGTCAGAAGAGTATAAATTACATAGTTGCTAGGCATATGCATATATATATATATATATACTTATATATATATATATATGTATAGATACATGCACTTGTGTATATGTATAAACAATATATATATATATATATATAAATATTAAACAAACAAAAAAAAACATAAACAAAATGCTAAACAAAAAATGCGTTAGTAATTAATGATCTATTCATTGGCTTTAGTGTTTTAATTGTAACATTTAATTAATTAATTATTATTGCATATTGTTATTATTATTGATTATTATTATTATTATTATTATTATAATTATTATATTATTGATATGATCGATGAAGAATTCTTATTGATATTTGATATGTGTATGTGAAAAATGAAAACTTATAGCTACGAATTACTACTGTATACCTATTAAAAAAAATACCTAGCCTAATATATCTAAATAACCACACCCTTATCCCCTACTGTCCCACTAAACATCTACCCCAACTCCCGCCCAAAGCACCCCAAAACAGTTACACACACACATACACATAGATACACTACAAAAAATAAGGTAGTAGTTAGTTAATCGGTTAACTGTATTCGTGTGCGGTTTTTTTGGGCTCATTGTTTTTGTTGCTTATTTTATAAACGAAAGATGAAGAAAGGATGCGAGATGAGATGAGAAATATTTCATAGTTTTAATTAGGTTTACATGCTTATCGATAGTTTATTTATTTAAGTGTTTCTTCTTACAACCTGCCCTACAAATAAAAACAACAACAAAAATAGCCACAGTACACACACCCGTTCAAGGCTGCTTTCAGCCAACCCAAAAATAAGAAGAAAACAAATGCAAAAAGTTGTAACTGCTGGTCTAAACTTTCATTGTAATTATTAACTTGTAAGTTTTGTATATTTAAAAAAAAGAGAAGAAAAAAAAAACATGAGAAAAAACAGAAAAACAGAAACAAACACAAACCACACGAACAGAACAGAGCAACAACTTTATTCTATGTGGTGCATTTTCATGAAGCTGCACTGTACAAAAAAACAAAATCAAAAAAAAAAAGAAAACACCAATGCAACTTCACTAAAACTGAGCCACACTTAAACACTTAAACTATGGAGTTAAAAGATATCAAACAAACTGCAAATCTACTTTTTGGTCTGAACTGAAATATTTTTGTAAACGCTTTTTGTTACGTTACACTGCCAAAACACACACACACACACACTACCAGTATGTTAAAAAAAACAGTTCCAACTTTCAATGCAAAACACAACAAACAACACACACCAACAGCAATTTTTAAACACTGCCCAAAATATGCAATCTCTTAAATGCATAAACTAAACTAAAATTAAATGAAAATATTAAGAAAAAGATAAGAAAATGAAGAAGAAGAAGAAATGATAAAACTCCTAGTTCTATTCTATTCAATATATTTCTTTTATACTTTTATGTAGTTGCGTTCTCTAAGTACCTTTATCATTATCGAATTATTATATGTGTATGTATCAGAAGGCAAAAAAAAAAACCGATTGAAAGATTGAAAGTTTTTTTTTAAAGTTTTTCTTTACTTTTTTGTTCAATGATCGCGATTATGATAATGATATGATATGATAATAAACGAAGTGAGTTTTGAGTTTAACTCTGTTTATTGTATACATTTTTTATGCTTATTTTTTATTTTTTATTATTAAAATAAAATTATTATTTCAATATGCATGAGTTTTATTTTTCACAAATATCGAAAACGATATGGAAAAACCATAAAATACAAAAAAAAAACATACAAATATTTGCAACCCGTTACAAATTTGAAATCTACATATACCTCCCATTATAAAGTACATAAGAAATACATAAGTTACAAAAAGAAAAAAAAAACAAAAAGAAGAAATTTATATATATTCAAAGTCTATATACCATATTTATGCTACCGAGCAGATTGAATATTTTAGATAAATTTAGATGATGCATTTTGTAGCTTAAGGCAGAAATTATCATGTATTTCCAGATACATGATTGAGATGAGGACTCAGTTTTTGAGGTTTCGCGAAATGTGGGTAATGAGGGCAATCGGGAGCAGCAAGTGCGTTTATATGTCTATCTTAACATTACATACATACACACATATATATATAATATAGATTTTTAAGAATATTGCATTAAATACCGCAAGCATAAATACATAATTCTTATTCACATTTTGAGTGCTGTAAGCATTATCAAATCTGAGCAATTTTATGTAGAACAATCGAACGAAAAGAAAGGATGCAACGAAAATTGGTAAACCAAATCCTATAGTCAAAAAAAAAAAAAAAACCAAACCACAAACAGCTTTAAGCAGAAAATATCAATTTTAATGATTTTTTATTTGCCTATGAAGAACCTTATTTTTAAGGCACACACAAATTGCATCGAGTTATTCAATATTGTGAAAAGGAGAAAACACTTTTTGGAACCGCCAAGCTATTTATGCACTATAATTGTAAATAAACAACTTCTGGACCTCATGTTTCACTTATTAGTCGGTAGTTCCAACTACAAATATAAGTAATTATATACATATATACAACAATTATGTATTTATGTGTGTTGAATAAGAACCAAAAACAGAAAAAAAAAACAAATCACATACGCTGGATAAGACCAACTAAATTAGATTTGAAAAAGATGATCGCAATGCAATTCGCAAAAAGATCTCTAAAAAATACTTACTTTATTGGTACTACAAAATGAATGAGAATCACGAATGGAATTAGCTTTTAAGAGTGGAAGTGAGGCAAATTGATGAGGTTTGATATTGAATGCAATTCCCTTTGGATATTGTTCAGGAATGGTCTTTATTAGCTAGTTGAAACGGAAAGTTGGATAGCGAATCTGTTGAAAAGATAATTGTGTAGTCTATATAGTTTATATCCATATATATATATATATATATATATATATATCTTTATATATATGTATGTGCAGCCATATGTTTAAGCACTTTCCTTAGAAGCTTAAGTTTCTTTATAATGTACATTGAAGCGGACGAATTCGAAAAGTCTGCATTAAAATCAGCAAATGCGAGCCACAAATTAGTAATTAGAACGGAAAAGGAACGAATGTAGGTGACGAAATGGTCGAATAGGTCGAACATTAAAATGTTAATGGCTTAACTTTAATATGGATACAACAAAAAAAACAACAACCACAAAAAAGAAAACCAAAATCGAGATCTGAAAAGAAATAGCATAATTATTTACTGTTATGGAACCGTTAGAGTTTTAAGATTTTTAGCTAAATTTTGTATATTTTAATCTACAGATTGCTATAAAAATATATATATATATATATACATACTTATATATTATCTGTTTTATAAATAACATAAATAAATGAGACTAAAACCAAACTTTCTCTATTAATTAACTTACACGTTCATGGCATTTTTTAAAAAAATTTCGTTTTGAAATAATTTTTAGAAAACTTAGCAGTTATGGTAAATAATGACAGAAAGCTCAATGATCTGTCACTTACATTTAACATACCACACGTTAAATTTAAAAATTATGTTAGACAACAATTTAAGGGTTGCACTTAACATGCAAAATCGATAACAGAAAATACTGCAGCACGATATAAAATCGTGTGGTCATGTGGTAATGTCGATATTTTTCATACCGATATACGGTATCGATACGCGAAGATGATTGCGACGGCCATACTGTAAATACATATACATACATACATTTTTTTCTTTTTGTGTCATTGTGCGTTCCAAAACCAAAATCACATTTTTTGCGATGCATTTGCATTGCAAATAATAGAAGAAAAATGAGGTGTTTTTGTGTGGCGAATCGAAAGGAATAACAAACAATGATAACAATGATTTGATGTAAAAGTTGCATAACAAACGTCGTCGTCGTCGGGCTCGCGTCTATGTATGTCCGTCGCTGAGCAGTCGCAATTTCCAGAAAACCACACACACACGAACGCACGCACACACACAACGAACGCCATCAAAACAGCAGCAGCAAAAAGCAGATTTTTGAATGGCGTAAATAGTGTGAAAAGTTACGAGAAAAAGCAAACTAAACTCAAAACAAGTGTGCATTTAGCTTATATTTTGCAAAGCAAATGTGTTGTGGCAATTGTCGATGCGCAGCAGCAGCAGCAGCAGCAGCTCAGTCAGCGTCAGCCACCTTTCCCTACTACTCCACGCCACAACCAATACCAATACAAACGCATCTGCTGCCACAGCCGACAAAGAAAAAAGACACACTGCTCTTCTTCTTGAAATTTGTACAGTTCCTACTACGACGACACCAACAACAACAACATCATTTGACTCAGCTGTCAAGCCAAAACATCAAGAGAAATCATCAAAACTGTGCCTGTGTTTTTTCTGCTTCTTGCATGTGAAATTAACAACAAATTCTAAAAAAGATCGAGTGGGTTTGTTTTTTTCTCTCTTTATTATTGTTGGTAGCGTGTGCGCGTGTGAGCAATGAGTCTATTGCCACCGCCCACGGGCCTGCCCCCCTCCGCTGCGCTGTCAACCGGCAGCAGTAGCAACAGCAACAACAGCAGCAGCAGCAGCAGCAACAACAGCAGTAGCAACAACAACAATAACCTGCCATTTGAAAAGGATAAAATTTGGTATTTTAGCACTGAGCAACTGACGAATTCGCCGAGTCGCCGTTGCGGCATCAAATGCGACGATGAGCTGCACTATCGACAAATGACAGCGTATCTGATACAGGAGATGGGACAGCGGCTGCAAGTGTCGCAGCTGTGCATCAACACAGCGATTGTTTATATGCATCGCTTTTATGCATTTCATTCGTTTACACATTTCCATCGCAATTCGATGGCATCAGCCAGTCTATTTCTTGCGGCCAAGGTTGAGGAGCAGCCCCGCAAGTTGGAGCATGTGATAAGGGCGGCGAACAAGTGTCTGCCACAGACGAGCGAACAATCGTACGCAGATCTCGCCCAGGAGCTCGTCTTCAATGAGAACGTCCTGTTGCAGACCCTCGGTTTCGATGTGGCCATCGATCATCCGCACACACATGTCGTACGCACCTGCCAGCTGGTCAAAGGTATGCACCTTATCCTCCACGATCTTCTTAAGTACTATTGTAGACTACACAAAAATCTTCTTCAACATGCTTGTCAATTGATTACTGACCACAGTAAATAATATATCAATTTTAGCATGCAAGGATCTGGCGCAAACCTCCTACTTCTTGGCCTCAAACAGGTATGGGCTTTCAACAAATAATGTGTTGTTGTGTGTGTGAGTGCGTGTGTGTTGTGTGTACAGATTTCTGGCCAAAAATTAATCGTCTCCTTGAGAGAAACAAAAAGAGTCATGTAGCCCAGCTTAAGGCGACCCATTTGACAGCTTACCTGTGCTCAGTTGTTGTTCAGTTCTTAAGCCGGTAATCCGAAATGACTATTTAATGATTTCTTAGTTACCACATAACTTATAATTTTACAAATTTTGTTTTTATACCCTTGCAGATATTGTTAAAAATTTGACGAGGACTCATCATATAAATTTTTGATCAGGACGACAAACTGAATCAATATAGCCATGTCTGTCTGTACGCCCAATGTGCAGCCAAGTCGCTCTGCATTTCTGTCACTAATGTTTTAAAACAAAATTGAGCTTATTTTTAAAATGTCTACAAGGGTATTAAATCTCTGGTCATCCGAAGATAGTTTTTGTGTGCTTTGTATTTGTTGTTGGATTATATCTGTCAAATATTAAATAGCATATTTATTAGGCGAAAATGGTTGTTTTTAATGCTTGGAGATGTATTTTTGGGTGTAATTGGGTGCATTTTGCGATGTAATTAGTTAGATGAGATCAATTTGGGTAGCTACTGAAAATATTAATTAATCGGATAAAATTTGCATAAGACTATGGCCTGAATCTAGATGAGTTATAGATTTTAGTAATATGGCAATGTTCCAATGTAGAATATGATTATAATATACAAAATTGATTTACAATAAAAATAAATTTACAACTACCGAAATATTAAATGCATATTTTATCCTCGTTCGTTGCAAACTCCAAAACTATTAGCCTACATCTGACCTCGATGTGCCTACAATATCGACCCACAGTGGTTGCCTGCTTCTGCATTTACTTGGCCTGCAAGTGGTCGCGTTGGGAGATACCGCAATCGACGGAGGGCAAGCACTGGTTCTACTATGTGGACAAGAGCGTCTCGCTGGATCTGCTCAAGCAGCTGACGGATGAGTTCATTGCCATTTACGAGAAGAGTCCCGCCCGGCTCAAGTCCAAGCTGAACTCGATCAAGGCAATTGCGCAGGGAGCGAGCAATCGGACGGCGGCCAACAGCAAGGACAACAAGCCGAAAGAAGACTGGAAAATGAGTGAGATGATGAAGGGTTATCACTCCAATATCACAGCGCCGCCGGAGCTAATGAATGGCAGCGATAGCCGGGATTCAACATCATCGTCATCATCATCACAGGCGGCGCTGTTGCCGCCACCAACGATGGTGCCGCCACAGCAGCGACGCGGTGGTGGCGGTGTTCCAGGTAACTCGTCCTCTTCTACCTCCTCCTCCTCATCATCTAATCACAAGATGCCAAATTATCCCGGCGCACTACCGCCCGAGGCGCATGGTGGTAAGTCTTTGATTTCTTGCCAGAAACACGGATCCGTATATATATATATATATATTCTATCTTATTATTGTAGATCATAAATCAAAGCAAGCTGGCTATAGTAATCGTCCGCCTTCGTCGGCGTCGGCGCAACGTGGCAGCAGCGTCGGCGGCCCCTCATCCTCATCCGCTTCGGGCAACAGTCAGCGTAGCAGCTCTTCCAGCAGCCAGCCGGGCTCGATACGACCGCCCATGCCCATGGACTACCACAAATCATCGCGTGTCATGCAACCGCCCGCGAGCGGCGGCTTGCAACCGCATGGCGGTCACAAGATTTCAACTAGTTCCAAACCGCAGCAGCCACCGCCTCCACTCTTGGACAGTCGTAGCAGCAGCAGCAGCTCATCTGCCAGCAGTGGATCATCTGCAGCGGGCATTCCATCAAAGGATGGCAGCAAATCGAGCAGCAGCAGTAGCAAGTTGTATCCTAATGCACCGCCGTCCTATAGCAACAGTGGCGCCACCAATCAGCTGATGCCACGTGGCTACCAGACCAGCAGCAGCAGCGGAGGAGGAGCCGGTGTTGGTGCTCCTGGTGGTAGCAATGGTGCGCCGTTGCCGCCGCCCGCTGGCTATGTCAGTCATAGCTCCTCGCATCGTAACAAATCCGTCACGTCGTCCAGCTCATCATCATCGTCATCCGTCCACAGCATGCCGCCTTACGAGCAGCAGCTGCCATATGGCCAAAGCCAGAGCGTGCCCCCCAACTACAATCATATGCAACAGCAGCAACAACAGCAGCAACAGCAGATGCCGCCGCCTGAGGCTGCCACACAACCGCATTTGAGCAAGAACAACTCCTTGTTCAGTCCGGAGTGGAGTGACATTAAAAAGGAGCCGCAATTCAATGGACTGCTGCCGCCGCCCGATAGTCTGGGCTTTAAGCTAAACAATCATGCGCGAGATCGGGACAGCCCCAAGAAGGATCGCCTAACGCCCACCAAAAAGGACAAGCATCGCAGCACACTGCCCCACAGCAGCAGCAGCAGTAGTAGCAGCAGTAGCAATAACAATAGTAGTAGCAACAGTAGCAGCAACAGTAGCAGCAACAGTGGCAACTCCAGCAGTAGTAGTAGTGCCCCTAAGACGATGCTGCCACCACCGCCACACAAAAAAGCGCATGGAGAAATGCTGGCACCAGCCGGGGAACTGGGCAACAGCAATCTGAAGCGCGCCAACGAAATGACGGGCAGCCAATACGGCCTCAGCAAGCTGGAGGAACAAGATGGCAGCTTGCCGCGCGACAAGGTCCGCAAACTGGATTCGGGCGTCAATTTGGCCAGCGGCTATCCGAGCTACGAGGACAAGCCGTTGCCTTTGTCCATGACGAATGGTAGTGGCATTGAGACGACGCCGGATCTGGTGCGTACTCTGCTCAAGGAGAGCCTGTGTACAACGAATGCCTCGCTGCTGAAACCCGATGCGCTCACCATGCCCGGGCTGAAGCCACCCATCGAGCTGCTGGAGCCGATGCCGCCAACACCGCCGTTGAACATAAAAAAGGAGTCACTGGGCACGCCCATAAACCTCATGGCTGGCAGCAATTTAACGGCGCCGTCCTCTATGGAGCTGGGTGCGCTTACCAAACTAGATGTTGTTGGTGGCGGTGATGGTAAGGACGTGGATGGTGTTGGTAAGTCGGAGAAGAAGAAGAAGAAGGATAAGCATAAACACAAGGAGAAGGACAAGTCCAAGGACAAGCCGGACAAGGAGGAGCGCAAGAAACACAAGAAGGATAAGCAGAAGGAGCGCAGCAGCAGCAAGGACAACTCCATGGACTCACTCAAGCTGGTCATCAAGACCAATACGGCGACAGATAATCCCAATGGCGCCGCAGCTCCCCTTAAACTGAAGATCAGCAAGAACAAGGTGGAACCCAATAATTATTCAGCTGCCGCTGGACTGCTGGCGATGCCAACATCAGCTCCAACTACGGGCTTTGGTATGGCGCCGCCAGTGGCAATACCCGGCCAGCCTGCGCCCTATAGCGGAGGCGGAGTGGGAGTCGGTGGCTACAGTTCAGCGACTAGCAACAGCAGCAGCAGTCACAGTACCAGCGGCAAGAAGAAGCACAGCGATCGGGATCGCGACAAGGATAGCAAGAAGAGCAAAACTCAAGACTATGCCAAGTACAATGGAGTTGGTGGCGCCTATGCACCACTAGGCGGTGCAGGCGCCGCATCCCAATCGCTGGCGGCGCCAGTCTCCAATCTTGTCGGCCTGACCGACAACATGACGACAGCGTCGTCCACGCCCAATCCAATGCTGATACCACCAACGGTCATCCCAACATCTGCTGCTGCTGCTATTGCTGGTGGTGTTGGTGGCATTACACCGCTTCCTGCGCTGCCCGTCTACAACAAAAAATAGTTGTTGTTGTGATGATGATCGTCATCGTCATCGTCATCATCATCATCATCATCATCATCATCATCCTCATCATCATCGGGATCATCATCATCATCGTCGGGATCAGAAACAGCTTAGCAGCAGCCCTACTCCTTGTCCGCTTCTCTTCAATTAAAATACATTCAAATACGTTTCAGCAATTTTTTATCCCCTCTTGATATATAGTTTGTATGTATAAAAAAAACAAAAAAAAAAACAAAAAACACATAGCAAGCCTACAGTAGTCGTAATTGTTGGTTGAGATGCGTTAGTTGCCTAAGTTATTATGGATCCATTTTTAGTTAAGTGCTAAAAAAAATCCACAAATATCGCAACATATATCGAAAGCGATCAAATCAATCTGAGAATCGTTTGGATTTAAGCATATATTAAATGATAATCAAGTAAAACTCGAAGCTGAAAAAAATCTTCGCAAACTTTTGTACAGCATTAATTAATTTGTAATTTTAACATATATAACATACACTTACACACACACACACACACACACACACACACACAAATTACACATACAAATACACAGAATAATTGTAAACGGAATAAATTGTAAAAGAAAAACTCCTTTTTCGATTGGGAGAAGAGTTTGCCGGATTATAAGCACGGCCGTTTAGAATATAAGTTAGTAAATCAAATACCCATACAAATGCATATTGACACACACACACACATTCACACACAGCCTCACTGAACTGTTTGTATATAGCCACAAGAGAAACAATTTCCGCTTAGATAAAAAATACGGCCCTAACTAATGCAAAACAAACAAAATGTACTCAATTTTTGGAAAAAACAATCTATTCAAATATATAGTAAAGAGACAGCAAGCGATTTGATTCTAAATTAAAGCCGCACGTGCAAATGAAACACCAACAAATAGAACACATTTAGAAACAAAAAGCAACAAACGAAAAATGAATTATTTGAATTTAAAAAAATAGTTGAAAATGAACGCCGTTTAAAATGTACGACATTAATTTTAGTTAGCAAACTTTTTTCAATTATGATTTTTTAAATTCGTATGCATTAACTTATAGTTTTAAATATATGCAACAACAAAAAAAAAAATCAATCACATCAGCTGAAAATTTAATGTTTTAGTGGAAGGAAATATGTTTAAGCAGAAAACATTGAGTCGTCGCTAAAACTTGGCGTAGCTTTCTGTTGTGTTTAATATTTTTTTTATTTAATAGCATTAAAGCGAATATGAATAATAAATTGTTGTGCAACACAAATAAAAAACAAACAAAACAAAACAAAAACAAAACACACAAAACACAAAACGTTTGCAAAAAAAAAACAAGCGAGTAATCGCGGAAATATTTCGAAAATAAGTGAAAACAAAAAAAAGAAAAACGACGAAAATTTAAATAAAGCTTTCAAAAATTATGAAACTAAGCGAAAACAAAATACCTATATCAAAAAGGAATAAACTTATGTAATTTTCGACTAGAGCAAAAACAAACAAATTTAATCAAACGTTGCGCGTTTTGGACACACACTATTCGATTTCTAAATAATTGCATTAAGCTATCAAAACGAAAATCGAGAAAAAAAGAACGTAAAGCTATATACTAAACTACACACATACAATATACATAATACATATTCATATTTCGGAAAGAAGCAAAAATGTTATTTAAGTTGCAATTTCCAACCTTGCTAATTGCTAATTGCTAATCGACAACAACAGCAAAAGTTAAGGTATACAAAAAACAAACAAACAAAAAAAAAGCAACACATAATTATACCCGTAATTTGTATCTATTAATTTCCCCCCTGTTAACTTTTAATTTTTGTACATAGATCAAAAACAAAATGCGAAAATGGCGTTCGTCGAGTGGGCAAATCTCATCTTGGGTTTCATTGGGAACACATTCGAAAATGATTACTTGGGATTCATGTTTGTGTGCTTGCCACGAAGGCCCGAATAAAAATTTCAAAACCTAAAACAAAACAACAATAAAAAAAAAAAATTGGAAAAACATAAAATCCCAATGAGCAGTTTTATTTTCTACTCTATAGTAAAGATTTGTGCCCAGATCCAATCCAAAAAGCTGGGTACACGAATGAAAATGGTTTGAAAAATTAATTTCACAGCCCATCGAGACACCAAAGGAGATGATACCAATTACATAATCCACGTCATCCTCTTTGTAGAACAAGCGACTGCCGGAGTCGCCGTGGCAGGTGGATTTACCGCTGGTCGTGCTCATGCAAATCATCTTCCCGGACAGGGAACCGCCCCAATAAATCCAGCAGCGACTGTACGGCATTACGGGCATTTCCACAAAGCATAGCGTGGGTGACACGGAGAATGTTTCAATCCCAAAAATAGTCTACAGCATTTGATAATTTATAGATCCCATTGAAACAAGTAGAAAGTTTTATACCCTTATAGAACGTACTATAATTTTGTTGTGAAATTTGCTACCCATTATTGAGAATATATATATATATATATATAGCAAACTTAACATATCCGACTTTTTCATGCAGTCAGAGACGAATCGATCAAACAGCTGCAAAGCGAGAGATTAGAAAATCAAGAAATGAGTTGTGGGATCATTGTTATTTGCTTATGATATATAATTCACAAATTTTTAGATCAAGCTCATTTTTATTACAAATTCAAATATCAATCGTTGAAGTTTACTTGTTAACCACACCGCTGTTTTCCTCGATCCAGTCCAGGTAGGCAGTGATTCTGGTGAAGACAGCTGGGTAGCCCTTCTCGCAGCCCAAAGCAAGACCGAAAGAAGTGGCACCAATCAGATAGTTGATGTCGCCATCCTTGTGAACCAATGGGCCACCAGAGTCGCCGTTGCAGGTGGATTTGCCCCCCTTGGTGCTCATGCAGATGACGTTATCGGTGATCATGCTAGACCAGTATTTCTTGCAAGTGGATGCACTCATGATGGGCATCTCAACGAAGCGAAGAACTGGAGAGACGGCATTAGCCTTATCGCTATCGAGACCCCAGCCGGAGGCAATGGCTTCTTCTCCAGCATAGGTCGCGTAGTGGCCATTCTTCTTGGGCAGAGTAGCGGCACGGACGCGATCGTTGAATTCCAATCGTGCGGGCAACTTGATAAGACCGATGTCATTGACAACAGTGGAAGGATTCCAGTCCTTGTGCACAATGATGTTCTTCTTTTCCACATAGATGCGCTGCTGTCCGGGCTCTTCCTCCTTGATCTTAGTGGCGCCCACGAATACAGTGACTGCATCGGCATTATCCAGACAATGAGCAGCAGAAATGACAACACGGTCAGAGATC
Source organism: Drosophila multiciliata (assembly GCA_037043605.1). Lineage (NCBI taxonomy): Eukaryota > Metazoa > Arthropoda > Insecta > Diptera > Drosophilidae > Drosophila > Drosophila multiciliata. The sequence continues at coordinate 19,705,385 of JBAMBF010000301.1, read as the reverse complement.
AAGCTGCCACCGCACCATGCACCGGAGTTTCCGATCTCAATGCTCAATCCCACCTGGTAGGGAATCTGACCCACATGAGCCTCATCACCATGGGTAATGCGCCCATCCATGGGTGCAGCCACCGCGGTGGCCAAAAGAGCAGCGAATGCAACAAACAACTCCATGATTCGCAGTTAAAGCAACTTCTTCATTGGTCAGTAGAAAACCCATCACTTTTATACGGTTCTCTAATCAGTTAGCAAGAGGAATATATCTAATCAAAGTATCTATCTTGAGTCAAGCCCTCGAAATAATTATAAGTGGCTATCAATGACGTATATATTTATATTGACTTTTGTACTTGTTAATAATTAGCTTATAAGGATTCGAAAAAAAAATCGAAAATTAATTAAAAAATGTTTTGAGTGCTTTAATTAAATTACATTCATTGATTTCAACAGCCTTTCACTTTTGTCTCAAGTCTATTTCTGAAGAATTCGTTTTGCAAGAATATATCAGATAGCAGCCGAGTTAAGGCTTTAAAATTTAATTTATCTGAACAATATTGCAAATCACAAAATCAAACAAAGGAAAAATATATTTTTAGCTTAGCCGATTAAAATGTGCGATCTATAAGAGCTGAAAACAACTTGACTTGATTAATAAGGAGATTATCTATGAAATGGGGTTGTTAAACTGAGAAGTTTTCAGTTTTTAGGCACACTTCGATTTAGCTGCTTTCGATTCTCGATATATAAGTGCTTGACTATCCTTATTGTTGCTGACCAGGTCTAGTCGATTGAAGCTATGAGAGCATGGCAAATTTTGAAATTTAAATACATGTTAATGCTGAAAAATCTTACTTTTGAAGTCTCAAAAAACAAATTTTTCTAAAGAATACTTTTAGGACGCCTCAAGAGAGCGACGACAACTGCTGGACAGCAAATAACCCGAACTTGCCCAAACCTTTCATATTTTCAAACAACTGGAGCCCTTACAACTTTTTAACTTATTTAAATTTATATATATATATATTTATGCAATCGTCTAATAATATTTCAAATCAATTTTTCATCTTGTTTTAAGTTACACACTTTCTAAACATTATAAGTAAAATTAACGCTTTCTAAGGCTTTCTTCAAGCTCATCTCTATACTGCAGTTTCGATTTCGAATCCCTCTTCGGAAAAAAAAACTCAAAAATTTGTACAGCAAACGAATTTTGAAGTTTATGTCATTGACGACCTTAAAAGGATCACTATGTAGTTAAAGAAATTTATTAATTGGTCGGCAGAAATTCCATAATTTTGATAGGGTACTCTTAGCAGTTATAAGTTGGACGAATATTTCTAATCAAATATATTAATCAAAGTGTGTCTCTTGAGACAAGCCCTCGAAAACTTCAATAGCGGCGCGTGTTTTTCTGTCAATGAATCAATATTTATATTGACTTTTAAACATTTAACAATAAACTTAGGTTTCGCAAAAAAAAATTGATTAAATAAATGTTCATTGATTTCAATTGCTTATCACTTTCGTTGAGTAAATATTTAGCAATTTCTAATGAAAAAATTTGTTGAATGAAAATATTTGCTAGCTGTCGAGATAATGTTACAAACTTTAATTTATAAATAAATAAATAAATAAAACAACTTAATCAGACAGAAATACCTTGAAACTAACGCAATGAATGCGTAGTCTGAGTTAAGTTATCGGATTTAATGTTACCTTGTACCTTTTAAATATAGATATAGAATATAGAATATATATGAACCGCATCCATCCCGTGCAGAACGGACCCGGTGGCCGTATTGTCATCGCAGAAAAGGCCGAACTTTCGTAGCTCGACTATGGCGAACGATATCGTTCTGATCAGAGTTACATATGTGCAGTACTCTTCCGGAATCTATTCCATCAGACTGCCCAGAGTGGAACAGCCGTACGCCACCCATTTTAATGTAGAGGCTGTCGCTACCGGCTGAGGTACACGAAGGTCATCTCCAATGCAGCCTGCACGAAGGTAATATGGTGCTAGCATCGAGTCCTCCAACTTTATCTGGCGCCTCCGACCTACCTTAGCAAAGAAAATCCCAAAAATATTTTCCAAGACAAACTTTGTTTTAAATGTGTTTGGCTTTAAATTTGTTTTTTTTTTATTTATATTTATTTTTTTTTTTTAATTCTTTTCAATTGTCTCATAATGAAACAATTAATTAAATGTTTCGCATTTTCATTTATAATTTGACATTAAAGTTTAGTTTTTATATAGTTTCAGATATATCATCAATTGTTTTCATATTTTTTTATTGTTTTTTTTAATAAACATTTGGAATGCATTATATAATTTAAATATAACAATATACAAGTATTTAAATTGCGATTTAGTGGCATTTTGTTGTTGATCATGTTGTAGTTATTTATTAACTTTTATCATTAAAAATTGGAGAGACTTATGCACAGTTAACATTATCATTTTTTTTTAAATACACATACAGTTATACAGAATAAAAAAGTTACCTTTTAATGGTCATTATCAGATGTCAGTTATCAGGCATAACTTATTATATGAATTTGTTACAGACGAATATCGCATAAGATTAACAATTATAAAAAATCTTTATATAAGATATATTTTCCATTTTTTTTTCATCATATTTGTTAATTGTTTCGTTCTATGTATGTGTTAAGTGTTAAGTATTTAGTTCATAAATGATTGCACGTAATGCATGTTAATTTTGTAGTTTCTTAAGATCCTTATTTCTTTATACAATTGTCGGCAAATGCGAAACGCAAAATACAATAATTATGCTATTGAGACGTATATATATGCAGCTTCAATTTGATGCGAACCTAGGGCCTTGCAATTGAAGTGGGTGTGGGTGTGTGTGTGTGTGCTGTGTCTGCTGTTATCTAGTCAAAAATACATACGAAACAGCACTAAACTAGCAAAAATGATTATTATACAAAAGCAAATGAACAAATAAGTACACGAGTGAGTGGCGGTGGTGTTCCAAGCATTAGTTGCAATACGGATGCCCTGTTGCTGTTGCAGTTGTTGTAGTTGTCGTTGTTGTTCTTGTAGTCCTTGTTGTGATGTGTAGTGTTGTCGTTGTTGTTGTTGCCGCTGTTGCGGTTGCGGTTGCTCCTCCCGAAACAAGTGCTGCACTGTTTGCCATAGCCAGAGACTTTCACCCACATTGCCAACGCCGTCGCACACAGGGCCAGTGCTATTAATCAACACCAGCAAATCCTTGGCTGCCCTCAATGGCCTTGATCAACTTATCCTTCAACTGCAGATAACCCTCGTACGGTGGCAGGTCCAATCGATTGAAGCTATGTGTGCAGCATGCGATTAAAACAAATTCTAATCCAGGTCAACGCCAAATGCAAAACTTACCAGGTGTGTGCACGAGGAAAATTATTGGGAGTGCCCCACTTCTCAATCGTAAACATTTGTGGCCCATTCGACCCATACAGCTCCTTGAAGCCATTCATTGGCACTCGCGATGTACCTGTGACAAATTGCAGCAGACGTGAACGCATCTCGTTGGAGAAGGACAGGACGGCTCGCCAGAACCATTGGATAATAATGTGATTCATGTGATAATCGCCCTTGTATAGCGTATTTTCACGCCAGTCCTTCACATCAATGTTCTGTATGCCGCACATCAACAGCTCCAGTTCGTGCTCGTCAAAGATTTTGATCAGATTAAGGGGTATTATGGAACCAAACCCATCCAAGAAGGACGTCATTTGTTCCTTAACGCGTGCCACGAAACGCCACTCGATGACAAGTCTTCAGAGAATAGAAAAATATAATGAATAATGAATAATAAGTATGACTATAATTATATACTCACTTAATGTATTCATCTTTGTTTTCGTTGGTCACATCAATATTCGCGCCACCCGGTTTGAGTTCATGTTGGCTCTTTTGACCAAACACATCCTCATCCAGGCAGAATGTCAACTCCAGAATGCGTGGATCGTTCTCCTTTATCCACATCAGCGAATTATAATATTCAGTATCGACTGACTCCATATCCTTTAGATCTATGGGCTTTTGCAGCATCATCTTATAGAAGGGACGTATGAAGAAGGCATCTAACAGTTTTCCATGGTACACAGCCATGCCAGCAATGCGACCAATAAATCTACAAGAAAGTTTCATTTAAAACAAAATCAGTTCCCAATTCTAAAAATTATAAACTCACTTGAAATAACTTAAGTGCTCCTCATTACACAAACCGCTGCCGTTATTGATTTGCAAGGTGTAGTTATCCATGGCGGAGTACTCAAAGAGTCCATAATATGGATTAAACATTTCCTTAGATAGTAAGTAGAACCATTCTCTAGCGAGCCCGCCATAATCTATTAAAATATATTAAACACTTGGTTAGTGACAAATAACTATTGGTTGTTAATAGAGAGCTTACCTAAGCCCGTTTCTCCTTCGAACTCTACCCATAATTTAGTCTTTAGTAAATCGGTTTTCGTCACCGAACTAATAATTCTATACGAATCCTCCAATATCGATGTACGGCGTATGCGTATTTCAAATTTATTTGGTACATTGGTCTGCAATAAAAACATTAAATTAGTCAAATACCAAATAAGGCAAAAAGAGGAATACTTACAGGCTTTCTAATATGACTTTTGAAATACTCATATTTCTGTTTGTAATCTCGCGAATAGGGAACTGCTTGACCAGCTATATTTGGATTTGATAGGCGTGGATCCTCCCACTGTGTGGTGCGCGTATCTGCATAGAATAGTTAGTTGATTAATAGTTTGAAATGTGGTGCTTGGATAGTAGTGCTTACTGTGATCTATGTAGAAGACGCGACCATCCGTATGCACACGTTCCTCCCAACCCTCGGGCAGCGGTCCCAGATCGTCCTCGACACGTCGAGTCTGATTTGGCATGGGACTGGCGCGTCCATTGCGCGGATCAATCCAAGTGGTGCACCGCGATTCGTGATCGATGAAGAAGGTGCGTCCATTGGGAGCCACCTGCATTGACCAGCGCGGCGGTAACGCTTCCTCTTCAGTAGCTGCAGCCTGTAAGCCAAAATAAGATTATATCTATATTATTCTTATTACGATTACAATATCTGGAATCGAGATTATGATACAGGCTGTTGGAAAAATCACAAGCACATGCGTTATAACAAATCATGTGTTAATCATGTGCATATATTTATATACGTGTGTGTGTTTATTGTCGAATATAGAATGTAACTTTACTTGATCCGCTGGCACAGCAGCGTTGTCTTCCTCGGAATTTCGTCGTGTGGACGGAGCTGAGATCTCTGAGGGATTGTGGCTGTCTGTGTGATCGGTGTCTTCACTCTAATTTTGATATGGATGCAATTTATTGCGTGAATGTTTTGTTGTTGTTGTTGTGGTTTTTTATGGCGATTGGAAGAAACAGAAAATAACAAATTTCAAAATTATAATTAATTTGTTCAAATGCTAAAACACAACAAAAACAATAAAAAATATGAAAAAATTCAAAGCACAAAAATAAATATATAATGCAAAGCCAATATACGACTATATTTGTATATATTTTGTATATATATTTGTATATATATATATATATAATATAATATATAAATATATATATATATATTTTTTAAATAGCCATTAAATCAAACAATACAGATAGAATGTTGTATGTATTGTGTGAGGTTTTTTTTAATTGGATGATTTATGAAAATTGATTAATACAAATATGCAAGACTTACACAATACAAACATGAATAATTTTCTAAATATTTGATAACGTTACTAAGCTGATACATTCCCAAATGTAGTTTTTTCGGCGCAAAATGATGTGTAATTTGTGCTGCTTATCACATCAACTACCCGAACCCAAAATAACCTCATCCACTGGCACTTTTCTAAGTAATGGAAATGCGTACATAGAAATTTGGGATCTAAAACCAACTTAGGTTTGTCTACCAACATGTAAACTGATCTAAATTAATGAAATATGCACAACTATCACGGGAGTTCATGAGACAATACAAAACATAGTCTACAACACGACAGACAAATTAATGCTAAAGATATGTCTAATTTTTGCGAGTGTATTTATGTAGCGCAGTGTTATGCTAACCAATTGCCTATTCTGCTGATGCTGTTGCATTCGTCGTCGTCTCTGCTGCCTGTTGTCCAATTGGTGGCGACCAAAACTGTTGTCGTTGGCGCGGCGAGTCAATAGATTTGTGATTGCCATATTGACAAGATTGCCGTCGGGTGTCCTGCGCACCGTTGGCAAGTCAGTTTGCAAACTGCTCGTTGAGATCTCTGGTCTGCCACTTTCGCGATATTGCAGTGAGTTATAAACAAAACTACACTTGTAAAAAGAGTTGAAATCGATACAGAATTAGGAAACAGCCATCGAGCAGTTCTCCCTCTGGGAGACAGAAGTCAGATTCAAGGATGTGAACAACAAGTGTTTTGAATTGACTTTCACTTGTGGATTTGGGACTTTTTTTTTTTGGTGGGGTTAACGGATGGGATGGTAACACAGATTTGCGTATATATTAACCTGGCATGGTCCACTACTTGGTAGGGTTCTATCTCAATTTGGTCATTCATTGTACCACAATTGTCGTTGCTGTTGCTGTTGCTGCTGTTGTTGTTGTTGTTGTTAGCTGATACCAGTGACTGTGTGTGTGGGACTGTTGCAGGGTTTGTTGATGGTGTGGATGGCGTTGAATTGTTATTGCCCACATCCTATTTATATATATATATATATACATATAGCATACATCAGCAAATAAATTATGAAACTGATACTTAATCAGACTTGAATGAGTATGGTGAAAGTACAGCCTATATCTTAATAATTGAAAATAAAGAAAACTAACTGAATACCAACTATTAAATGCATAGTTGATGAGTTTAGTGATATGGCTAGCATTATTCTAAATGGATTCTATCTGCTAGCAGTTCCCAAAAATATAAATATATTGACTAAAAAGCTGATTGGCATTACAAACATGCGCCTCAGGTACAAGTTGTGGTCGAGTATATCACAGGTGTGGCCATTGTTCGATTGTGCCAGTTGCTGATCTGTCTCATTATCTGCGACTGTTTCATTCAGTTCGTCTTCTGCCTCCTCTTGATCATCTCCCTCTTCCTCGTCCTCGTGCATCTCGCCGCAATGCAGACAATTACTCTGGCCATTTGTTGGATCAGCAGTCAAACAATGCTGCTCCTGCTCCTCATCCGTCTCCTCCTCATCCTCGCTATCGGCGCTACTCTCATCAGCTGCACTCAGTTGCACCACCTTTGACGCTGTCGTTTTTAAGCGCTGTGTTTTTGTTGTTGTTTGTTTGTTTTATTGTATGACAAGACTCACAAAGTTAGTTGTACGGATGATTTATGAGGTGTGTATGTGTGTGTGTATATAGTAGTAGTGTGTGATAGTTAAAGGGTATACATAGATATCATGCATAACAATTGAGTCAATTGTTCAAAACACATGCAGCATAATACATGCATAAAGATTGGTGTAATTATATTGTAGTATTCGAAGTACAGTGGTCTCTCGAAAATAAGTACGTTTCGATTCGAGTGGGTATTCAAGACTACTTATAAAGTGTATCAATTAGTATTTATAAAGTGATTTCTAATAACTAATCTTCGAGTTACCACTGAAATTTTGTTTTTTTCGTTTCTTTTGCATCTGCTATTAAAAACAAGGCAAGAGGGATTCGAAGGTTGCAATTAAAGAGTTTAGTTGCAGCACTTACCGGTCCACGCACCGACTCCGTATCATCCACACTAATGTGAAAACGTCTTTGGAAATCTGAGGCCAGCTGATCAACGTTCTGGCTGTTGTTACTATTCAAGCTGCAAATTGATTTGACATTTGAGTTATTGGCTAATATAAATATATATATATATATAGGAGGCGCTTACATGGTGGGTCTTTCCCATTGCGTCGTGCGCGCCGTATGATTCACATAGTATGTGCGTCCATTTGCGTCCTGTCGCTCCTCCCAGCCAGCGGGCAAAGATTCAGATCCGCCGCTAGGAAACGGATGCTACAATGCAGTGAGAAAAATAACAATCAGTCAAAAAATAGTAAGTTGGAACTTGTGGTGCATGCACCCGTTGAGGCGTACCGGTTGTGATGTTTGCTCGCTAGCATTTGTAGCCTCCACTCTCTCCCAATCGCCGTCGCTTGTGTTGTCCGAAGGTTCGCTCTGTTCGCGTGTTTCCCGTATAAAGGCATGATATATCTCCAAAGTACCCTTGATGCGTGATTTCGCGCTATATTTGCATGCACACACACATACACATATAGATAGAAGATATATATAGTAAAGTAGAGCATTGAATGAATGTTAATGCATAAAAAGCCGTTCAAGGCCAACAAATACACGACACACGATATAAATATACCACACCACCAACCAACACCAACACCAAATAACAAGCACTCAATATTTACAAATAATAACTTTAAAACCATACGCAATTACACAAAGCGTTAAAGACTAAAAAATAAAATAATAGAAAACAACACAAAATTGGTAAATGGGATAATTTAGAATACTTCTAGTGCGGCATCTAATCTATCAGAAGAAGCATTATGTTTGACAAACAACAGAGTACGAAATATACAAATAATAATGATTGTTAAAAGCTTAAGGTAAGTTATTATTTTTTTTTGTTAGCTAATGTACAATTTTGTAATTTGAATTTGGTTTCTCTTTTACTTTGACAAGTTTCTAGGTATATAGTTTATATAGTTTTTTAGGTTGTAGTCTAAATCAACTGAAATTAAATAAAGGAAATCAAACAGCAACTGAAATAAACATACCCTACTGACCTGCGCGGACGCAGCGTATAACTCTGGGAGCCAATCGTGCGTCCCTCTTGCTCCGTGGGCAAATTGACCAGCGTCAGCTCCACCATGCCCAGGAAATCATCGCGTGTCAAGCGATTCTCGTCAAACACTTGAAACACCAGCTTGTGCTCAGACGGCTTCACCTGGGGTTAAAATAATAAATTAGTTAGCTTAACTGCTCTTAATATTTCATTGTCTACATTTTTCAACTTACTCTGAATATGAACTCCTCATTCCAGGATGGATTTAATGTCTAATTGAATTAAAGAACGAGAAATATAAAGTATTAATTGAAAAAATACTTCAATTCTAGAATAAGTATAAAATATTAACAATAATCATAATATTATTGTGAAATACATTTTCCTCATTTAACGCTTGTAAAAATCTCCATGACTAATCAGTGTCTCAAGCATTTATTACTCAATTCCACCGTTTTCACAAATATTTTGATTGGACTTTGGTAAGAAAATAACTGGCAAATAATGGTAATGGCAGCCAAGACTGATAAGATACGCAACTAATCGCGACCCCAAACAGTTTTTTTCTTTTTGTTACCTATTTTTTGATTGTAGTTACCTTCTTTTTAGTTTTAGTTAAAACCGAGTCAATATTTATATCACCATTAATTGTATTCAAATCGATGCGAACATATGGATCACTGTGAATAGCAAAATAAATGATTATATTAATTATATTAAATAAATTAAGAGTTTTAAGAGCATTCTCCCACTTACCTGGCACCAAATATGTCCTTTTTGGCCAAGGATTTGCCGCTGAGCACAACAATGCGCAGGTGACACGAGTCCCCAGTGTCATTCTGTAAAGACAAGATGCAAACAAATTTACATATTAAAGAGTCTGTCTGTCCAACTCAAGACGCCAGCTTAAAGCGGCAAGAAATCTGAGACGACACCCACACAAGTACCCAGAGCATGTTTATAAGCCAACAAATGAGCCACTTGTGTTTACAGCTAGTTGAAAGCACACACACAGTGGTCGCTCGATAAATAAAACACTGTGCGTAAAACAACAGAATTCTAAAACGATACTAGTTGAATTTTATTCAAATTATGTTATTAATTTTCATAAAATTCACATTGAATGGTTACAAATTAATTGTCAGAACTATGTCAAAACTTATCTTATTTTTAAATGCTTTACATTTTTGTTTATGGTTTGGCACCTTTATTGAAAATCCATTTAAATTTAGAAACACAATTTTTAAACAATTTATGATACTTTAGAAAATTATATGATCATCATAATCATGTCATCATATTATTCTCCCATTCTAACTTGCAAGTGACTACTGTACCAACAGCAGCCAGTATCAAAGAGACCACATACCAACTCTCCCAAAAAAAAGCTAAATCAATTTTAGATGGCAAAGTCTGAAAAGATGTCACTGAATAAATCTAAGCTGGTGTGTGTGTGTGTGTGTGAGTGTGTTTGCTTAAGCCAAAGAACAGCAAAAACAAGCCACTGGGCAATCCTCGCCACAAGCTGTGTATACTTAATGCCAGATATTACGCATACGCAGCGTTGTTGCTGTTGCTTAATTAATGGACTTTAATGCTGAAATTTTAGATGATATGTTGCATGCGAAACAAAAACCCTTTATTCTGGTAGTGCCACGTTAACCCCAAACTGGCAGCAGTTAAAGGATAACCATAGTGAATTATTACAGATATTTAAATAAGTTATTAATTTAACATATTCACACAATTTGTATTCTAATTATTATTAATCATTAAACAGTCACATTTTCTGTTTGCATTTTTCATTTGCATTTCCCAATGCATTTTGTGACAAAAAAGGTTGGCATGGCGTTTCCCATGAACTTGTATTGATTTTCAGCGGTTTTCCCATCTTGGAATGTTTGTGGTTTGTTTCACTCGCAGCTGCGCTCAACTTGCTACTGCAATGGACATGGCTATTTTGATATATACTATCTATATATATATATATATATATATATATCCGTCTGAACAGTTAATCCCAAAAGTATATTACTTGTAATTACAGGTTGTTCTGAGTTCTGTCCACCCTATTGGTCAGTAAGCATGTCAATGACGTTCGGTACAAAAAGGCCAGCATAGCAACTGAAATATGCGTTCGGGTCAATCACGATTAACACAGTCTCAATCGGTCAATCAATCAAGAACAGCAACAACAACAGCTGCAACCCCATTTGGCTTAAGAACATCCCACCAAGCCTTGACAGCAAGGCCCCTTTGGCTGTGTGACACTAAGCTGTCTCTGCTTAAATTGATTTTTAGCCATTAAATCTGTGTCTTAATGCCAAAATGTCAGCAACAATTTGTCCAGCATTTATAAATATAGACAATACAAATTATATGATTAAAGCAGATAGTGGAAATGAACCCTCCCATTGTATACATTTATGATTACTAACAATAATGACCAGGTAATATTTACATATATATATGGTATATTTATCGCAATACACCTTAATTTCCAAAATCCACCTTTATTGTGTATTAAAAATGGGTATTTTCTTCACTATCTACTATCAATTTTTAACATGTGACCCACAAGCAAATCAGAGGAAAAAGTTGCCATTGCTTTTTTTTGCTTTTGCTGAACAATGAAAAGGCAGAAAATAATTTGTGCATCAATAATAATCGTGTTATCTGATAAAGTGACGATTACTGGTATCTAAAATTTGAAAAGGTCGAATAGCGATTTTATTAGTATTTCGAACAGTTTGTACGGCAATCTAAATAAGAAAATATGAAAATATAGTCAAAGCGGGCAAAACCATTAACTAAATTGCTTTAATTGATTTTTGGAGCTCATCTACAAGTGTCAGATGTAAAAACTCATTACACAAATTAAAACCCGTCATTGCGTATGAGGGTCCAATAAAGTATCCCCACATTAATGAATAGCCAAACAGAGCAGATGGGGCGTAAGTATTTATCTGATTAAACAGCAAAACAATAAAACACTCTTGGTTAAGTCTAAATTTAACACTACGCGGCAACGTGTTAAATCCAAAAGGAAACATAAATTATAAGTGTTTTAGACATACCGATGTACAGAAAATACGAATCTATTGCCAAATTGGATTTAATGAAGTGTGCTATAGCAGTGTATAAATATTTGAAGGCCTAACAAAATATTTGTTGAGCTGTTTTACTCGGTTTATTTCAGGCAAAAATAAACAAGAACTCGCTAATGTTTTTTTTCGACACTTACTCCATTTTTATGATATCAAATAACAAAACAATAGTAAAATTCATCAGCTTTACGTTTGTTTACGTCAAAATGTTTGTAAGAATTAGAAAATTATTACTTGTTAAAAAATGTTGTTATTTCTTAGCTTTGGGAAATCCCTGCATATTTATTTTCAAAGTATTCTAAGGGAATTATAACGGAGACCTTAGATAGGGCCTAGGCGTAGGTAAAAAAGTGTGCAAATGCAAAATAGAACGAGAGATAAAGAGAGTGAAAGAGAGAGAGGTCAGTCTGGCAATTTGACGATCACTTACATCACTGTTGTTGTAGCCATGAATTTGACCATCTTCATTGTTTGTTGTCGCTGCTGCTGCTTCTGTAGTTGTTGCTTCAGCCATTTTTTATATATTTATATTTTGTTCAATGTATTTTTTCTTTACGTTGTTTTAAAATGTCCGTGGTAAGTGTTAATTATTGCACGCCCCTCAAATAAAAAGCTATAAACATTGTGGATTATACATAAGCATTTTTTGTTGGTTTCAACTGCATTGAACGAGAAGATAGCCATTCATTTATATATATATATATATATATATGGTATGCTGCTCTCGGCTTTTGGTAGCCGTTTTTTATTTTGTTGTGTTCTTGAGAACGGAACAGGTTTAAGCACGAGCAGAGCAGCATTCACAGCTCTTTTTTTTTGTTTTTACTATAGGAGCGCAGTGCAGTCGGTACTTGTCTTATTTATATACCACAATACGAAATGTTTGTTTTTTGTATGTAAAATTAGGTCTGCAAAACCGCAGTACTATATATATGTAAGCACTTTATACATATATATATATATGTATATATATAAATAGATATTTTTGGCATGTTTAGTATGACTAATGAAAAGCCCCAAAAAGAGTTAACCGAATGCAAGTTATTAGCGGAGAACGGACACACACAGTAATAATGCGCGATGGTGAATCTTGTTTTCACATTGCGACGTTGATTCTTAGCTCACGACGGCAAACAACAAGCAGCGAAAGGTTGGAATGCCTGCTGACTGCCTACCCGACTGTTGCTCTTATGTGCACACACGCACATACACACGTACACATACATATACAGATGTATATACTCAAACACACACTTATATTTTTATATAATTAACACATTTTCACAGTAGTCTGTTCAATAGATTTTGAAATACATGTATATGCTTATGTATATGTGTACATAACTCAATTATTCATTTATTTATCGCTCATTAACAGGCGAAAAGCGCAAAAGTACCAATGTTAAAAATAATAACAACAACACACCAACACTATCATCGCACAAACATGTTCGACATTGCTTTTCTCCCACTTTCTTGTGTAGTTGTAATATTTATACAATAACAACAAGAACAACAGCACACACTGCGGCTGCCGCTGCGCCTGTAACGGGAACTCTCGCGTTCTAAGCTAAACTAAAAGTTGTGCTCCTAGACAGTGTGACCGAATTGTTAAAGGGCAGAAATGTGACGAGATGACCATAAGGTGAACTCAAAACATTTTGTGGACGAATCCTTACATAATAAATGTATTTATTTATAAATTTACTTTTTTGTTATATTTAAGTACATATACATATCTATATAAATCAAATTAAAAGTCTTTTTATAAATTCAAGAAAGTTGCTGAAATAGTGTGTCCATATTGTGTCAAAGTTGAAATAAATACTGTATTTTTAACACTGAAGCTTTTTTAATTTGCGCGCGAGCTTTTTGAAAATTTACATCTCAGCTGCTCAGCGAACAAGGGGCAAAGCAAACAAAACAAAAACAGATGATATGAAGTAAATATGTAAGTGTTAAGTGCGTGTAAGTTTTTGTATTGTGCCAAATTAAATCAAGTCAAATGTGCGTCAGACAATTAGGTTTAATGATAAGCGTTGACATTATTAAAAAAAATATATATATTTATGATTATAGTGTCGCAACTAAATATACTCTGAATCTACTCTTTTGAAAATAACAAGCGCGTAAAATGCGGTTTGTTAAAAGGGTCTGGCGGGTGGGACTATAACACAAATGGACACTAATGAAGATAAAAAAGCAGCTGCTTCGACTCTGGCGGTGTTAAATGAATTAAGCAAATAACTTGAAATCGCTCAATTCAACGAAGCCTTAAATTACGCACAGAAGAAAGAGGAGGAGAGATAGTTGCTAAGAGCAGACAATGGATGTTGATAAGTTCAATTTACAATTAAATGTATATGTAGTTTGCCAAAAGAAGAAATGAGATAAATAAGCAAAAAAAAAAGATAAAGCCATTTCTTTCATACATATAATAGCAAGAAATTTGCGTTATTTCAAATCTAAAACTTTTTTAATCACATTTCTTAGATACGGTTATCACTTCAACTCTCTGCTTATCTTAAAATCCACCCTCAAAAAAAAAAAGACGAACCAAAAAAAAAGAAGCACTAAGAAAGAAAATAGCGCATTTCGTTACTTTAATAAAAAATGTTGAAAAGATATTTCAATGAAAATTAGAGCACTGGAATCACAGATAAGATTTGCATTTGCAACTTGATTTTTATACAAGTAGTGTTCTTTGTACTAAAAATAAATTTAACGTTTTTAAATTTAGATTAATATCTGTATAATTATGCGCCCTCAGAAAATAATACGATTCAGTTTGCCTATTGCAGTGATTCAAGATTAGATTGTGTGGGAAAATAAAATAAAATACAAATAAAAACTGTATTAAAAATACGGCGCACTGATAAGTGCCGTTGCACAGTTAGTCAGTCACCTTTTACACCCAGAGCAAAAACCCCAAGCCAAATTCACCCTCTTGAAATGTTACTTACCACAGCGGCCAACGATCTACGTGGCGTGTGTCCGTTATTGTAATCCAGGCGTTGCTGCCCTTGTTGCTGCTGCTGACCGGCCATGGAGGCAGCTCGTCGACGTGGTGGTGGGCGAGGCACGTCAGCTGTTGACGAGGATGCGACGGCAACATTGTTGCTGGCGCGTGACGACATTGTGCTGCAAAAAAAGAGAAAGAACGGACAAATAAAGAAAAGAACAAGCAATGAAAAGTTTAAGAGAGGGAGAGAGAAAGAAGCGGAAGTGCATCTTTAATTAAAATGACACGAACAAAAGCAACAAGAGGTGACAATAAAACTGGAAGCTGAAGAGAGCAGCAGACAACAAAGGCTCACATAATGTACGGTACTTGCAAGTGTGTACACACATATTTGCACTAGACGAGGCAGGTGTATATACTTATGCATATGCATAGAACACACAAATGACCAGCAAAGCATAAAGCCAAGTAATTAACCAAGCGCGAAAGGTTCAACGCCGTTTCGACCTGACCAGCTTTCATCATAGCACCAGCAGCAGTCTCAACTTTTTATCTATTTTTTATAATCTTTAGGTTTTATAAACACACCCACACTGACGGTCGTGATTACTGGCACACAAGCTTGATTTATGTTGTACTTTTAACTAAATTGTTCTACTATAAAGTATGCACATGTATTTGTGCAAATTATATGCTTGTATATAGAAATATATATGTATATATACTTGAAAAAAATTCGTCACATACTTCATTCCGCACCACAAACTGCGGTTAAGGTTTTAATTTTGTTGTATTCGCGACGCAGACTTAAATCGCGCTTACATTGTTCGCGTAAACATAAATATAAATAAATTGATTGTTTAGCTTCCTACAACAATTTTGAAACTTTCGCAGCCCAAACACGCCCGACAGAATCCGACAACTAACTAATTTCGATATTCGCAACGATAACTTTCTAACGCAACTCTACAACTAAAGAGGAGCTGTTTTGTGTGCAACACAAATATCGCTTTGAAACGAATAATTTCCTATATTTGAGTTTCATATTTATTTACACATATGGCATCCAGTTATCTAACTTAAAACTAAAGCTAAAAATATACGTATAAACATTTTACTATTTCACTGCGAATTACACGAATCACAGTAGCAGTTACCGTGACTGCTACTGTAGTACCTCAATATATGCATGTGTATAACTTCCACGAAAATATCGTCCGTCTCTAACGAAAACGTAAATGCGAAAGGCAGTGAAAAATTTAAACGAAACAATAAATGCTTGTAAATTCAATGGAATATCACAGTTAAAAGATCGATTCATGTTCAACCAGCCAATTCCAATAACGAAACACCACATTTTCTATTTACAAAAAAGTTAAATTGTTAACGCCAACGAGTTTGCGAGCGTGAGAGGTTTTTTTAGTGCGTGGTAATTGCGTATTAAACAACAGCAACAGCAACAGCAAAATAAGAGCAGTTCAAAAACAAAAACTGCAAACGCTGGCAAAAACCTGAAAAACTGAACAAAAACAAAAACAGAAAAAACATTTTTGCGTAATTTGTATTCGATTAGCTTTTATGGGTTTGACAGATCAAGATTGGGTTGGAAGCGCGGTCAGTTTGACCTGCGACGACGAGCTGGGCGTATTCCAGGGCCTGATCAAGAAGATCTCCACCGAGGAGATAACAATCGTGCGCGCCTTTCGCAACGGCGTCCCCTTGCGCAAACAGAATGCGGAAGTGGTGCTCCGCTGTGTCGACATCAAAGCCATCAATCTTATTGAGCCCTTCAAGGATGCAGAGACGACGGCGCCAACGGTGATTAACAAACCAACGCCAGTTAAATTGCCACATTTCTCCAACATGCTCGGCAAGCAGCAGCAGCTGCAACAACAGCAGCAACAACAACAACAGTTGCAACAACAGCAGCAGCAACAACAACAGTTGCAACAACAGCAGCAAAAACAACAACAGTTGCAACAACAGCAGCAACAACAACGACAGTTGCAGCAACAGCAACTGCAACTGCTGCTGGAGAGTGATCAGGAGCTGCCTTTGACGCCTCGAGCCAAAGTCAATGGCAATTATGGCAGAAATGGAGCAAAAGAAGGCCTCGGCAACTCTGCACTGAGTGATAAAATGCATCAACTTATGCTCAGCACAAATCCCTTTGGACCAATTGGAATGCACAGGTAATTGAGTCACTTTTAAGTAGCTGAAAGAAGACCCTAAAATATAGACCATGTTTAAGTCGAAAACTTGTATAATTTTAATATTAATGTCTTAACTCATAACGATTGCAGAACACCTCAGAGCTCAGGTGCATCAAGTGCTGCACAACAGCATCCACCATCACAGCAGTCGATGTCGACGACGCCGAATAGTGTTGCAGCCTTTTTTGGCAACATGATACCGGCCAAGGTGGAGGTGAAGCTGGGCAGCACGGTCTACAATGCAAGCGGCGGAGTTAGCTGTAACAACAACAACTTGGAGAGCAACTGCAGCAGCAGCGCTGACGGCAGCTGTGGTAATGGCGAGGCAACTGCTACTGGCAACAGCAGTCGACCCATTGATATCATAGGACACAGCAACGGCGGCGGTTTCTTTAATCAAGCAGCAGCTAGCTATGGCAATGGCAGTGGCAGTGGCAGTGGAATTGGCAAACGCAATGGAAATGGCAACGGCAACATCTACAACGCCAACATCCATATGGCTAATTTCAATGGCAATGGGAATGGAAGTGGGAATGAAAACGGAAATGGAAAGAATGGCAAGCGGGGTGGCCCGAATCGTGTTCGACGCGAGAGCATCATGCGACAGAAACATCAGCATACATTTGGTAGCGAGGCAGATGATCCACTGCTTCAGGAGGAGTTCGATTTTGAGGGCAATCTCGCTTTGTTCGATAAGCAGGCCATTTGGGATGACATCGAGTCGACGCACCCGAAACCGGACGTGGTACGCCATGCTGTCCGCGTGCAGAAGCAACAAAGCCGCCATGTGAAGAAGTATCGACACGATGAGAATATTTTGGTCAGCCAACCGTTGCAGTTGCGTCAGATCGAAAGCATCTTTGATGGCCGCAAGGATTTTGTGACCGATGATGGCCTCATCATACCCACCATTCCGGGCTATGTGCGTAACCGGATCGAGCTGAGCGCCGAGAGAGCAGGCCTAACGCTTCAGCGACAAATTGATATATTGGCGCGTGGCGCCACCGATTTGGCTATTACATTGCTCGGAGGCGCTCGCCGCTTGACACCGGCCAATAATCATCAGTGGCCCAAGATTGTCATTATTTGCGATGGCGTCAACACAATGAGGTGAGCTTGGCTTGAACTCGACAGCAAAATTTAAAGTTTTTTCTCGAACGTTTGCTTTGATTACTCTATCAGTAAATTAGCATTTAAAACATTGGATATGACAGCAAACTGCATTCATTTAAATTGTACCTTAATATTCGCAGAACAATCAATATTGCATGCGCAACGGGTCGTCTTTTGGCTTCTCATGGACTAACCGTGCTGCTATATGTGGAACAGGCGGAGCTAATTGAGCAGAACAGTTGTTTGGAAGTAGCCTTGTTTAAAGCTACTGAAAATACCATAGTACATTCGGTGGACGGTACGTTAAACCATTAAACAACTATAGCTAAAACTATTAACATTTTATATATATATTATAGCTATGCCTACGCCAGATCTTGTGATAGTTTCGACAAATACCGCTAATCTTTCGGATGCAATTAAGAAATGGCTCAGCGTTAATCGGTTAGTTTGTAGTCTTGCATCTTTAAAACTATAGTTAATATATGTATTTTTATATTTTATAGCGCATCGGTGCTTGCCATTGATCCACCACCGTGTGGTATTAAGGATGTTGCTATCAAGTGCTCAATTTTACCCATATTACCATTGATCCAAGAAACAAGCAATTCGGCTGCTGCTGAAACAACACCAACAAAAACATCAACGAATAATTGTGGCAAACTGTATTTATGTAATTTAGGTATACCAGATAAATTTTATCGTGATTGTGGCATTAAGTACAAAAGTCCATATGGACATAAATATGTGATACCGATTCACTCAAAGGACTGAAACAACGACATAAACAGCACATACACAAAAAAAACAACAGCAACAACAACAACAATCATCAGCAACAACATTAAGAGAAGATTACGAAGAAGTAGAAGGAAGAACAACACAAACACAAACAAACAACCAATCATAAACAGCAAAAACAACAAAATAAGCAACACTCAACAAACAACACACATGTGATGATCATCAAAGTCCAGTTTCCTGTGAATCTAACAACTAGCTCTTAGAAGTCTCTCATAAACATAACTCACATTAGTTTTTATCTACGGCGCATATAGTATACATATATTTAGTTTAAGCACTTAGTTTATGCATACAAATCTTTTTAACTGATCAGCTGCCCTAGAATAGTGCCGAACTACATTTATCATCGTACATATTTATTTCCAATTATAAATTTCTTTTTTCCCTTGTACAGACCCTTAATGCTTGTCGAGGCATAATTGATTTTTGTTTTGACGCTCGCTTGAGAGATGTCTAAATTTGTCTGAGTTTCCATTATTAATTTTAGAACTACATTCTTCCATATTTGATGCTCCCACCCAGCAACTATCCCATAAGCGAGTCTATAGCTTTAAATTTAATAATATTATGCACTGGACAATTAAACAAAAGGACCATTCCCCCCAAATATAACTGGTCTTCAGAGCAATACTTTCAAATATGTAACAAAAAAAAAAAAGGATAAGAAATACGTATATATATAACAAATGGATGTAAATAATTGTATATTTGCATAGTTGTTTGTATATTATGTATATGGGAGGAACTCAATTAAATTGAATTAGTGAGATTGAGTGTGAAGTATGCGCAATACATGCCAAATTAAATGTCTACTTTTTAAGCAATAAATCAACAACTATTACATAATAAATTCATAAACAATACAATACAATACAAATTACAAATCAGATCGATAAGTTAGTTGAATAAGTTTAAAGTGTTTGACAAAAATGAGGACACATTAAAAAAAAAGAGCAAAACTTTTATTTGTATTTAGAGTTTAGTATCGTAAGACAAACCTTAAGCCGTAAGAGCGAAAAAACAAACCCTTATTTTGTACTCCCATCGAATACGGAAAAGATAGAAAAACAACACAAACACAAAAACCATATTTCAAATGTATCGCGATGAGTTTTACAAAATCAAATTGAACAAGTACTATATCAAAATCCAATCTAATAGTGAAAATGTTAGCCTTTGCAAACTTAATATCGCAACCAAAAAAAACCTTAACTAATTGTTGTAAAAATATTATAATATATAGATTTTAAATTTCAATTGTTGATGATCAGTCTGCGAATTTCAATTTGCAAGTAATTGTTTCATACATAAAAACAAAAAAAAACAAAAAAAAAAAAAAATCGAAGAAAAAACTGAAAATACAAAGCTACAGTTTTATGGCCTTTCCTCGATGGAAAAGCGTTAAGACTGTTTTGAGTTAGGAGTAGAGAAGTTGTCAGGACTTTGTGGCAGATGCAGGAGTGGAGAAGGTTATTTCCAACAGCAACAAAAAAAAACAAAAGACACACACAACAAATTTTGATAAATGTTTTAAAATTGTGAATTTACCAACATAAAAATCTATTTTCGGTCCAAATGTATAAAAATTAATTTTAAACGCAACACCAAAATATGCCGACAAATCAAAATACATACAAACACAAGTTAACAAAATGAAAAACGAAATGCAAAAATAGTTTACAATTACAATATTAAAGAAACAAAAACACCGAAAAGCCTTCTCATGGAAAACGAAATGAACAATGTGTTTTTTTTATAAAAAAAAATGGGGTTAAGAAAATTTGACACAAGTTGCCATATTTGGGTTTTTTATTTTGATTGTGCTCGAAGGTACATAATAATATATATATATATAGACAGACTATATAAAATTAATTACATATTTCTTCTAGTCATGTGGAAGCAAAAAAAAGTCCTTAATTTCAACTAAAACGCTAAAACTTCATTCACTGTTTAGCATTCCGTTGTTTGTAGTAGGAAAAAATGGAAATTATAAAATTGAAGTTTGGGCTTTTCAAAAGCTTTTTTTTTTTGGTTGGGAGTAGTTTGTAAGCTAGAATTTTTGTTGCTCCTGGTCCACTTTAAGGCGCTTGGGTGGCTGCTCTTCGCCGTAGTCATTATCCCGATCACGTTTGAGGACTGAGGAGGATTGTTTACGAGGAGCTTGCAGCTTAACGGTTATAACATTAAATGTTTCCACTTCAACCGAAAAAACTTCTATTTGTGGCTCAGACAAATTCTCCTCAAAGCCCGAATCCGAACTGGACATGCTGATCTCGGCCGGCTGCTGCTGCTGCTGCTGCTGCTGCTGCTGCTGCTGCTCTTCCTTCGCATTGGACTGTTCGTTAATGTAATGATGTAGTCTTATTACATCGACATATGGCTCCACCATATGCTCAGTATACGAAGTAAGATCGTTGAGAAAGGGCGTCCAGCGCTTGGGCACGCCGCTCACCTGACGTGTGGCTGCAATGCAGCTGGCGGCCAGCAGCGAGGGGCGCTCATTGCTGAAACTGTTGACTAAGATATCAATTTAAATTTTGGTCAAAATGAGTAATTGAATAAAGTATTAGCTTACTGGTTAGCGTGTAGTCGGACATGCGTAGCAGTAGCTGCGCCAGCGTCGTCAGCATTTTCTCAAAGCTATCGTAGCGCGGATATTTCTTTTTGTCAACAGTAGCAGTCGTTGCTGTGGAGTAGTCATCGATTGCTAAGCAATACGCAACATAATCCTGCTTCGAGATCAAATGGACTACGAGCATCTCTACAAAACTAGCCACTGTCAAATGTATGAGCTTAAAGTCAAAGAATGTGAGCAGTTTGCGCTCAACTGTTTTGAACTCCAGAGCTGTATAACCGCTCCCAATCAAGCGATCCATTTCACTATATCGGGGCACATTTGCATCCGTGTGCTCAATTTGGGCCGCAATGTGCATGCAGATCAACGCAATCAGCTGCAGCTTGCCCGCGCGTATGTTGTAGAAATCGAGGAAACGATCCAGGTAATAAATAGCTGGCAATGTACATTTATATATCTTATATTAATAATATATGAATGCAAGTAACACCGTCTCACCCAAATGCTGTGCGCAGCGTCCCAATTTGTATGTGCGCGCAATTCGCTGGCAGAGCTGGATGAGCATCGGCCTCTGATCGATTTGTGTTGATCTGTTATAAATGGGCTGGCGTCGCAACTCCGATTCCTTCATTGTTATTAAAATGTCTGATGCATAATCGCTCAACCATTGCGATTTCAAAATGCGCTGCACAAAAAAAATAAACAATTTGTAATTAACAAATGAAGATTCTTAAAAAATGCATGCAAATACCTCCATATTGTGTCTTGTATTCTCATTTCTCTCGCTAAACATGTAACTAGTGTTTCCCAGTGAGGCATTTGTCATTTTAAACCTTTCAGTGGCTATTAATTGTCTATTTGTGACCGGATTTTGTTTGCTTAAAACTCATTTCGAACGCACGCACAAAAACACAAGAAGCAGCGCTGTAAATATGGCCGACGTTAACGGTAAAGGCGCAGTGTGTACACACTGTGCAAAAACTTCAAAATACGTTGACGCATTTAGTCGCAATTGACGAATGTTTTTAGTTATTTATTTAATATTGTACACATATATTTATGTATGGTTTAAAAGTACGTCTTTATTAAGTATTTTTAATGGTTTAAGTACATAGATGCATAATAAATAAAATATGCTCGTAATTAATTGTCAGCCGCTCACGATCAACCCGATTGGTCCATCACTATTTCTTTACAACCGTAAATAAACTTCCTCGATACCTCGATAATGTAAACTCTTTGATTCAAGATTCATGATTCTTTCCGGAAATAAAATTCTAGTTGTAAATCAATTAGGAGTTGTTTTTTTAATAGAACTCTTTATTAATGATTATTTCAATAAAAATGAATTGGTTCAAGATACAAAAGTTGGACTTAATATTTAATTTTTAAGGAATGTGTTTTTTAAAATAAAAATAAATTCATTTGTCGACAGTTGCTGTCTTTTCGAGATTTTGGATACATCTAGCAGGAGTTTAGTTGGCTAATTTATCAATTAGAGCACCAAATCAGAGAAGATTCTCGACGGATTCATTTTGCTCCTCGTCCAGTGATTGGATATTCGATGGCAGCTCGCAGCCAAAGTAGGCATTGTTGTGGATACAGTAGAGGATGAGGTGGCGCCAACAGTCGTCGACGGCCAGCAGCTGGGGATTGCCAAAAATTACCATCAGGCAGCGAGCACGGGAAATGGCCACATTCATGCGCTTGCTGCAGTTCACAAAACCTAAACTGAGTCGTGCGTCCGACTCGAGATAGGCATGCGAGGAGCGCACCGTGGATATCAACATGATGTCACGTTCCTGAAAAAGAAATGGAAAGAGGTGGTCAACTTAAATAAATTGTTTCAGGGTAGCTGATTAGCTCACCTGGCCCTGAAACTCCTCGACGGATCCAATCTTGGGCATGTCCATACTGCCACTGATGAACAAAGCGCGCAGAGTCTTCACCTGCTTCGCATACGGCGACAATATGCCAATACTTTGGGGAAGCACACTTTGTCGATACAATTTGCAGCAGAATTCGAAGACCTGAATAGACTCGGCGGCATTATACCACGAAGGTGAATCTGAGTCCTGTCGATTCACACCCAATATGCCGTGGAAGTAGGTGCCATGGGTGCGTGGCGTATTGTCCGTATCGAAAAGTTGCGGCTGCAGCTTGGCGAGCAGCTTTGCCTCGTATGAATCCTTAGTCGAGATCTGCGCGATGAGCTCGTTGTCATAGAAGAGTTTGCTATACACGGACATAATCGAGGGAATCGCACGATAATTGTAGAGCAGTTTGGTGAGCAAATCCGGATTGTAGCCGGAGCTGTCGGGGAATCGCTGTAGATCCCGACAATATGGTGCCGTCTGCTGCAGTCGCTCGAGAAACGACATGGGCAGGCCAAATTCAGAAGCATGGCGACTTTTAACAATGCCCTCCAGCTGCAGAGGATCTCCGGCAAGGATGACCTGGCTACGGGTCTGGGCGACCAGCAAAATGGGCACCATCGTCTCCGGCTCCGTGCACTGACCTGCCTCGTCGATCAGCACGTGTGTAAATTGGCACGAGGCGAAATCCATTTTTAACAAATT
Organism: Drosophila multiciliata; assembly: GCA_037043605.1. Classification (NCBI taxonomy): domain Eukaryota; kingdom Metazoa; phylum Arthropoda; class Insecta; order Diptera; family Drosophilidae; genus Drosophila; species Drosophila multiciliata. The sequence goes on along the minus strand of JBAMBF010000301.1, from coordinate 19,681,198 downwards.
GCCTAACATGGAGCACGTGCTAATCGTCACCCGATGCTTACCCAGAATCTTTGCTGCGCAGCGCAATTTGAGTCCCGAATCCGTGACAATCATCTGCGAGTATGAATTACAGAATTCCTATTAATATAACTTATTACTTGTACATATTTATATATATTCTACTAACGCTATTATGGTTGTCATCCACGATCCCAGTGTCGACGGTGGCGCAGTAGTTCATCAGCTCCGCCGGCACACGATCCTTCTCTACTTGATTATATGAGACGAGCCGAATAAATTCGCCCGGTCGAAGTACATTGCTGTCAATGATGCGCTTGGTGATCAAATTCGCCGAGCTGTTCGACGGAGTGCCAACGAGCAGCCGAGCACCAGGTAAATTCTGCACCAGTTGCAGCACGGTCTCCACCAGGGTGACAGTTTTGCCAGTGCCAGGCGGACCAAAGATGACATACGGCATTCGATAGGATTCACCACGGAGTATATTGTAAATGGCACGCTTTTGAATGGGGTTCAGCTGCGGATTAAACCAGGGCAACTGGTCGTCATAAAGATGCATTACATCATCCCTGAATTGGACGTCCAACTGGGGATTTTCGCGTTTGATCACCTTACTGGGAAAGAGGAAATGTAGGCCCAAATGATTGGTTATGCGATTTACAGCATAATGTTGATTGCGAAACACAGATCTGGAGAAATGGAATTCCAGGCGATAATCCTCGCAGTTATATTGCTGCTGAAAGCTGGCGTTGAACTTGAGCAAGATGCGATCGAAGAGCACTTTGTGAATGACGCCCTGATAAACGCTGTCAACCAGCCAGGGATTGATGGCATTCACAGTGTCACCTAGCACTAAGGAGGGACGACTCTCCGCCAGATTCTCCACGTGCAGCGACAGATATTCCCCGTCGCGCTGAAAATGAGCACGTTCCCGATCATAGTTACGAATATCGATCATACATTTGATCTCTTCCAGATACAGCAACGTATTGAAACGTTTCGCATAGTTTTCGTAGCTGAGCTGCTCCTCCAAATAGGAATATTCATTTACTAACAGTTGGCGCATATCGTTCACTCGCTCCGTTTTGAGGACAATCTGGAGCATGGGCTCTGGCACCTCGAAGCGAGGCAAGTGGTTTTTGACGAAGCGGCGCTTCGTGTTTATCGATTCACCCTTCACCAATTGGTATTTATTCGTATACACCTGATACGTATATTGGCGACTCCGTTGATCAACCGTCCTCCCACTTACCATCAGATACTGGGAGGCAATCAAACGCCGTTTTGCCTCCAGGGCATCCTCCTCCGTTTCGCAGACAATGATCGTTACGAAGCGAGTCACTTTAAATCTGTCGAAGTGCAGGGTGAAGAACTCTTTGACCTCGCCAATGAACTTGGTGCAAACCTCAAAGACCAGCGATATTTCGCGACTTTTCTCAATGCGACGCTCGCTAACCGGCTCCAGCAGCGTAATCTGTGCATCTCCTTTATTTAGTACTTCAATGCGATTCAGATCAAAGGTGCGATGACCCGTGTTCTTCACCTTGAAGTTGATGTTTTGCTTCTTCCACTGGCCAACAATTACAAAATGATCCTCGCCTTCTACTGAAATAGCTTGTTTTTTTCCAATCCAGGATGTGGCCAGCGCATTGTTCCTCACTTGGCCAAAGTTCTTCTCCAGCAATGTTAATTTGATGGCACGACGCGTAAATATCGACTATTTGACGAAGGAGTTGAAATTGTAGATATATCAATTTATATACACATATATATATATATATGTATTAATATATGTATGTTTATCTGTATTATCTGGTTAAACATGTTAGGATATATACTCAAATTTAATTTTAATTAATTTAAATTAGCTCGAAAGTGTTAGCAAAAAAACAACTCGAATAATCTCTGCAAGACTGGTTTTTTAGCCTAGATAGTATTTTGCTTAGATATAAAACATATTCTTAATAACTTAAGAATTAAAGTTACAACATAAGACAAATTTAAGCTTAGCTAAAATCATCTCTTAAAAAAAACTATAGTGCTCTCTGTAGGTATGATTTTTAGCCTTGTTTTCTTACATGTTTACACTCGATAAGATCAACTTGGACAATATCGCCCAGATGCAGTCTTATGCTGTTTGGCACATCGTCCTTGAGCACATACGCATTGTTGTCCAGCACAGCAATCTCGTCGTAGACCCGCTCAATGGTGCACTTTTGATTGGTTTCGATGCGCGTCGGCGACACTTTCTGCACCAACAGAATTTCGCCCTGTTTGTCCACATAGCCATCGTCCAGCTGGACAATGCACTCGAGGCTAACTTCATCGCCCTTCTTTGGTATGAAATTGATCTCAATCTTGTCCAGTTCAACGATCCGTTCACAATAACCCATGTTCACTTCAATTGAGGCAGACAGACGGTCCGTAATCATGCCAAGAATAATTCGCACCTGCGTATTAAAATTAATTGGTTGCTCCAGCTTCAGGGAGTCAAACATCTCCTGCACCTGATGATGGTGAAATTTGTAATTAAAATCTATTAAATTCAAATATTAGAAATTAACAACTACTTACCTTATTCTCATCTGGTTTCTCCCAACAGTGCTCGATTATTTTTTTAATTTTGACCACTTTGAAGATGTCCTTGTCCTCTTGAAAGACCAAATACTCTACAACACAGCCAATGTTTAGATCACGAAATAGTTTTCCAGCTGTTTGCCGGTTAAAGGACATTGAGTTGTTGATCATGCCTGCGTTGTTAGATAATTCGGTGATGACGCCTTTGCGTTCGCAGCATGAAGATGTGGCAACTGCTTTCTGCTCAGAATTGTCGGTAAGAGTAGCTAGATTTAAGTTCGGCTCGCTGTTCTCAGCATGTTCTTTTGCCTCCTGGTCGAGAAAATTGTTCTCTATTTCGAGCATATCGAGATTATGCTCCCGCTCCTTCTCCCCCCAGAAGAAGATTCTTCTCAAGATTTTATACATTGTCAGTTGCTAAATAGGCTTTCTATTGCTGCTATTGCTGAGGTTTCTTTTCCAGACTCTCATACATCCAGTCCGTCTCACTGATGTAGTTCAACTCGCTGCGCAGAGTCTGCAGCCGATTCAAGTGGGTGTCGCTCGCCTCCGCTTTGGCGCCTGTTTCGCTGGTGATCAGCGAAATTACTTTGCTTTTTGATTGCGTGTCGAGTTTCTTAATCTGAAGTGTAAAGCAATTTATAACATAAATGTAAACAATTGGCAAACGGGTAAATAAACAAATATAATTTGAATTCGCTTCTAAAAAATAAGAACACTAGTTTTTTTTTCGTTTTGAATGAAAAAAGTTCATAAGTATTTGTAAAATATTAATTTTTTTCGTTAATTTCATTTTTAATTTATTTGAATCAAATTTTTAACGTGGTGTACAAAATTATGGTTTTTTTTGTACAAATTTTCAAAGTCTTCTTCCAGTTGTAAAAACGTTTTTATCCGTTACTTAAACTTAGTTACAAACCATGCAACTCTTTCAACTGTAAATGAATCGTTAGAAAACAAAAAAAGCACGTGCATTTATTGGAAGTACATCTGAAAAAATGCACGCGCATTTATTGGAAGTACATCTGAAAAAATGCACGCGCATTTATTGGTAGTACATCTGCTTGTGTGGGTGTGTGCGTGTTTACTGTGAATTGTCACATTTTCTGATGCACAATTTATGAAATATGAATAGCCTCGATCTCTACACAAACATACGGAAATGTTTATATAAACTAAACTATTGATGCTGATCAAGCACAAAACAATAAAAATAAACAAATAAATAAAGAGTAAAGTTTCCACAAACCTCAGCAGCGGTGTTGCTTTCTGGATTGCTTGGAGTGTTGTTGCTATCGTTGTTGATGCCGGCTGCTGCGTCTCTCGATACAATTGACATGTTCTTTTAGCTGTTGGAAAACGTACAACAAAAATGTGCAAATATGGAATTATTGTTGAAGATTTTAAGATCTTTGATTTCAGTTTAATTTCAGTTACTCACCTTAAACCGCGAAAAATATGTTTCAAGCGCAAAATGTCAAACTGGCGCGACCACACAACTTCCAAAAGTTCTATAGAATACTCTTTTAGCGATGATACACAAAACTCACAGTCCACAGCTCGGCTAACATATGTTTTTACATGTTGCATTTCAATAACATTTGCGGCCGTTATTCGCCCAGCAGCATTTAAAATGTGATAATTATGTGTGTTTACAGTTAATTCATTTGTACGAAAGATTAAAAAAGAAAGGGGTAAATAAGATAACAGTTATGTGCCATTCAGTTTGGAAGAAATAATAATTATTAAGAATTAACTCAATATAACCAAATATTACCAGATGCCTCAACAGAGTCATAACGAGCTAGACATTCAACACGTTCCACAGCTTACAGAATACATGAAATATCGAAAGCAGCGAAACCAATGTTTACTATCGATATGACAATCGATGTGAACACATCACTAACACAGGTGCATTGTATTCGCTAACAGAATTCGGCGTGCAAAAGAAAAATTTACATATAGAAATTTTTAGGGCGAGTTGAAATTCGCCAAATTTGCAAAAAGCAGACAAGTTGTTTAAACGTCCTGCCAAAGTGTTGCCACAAACAGGAGCCAATCAGCAGATACCGACTGCAGCCACAACCAAGTGTTGTCGTCGTCGCCGTCATCATTGTCCTCGTTGCCCGAGCGTCTCGTGTAGATTTTCAGCAGTGAATAACTTTCGGCATTTCGTTGGTGTTGCGAGAAGAAGCGTGTTGAGACTGCGCCAGGAAAGATGGTTAAAGCTAAAAAGGGCAAGAAAGAGATACTGACCACCGAGGTCGAGGGTGCCTCATCTTTGGACGAAATGTGAGTAAACTAACAAATTGCTTGCTTTTGTTGTTGTTGTTTTATATTTGTCTGCCATGCTGGCAACTTTCTATTCAATGTTTATTCATTTTTATAGCGAAAGCAATGCTGCCATGGACTCGGAAAACGAACAATTGAGCAACAACAACAGCAATAAGAACCAGAAGAATCAGCAGAAGGGCAACAACAAGAAGAACAACAAGAAAACAAATGCCGGTTCAGATGAGGACGTCGATCCGGTGGAGAGCCTCACAAAAGGTGTCAAAAAGCTGAATGTCAAAGGCAAAGGCAAAGGCAAAGGTGGCAAGAAGAACGCTGAGGATGCCTCCGATGAGGAGGAGTCAACTGCAGTCGGTCAGTCGGCAAAGAAGTCTGCATTTAATTTGCTAGATGATGATGACGATGACGTTGATGTTGAAGATGAGGCGCCAGCCTCCGATGAGGAGGAGCAGCCGGTGGCTGTTAAGCCCACAAAGAAGAACGAAAAAAAGGGGAAGAAGAACAAACGCAAGGGCAAAGATGATGACGATGAGGATCTGGACAAGATGCTGGCCGAATTGCAAGCGGAATATGCGGGTGAAGCTCCAGCAGCAGTAGCTGCTCCAGCAGCATCCATCACTGAGTCCGAGCAGCCAAAGAAGAACAAGAAGCAACAGGCACAAGTCGTTGAAGAAGAAGATGGTGATGATCAGGAAAACGAAGAAGGAGGCATGAAGACAGCAGCGCAAAAGAAGAAAGAAAAGAAGGAGCGACAGAAACGCGAGGCAGCACAGGCCAAACAGCGTGCAGCGCTGGAGCCAAAGCAGAAGCCAGTTCCTGCTCCAGCGCCAGAACCAGAGCCAGCGCCAGAACCAGAGCCAGAGCCAGAAGAGTTACCCGAAGAAGAAGCCGCTGCTCCAGAGCCAGAAACTGAAGATGTCGAAAAGGCTGGTAAAAATAAGAAGAAGGCCAAGAAAGACAAGAAAACGGAGGCCGAAGAGGAGAAAAAGGATACCAAGAAGAAGGGCATGTCTGCTGCGATAGTGGCCGCCATGCAGGACCAGCTTAAGAAGCGCAAGGAGGAGGAGGATCGCCAACAAAAACTGGAGGAGGAGCGCATCCGTTTGGAGGATGAGCGCGAAGAGGCGCGCTTGGAAGCGGTGCGCCTCGAAGCCGAACGCAAGGAGAAGAAGAAACAAAAGGAGGCCGAACGCAAGGCGCGCCTCAAAGCCGAAGGCAAACTGCTGACCAAGAAGCAAAAGGAGGATCGTGCTCGTGCCCAGGCACTGCTGGAGTCACTCAAGGCGCAGGGCCTCGAAATACCCGATCCCAACGAAAGGCGTTCCACTCGGCCAGGTGACAAGTGAATTCTCAGTCATCTCCAAGTGGTTATTAATTACATTTAATGTTATTTTTTTAGGCACCCGAATCAGACACAAGAAGAAGGGTCCCAAGGATGGTGTCGCCAACGAAGACGAGCCCAAGGATGAAGCTCAACTGGCGGCAGATGCAGCTGCTGCTGCAGCAGCCGCTGAGGAATCGGCCAAGGAGATCATCAAGGAGAGCTGGGATGCCACCGATAGCGAAGCTGAACCCGAGGAAGAATCCTCACAGGCAACAACTACCAATAACAATGGCAAAACGGAGCCCGGGGACAACGAGGAAACCGATGAGGACAGCGATTCCGATGATAACAGCGATGAATCGGACGAGGAAAGCGACGAATCCGACAAGGAGGATCCGGCTGCACTGGCCAATGATCCCGAATCGCGTCGTTTGCGTGCCGAGGCGCGTATTCTCAAACGGCAATCGGATGCGGAAAAGAAACGCACCACGGATGAGCTTCGTGCAGGCGTCGTTTGTGTCCTCGGCCACGTGGACACAGGCAAAACGAAGATCTTGGATAAGCTGCGACGCACAAACGTCCAGGACTCGGAGGCCGGTGGCATTACACAGCAGATTGGTGCCACCAATGTGCCCATCGAGGCAATCAAGGAGCAGACGAAATTTGTGAAGAATGGCACCAGTTTTGAGCATCGCCTGCCCGGCCTGCTGATCATCGATACACCTGGCCACGAATCGTTCAGTAATCTGCGCAATCGCGGCTCCTCTCTCTGTGATATCGCCATTCTGGTTGTGGACATTATGCACGGCCTGGAGCCGCAAACCCTTGAATCTATACAGCTGCTCAAGAAGAAGAGATGTCCGTTTATTGTGGCCCTCAATAAGATCGATCGATTGTATGACTGGCAAGTGCTGGCTCGGCGCGATGTCCGAGATGTGATCAAGGAGCAGCAGAGCAACACCCAACTGGAGTTCCAACAGCGCACCAAGGAGGTCATCCTCCAGTTTGCCGAGCAGGGCTTGAATGCGGCGCTTTTCTATGAAAATACGGATCCCAAGACGTACATCTCAATGGTGCCAACCAGTGCCATCACTGGCGATGGTATGGGCAATCTTCTGTTTATGATTACCGACTTCTGTCAGAATATGCTGGCCAAGCGTTTGATGTACTCTGAGGAGCTGCAGGCCACAGTGCTGGAGGTGAAGGCCATTCCTGGTCTGGGCACTACCATCGATGCTATCCTCATCAATGGTAAACTGCGCGAAGGCCAAACCATGATCGTGGCTGGCACAGATGGACCGATAACAACACAAATCCGTTCCCTGCTCATGCCACAGCCAATGAAGGAGTTGCGCGTGAAGAACGCCTATGTAGAGTACAAGGAGGTGAAGGCGGCGCAGGGCGTTAAGATCGCTGCCAAGGATCTGGAGAAGGCCATTGCGGGCATCAATCTGCTCATTGCGAACAAGCCCGACGAGGTCGACATTTGCAAGTGAGTCCAATAATATTTAACATGAAATTTAAACTAATTTTGTTCTATTTTACAGAGAGGAAGTTGCTCGCGAACTGAAGAGCGCTCTAAGCCACATTAAGTTGGCCCAAACGGGCGTCTATGTGCAGGCCTCAACTTTGGGCTCATTGGAGGCACTCCTCGAATTTCTGCGCACTTCAAAGATTCCGGTAAGTGAGAAAATCAGTAATCAAAAATCTATAATAATAAAAAATATGGCATATATAATTATGCTCAAGTGCTGATAAGATAGGAGTTTAAACCAGGTCAATTCGGGAAAACATTCCCATGTTATTCTATACTTTTTAACGGTATTTATTTACGTTTTTGTTCCATCTCAAATTGAAACTGTTGATCATTATAAATCATTATAATCATAAATTTACAATTCATTTGAGGTGTCATCGGGTGGACTGACCTGAAATTCTTACACTTTTTCTTGTATGGGTAAATCTGCATTCCCATAAGTCATCAACAGTCCAGTCGACCTCTGGAGACAATTGGTTTAATGCTAACTGAGATTATAAGAGCAATTGACTTCAAATTGGGATTATTTGGTCAATAGCTTGAGCACTGACAGCTATAATTTAATTATATTTACAAAGTTGTTTCTGATCCGTTGCGTTCAAATAATATCAGTTATAGTATTTGGTGTTAAAAATTAAATAATTTAATTAAGGTTCTCCTTTCGATTTCAATTTTGAATTTCAATTATCAAAAGTGTGGTTCTGATTATGATTCGACGCATTGACAAGTTATGACTAAATCACACAAAATGTCTTTGGGGCAAGTCCCTGTGTTTAACCATAAGGAGTTAATACTATAAATGTACTTTCTCTAATTATACAAAATTAATATATATAAACTCGTCAAATAAATTAGAATTGTTGCTATACCTAAAATATGCCGAAAAGTAAACAGTCTCATTTTATAGACTAATTAAAAGTGGGATTAAAAACCAAATATAAAAAATTAGTTGCGACGTCAAAGAACTTTTTTACGCATCGCATTTTAGTCGCTTACATTTTTTTTTTTTGTAAATCAATTTAGTGAAATATGGCAAAAAGTTGTAAATTGTCGGACACGAAAGTATTTTTGGAAAATTATGAGTGCATCAGGCGACGTCGGCGTCTGCGTCGGCGTCGTCTGCCTAAGCCGCAGTTGCAGCAGGCAGCAGTTGCAGTCGCCACCTGCGTTTCCGTCTTTGCAGCCAGCGCGGCAGCAGACAGCGTCGACGACGTCGACAAGAACGGCGTAAACATAAAATGTATTTTTATAAATGCGGTGCAAATAGTTGCAGCAACATCAGCGACAACAACGGCAACAACAAGAACAACAGCAACAGCAACTGATGCAACAGCAGCAGCAATAACAAATAACAACTACAATCCCGGCCACATCGAATGATTCATGCCACAAACAGCCATGCGGCGGGCGCGTAGCCAACAGCAGCACGCACTGCCTGCCGCATCCATCCATCCAAATCTGCCCAGTCTGCCTGCTGCTGCCTGCCCCCCAATCACGAAAAGATTGAACACCAACTAAAAATACCACTCGCTCTATATATACCAGCCAAAAAATACACACTTTGTATACGCACGCACATATATATATATATACATATTTATATATATGTACCTGAACGGATATGGCAACTCGAATTGCAATTTGCAAAACATTTCATTATATTTATATATATTTTTGCCTTTTTCATTTGAACTTATTTGTTTAAGGCGTATTTCATGAATGAATTTTAAGCATTGCCATTTGATGCCCGCCATTTGACACGCCATATAAATTGTATTTCTTATATATATATATATATATATATATATATCTATATAATTGGTATTTGTGATGCGACTCATGGTTCTAAAGACAAAGTTGTATTTTAATTAAATGACCGACAGCGGAAATCCTCAACGGAAGTAGCAACAATAAGAAATGCATATATCAAATTGTTTATACATTGTATATAGAAATATATATCTAAAGAAATGTACTTTGCTCTGAGTTGCGTAATGCAAATAAGATATTCAATGTGGTTTTAATTGATTTTACTGCAATTGTTATCGTTATTTATTAAATGCAATTAAAGAAAGAGAAATGCCTCTGAAATTCAAGATATTTCAAATAAGAAATTTCTTTTCTTTAGAGAAATCTTCTCTTATGCATTTTTCTTGAGAATTAACAACATAATGATAAATGTTCACAGAATCTAAAGCCCTAATTTTGACTCTTCTAATATTAAAGTTTACAATTACAGTAAAAATAATAAACTAAAATATACAAGCCAAATACCACAAAAAAAATCCATTTTGATAAAAAAAAAACCATAAAAAGCAAGACAACTTGATTAGATATTATATAAAATATTAAAGCGTGAACATGTTTTGCCCACGACAACTAAACCACTAATCTGACACTACCAGCTACAAGCTCATTAAGAGCCACCCACATTTTCTAGGGTTTCCCACAGACTCATCGCGCTCATCTCGACTTCCATCGCACATGTGGCAGCCGTTGAGCACTTTCCCACAGCGAATGGTACCAAAATCAACGTCGCCAACGCAACAACTATGCAAATTGGCTAAAACTAACTTACATAATTGTAGTCGGCGGCAACATTTGGGGCACATACCACAAAAGGGGGGGGGGCAAAAGTGGCATGTGATTTTGTGAACTCATCAGTTGCACAGAATGCAGCTCATTGTTATATTCAAAGACCAACAGAATTCGAGTGGGCTTAAATTAAAGTCGTAAAATATTCAACAGTTCTTAAAATCATATTAAGCTGTAAGCTATATAGACCTAAGAGTTAGAAATGATATATAGCAGGAAATCTCTAGATTAATCGCTCCTCATAAAATACATATGTTAAATGCAAGTTTGTTGGCTGTTCACATTTGAAACGCAAAAAATTTGTCGCCATCAACTTTTTGCGATTTGTTTGTAAAAATCAATTATGGCAAATATGTCGGCAAACTGACTGGTTGACTTGACTGGCCTGGCCTGGCTGACTAGCTGGCTAACTGGCAAAGTGACAGACGCTGCTTGATTGCCATTCATTCATGAGTTGAGTGTGGGCCATGTGGGCAGCGGCCGGCCGGCTATGTAACGAGTTCCGCCTTCGTTTAGGCCAAATTTAGTAACTAACTAGCGCCAACGCACATACCGTACTACCAAACGACAGCTTGTCAACATATTTAGCATACTTTTACAACGAGTATTTTCGATTAATCGCACTTTATGTAACAAATTGAAACAGTTTTTGATCTTTACTTAACTGATCAGATCTGATTTATATATATTTTTTTTAGAAAAATACAGAATATAGAAACAGCATAAATCCAAAAAAAAAACTATGGCTTATAAAAATCGATTTAGTTTTGGCAACTATCCTAATCATTTTTTAAAATAAAACTTATAGATGAATTTGAAGCGAGAATCGCGACTATAACTTTAAATAATTAGATAAACTAAATCACAATCCATCATAAAAAAAAGCCTCTCTTTTAATCGTTTGTAGAGTATCGATTATAGAGCATCTGTTAGTCAAGCATGCTCTTAAATATATAAATTGAACATGCTATTAATATCATAAGAGAGCAAACTATATTTGTACATATGGAAATATATATATGCATGAGTGTACAAGTGTGTGTGTGTGTGCATGTGTGTGTCTTTCATTCAGCTCGAGTAATTATTCGAAGCACCCACGCTGTGAAATACGAACAGGGATTCCAATTTATATATTGGCTCTGACCAAACTGACCGGAAATTGTCATTTAACTCACTTGCCATGTTCTTCTTGTTGTTGTTGTCAGCCCAAAAAAAAATTGATTTCAGACACGTCGCCAGTCGCGTTAAAAAGTCGTTTCGGTTTAATTTACTGCACATTGATCCATTGATCGTAACTGTCAAAAACGTTTGTCTCTTTCCCCTTTACACAGTTAGCAAAATAAAACAGAGGAAGAGAGTAAAGCTAACATATCATTTAACATGTCACTATTGCTCTCATTGATGAGTTCGCCTGCAATTGTGCTTTACTTTCATTAATCGAATTTCATTAATAATAACCAGCTGGCATGTGTCTCCAAAAAATAAAACACGCTTCACCAAAAAAAATACAAAAAAAGAGCATCAAGCAGCAGACAAGCAATAAATTTTATGGAAAACAAATCAATTACAAATACCAACACATATACAAAGAGGCATACAATTACATTGCAGCATGCTGGTTGGCGCTCTCTTTAAATTGCTCTCTTTGCTGCTCTTATTAATTGCGGCAGTGTTGAAAAAGTTATTGTTGTTATTTATCAATTTTTTCATTCATTTTAGCAAACGGTTTGCATCACTCGTTCTCTCTCGCTCCTGCACATGCGAACAGTGTGCTGTGCTCTCGCACCATATTTCATTTTATTGATCAAATAAACATTTGTTATACATTTCTATAAATTAAACACGACGCGGACAGGGCGTAACAGAAGCAGCAGCATCAGAGGAATCCGCAGGGGCTTTCTATTCATAAAAATTAATTGCACTTGTTGCTGTCTGCTCTTCAGCCTTTTCAGCCATTCTGCCTCCCATCCTTATCCTCTGGGGAGCCATGTGTTGTTTTTAACAGTTTAACATAATTCACTTATAAAAGCAATACGTACAATATTTATGCAAATAACAATAATTCATTAGCAGCCCCTCAATTTAAATGGCTTCTTGGGCATTAAAAATTTCGCATTTTAAAAACAAGAAAACAGTTTAATTATGTATCTATGTGTGTGTGTGATTACAGTGTGGCAATTAGCCTTTTTTTTTGCTGTTGATTTCGTCAGATATTAGAATGGTGACCTGTTCTTTGTTGTATTGTGTGGCCTCCTTGCAATTAACCGTAGCGTGTACAGCTATCGCAATTGGGCAGTGCGCGTTAACATTACGCCACCGACTTGTTTGCATGCATTTTTTTTATGACACAGTCAGACGGAAACCCAAAAACAGAAAAGAAGACAACCACAGAAAGAGAGAGAGAGAGAGTGAGTCGGTTGGAGAGCTTCTGGTGTGTGTATGTCTGTGTTTGGCTGTTGCAAGCAAAGTACCGTTATGCAATTGGCCTGCAATCTATGCTTAAATTCCGTTTGTACGTTAGCTGCTGCTGTTGTTGTTGGCAACAGTGGCTTCATTAACATTTGCTTCTTGTCGTTAACCGGCCAAATATAGCGTAGTCGTCGTCGTCGCCCAACCTGATGGAGTTGCCATTCATAAAAAAAAAAAAACAGAAATAACGCAGCTCGTCGCGTTTCTGCTTATACAACTGTTGGCAATGCTTACTTTTAGTTGCTGTTGTTGAAATTTGTTACCCACATAAGCAGCACCCGCAACAAACGCTGTTTGGTTTCCCATTCATGCCAAGCATTTTTTTTTCGTTACTCTTTTTGCTTCTTTTATGAATGAAAAATACGTAACAACGAATGCTCGGTAGTCTGTTAGTCCGTCCGTGACGACGTTTTTCTTTCATGAATGAAAAATTGCGCAGAAAAAACCGCACAGCGATCCAAAACAAGAAAAAGCAAATAACTTTGACGTGCCAAAAACGTAAAGAAAAAGAAAAAATGGCAAAATAAGTTAGCAGACTTGGCAATGCACTCCAGTAACATGATACTGTTAATTATTGAATATAAAATAGTCTTATGCTGCTAGGGTCATGTTAACGAGACACTAACAGGTGGTTAGAAATGACTTTTCGAAAGTTTTATGACTAAAATCAGTTTCTAATTGTGTGAGAAAATTGTGAGGCACTCTCTTTTAGAGAGTATAAGAGAAACGCATGCAACTTTGCAAGTGAGTGGCTGCTGTTGAGTTAGTTTTGTTTAATGCAGGTATTTGGGTTGTAAATGTAATTATGCAGCAATCAACTATGCATTACTATGCAGCGTTGTTGTTGTTGTTGTTGTGGCATTTGCTGCTTTAGCTCTTTGCTACTTTTGCGGTTGCTTTGGCCATAATAGTGTGTCCCGCTACGTTGTTGTTGTTGTTGTCGTTACTGGATGCCCGTCTGCGGGCGTAGACGTCATTGAATGTCAGTTTGAGTCGTTGCTAGCTAGGCAATGTACACCTATGGATATATGAATAGGTACACTTGCACAACTTGACTGTATTTTGCATTTTTTTTTCTTGATAAATTTAAAACAGCTGTTATTAAGATCTGTAGCCATGCAAAAAAATATGTGTAACCAAAACTGATTTCACAACATTTTTTGTAAACTAAATTTATTTTATTGACTAGCATTGTAGATGCGTACATTGATATGGTTGTGTGGAGGTAATTTGATTCCCCTATGCATTTTAATTAAAAGTCAACAACTCTCGTACACACACACACACACACACACACAGCCGCATACACTTGGTGAGTTTCGCAAGGTTTGCGCGAAGCGTTGGCAACCATTTGTAATCGAGACGCAGTTGCATGCAAATATGCGATTGTAATAATGGCAAACGCGCAACGCCCACAATCAACAATAAAGCCAAATCACGAGAATATGAATAACGACAAAGCTTCGAAATCGTTGCAGAAGCAGAAGTAGAAGCAGAGGCAGTAGCAAAAGAAGCCAGCTGAAATGGGCAAATTTAATTGGCCTTCTCGCACTACACGCAAATAATTGCCGCAAAAAAATTGGGCGATATTTTGTTGTTTTTTTCCTGTTTTTTTTTGTATAATGATATCAAAACACTCGCAAGCTGACCTGTTCGATAAAAGAGAACAACAAATAAGACGTTACTTGTCCCAAAACAACAGATGGAAATGTAGCAAACAAGCCAACAAATCAATCAGCTGTTTTACGCTCACCCCCCTCACCGCTCACCCTTTTCCTGCTGCCTTACCCCTTCACTATTTAAGTATAGCACTTTCTTACTCCATGACGCAGTCCATCGTAGCGTTTCATTTAATGAATGAATTTAATTTTGTGCTGTTTTTCTCATGTTGTGTTATTGCGGCATGTAGTATATACTGTGTGTGTGTGCGTGTGTGTGTGTGTGTGTGTGGCACTAAAAGAATGAAAGGAAGGAAGTGAGCAAAGAAGCAGACAATGCCAATGATTTCATTAATGCGCCGCAGTTGTTGCCAAGAACACAAAACAAACATTATCAAGAACGAGAGCCTCGATATAAAACAAAAAAAGAATTGCTTAATTATTGCGATTGTCGAATACTAGATACACTTGGTATATTTGTAAGTAATATAAATATTACACTACTTTTGCTACTGCTACGCAACTTTAATAGAGCAATAGCATTACTAAATTTAATAATATTTAGCTATGCTTTACTCTGTTTTTTTTTAGAGTAATATTAGTAGAAATATGTACATTATGCTCTCTGTAATTGTAGCAATATCAGCAATACAACTTCAATTAATTAATTATATATTTAATAAAAAAATATAAATAATTCCTATGAAATTTGATAAGCGCAGCAAAGTTTGCGACTCCCGTAAAGTACACACTTTAAAGGGTATATAAAAAAGGGAATGAAACAAATGAATGAGTGAACAAACGAACGAGTGAATGAGTGAATGAGTAAATGAATGAATGAGTAAATGTTCACGAGTATAAATGAAAGGCGACAGCAACTACAACAACGGAAGTAATTCTTCCTGCATTGCACACATACACACACACACACACACACACACACACACACAATGGCAGTTTGAAGAGCTTATTGCTTAATATTCATTCATAAACACGTTGCGACCGCATTTTTAATGAAATCAGCAGCAGGCAGCAAAGCAAAGGAAGTTAGCCCGAAATGTAGATAATAAATACATACAGATGTAAATATGTATACATATAGATGTACATATATGCCCACATTTTAAGAACGGAAGTTGACCGGAACGTGCACAACTAAAAGGGAAGCCAACCCAGCTGGCAACAAGTATACAATTTTTTACAGCAGCAAAATTCTTGAGCCACCTTGAAGCGATTTGGACACGAACTCTTGACTGATCGTGCAACGTGTGGCAACAATTGAAAAGGAAACACTTTAAATGCAAGAACACTTTCATTGCCAGCTCTGCGTGCTGACGTCAGCAATGTGTGCAGGTGCCGGCAATTGTCAGCAGTTTGAACTTTCACCTTTCGCAGCCGTCATTCAATCGTATCGATAACGTCCTTGTCCTTGTCTTCCTCTCCCTCTCTCTCCCCTTGGTTGTCGCCACGTGACCTTTATTTAATTAGTTTTCACATTCAGTTCTCTCACATTTTGAGTTCGCCAACAGTTTTTCGGTTTGTCGAGGCAGAATTTTCTGAAATTCGATTATGTTTCAAGAGAAACGCTTCGATTGTTTCATCCGCCTTGCAAAAGTTCAAGTGTTTCAACGGAATTTTTCCAAGGTTTTCAGCTTATAAAAATCATGCGCAAATTGATATTAAATTAAATGAAAGTTCGTTGGAAACCAATCAATTTTATTTTGAAAGTAAATCAATCAATTGGAGCAAGGTTTACGGTTGAGGAAATGACAGAGTTAAAGACACGTGGAGCTTCAAGTGGAGCTGCCTGGGATTGGGATGAAGGAATCGGTCAACTAACATTGGGCAAATTGCCGCCAAGAGTGCGAATTAGTTGTAGATGATTTTTACGCTTGTCTCGCACCTCCTGCTTGGAGACGAGCAGCGTGCTTGTGGCATAGCCACAGCGCCACACATAGTCGGCCATGTTGTCCGTCATGCACATGAGATGGACACCAGATTCGTGGGCCTGATGTGCAGCCTGTTGCAGGCAGCGACCCACAGTGAAGCCATAGTTATCCGCACCCAGCAGATTGCGCAATCGTTCGTTGAACAAACTTGCCAGATTTAAATGGCGATTGTCCTGCGAATCGAAATAGTAGATCCTGCAATCGGGACGTGCCACCAGCAACAGGGACCAGTGCCCGTCCTCCGACATTGGTATGAAGATGAACTGCTTGCTGGCCAGCTGCATATCCCGTACGAGGCAACGCTGCTGCCTGGCATCCAGTTGGCGCAGGCCATCTGCGAGTGCTGGCAGCAGGAAACACAACTCTGGCTCAGTTTTGTAACGACTGCTCTCCAAATAGGCGTAGTGGAGACCAATTAGACGATCGTTCAACTCATGTGGTCCCAGCAACAGTTGCACATCTGAGTGCCGCAATAATATCTCCTGGTAGCGCAACGAGATGCCACCGTTGATGCCACGCAAGTAGTCGCCATTAAGACTGGCCTTGGTCAACAGCAGGCGACGATGCGTTGGCAGCGTCTCTGGTTCCCGCTGCTTCTTCTTGCTGCGCTTGGTCTTGCGCATGGCGGCGGGACGAAGCTAAGAAAGGTGTTGTGTGTGTGTGAGATGTGTGAGTTGTGTGTAGATTGCTAATGCTTAGCATGCTATACACACAAAAAAAAAAAATATAAATAATACTATAATACAAATTTTAATTGACTCTTTTAAAATCAGTTTAAATTCTGGGATAATTCAAATATGCTAAATATTTGAGGAATTCGGCTGGATTTCTTATTCTATTTATATATGACTAATCAAGATAAAATACTGGACATCTTATCTAATTTATATAAGACTATCCTTGACATCTCAACCTATTTATCTATGGACTATCCTAAACATCTTATCTTATTTATCTATGGATTATCCTTAACATCTTATTTTATTTATCTATGACTATCCTTGACATCTTATCTTATTTATCTATGGACTATCCTTAACATCTTATTTAATTTATCTATAATTATCCTTAACATCTTATCTTATTTATCTATAATTATCCTTGACATCTTATTTTATTTATCTATGGACTATCCTTAACATCTCAACCTATTTATCTATGGATTATCCTTGACATCTTATCTTATTTATCTATGGACTATCCTTGACATCTTATCTAATTTATCTATGGACTATCCTGGACATTTTATCTTATTCCCAACATTTCAAGTAATATTTTTATCTTTCTGCTTTGATTTTTCAGTACTCCGCCATTCGTATTGGACCCGTGGTCAAGCGTGATGTGATGAAGGCCTCTACGATGCTGGAGCACGAGGCGCAGTAAGTGATCGTTATATATATATATATAATATACATACATATCCTTAACGATATCAACTGCATTGCTTCCTGTGGCACGTCTGCGTTGCATTGGCAGTGGCATTGTGCAAGCGTTTGCCACATATCATTATTATTATATCAGAGCTCTGCGACAACATTTGAACATTGTCTGCTGCTGCTGCCGAACAT
Organism: Drosophila multiciliata; assembly: GCA_037043605.1. Lineage (NCBI taxonomy): Eukaryota > Metazoa > Arthropoda > Insecta > Diptera > Drosophilidae > Drosophila > Drosophila multiciliata. Next base: position 19,663,229 of record JBAMBF010000301.1, on the reverse strand, counting down.
TAAAGACAGAAACAGAGAACAATTCAATTTTATTGCAGCTTAACTTTATTAACACGACTTCTGCCGCTGTTGCCGTTGCTGCCCCAACCCAGAACAAAAGACTTATAAACAACGCTGCAACAGCAGCAGCAGCGGCTCTGTTTGAAGAGCGTGTGATAAAGCCGACACGAGCTGTGGCATTGGGTTAAGTGATTCATTTAGCGGCAATCACAAAATGCACTTTCCATCCACAGATCCGCATGATTTATGATTATATATATACATATAGATATATCAATATTTGCCTTGCGTGGACGTCGCAACTTTATCTCATTAGAGACGCCTTTTTTCATTTTTTTATTTGCTGTGCCTCTGACCGTTAAGTGCTGCAAATGAAATGCCAAATAGCCAGTCTCCCAGTCTGCCAGTCTCCCAGTCTGTCGTCTCTTTGCCCTAATGAGAGGTTTCCAATTGCAACTGCGGCAACTATTTTTGTGCTCTGCTTGGCAGCAACAAAGCGACGCAGCGTGCAGATGCACATAGATACACAGATACACAGATGCAGTTTGCAGTTTGCAGTTGGCAGTTTGCAGATACATTTACAAATTCGTTCGGCCCACACAATTCTGCTCCACTCGAATTACAGCGTCACATGCAAAAAGCAACAACAACAACAACAACAGCAACAACAACAACAATAATAAAATAGAAATGTGCGGCTTTCAGATACATTTGTATCTGCATATCTGTGTATCTACGCCCATGTAATAAACGTGGCGTTTCCGCTGCCAAACATATCCGGCCCTTTGCGCATGCGCAGCCATTTGAGTTATTTATGCTTTGAAAGCACTGCCCCCTCCCTCCCTCTTTCCCCTCCCCCTTCCCTTTGCCCATTTGAAGTGTTTCTCGAGTGCCTTTTGGAGTGTCGTTTGTGCGTATCTTGCAGATACACTCGACACGCTCCCCCACAGTCAGCCAGTCAGGCAGCCAGGCTATAAACTCAATATTACATTTTTACTATGTGTTGCCGTTTATTTATTGATGATTCTTACGCGCACGGAATTTTTAACCATAAAATTTTGCTCTTTACGCTGCAGGTGATCACGAAAATCTGCTTCTTTTTTTTTGTTGTTGTTTGTGGCTTTTTTTTTAAGTGCTGCCTGACGACAATGATGACGATGATGATGATGACGACTCCGTCCTTGGCTGTCCACATTTGTCTTGGCATAAGCATAAAAATTGTTAACTCTCTTTATGGCCATTTTTACACTGCGTGTCAACATAAAACTTTTTTAACCACCCAAAATGATAGATCAAACAATTTTTGTTGGTCATTTATTAATTAATATTTTGAGCTTGTTAGCGATAAATGTCCAATGGAGATTATCACCAGTTATAAATCAGCTAAAACTTTAAAAGATGCAAATTTAATTGCAAAGCAAACAAAATGGGGATTTGTTTATTGCTGCTGTAATAAAATGGTTAATAGGCTTTCTCAGCTCTTATATTTAATCAGTTAAAATCATCCAAAATCGGACTATATATAAATGTACTCTTTGTATTTATATATCTTTCATAATAATCAAATGTTTAGGGAATCATTTTAAATTAAGTTTTAATCACAATTAAAACAGTGATTCATAAATAATTTGATTTTGATTTTGATTTTCTCATTTTTGATTGTCAAAAATAACTATTGCTTTGTAGACCCTTCCTGTCGCCAGTGCGACGCGTCGGTTGACTTTCAAACTGTGGCACGTATCGACTTAATGCCAACTGTTTCCTGCCATACCACAAAAGCCATGTTTGTTGGCCAAGCTAAGCAAACAGACATCGTTGTCTTTATATCAATGATTAACGCTTCCTGGTTCTGGAGCAGCAGCAGCAACGGGTTAACTTGCCACATATGTGGCAAGAACAGAGAGCGTAAAAACTCAATCACAGGAAACTACAAAATGTGTTGCATTTGTTTGTTTGTTTGTTTCTTATTATTCTTATGCTGCTCACAATTATCATAATTATAACAGAATCATTTATTATATATTTAATTGTTTTTGTTTTTCATTCCATGACGCCGCCAGATATGCAACGATCTTGGCATTCGATGTGAAAGTGGAGCGCGAGGCGCAGGAAATGGCTGAATCTCTGGGTGTGAAGATCTTCCAGGCAGACATTATCTATCATCTGTTCGACAAGTTTACCGCCTATCGGGACGATCTGAAGCAGAAGAAACGCGAAGAGTTCCGCTCCATAGCCGTCTTTCCATGCAAACTAAAGGTAAGTTCAATTAAATATGGATGATTTATAATGAATAATTAGCTTAGTTTTAAATATATATATATATAGATATATATATATAATATATGCCCTGTAAATATTAGTTTAGTCCGACTATGAATTTCATTTAATATTTCCTTTCTACGAATACCCTCAATTTATTTACTTGTAAACTACTGAAATGGCTGACGTGTATTACACATCTATATACATATATATATATATATATTCTAAAATTGGGTATATTATTTATGGAGACTGTCACGCAAAGGGTATTAAATGTTGGGAACAGATTGTGTTACCTTTTCTCTTGATCGAAACATAATTACGCCAAAAGCTACAGGTGTAAAATGCAATCAACTCAACTTGTGGTTGTCTCCATCACACTCGCTCTCTCTTTCTCTCTCTCGCTCTCATTCACTCTCTGTGTGTGTGTGTGTTGGCTAATGATGCGTGCTGGCCAAGAAACGCCATTCGTTGGAGCGATTAAGGCCTGTCCAAGAGCTGCTTGCATCACGTCCACACTTCCTGCTCAAATAATGTTAAAATAGCATATTTGATTTATAGCTAATCATTAGGTTATAGTCGACCCTAGCAACGGAACGGAGTTGGCCATTCCTCCAGCGTGCACCGTCGTCTCCCACTGTGCTGTTAATTGGGCGCACAGCTGTGGCCAGTTGGCCAGTTGGCCTCTTGGCCACAGTTGCCCAGTTGTCCAGTTGGCTAACATTGTTGCTGGCTGGCTGGCTTGGCTAGATGCGACTTTAAGTACCTAGCCATGTCTGCAGCACAACAATGACGTTGTTTAGTTAAGTTATTAACTTGGCCTATCTGGTCGCATATCACCTGGCCGCCAGGGCCGCTCTTAATGCCTGCTCTAGCCACAATATATCTAGATCGATATGATATATATATATATAAACTATATTTTTAATGCTGCTTCAATCATTGATTTAATTTTGCTTATCTTTCCTCTATTCCATCGTCACAGATACTGCCTCAATTCATATTCAACAGTCGCGATCCGATCGTTATGGGCGTCATGGTTGAGAATGGCATAGTCAAAGTGGGTACACCAATCTGTGTGCCCAGCAAAGAGGTAAGTCCAAGTGGCACGTTGCCACGCAAATATTTAACTATTTTTATGGTGCCCTTCCCTCAATGGCCGAGCATTGTGGATCGGTTTGGGTCTCCTTCTAACAATTGCGACTTGCGGAGGCGCACAATGGAAATCCTTGTGCTGAAAATCGTGTCAAGTATCTAGATACAAAATGTGCGTATCTCTTTGTATATAAGTGTGTGTGTGTGTGTGTGTTTGTGTGTGTGTGTAAGGGCCCATCTTTTTAAACTGCGTCGTTCTTGACGCTGCTTATGATTATGGTTTGGCACTCGTCTCTGGGCCTCTTTCTTGCGGCTCTCATTGTTGACACAGGTGCTTGTTGTGCCTGGCATTTCCACTCTTTTTTTTTTTATTTTTATTGTTTATTGTTTATTGTTTATTTGCCAATGCTCTCGTGATGCAATTGCGCTTCAAAAAAACTTTTGTATACGTCTGGCAAAATCTTCCACTTTCCGAAAACTAAGGAAATAGTCAATCTCAGCTAATAAGCAGATAAAAAAATAAAACGATACGAAAAGAAAAAAAGAGTAAATTATTATTATCTCATCAGAAGATTCCAGATTTGCCCGAGAGCTTCAATTAATGTCCTTCCGCTGCTGGCGTTCAATTTATGCGAAGACATGTCCTGTTTCCCGTCGTCAGCCAGAGAGACAACAATAACTGTTTCCTCTTGCCACAATAACAAACATTAACAACAACAACAACGACGACATCGACGACAACTTGAATTGGCTACTGAGGCAACGATCGGTTTTTTTTTATTTTTATTTTTTTTTGCAAAGGGTTCTCGCCCCGTTTCATCATTCGCAGTGCTTGACTCTTTTGCCCGGCTGCAAGAGTGTGTTTTGGGGGAAGTAGAAGAGTCGGATTGGACTTGGAATGGTCGGACAGTCGGTTGGTTGGCTGGTTGCTTGGTCCCCCGGCCAGTGTGGCAATCTCTTAGTCTGGGCTGGTTGCCTTCATTGGCAATTATAACTTCCTCAATTATCCAGCAGAGCGCAGCTAAGCTGTGCGCTTCCCGTCATTCATCGTCATTCTTTTTAACATTTTCCTCCTGTGTCTTTTTTCTTCTTCTTCCTCTTCTACCTCTTCTTCTTCTTTTTTTTTTGTTCTCTTTCTGAAGTAAATTCATACAGATTTTTCTGTGCTTGCCTTGTTCTTGTTTCAAACTTTTTAATACCCTACGAAGAGCTTTAAAAATCTTTGATTTGTCTAACGGTTAAGTAAACAATTTTTGGAATATTATTTGGGAAATTGTGCAAAATAAAATATTGTTTTTTTTTTTTTAAATTTGCAGCACTTTTAGAAAAGTTAAAGAGTCTTCAAATTATATTTGAAATATTATCAGTATTTTTGTCAGATCTTTTGTAGTTAACTTTATAGCACATCCAGGCAGTCAGTATAGACTCTCTCTCTCTCTCTCTCTCTCTCGACAATTCGAAAAGCCTTCTGGGGTCTAACCGAACATGTGAGTCCCCAATCAACTCTACTTAAAATGTGCACGAAGAATGCCGAGTGCAGAGTTTGGTTGTCTTTGTTGTTATTGTCGCCAATGTTTGCCGGCTGTTGTCGTTCTTTTTTTTTTTATTTTTTTTCCTTTGCCTCGCGATTTCCGCCAACTCTGAACGAGGGGTCCAACTTCCTTTGGAGCGGCTGCTGCTGCTGTTGTTGCTTTTGTTGCCTTTTGCTGGCTTTTGCGCGTGCGTGTTTTGCCTGCCCAACTGGCTGCCAGATGGTCGGCCAGGCATCTTACTGACTCCGGCTCTGACTCCGACTCTGACTCCGACTCTGGCCCTGCCATTGATTGCCTTTATTAATTATCTAATTAAATCTGTAATGGCAGAGGCTTAACCTTAACCACTTGCCTGCCTGCTCGCCTGCCTGCCTCAAAATGTTGCTGGCTTTGGCCCTTTGTCTCAGCGCCGCGTAATTGTTGTACTGCCACACACACCAAAACTTCCGTTCTCATGCAGGGCATTTACACTGAATTGTGTGTGTGTGTGTGCCCCACACTTTACCCCCGTCCGAAAAACCACTTCCACTTCCCGTTGCTGGTCAGTTGATCGTTTTTTGGTCAGCTTCAACCCTTAACCCTTGGGTCAATTGAGTTGCCCCAAGTTGCAAGTGTCGAAAGTGTGCAGACGTAATTTGAGCTCCGAGGAACAAGTTTCTCTTGGCGACTAATGAGCGTAAATCTCGTGCATAATTTAAAGGTTCTAAGGGTAAAAAAAAAGAACAGCTGATTGATTACACACTGATAAAAAAAACACACCTGACAAGTTGGCTAATAAAGTTGTCAGAAAAATATAAAAAAAATTAAGGTGAATGCACTCCACTTTGATATAGTTTATATGTAGAGTATCTGCTAGTCTAATATGCCCAATAGGCATGCATAATATGTGTTTCGCTGCTTTGCATTTTAAAAGCCGCTGCAAAACAGCCAACGGAAGTTGGAGGCGTTACTCAGAGCCAAATCTGACAATCACTCCACATATGGTGTGTATCTGTGTGTGTGTGCGTGTGTGTGTGTCTACTACATGTAATTTATATACACACTCTTAGTGCTGCCTAGCTGTCTGTCGTAAAAAATAAGTCCAAATAGTCTTGTCGACTTCTTTGCCAACTTTTATTAAAAGCTCACCAAACCGTAGCCCAAAGAAAGCGAAATTCAATTTTTTTGTAAAAAAAAAATAACGATAAAAAAACTGAGGCGTGTTGCAGTTGCATGAATTAACGTAGTTGTGCATGTATCGCTGGAGGTACTTGTTTTGCATACCCTGCATTAAATTAATAGCCATACATAGGGTATAATCGAAGGAGAAATACAAATTTGTAATGTACAAAATAAATTAGCTAATTATGATTAATTAAAACTGTTGTGCAAATGCTTTTAGAATTTCCTGGCTTTCTGTATATATATATAAATTAGGTATGTAGATTATATAGTAAAATATCAAAATATATATAGTATTTTATTTTATTTATTTTTATGCCCAATTTACACTTTAAACTTTTCAACTTATTTCACTGCTTTTTAATGATTTTACATTTAGTATGTGACTGCTCTGCACTTGTGTGTGCAGGGTATCTGCTCGTCTGACAAACACACTTTTTGTGCCTTTTTTTTATTTTTAAAATTTGTGCATCTCTTTTGGCGGCTGCTGTGGCTGCTGCTACCCGTCGAGCGGGCTTCTGGCCCAGATCGCAATGCTTGGCTACCCGTTTTCGTACAGTAGGTTTTCAAGTGAGAGATCGAACACACAAGCATCGATCGATATCTTTAATAATTTCATTCATGCCACACGAGAGTTGCTCGCTGATATGCACAAGTGCTGTGTGCGACCGGAAATGAAAGCTTATTCAACATGTTGCTGCTACTGTTGCTGCTGTTGTTGCTGCTGTTGCTGCTGCTGTTGTTGCTGTTGTTGCTGCTGGTTTTTTGTGTTTTTGTTAATTAAATGCCTCGAAGCCTTTTACAGTTTTCGATGGGTTGATTACTTTGTAGTAGTTGTAGTAGCTTTTATCCCTTTTTCGCCACTCGTTTGCTGCATGCCCCCGTTTAATTCCATTGGCTTTGTGTGCTAAAAAAAAAAACTAAAAAGGCGCCCCATTTTTGGCGGAAATCGTTGTACTTTAAAGTGTTTTGTCGACGCATTGGAAGCAAAGATTGAGAATTGATAAGCCTAAATGGACGCACAACTTCCGTTTGTCGACGCTTGCAACTTGTTGGGGCAAGCGACTCTTTTTAATCTCTTCAATTCAAGCTGATTCATAATTGTCGTAAACATTTTTATTAAATTAATTTTCTGTTCAATCTGATTAACAATTAATTTCGGAGTAAACATTTACATTGATCGGTGAATGAATTCTAATTGAATTTGAAATTTTGTTGAAATTATTTATTGAATTAGCACTAAATCATTTTTTTCACTGTAATAATTCTGAATTGCGACTAGTTCATTTTTTGTCATATTTGCAGTAAATTCCATTGTAAATATTTAAATCTTATCAAAGTAGACAAACACACTTTGAGGGGGGCATTAAGCAAACTTAATTGAAAAATATAAATATTGTAAATAATATATATTTATTGGCCAAGTGCTGAACATGCCAAAACGTAAACAACATTTTCAAAAGGGTATCAAATTTCGGTTAGGCACTCAACTTGAACGCTCCGCACCCTTATCAATGAGCAACTGCGTCACATTTTTGCCTGAATAGTGGTGGAAGGGGGGGGTACTGCTGCAAAGAGGTACGTGTGCGACAAAGGAGTACTTTGAGCATTGCGACAAACAATGGAAATTGACAACAATAACAAGAATAACGAGAAACTCGCATAACTAAAAAGCGATAGAAACAGCGTTAAGAGTCGGAACAAGTAATTAAATGGAAGAATATGTTGCAGCTGAGACTGAGACTGAGACTGAGACTGCAGCTGCGGAAGCGGATTACAGTCAAAGGCGGCAGTGGCAGATGCGGGTTGCAATTTGATGCAGAAGCAGCAACAGCAGCAGCAGCAACTGCCCTAAAACGGAAGCAGCAGAGCGGCAGAACGGATGTGAATGCTTCCGCACGTAAATGTGGAAAGAATGAATGAATATTTGAATGAGCGAGTAAGAGAGAGAGAGGGAGGAAGGGAGGGAGAGGGAGAGGGAGAGGAAGGCAGACAGTGTGCAGGGCAAAGTAAAAGATAGAAAAATAAGGTAGACGACGCGGCAAATTGAAGTAAGCACTTGAAAATGTGTGCTGACGTCGACAGTTGGTTGCACGAGTCGGAAGTGAATGAAATAAAGCGGCAAGCAGAGAGGAAGTAACCCATACCCTTTTTGGGGGCAGGTGTGCTGCTTAGCCGGAAGTAAAAGTACAAATTTCCACAAGCATTTTTTCATGAATGAAAGACAACTTTTGTGAATTAGTTTCACTGAATGTTACACAAAGCACTTATTCATGCCTGCCCATTAACGATAAATATATATATATAAACATATATATATAGATACTTACATATATATATGTATATTTGTTAATGGTTTGTGTGTGGGCGACGTGCAAAGCAAACAGCAATCCACAACAAACACAACAAGCTGTGTGTATCTAAAAGCTGTGTATCTAAAATAATAATAAAGCGCATAATGTAAAATTGGAGCAAACAGACCATAAAAAACCAAAACGGCCATAACAAAAGCCAAAAGAGGCCCATGAATGAAAACTACGCTAATAGCAACTATAAAAACAAGTTTCAAAAATAAAAAGAACTAACAAAATGAGAAAAGAAAAGAAAAAGATTTATGTATTCCAAAATATAGATTTCTATAACTAGTCCATTATTTTTTTTTTTTTTTTTTTTTTTTACTTAAGCTAAACATTTTGCACGTAAATTGTAAGTGGATCTGTTGCTGTATCGCTATATATGTGTGTGTGTAGGTGTGTGTATTATTTGTATCTGTATCTGTAGCTGTGTATCTGTATCTATTGCTGTGTTGCTCGCTGGCAAACGTTTCATTCATAAAAATGCTTATTTCCTGTTGAGTGGCTAGGCGACCGCCTAGAGCGCTTCATGTTTCGTGAGTGTAGTTTGCACAGTCATAAAAAGCACACACACACACTCACACACACTCACACACACACACACTCACACACACACACACACACACACTGTAAGCCATTCAGGCTAGAGATAAGATAATAAAAACCGCTTAGATACGCGCTTTTTTTTGCGCTTCGTTTTCCTTGACTTGTCGCTGCTTAGCTATATATGTAGCTATATATCTGCTTTTATATATATATTTATATATATGTGTGCAAGCACTTATGTCTACATATATATATATATATATATATTTTACTATGAAAACGAATAGCAACAACAAAAGAAATTAGCGTAATTAGCAAATTACTCGCCATATTTATTTCTCTGCTGCTTTTTGTTTTTGTTTCATTTTGTGGCTTGGAATTGACGACGACGTCGACGTTGTTGTTGTTGTTGCTGTCGTCGCTCTGTCGGTCAGTCGGTCGCCATCCACATCGTCGTCGCATTTCAGTTTCTTGGCCGGATATGCTGAATTTGCACAAAAGTCGGAAAATCGCATAAATACTTATTTGTTGGAGCAAAGCAGCATTTCAGAGTGTGTCGCTGCCTCTGCCTACGTCTCTGCCTCCGTCTCTGCCTCTGTCTGTGTATATATCTTTTATTCGCCTTCTTTTTTCCTTTTTTTTTATTTTATTTTATTTTTTGTTACACGCGCTCCCAAAATAAATATACTTAATTGACGTTTGTTAATCGCAGCGAAAGATGATGTGGGACGGACGGACGGACGGACGGCTCTGGTCTGGTCTGGCATTTTGCATGCCATACGATTTTGGGCAGAACGAAATGAATACATATAAATATATATATATATATATATATGTATATACTTATATATCTATATACAACATACACCGACAACGCTGACTTTGCCCTCGCCCACCACCACCAGCACTGCTCAAAGTGGAACAATAAACCAAAGGAAAAAAAATAATAAAAAAAAGGGCTGACAGTTTGTCTGGCGTGTTCTGGTTTGTCATGTGGCCAATTAGTCAAGAACTAAGCGTCATAAAAACATACAAAAAGTAATGTCACTTCAAATGGCAGCAATTGTCTTACATAATTTTGCATTTGTAGACAGATTAACAACAGATCGGTGTTCGGAAATTTGTCAAAGATATTCCAAATGCTGCTCAAAATTGCAGAAATTAGACCAAGCTGATCTGCAAATTTTTGAAATAATATTTTACTGCTAGTCAAACAGTTGCTGATTAGAGAAGTGCCCCAAAAGGGGTTAGTTAAGAAGGTTAGTTAAACTGGGTCTTTCAACACACTGAAAAAAAACGTGTACCTTGGACTACTGCTACAAATATTGAATGCAGACTGGCAATAAATTTGAACAGCTGGTCACCTTGTAAAATTCGACTCATTCACTTCCTACCACGGTCAATCAGTCAGTCAAGTTGTTTGTCTCTCCGCCAGATGTTCAATCATTGCCATTGCAATTGCCTCGCTTGCCTCTTATCAGGCTGCAGTTGCAGTTGCCGCTTATCGGCATTTATATATATATATATATTGTTGCAAAACATTTAATTATTTTATGTGCTTTTCATTCATAATTGTTTTGCACTTGGTTTTTATTATTAGTATTTTTTTTATATATATATTTATTGATTGATGGTATCTCTAAGTGTTTCCGATTTGATAAAGAAACGATTTGAATGACCCTTTTCCTGGGGCTGTTTTGTGCATGTTGTTGCCCACTACTGCTGCTGCTGTGAGTGTGTGTGTTGGCCAAGTTAGCACTTTGCAGCACCCACCTGAGTTGATACTTCAATTTTGTAGCCCACAGACTTCCTGTGAGTGAAGAAAGAAAGACTTTTGTGCCGGAGGCCCTCCTACGAGCTTTTTGAAGTTGCTGCTGCTGCTGCTGTTGCTCTTGTTGCTGTTGTTGTTACTGTTGTTGTTGTTGGTGTTTATGTAGTCAATATATGTGGGCGTTGCTGCATTCACAGCGGATGCTAATGAGCATGACTAGACTTATGCCTGATTGCTGGGAACGCTGCCCGCTCATTCAATAGATGTTGCTGTTGACAGCCCTCAGCAACAGCAGCAGCAACAGCAGCAACAACAGCAGCAGGCATTGCATTGCCGAGGCGTTGCAGATGATGTGCTGCAGCTGCAACTGCACTTGGCCTATGGCACCCATGGCTCAAGTTGCATTATTCTCATCATTTCTCTAACTGTCACTTGTCAGTGGCACAATTGAGCAGTCGTGAATTTACCTGCGATCTGCTCAAATCTGATTGTTCACATACCTAAAATATATATATAATTTGTAGATTAGTATTTTATTTTTCGATTTCGCTAAGTGAGTTTTTTCTCTTGCTAATGATGCTGCAACAGTAGCTTCTTGCCTCAATTGTTAATGCTGGTTTTGACCAGGCTAAAGCTAAGTAGGCCTACAATTCAGATGTTGCATGGCCTACGCTGTGTGTTGTGTCTGCCCCCAGACAAGCACTTGAATCAGTGGCAAGTGGTAAGTGGCAAGTTGTGCTGTGCTTTGCTACGCCCTTTGGCTTAATACAGCCAGCAAATGACGTAGGCAGCTTTTCACTGATTGTTGTCTGTTTGTTTGTTGTTGTTTGTTTGTTGTTGTTTGTTTGTTGTTGTTGTTTGTTGTTGTATGCGGGACGCGGATTCATTTGAAATGTCTAGAAAACATAAACAGTTAAAGTCCAAAGACCGGCAGCCAAGCACTCAATAAGAAGAGCTGAGGATCTCAGCAACTCAACAACTATTGTTATTGTTGTTGTTGTTGTTGCTGCTGTTGTTGTTGCTATTGTTGTTGTTGCTGTTGTTGTTGTGGTCTTTGCAGCTGCGCAGTGAAGTGAAAATTGTGAAGCATTCTTGATGACGTTGCCGAAAGTTGTCAGCATTTTGTGTGCTTAAAGCTAAAACTAAACGCGTTTCACAGATGTAATATCTTCCCCTCTCACTCCACTCCTCACCCCACCCCTCTCTCTCTCTCTCTCCCTCGCTCTCTTTGCTAGTTTGCCATGACGGATGTCGCAAATTTTGGCACTCTGATTTGTCTGTGCATGACACAAACACACACACACACACAACAGGCATACAGTTTGTATATGTGTGTGTGTGTGTGTTTTTTTTCGTGTTGAAATGCCGTAATTCTCTCAGCCGGCAGCTAATTTAGTGTTTCCTGCTGACAACTGCAGTTTAAGCTTCAAAGACAAAAGCAAACCATGACATGATAAAGAAAGCAAAAGAGCGAACGAAACAGAAAGAGAGGGAAAGAGAGCATAATTGCTGGAGAGAGCGCAAGAGTAAAGTTAATTACAAAAACAACAACAACAACAAGAACAACAAACAGAGAAAAGTACGCACAATAAATGTGAATAGATCTATGGCTGTATCAAAAATGGTTCTAGTATCTCTCATAAATTGTACAATAAATTCTGATTTTGTACAAACATACAAACGAGCAGAGCAGCGCAGCGCAGCGCAGAGCAGAGCAGCGCAGTCGCTGCGACTGCTTGCTGCTTGCTGCATGTTGTTGTTGTTGTTGTTCTTGTTTGAAAATAGACGACATCCGGTCTGTACAAAAAAAAAAGACAACAAATATATATATATATATATAAATCATATTTTTAGATAAACGTTGATACACACACACACACACACAAACATATAGAGCACGAGCTGTGTGTGCGTTGCATGATTGAGTTGCTCTTTTGTCATTACCAATCTCATATTTATTGAAATGCATTTTAAAAGCAAAAAAAAAACATATGTACACACAAGATATGTACACACATATATATATATATATATATATATATAACACAATTTGATCTACTTACAACTAAGAACCTATTTTTGTAGCAAATAGCATATTTACAGGCAGCGTTTCTTTTCAAATTGCATATTTATTGCGTATGATTGATGTATGTCGATGTTGGCACAATTCATCAATATGCCGTTAGTTAACTATCGTTATCGATAACACTTGTCACACGCTGATGTAAGCAACAAAGTAGCAACGAATAAAATCGTGTGGAAATGGAAATAAATTAACACATTTAATGAAAATTCGACGAGCGGACCACAACTGAAAACGGAGCGTATGAGTAATCAACGACAGGAAATGGTGACAAATGCGCCCCCCCCCCACTCCCCTGCTCCCTCCACACATACACACACTTCGCGCCTACATAGTATGTGTATATGTGTGTGTGTGTGTCTCCCTATGTATGTAAATGTGTTGTAGCTATTTGCACCGATAGCAACAAGCCAAAAACGACGAAAAAAAAAAGAGAAAAAAATTTCAATAATTTATTTGGTTTGAATGAAATACGAACGAGAAGCAAACGGGCGACGTGGCCGCCATTGGGGCGCCCACAGGAAACGTTGACGCTGGCAGCGACGTCGACGGCAGCCAGCGCTGTTGGGTTGGCAACAGTTTCCTGTGTTTAATTTGTTGTTGTTATTGTTGTTGTTGTTGTTGTTATTGTTGAGTGCAAACGAGTTACGACAACAAACATATTACAATTTGGTTCAATGACTTTGCCCAGCAGCGATAGAGACTGGCGACTACGCGTAGTTGGTGTGTGTAGTTGGTGTGTGTGGTTGGTGTGTGTGGTGTGCCGCTGATGTGTGTGTGTTGTGCTGGTTGCTGGTGGTTATCTAACCCACTGTAAACACCCATTTAGCCATAACACCCACAAGCTCTCTCTCTCGTTTATCAGTCGTTTGGCAATATTTAAGGAAATGGCCCCAATGCCACAACAAAAGGCTTGTGCCTCAAATGGGTGTGTCGCTAAATGACGCTAGTTGTTTCTTCTTCTTCTTGAACTATTTTATTTTTTTATTTGTATAAAACTGCCTATACTATAATCTTATTTAAACCCCTTTTTTCGTTTTCTGTGCTCTTCTTTTGTAGTTTGTGGACATTGGTATTGTCACCTCGATTGAATCGAATCACAAGAACATCGATTTCGCACGTAAAGGTCAGGAGATTTGCATCAAAATAGAACCAATTCCCGGAGAATCACCCAAAATGTTTGGACGACACTTCGAGGCGGACGATATGCTCGTGAGCAAGGTAAGCAAATTTTTTATTTAAGTATTATTAAATAATAATTTAACTTAATCGATAATCGATAACCTGAATTTATTAAAATTGTATAATTTTTATATGCATTTCGAGTAGGATTCGCGCTTTTAACTGTTTATATTGTTTTAATATGAAGATCATAATAAGTTTAAAAATCGGATCAATTCTGACAAAGTTTTTCTAACGAAAGTAAAAATCAATTTTTGTTATAGAAACACAAAATTCCAGCTAAAATCACGTTTTTAACTGTAAAAGTAGTCTCAATTTATAATATTATAAAATTCTAATCAAATAGCCATGGTTTTTGAAAAAAAAAGATATGCCATTGTGGCCAGTATCTTTTCTTACCAATTATTACTATCAGCAGACCTCGACGGAGGCACTGAAGCACTTCAACTTTGGCAATGAGGCATTGCCATGCCCACTCCAAATTCGATTTGCCCCATTGCCAAACTGGCTTATCAAATTACATGGCCCACTAGTGTTTTGCACTTAAATTATCGAAATGGCGTTAAAAGGTCTTTTGCAACTTCCGGTCCGAGCCATTATTTGATTAATTAATTGAAAAATAATATATATAAAAGAGCCAAATTTGCTGACGTCAAGCGAAGGATATATTTTTTCTTTAGGGTGCGTTTGGAAATTTTCAAATCGATAATGAACTTAATTATTGCGCTATTTGAGTGTCGCTTATCATTAGTGACGTCAGCAGCTGTGGATTGTGGGTTGCTGGGTGCTTTTAAGAGCTGCTGGATAATTGCTCATTGAGCTCTTTTTTACAGCAAGTTTGATTCAATTAATTTGTCGTAAAAGACACAACAGCAAATTGTTTGCTTGGCCAAGTTGGATCATCAAATTTAGTTCACAACATGTTAGAAACATCAAAAGGCGCTGTCAAGGACGAAACATGCGTTTATCTTTGTGTGTGTGTGCTGTGTGTGTGTGCTGTGTGTGTGCTGTGTGTGTATGCATATTCACTTGCATCTATTTACAGACGCTTTTGCTATTTTTAGCGCCTCAATGCCTTTTTATGCTATCACAGGGTATTATGTCATGGCTGACCTGAGACACCCGAGCCACCCAAGCCACCCAAGCCACCCGAGCCACTCAAGCAACCACCCATAAAAACCGCTGCTGTACGAACTGTGGCAACCTTGCCTGCACTGCCACACGCCCAATTGCACCCCAGTTGACTGTCTGCTTGCTGCTTTGCTGACGTCACGTTTCACCTTCCACGGCAATGCACTTGCTGCCTGCCCCATCGTTCATTGACTTCTGACGTTCTCGTCGTCATCGTCGCAGCAATAACCCAGTTTTTGGTCGTCGTCGCGTTGTTTTTGGTTACTCACTTGACCCAGTTGCGTGCAACGGAAAGGGGGTTCAGCTTTCGCATTGTGCCACAGTCACAGCCCAGCCCAGCCCGCCGTTGGCATTTGTAGAGTGAGCTACAATGCGGCTTTAGCTTCTTTTTTATCAGAGATTCTGACGCATTTGGCGACCCGGTTTGGCAACAGCACCAACCCCAACATCTATCTAAAAACACCACCCACCATGCCCACTTTGCCTCAAACTCAGATTAGGTTTTTTAGTTCAGCTCTGAGTGGCTGCAAGTTGAGGTAGTCCCGTTATCATTGAATCATTGTGGTAGATATGCTGATTTATCGATTTTGACTTTTCGATATATCGGCATTTATCGGTTCTGCAACACATTTGATGACTCTAACTCGAAAACTGTGGCAGTTATAGCCATTTAAAATGTGTAAAGGCGGTAGACCTGGGGTTGGTGGAGGTGGGCGTGGCATGCGTAGCGTAAAAACTGTGGGAGAAGCGTAAAATATGTGGCTTTATCGATTTGCTAATATCCATTTTATCGATTTCGCAACCAGACAGACCTTCGGTATCAAAGTATAAAAATTAAAAAAAAAAAATAGCTTTCAGCAGTTACTTATTTATAATTAATATAAATTATTTTAATAATTGTATATATATATACTTATAATATATATATATATATATAAAGTGCTGATATCAACTGTAGATATTCCGGAAATATTATAAGTTAAGTCAGCCTTTAATCCAACGTTTTTTTTCTTTTCCTTAAAAAAACACTTTGTTTTTTTTTACTATTTTTTTTTTTATTTACTATATAGTCAAAGCCTGACTTGCTATGATAAATATTGATATGGCCGACAAATAAGGCTGACTGGCTAACAATGGGAGATGTGCCTTATGCTGTTCACTTTAATATGCAGAGCCATTGCCAGTTATTGTCCGATACCGTCTATAGACGTATCTTTTATCAGTTATTGTTTGTTATGTGTGCAGCTATCCATATATATTGACAACATTGTTGTGTGTTGTTTGTTGTTTGTTGTTTTGTCGACTCAAATTAATATGCAACTGGCAGAAAGTATAATTAAATGGAAAATTATAAGCTAAGGCGCTGCCTTCAAAGCGACATAATCAACCGGATGTTGAGATCAATTATTTTTTTTATAAAATATGCAAACTAAATATACATTTAATATAAATTGAAAATCTTTACAGATTTCACGCCAGAGCATCGATGCTTGCAAGGACTATTTCCGCGATGATTTGATCAAGACCGACTGGGCGCTGATGGTCGAACTGAAGAAACTGTTTGAGATTCTCTAAAAACAATTGCCAAATTATTATAAACATATACAAAAAACAAATACAACATAGCACACCGAAGCAACAATGGCAAGAAAAGAAAAACTATAACAACAACAAAAAAAAAACAGATATTTAATAATTGTAACTAACTTTTAACAACAGACTGCTTCAGCTCGTGGCACAAACCGACAACAAACAAACAAAAAAAAAAAGAAAAAATTGTATTTTATTTTGTGCAGCTTTGTTTGTTTTTTTTATGGTTTAACACAGTCGGTTTTTGTCGTCAGCGAAAAATGTGCTTAAAACGATTTTGAAATGAAATTTGTAAATGCTTTTTGCACAAAAAAAAAATACTTTTATTGCCTGCGCTTCTTTTTGTTACGCCTGAAAATAAGGACAAAATTAAAAGTTGTAAAAAAAAAATGGAAAGAAAACAAATATAGAATAATCGTCTTTTCACTTAACTGTGTCAGCAATGACGTCACACAGGGTTGGGACGTGTAACCTTCATAGAGTGTATTCACCCAGTGGCATGCGCAGTGGCAGTTGCCACCAGCGAGCAACAGCCAGCAGCTAGCAGCCAGCTCCTTTTCATTCATAGCTGTCATTGAGTGCGCCAAGGATATGGATGTGATGATGCTACTGCTGTTGCTGTTGCTGCGGCTCCTACTGCTGCTGATGCTGCTGTTGCAGTTGCAGGTTGTGAATGGAAACGGCTGCAGCAAACTGGGTCAGCCTGGCTCAAGGGTTCGTTCAACCTGCCAGTGACGAAGAAGGACAATTGTGTCGCACAACCTATTCACACACTCACATGTACATATTCCTATATATACACATACATAATCCTATGGCTTATGTCCTGCAAGTGCGTCACTTATGGAAGCCTTCAACTGCACTTCAAGTCCATTAAAGAAGCTTCATTCTGCTTCAGCAGTTTGGTTGGCAAAGCTGGCAATTTATGCAGCCTGAATGAAATGAGTGTTGGTTGAATTTGATTTATTATTTTTTACAATTTTTAAATGCTTTACAGATTGAGTTTTTGGATGTAAGAAATGTTGGTAAGTAAAAGAAAACCTTTAAGGATTTTTTTATCTTTTTCGCTAACTGAAGCTGATTTTTGATGACCAAATTTATGCTTAAAATGATAAAAAGGGTGGAAACTATAATTAATATATAAAAATATAATAAATATAATCAGCCAGTCCAGCTATAAAAGCTAACAGTTTCTGTAAAAAAAATGTCAGTTTACAATATTTAAACAGTTACCACATAAGAAATTTAATCTGAGACCTAAAAGTTGGCCTGCTCACGCTGCTAGAAGCTGTGCAAGGCGCATAACTAATATAAATCCAAGTACATATTTATACACATATTTACATACATACGCATAAATATATATTTACAGACATACTTACCAGCTGGAATGCGATTAGAATTTACTCAAGCTGGTTGGGAGGGAGACAGGCAGACAGGATAAACTCTCTCAAGGCGTATTCAATGACGCCACAAAATTAAGCTGCCCATTGAAAAAAAAGGGCAGCTAAAGCTAGAAAACGGAGAGGCCAAAGCTGCAGAGTAGAGTGAAAGAGAGAGAAAGCGAGAGCGAGGGCGAAATTCATTCACAAGGCGCATTTGAATGGCATCCACAAAGGCCGCTCTTTATGTATGTGTGTGTGCGTGTGTGCCTGTTGGCTGCGTCATGAGTGTGGATTGTGGAACTAGGGCAACAGGCGGCGCTGCGGCTTTGGTTCGTAACGTTCTCAATGTGATTGTTGTTGCTGTGTTGGCTTTTCAGCGATGGTTGCTCGTGTGGGCGGGATTTTCATTGAGAAAAACGAATGCTGAAGGATTCGTGACCACTTGAACGAGTCAGCTTAAATGATTAGCCTGTCCTTGTGTGCGATGCTGTGTATCTTTGTGTGTGCTATGAGTGTGTGTGTGTCTGTAAATCTAATGAATGAAAGGAGAAATAAAAGTCAAATTGTGAAATGGGGAAAATGAATCAATGATCAAATCAACGTCAATTCGCCAAGCGGATGCTTCCAAAATCGAAAGAAAATGGTAAATTGCACGTGCTTTAATTCAGATTTGTTTGTGTAATTTTTGTGGCTGTAGTTTTGTTTGCCATGATTTCATGTTTATACATTTCACCTCGACGTTGTTGATTATCTAGGACACTTGTGACGTCAGGCGGCGCACAAATTTATTGTACATTTTGTGTACAGCAACCCTCCCCCTCTTTCCCCACTCCACAGAAATACAAAAAGCAGAGCAGCCAAACGCAAAGTCAAAGCCACTCAGCCACAGAAATTAGATGGCCAATTTAAACATACGTATATACATATATATATATCTATTTTATATATACTTACAAAAAGTTGTACGATTTGAATGTATTTTACACGAGATAGCAAAAATTAGTTGTTTAATGAATTTAAAAATCGTATTTGAAATGCTCAACGCGTCGCAATGAATTGTCATTTATTTTTGTATCTTTTCAATTATTTATTTATAAACAAATATGTAAATGTTGTATTCATGTATGAATGAATCGATTTGCTCGATTTACTCGAGTGCCAATATTGAATGTCAATCTGTTTGGCCTATTCAAATTGATTTGCTGCGATTACCCTTTCAATTTTTTTTTTTTTTTGGCATCCGCTGCTGTTTTATTTTATATTCAATTCATCAAAGATGATATTACGATTCGATGTCGAATATAATGTTATCTGTAAGGCAAACGGATTTTTGGAAGTCCCAATCAAAAGACTATTTTTATGAATGGACAACGAACCAAGGAAAAATATCTTAATCTATATTTGCAAATTAAGTTCGAATTAAATAAGTATTTTCTTTAGTTATACTTTACGTTTTTTTAATATATATTAAAAATAGTAGATTGTGACTAATTCGAAAATATTTATAATTTTTAAGTACCTTATCGAAGATTGTCGAAGTTTGTCAAACTCAATCCGAATATTTGTCTAAATTAATTTATATTTTTTTAATTAGCTTTAAAGTAATGTTTGACTGATTAATTGGAATCTTAAATCAATCAGACACATTTTAATCAGTGTTTAAAATTGACTTAGATCATTAATATTAATGGCGAAGCAAAACCAGTCTTTTTGATTTTTAATATTATGTTTTAAATTAATGTTGCGCTGTCAAATATTTTAAACAGTGTAATTGAGACTTTTAGTCAAAAAAAAAAATGAGTTTTTCAGGTTGCGATTGCTTATAAATATTAATGTGAAATAAAAATATTTAAAGCAACGGCAGTACATCTAGTTAAATGCATTTATATTATTAAACAATAATTAATTAAATTGGTGTTTAACTTTTTAATGTCTCAAGTAGTAATAAATTTTTGAACTTGACTCTCTGTATAAATATTTTAGCTAGGCAAATATTTAGGGCAAAAGAAGAAGCATAAATATATATAGTAATAAATATTATTTAGTTAACAGTTATGTTTAACAGCTGTCTTAGTAAAAGGTTTAAATATGAGTGCTTAAAGTTGACTTCGAGGATGATTATTAATGGGAGAGCAAAGATTTAGAACAACGCGACTATTTTCAGGACAACCAGTTTGATGCATTTATATTGTTAAATATTAACTACTTTTAAATTCATATTTAACTATTTCATGTTTTAGCCAAAGCTGTAAGAGACTTTTGTCGAGGATGAGTTTTGAAGATGTCTCGGGATATACATATTTTTTTTAGGTCAGCAAAGAGTTTGAGCAACGCGCCTACTTTGAGGCCACACTCAGTTTTAAGCATTATTATTACTATAAATTAATTAGTTAATAGTTATTTTTAACAGCTTAATTTTTTAGTGACAGCTTTATTTATGAGTGCTGGCAATCAAGGTTATTGGAACAGCAAAGAGTTTGAGCAACGCGCCTATTTTGAGGACACACACTTCGATGAAATTGAAAACTATTAATTCGATAGACGAGTGAAACAAATTGAATTCAAGGTGGCAACTCTAGTTGTCAGCTGTTTTCATCATATACATGCACGAATATATATTTGATGGCTGATGGCTGACCTTGAGCACAGTGCGGTACAGCTGCTGCTGCTGCTGGTGCTTTTGCTGCTGTTGCTGCAACGGAAGCAACCCCCAAAGCGGAGGCCCGGAATTCAGGGCCAATGTCATGGCTACGCCTATCGAAGGACGTTGCCAAGGCAACGCAGCACACGCAGCAGCGAACGGAGCGGGCGTTCTCCGTTTCAGGGCCGAGCTCATTGGGCAGGAAGTGCAGCCTGCAAGCGGCTGCTGCGTTTGCGGGCGGCCATTGAACGGTGCCAGCATTTTCAAAATGGCCGTCAGAATCTCGATGACCTTGAATGAAGGCCATTCATTGGCTGCGTGCAGCGTGCAGGCAGCCAAATGCGAAATCACAGCTATCGGTGAAGCGGGGGGTGAGACGGTGTTTGTTTTTTTGGGGCGATTTGGTGCAAGGCGTTTAGGGTGGACCAAAATAGGCTGAACCAAAAACCAACAATTGAGAAGTAACCCCCAAAAAAACTAGTCAAAAACTTTATTAGCTTTTCGATTTTGAATTTTTTTTTTGTTGTAAGATTAGAGTGTGGCAGCAAGCTGTGGAGGGGGCGGTGAGTTGGAGCTGCAACATCAAACCTGGAAATACAAAAGCCCACGCAGCGCATCGCATCGCATCGCATCCAAGTCCAATTCGGAATTCAGTTCGTGTGCTGTAATTCGGGCTCGGACCAGGCTCGTGGCTCGTCGTCTCCCAGGCAGCATCCTGTCGTCCATTTGCCGAGCTGGACGCTCGTGTGCCGTTACCGATGGCAACTGCAGCCAGCCCAGGCACATTTTGGTGGCACATTCTCGATGCAAATGGCGCTGCACCATCGTGTCAGTCTCTCGACGAACGTCAGCCTGCATTCAACATAAAATCTCTCCGTGTGTGTGTGCATCCCGAGCAAGGATTCTCCATTCTCTCTACTCCTTCAGCAATAGCTAAAAAAAAAAAAAATAAAAAAAAAATTACTCCAGAACCAATACGCAATTAAATGCAAAATTGTGAAACGCAAAAGCCAAAGACAAGTTTCCCCCCAAAAAACTTTTTGGCAATCGCCACGCTGCGTATGTGTAATATTAATTCTAAATAAATAAATACATAAAATAAATAAAATATTGTGTTAATTATATAGTTAATCAAAGTACAAAAATAAATAAATATCGAACTTTTAAATATTAAATATTATTGTTAGCCATTTAGTGAGTGTGTCTAAAGTATTATCAACAATATTATTAAACGGATATTCAACTAAAAGTAAAGTTTGCACAAAACAAAATAATATTTATCCACTTCTAAAAACTAATAACAATAGTTTAACTTTGACAAAGTATATTTAACAAGTTTACAACAATTTAAAAAACTTCTTATAAACAATATTCAGCAGCAAACCTAATAAACAATTGTTTATTTAATTCAATACATTCAAGAATTAATTAACTGGTGAGTAAATTTTAACTGTTAAAAATAAAGTTTTTTTTTTTAGATATAAATATAATTTACTATTTTTATAAGCTATTCTCTACTTCAGTTGATTTCTATGAATAACTTGAGGACTCTCAATAAGCTATATAAACTTATTGTTGTAAAAAGATTTATCAGGAATATGGAAACTTTTATTGATCATGGATATGGGATTATTAGGACTTACTTTAATAGGCCTTAAGAATTTAATGGGTATAGAATATTTAATCTTTCAATAGAGTTAGTAAAACTTAGTTTGAAACAACTTAACAGCTTTTGTTCTTCAACCAAAAAGTTTATGTCTTTTATTAAATCTACACAACTTAAGAAAGTACCAAATGCGAAAAGATATTTAACATTTCGAATAATAAAATGTACACCTCGAACTTTGAACTCTTTAGTCTTCTGAAAGCGATCTATCAATGGGCAAAGAAATAGTTGTTTTTTGGAACACATTTTATTCTTCGAAATATATTGAAAATGGCTATACATATAGAGGAAATATAGTTCTTTCTGAGGTTTTCTATACACAATCTTTTTTCTTGCAAGCCTTTAAATTTCGAAAATTCAATTATCTTTAAAATATGAAAATAATATCTGGATAAATTATTCATTACATAAAAGCATCCTCTCCTAACAAGCCTTATCCTTATTTCATTATACATCCTTTAGAAACTTATATTAAAACATTAGCAACATGTTTATTTATCAGATATTTCTATTGGGATAACAATTCTTTAAGTCCTCGCTGAATACATCTATATCTTAGATATCTTTATAAGTCAACCGAAAGAACAAGTGTGAATTACAATACAAAGTTACCAATAATAATAACTACTTAAACACTTCAAGGATTTCACAATGTATTACAATAAATAATTAATAATAATAATAACTATCTAAACACTGCAAGGATTTATGTATTCTTCTATTTATTCTTCTTCCTTGTAAGCCTGAAAAACAGCAAAACGAATACCAAAAAATTGAATGATCTATGAATAAAACATGAATTTTCAGAGACATATTTATTTTTACTCTTGATTCATTTTTAGTTGCATTTAAGAACTCTTTATTAATATATTAAGATTGCTGTTTGGATTAAAATAAATTCAAATGTTTCTGAAGTTTCCTATATAGTGTTTTCCATTATATGTTACAAATATCCAAAGGTATTCTAAGGAATGTCATGATAACGTCTAATTAGTATTAAGATATCATCTCTTTTTAGTTTAAGCTTCTTCAAAAGCCTATTTTTTATCAGGAATATTTGTATGTAGAAAATTAATTTGAATTCTTTTTTAATATATGAAAATTGCAATTGGCGCAATAATTTCTCCTCTTTTTTGCTTTTAAGTCATTAATAATATTCAAAATTATATGAATACCAAACGAATGTCTGTAAATACGTGGAATTAAAAGAAAACGTAATTTTTTATAATTATATTCAGCTTTAGAAGGCATAAGTTAAAATTTTTGAATTGATAATTAAATTATCTGATTTCATTCGAATTCCTTAAATCATTGTTGCTATATACTTATTTTACTTTATACTATTAAACAAAAAATGACAAGAATTTCGAAAAAATGTCTGATTAAATTCTAAATTAAATTTAATCATAAAAACTTAGATTAATAACAAGTATAAGCTTCATCGGAAGTCTATTTATAGGAATATATATAAACTGTTTAAATATATATTGGCATTATAATTCAATTAATCCTTTCATTCGTTTTTTTGAGTTCTTTTAAAAAATTTAAAATATCACAAGAATATTAAAGAATAATGTGCACTTCTTCTAGCTAATACTTATTATTTCTAGAGGCATTTCAATTTTTGTGAGTTACAAAAATTATAAATATATTTTTTCTTGTAAGCCAGTATAAGAAAATCTAAAAATAAAAGAATGGTAAGCTTTGATATTATATCAAAGTAATATCAATTTTTTTAAAGACCTAATTACCTCATTCAGTTACTGTGCTAGAATAGGTACCAGTTCTAATAAATAAATAAATAAAAATTTAAAGAAAATCTGAAAATAAAAGTATAATAAACTTTTAGTGGAATTAAAGAATTATTTTTTAGTGGTAAATGTTTTTTAAAGAACTAATACCTCTATAAGTTAGTTTCTTAGAATGATTATCAGTTCTAAGCACCGATGAGTAGCCAGTAAAAAGTCCGATTATTTGTTATCGCAGTTCCACAAAATGATAACAATTATTTATATTTATTAATAATAATTTGTGACTTAAACTTAGTTAATTCCATCAGCTCAAATATGGACTCCATGGCATTCCAAGCTGTCTAAATCGTATTATTAGTCGCGTTTTTTATGATTAACCTTTTTTTGATTTAAATATTACCTTTTTTTGCCAAGGCAAAAACAGAAGCTGTTCGCATTGGTTAAAGCTGTGGGCTTAAAGACGCGGCCAAATATTTGGCAATTGGCAACAACAAAAAAAAATTCGAAACAGTAGTCGACAAATTCCAACAGCTGAAACGAATCAGTGAATAACCACAACAACAACAACAACAATAAGAAAAAAAACTGAATTTTTGGCCCATTTGTCTTTTGATTTCTTGGGGCTTTGGGGCTGAAAGAGCAATCAGGGAATCGCTTAGGTAGACACGGAGTTATTTTTTGAGAATTGGTATCATAATGACTCCAAATCAAGATCAGGCAGACACAGCTTTGCTCTTTGGCTGGGGCATTTTGGGGCGTTGCCTTCTGAGCTCACATCAAGTCTCAAACTCAATTCAAGACTTTTTTTTTTGGCTTTGGGTTTGGGTTTGGGTCTGGGTTTCAGTGGAGGACTCAGAGAGCTGCGTGAATAACTGCGTTAATTTCCCAGGTTGACAGCGGATGTGGCTACTGTTGCATGGCATTCCACAGTCCCGACTCTGGCTCATTCTGCGATCATTTTGGCATGAGGCATGCAACAATCTTTGGCATTCCACGGGTGTGTCAACTGTCTTTATTTTCGGCTCAGCTCGGCTTGCTGCATGCTGAGCGCCATTTATGGCCACAATGGCACAATGCACATATTTGTGTATAAGCCCGTATTGAATGAGCCACCATCTGACCATCTGACCATCTGTCCGGCTCTTTGTTGCCAACACCCCCGCAAATTTAACTGTTAACTGTATCATATGCGAGGGCTTCCAATTCAGTTGGCCAAGAGTCTCCCTTAGGCGAGGTATCCAAAAATTTGCTTCGTAGTCTGCTTTTTATACATTTTTTTTCTGTCTTAAAATGCCACTTAAAAATTTTACAGTTTGCCCAAAAAATAAATTTTGATCACAGCTTGTCTTAAAAATAAATACATAATTTTCACTATTAGTCAAAATACTTTTAAATATCTCATTCAAAATTATAAATTATACAATTTGATCAAAACTAACTTTTTTACTTAAAATACTATTTTAGCGCCTAGTTTAATACTAAATTTAAATTGCACATTTTTTTAGTGAGAGTCTTTAGATTTTAGATGCAGTTCAAGCCATGGAAAACAGAAAAAAAATATATTTTTAATCAAGTTTTTTTAGAGTTTGATTTAAAAGACGTCTATAAAAAGAGCGATGAAATTGGGTTTTTTTTAAACCAAGTATTTTTTTGTATACTAAAAATATTTTCAGTTATTCAATTAAAAAAGTCTTTTAAATTGGCGATTCTTTTAACAATTCTATATCAGATATCTATCTACTTATATCTTTCGATCATTTAAATTTATCTATAATTTGGATTTTTTGATTTTTGATCAATTTACCGACTCAAAATATTTCATATCAAAACTGTGTCGAATTTCAAAAGAAATACTTTCTGGCTTATAATTTGGACGTAAAGATTGTAACTCATTAAGTAAATAATCATTGTTAAAGACGGAATTAGATGTCATGATAAACATCTTTTTTTTTTAATTTTTGAATGGGTCGGAAGCGGGTTGGCGTTTTAAGTGTTGCCTTTGCCGTCGTCATTTTGCCATTGTTATTAACAATTGTTTAGCTTAAATATTGAAAACTCAAATACGATTTTCGTGTGTGGTGTGTGTGTGTGTGTGTGTGTGTGTTTGTTGTGGATTGTGTGTGTGTATGGTGCTTTCTGGGCGACCCACCAACGCCGACGGTTTTTTTTTTGTCGGGCACTTTCCAAGTTGATTATATGCAAAGCAGACAAAGCCCACATCGAAAGCGAATCCAAAAGCCGAAATGCTTCACATTTAACCATTTTTCAGCTGACATGGCAAAGATTTTTGTATTTTAACCTACGGCGTATCCAAATTTGGTTGTAATTTAAATATGCATTTGTTGTGCGCCTCTTTGCGACGGGAAATGAATGTGGCACAAACATTATTGTCACTTTTATGGGTAACTTTTTTAACATTTAAGTGCCAAAAAAAAAATAACAAACATATTTTATGTTTGTTTTCGATTAACTCTACTTATTAAATGTGCAAGTTTTTTTTTATATATATTTAGGTGTATCTAATCTGTCAGCTTAAGTCTAATTTTTATATGTTGAGAAAGTAAAAAGTTAAAAGAACTTAATAATTTCTAACGGTTTTGATTTAGAAGTCAGGAATTTCCAGATTATTAATATTTAATAAACAAGAATTTCATGTTCAGATCAAGAATATTTTACATATTTTTGACTGATATAATTTTTTATTATTTAGTTGAACTTATAATCACAAATTCCCTAATGTTTATTAAATATCAAATAATAGATAATTTAAATTAGGGTATAGAAAGTCGTCTTTAAAACTAAAAGCAATATTTATCGAAGAGTTTTATGAATATAAGTTGCAGCTGAAAATATATAATTTACATTTTTTAACTGTCCCAGCAAATATATAATTAAAAATGTTTATGCCACATTTGGGCAGGCAAAATGAAATCGGTTTTTTTGGAAAAACCTGTGAAGAACTAGTTGTCTTAGAACGATACTTAAAACGAGGGGCGAGTTAGTATATATATATATATATATATATATAGATATGTAAATATTGAATATGTGTGTTAACGTGTCGCAACTGAGAGATATTAGATAGTCGGCCTACGCCCACGTTGATCAGCAGATGTGGGCAATTTATCTACTAAAAATTGACGCAGTTTCATTATGGCCAAAAATTGATGCATATTCCAATCAGAATTTCCATAAAACTAGGTTTTTATGTTTGTTGCAGTAAGTAGCTTTTGTAGAAAATTGCGGTTAATTTGGGGCGACGGCGAGTCTGTCAAAGATTGACAAAAGTTGAAAGAAACGCAAGCAAATATTGCAATATTTCCAAAAGTTAAGCGTAAACAATTTACAGAGCGAAAGAGGGATAAAAAATACACAGTCAATATATAAATATACTTACATTAAATAAAATAGACACGAAAAACATCAACGAAAATTTTTAAATCATATAAAAGCACAAAAAAATAGAAAAAAAGCAGAACCAAGTTTTTTTTCTCTGCCAGCGCACACGACGATGACAGCGACGTCGGCAGCGGGGCAGCGTCGATGGCAGCGAAGGCCTCCATTCATTATAAACGGTTTCATTCATAAAAACGACTCTTGGCGGAGTGAGTGAGAGCGAGCTGTTTTGTAATTCGCCGCATTTTGGCGCGCTCTTTGACTCGTTCTCAATTCGCTCGACTCGTTGAAATTCGCTGTAGCTGTTGTACAGTGATTTTCGCTCGCGCTAAAAACGAGTTGAGTCTTGTGGCATTGGAGAGGAAGTTTCGAGTGTCGACGATTGTCTGTAGTGTTTATGTGTGTGTGAGTACATACAGAGATACATGTATATGTTTAGCAAGCCATTTTGATACTATGCCATATAATAAATGTATATATATATATAAATAAATATATATATATATATATATATATATATATATGTATCTACATATGTATTAATGTATGCTTTTTTCGCTTCCTTCTGCCCTGGAAAGTTCATGCTAATCTTTGGCACCCAATAGTCTGTGTCCCAAGCTAGCATATATGTATGTATGTATTTACATGTAGTCTTTTTTTACTAGTTGTTATCTACAGTCGATCCGATTTGCCTGCCTGCCTGCCTGCTATCTCTACCCCGGTTTTGAGGCTTGGCTTATTAGACAACAAACAACTCTTCACGCTCGCTTTAACTTTTTTTGTCGTTGTCGCTTTTGTTGTTGTTTTTCGCTGTTTTCAACGCACTTCGCTGTCGACTGCTGCTATTGTTGTTGTTGTTGTTGTTGTTGGCGCGCACTTTTTTTATGTTGAAGCCCAAGAAAAGTGCTACTGGTTTTGAGATTTTTATTTTAAAGTCGCTCTGCCTGCGCACATTTTGTTGTTGTTGCCGCCGCAGAGTCGTGTATTTTTCTATAGACACTGCCTGCGCAAAGCACTCGGCAACTCTGCCCGAACATCAACAACAACAGCAACAACAGCAAGCAGCGACAACAGCAGCCCAAGCAGAAAGAGCAGAGCCAGCCAGACAACGTTGAACCAGTCGTCGTTGATGTGTTTGCCTTTCAATATCATTCACACTCGACTCAGTTTCATTGTTAAAACTCAAACTCCGTTCGATAACAAACTGAACTATCAGGTGGTATTTAAAATGTACTATTCGCTCTTTTAGATGAGAATTCAAGTTATTACAATTTTAGCAACATATAATTTATACGCTACTATAAAAATTTGTAAGTTGTTTAATTTGGTGAATGATTTGTGTAAATTGTATCGTCTGTTGTTAACTTTTCTACTCACACCATACCATGGCAGCAACAACAACAACAATGTATGCTTACCTCATGCAACATTCAGATACAGATACTTACTTGCACACACACACTCTCACACAGTCAAACAGACTAAACACACACACACACACACAAACACACTTATACACACACTCACTTGGCAGCTGCAGCTATTCATGCATAGACAACAACATCGCCGTGTTTCGCTTTTGTTGTTGTTGCTTTTTTTTGTGTAGCTACTTTCGCCTCGTTGTGTGCGTATTTTTCATTCATATTGGCAGCCAACGCGAAACCGAATCAGAAACAGAAACAGGCAACGCTCATTGAGTCTGATACTATTTTATGGCCCAGCGCAAAAAAACACAAACAAAAAAAAAATGTTGTTGGTGAAAATATGCAACTAGCTGAGATTCAATTTAACACAAATAAACAAAAAACACTCGAAAATTCGAGCTGAAAAATGAATAACTCAGGGCGAAAATTGTGATTTGAGTGATTGGATTTGAATTCGAATTTGAAAAACACACACTATGTGTGTATGTGTGTTTTGGATTCTTCGCGTAGGCAACGAGCCTAAAAGTGAGTGTTTAGTGTGTTGGGTGATGGATTGGGGAGGGGTGCATGCACTGCAGGGGGTGGCGGCTTGTTATTGCAACTGCTTATTTGTGAGCTGTTTGCTTTTAAATTTAAATGAATGAAAAGAGAAAAAACTGTCATGAATTTGTCGCAAATTCTCTCCTCCCCACGCGGTGCCCCTCCCCACGTTAACAGCAGCGAGCAAGCCGAGCGAACGAGCGCGCCTACAAGTTGGCATATTTTCAATTTCCGTTTTTTTAAAAACAACAACAGCGACACTCACACACACAGCGAAACCCCAACACTCAAACACACACACATACAGACGCACACGGATAAAGCTGCGCAGCCCCAAAGCTTATGTTGGCGTCGGCCGAACGGCGAACGGGAGAACGGAGAACGGGCAAACGGGCAAACGGGAGAGCGGGCAACGGCGGTGGTGGCAACGTCCGGTTGGTTTTTAGTACGAAAATTCAACGTCGCCGCTGCCGTTGCCGTCGTCGTCGTTGTCGCTTATAGCATAGGCTGGCTTCGTGTGCTTCTGAGGCCTGTAGTCGCTGCATGTGGGACAAGGGCGCTGTCAGATGGCGGGTGTGGAGGGGGTTAAGAAAGGCCGACCATGTGTTGTCGTCGCCTTACAAATGCTGTGTAGTTCAACAAAAATTGTTGTTTTGTATTCACTCAAGCGGTGGAGTGCAGCGAATTCGCATTGAGTCAAAGAGCGGATTCGCTTTGCGCTCTCACAAATGATCAACCACATACCAATGTATGTATAAAACTTAAACATACATAAATATATATGTATTGCACATGCTATACCCAGTCGTATATATCGAAACGTGTCTTTGAAAAAGTGCATTAGCTTCAATAGCAGTAAATTATATTCAAACATAATTCATATTATTTGACTAAAGTTGTTGAGTGGCATTTGTGGTCTGAAATTTATAAAAAATTCTTGCTGTACAATATATATTTGCGTTAAATTTTTGTAAAATTATTTTTATAACATTTACGTAATATAACTACTCAAGTAATTAAACAAGACAATGAATATATTTTGTGTATTTGGTTTGCACCTTAACAAAATGATTAAATTCTAAACCTAAAATGGTGCGCAGTAAGTACTTATGTCATGCTTATACC
This sequence comes from Drosophila multiciliata, assembly GCA_037043605.1. Taxonomy (NCBI): domain Eukaryota; kingdom Metazoa; phylum Arthropoda; class Insecta; order Diptera; family Drosophilidae; genus Drosophila; species Drosophila multiciliata. Next base: position 19,632,594 of record JBAMBF010000301.1, on the reverse strand, counting down.
TACGACTGTGTTTGAGAGCACCCACAGAGCTCCGCTCTCAGCGCGCTCTTTTCGCCGCACACACAATTTCAGAATGAAATGGATTCGCCGTTGAAAAAATCAAACGGTTGCCAGTACGTCGCTACGAACTCGGCATTCATTTCGCTTCAAAAACTTTGAGCGTGTACACAGTGCAACGTGAACGGAGCTGAGCAGAGCGGCTGCCGCGAAGAGTAAATTTTTTTTGTAGCCTGGCATTATTAAACATTCACTTCAAAACAATTTAACAAAAATTCATCGCACAAAACGAACGACGACCAAGTAACCAGAGCAATAATTAAAATTCAAATATTATTTAATTAATTGTGTGCAAAATATACAAGTAGTGTGAGTTTAAAAAAACAAAATGTTTGTTTGTTAATATAAATGGAATTGCATTCGCAATTGAAAATCTATTTTGGAATTACAAATTGCTTCCAATGGAAATCATGTGCCTAAAAATGTAAATTGCGCAAAGAAAATCGACGTCTATTTAAAAGTCCAACAACAACAACAACGAGCACGGCAAAAATATCTAGAGAAAAAAAACACAAAAAAATTTCAATTCAAATACAAAACGTGTTAAGCGAAAAAAAAACAACAGCAACAACGACAACAACAATAACAACGACACACGAAATTTGTCTATATAAAATTGCATAAAAATATTTTTTTCTGTAGTGTGTTTGTCGTAGCGCACAGATACAGATACAAAAAAAAAAGCAACACACACATCTACAGCCGTCGACGTCGACGTGGCCCCCGTCAAAGTGTGCGTCCGTGTGAGCGTGTCGGTGTGTATTCGTGTGCATGTCTCTGCATGAGTGTGTGTGCCGTGTCTGGCTGTGTGTGTGTAAGTGTATGAGTGTGAGCCCGCAGTCGCTGTCAACGTAAACGCCGCCGTCGCCATTGCCTTTGCCGCAAACGTTCATTATTATTATTATTATTATTATTGCTAATATAATAATATTTTTGGCACGCAAACCTGTAACAGTCTCGTTCGAGCGCCGCTGTCGCTGTCTCTGCCCACGTCGCTGTCGCTGCGTCGCTGTCAACGTCGCGTTTTGTGTTAATTAAATTTACTTTTGTGAATGAAATGCGAAAAAAACCAGCAAAGCGAATAAAAAATATTTTTTAATATGTACATAAATGCTAAATAAATAACACAACAGCAAAAAACAAATCTTCGCCCGTCTATTTGTATATAAACATATATACACGCACAACAAATTCATCAAAACACACACACACAACACACACGCATACATACACAAGTGTCTGTGTGGTAAAATAAATGCCGCGATCGCGACTAGAAATAAAAGCCACCTAAATTACAGTAAAGTGCCCCCAAACTTTGGAATATACGAGTCAACCACAACGAGTACACAGCATTAAATTGGATATAACACACACATATATACATATATATAACATAACGGATTATATACACAATTTTCTATTGGGATTTTAAACGGATTGCTTTTGAAAATCAATGTAAGTTCCCCAACCCACTTGGATATGCATAAAAAAAAACAAATACAATAACAAAAAAAAAACTTTGTGGAATTTTAACATTTTATAACGGGACCTTGGCGCTATCAGATATCAGGAAATGCACAATTACCATTTCTACTGATTTGTGGCAGGGTCGTGACAAATGCAAATGTTAATTTATGTCTATAATATATACACTCAAACATATATACGACTATATATAGTATGCTCTGTGGTAAACAACAACAGGAAGGATTGTTTTAAAACAATAATCAGAAAACAAGCTACTCGCTTAGAATGTTTTTTTTTTGTTTGCTGCTACATCATTTTATTGCAAATTTAGCATATTATGCCGGATATTCATTAGTTTTCTAATTATGAGACTTATTAATAGTTTTCGAGAACATATCCGACTGTAGCAAATGTTATTTTTTCATTATTTGTGATACGATATGAAATAAATTCCTAGTTAAGTAAAAAATTGGTTAAGAAACAGAAAAAGAGCACAAATTGAACTCGCAATCAAATGTTTAAATGACTTTGCAGTTGTTTGTTGTTTGTCGCGCACCTATTTACCGATCTGACCGACAGATAATGCGGCATGCACATAACAAAGATTAGAATTAATATTACATAAATAAAATAAAAACGAAATTAAATTAAAAAAAACCCGAACAAAATGCAAACAGTTTGCTTTCCACTGTTTTTTTTTCTTCAATATAACAGCATTATATTGCGATCGGCTTGTATTTAAATTCAAATTCGTTTCACTTTAATTCGATTCGATTTAATTCGATTCGATTGTGTTATTTACTTCATTGTTGCACCTCCGACGGCTGCTGATAACGTGTAAATGAGTTTGAACTTCCCATTCACTAAATCTGCCCGTTGTTTCTAATCAGTTTTTCACTCATTGTTATGTTCTCAAAACACACACATACACATACACACACATACACACCTGAGTGAGCAGCACAGCCCTAAAGTCTTTTCACAGGTTTTTCTGATCGCTCTAATCTAGCCAACTGAGCTAACTGTAAAATCACTTGCTGTCCCATAAACAAACAAAAATAAAACAACAACAACAACAAAAACAGTTCTATTTACGGTTCGATTTCGTCATTGGCACTTCTTTCATTGCATCCGCTCGATAAGCGGTTAAACGCACTGTTTTTTTTTTTAGTTTTTTTCTTCGTTTAGCTTTTACTTTCTATTTTTTGTCGTTGCTTTTAAACTGACGTACGCTTAAAATATCAGGAGTGCTAGTGGTTTTTTTTTTTGGAGTGGGCTAAGAACTGACGAGAGACCAGCAACAACAAAAACAACGGCAGAAAATATGTGTCTATCGCTCGCACAACTCAAGAGTCCGAAAATAAATGAAGAGGCGTTAAAAAAAAAGTATTTCGTGCCCGATAAGTTCGATTGTGGGCATGTTAACATTTTGTTGAAACCCCCCATGCCCTCACCTCTTTCTTGTTGTTTTTGTATACATTTTGATCGATGGCTTTGACGTTCCACATACGGTTTACTTCTGTCGAGCATTATTTTTCTTTTGGCTCGTGACTGCATTTTTTTGGTTTTTTTTTATTTTTATTTTTGTGGAAACGAACTCGATTTCAGTTTCGATTTATATCTGATATGGGTTTGTTTTCTTTCTGATAGCGTAATGTTTAACCATGCTAAGGGGGGCTCTCCCCAACTCTCTTTTCACCTACCTGCCCAACACCTTCTGGCTTATCCGAGTGCGAATTTATTTTTTTATTTTTATTCAATGGAATCGTGATTTGCAATAGTTTTTATCGCCAGTCACATTAAATTAAATTTAAGCAGACACACACACACACACACACACACAAAACTACTATACATATCTATATAGGCATATTTGCATATAAATGCCTATTTATGTCATAGCCAAAAATATAGTAGGAGAACAACACACACACAAAAAAATCTCGCTCTAGCGAAATTCATTCATGAACGTAGCCAAAGGTTCTCCGAGAATATAAATAAATAAATTATATGTTTAAATTTGATTAACCAAATAAATAACAAATAGCAACAACAACAGCAGCAGCAAGCAGGCATTCAAAGAATTAGCCAAACATTTTGAGAAAAATTTACAATGTCGTTGATGACGCAGTCTCGACAACGTGGGAATGGGGAACCGAAAACTAAAACAGAGACTGTTGCAGGGGCACCGTAGGAGGCTGAAACTGAGGCACACAAATACGCAAATTCAGAAAGCAAAGCCAAAAATTGTAATACATGTTACTATAATGCATATAAAAGCGCATGCATATCGAAATAAATAATATCTATATATATATATATATATATGCATACGTATATGCAATTAATTTAAGATTTATAGCAATGATATGTGGGTCACTCAAACTGTTTACCAAATAGATTTATTAAGTGGGAAAGAAAGTGGAAAACATTAATTATTACACTTTTTTAAATGCCAATTTATACTTACCCAACTTAACTTTAATAAGTGAACTTTTGGATTGGTTGTTAGTAGTATCAATATTGATATTGTAAACTTTGTTTCAAGAAACAGTAAAAACAAAAATTAGAGAATTTTCATTAACGAACCTTTCGTCCTTATTTTTGAAACACTCGAATCAATTTCGCCCCAACTTTAATCAATAAATTCATGTTTTAAATATCTTTCCGTTTAATAAACTATATGGTTACAATGCAAGCGAAGATCGATATAAGAACTATATTTTTAGCATAGTCTATATGTATATTAAATGCTATTGAATCAGTTATTCAGATTAAATTGCAATATAGTCTGAATAAGATATTTAATAAAATGCAAAGATTCAAGTTTTGCAAAACGTATCTTAATCAAAGTAATGCTAATGTCGATCTCTTCAATATGAAAGTATTCAGTATATATACATATACTTATGTACATACATATATGTTTATGGATATGGATATATGTATAAGTATATGTATATCAATATGTAAATAGATGAGCAAAGTACTTTTGCGTTGACGAAAAAGCTGAAATTCTGCGGCTTTTTGCGCTGCCAGCAAAGCAAAGCGAAACGCCAAGTGAAAAGCCAAAAGAAAGAGTCAAAAACAAAAGCAAAAACAACAACTACAACAACAAGAACAACAACAACAGAAGAAGCAACAGCAGCAAAAACAAAATAATAAATACACATACACAGACAGAAATAAGAAAGAAAAACCCAAAAAAAAATTCTGAAAACATTTTATGCCGCAAGCAAACATGTGATTTTAATTATTTTTGTCGTCGCAAAATTGTTATTTTTGAAAATTATAATTTTTATAAATAAACCCCAAACAGGCAGCAGCAACAACAACATTGTAGGGCAGTGCAATAGACGATCATGATGATGCTAATGATGATGACGATGACGATAATAATGATGATGAATGGCACACTTGCCACCATAAACCAAAAAGTATCTGCAAGTCTTACGTAGATTTGTCGATCAATCTTTTTGTTTGGTTTCGTGAAATGCATTATTTTGTTTATTTTTAAAGATTCTTTTGAAGAGCTTATTTGAACGCTATATATTTTTGCAAAATTCTTAAACAACAATATGTTAAACATGAGTTTTCATTTTTTATATATACATTTTTTTTATTATTATTTTCATTGAACATAAAATATGCTTTAAATTGGTGTTAAACTGGCAAAGTCCTGACTCAGATCGTCTCAACTTAACTCTTAAACTAAATATAGCACTAAATTAGTTAAGTAGAAGCACTTTGCAGTTTTGCAAATCATAATTTAAGCTTTTTCAATTGTTTTCTACGAATATTGTTGGATAATATGATTTTTCTTGGTAATTCCCTGAAATTGCTGTTAAAAGCTACACTTTGCACACGCATATACCAATTTATGTAATATATACGAGCGCCAATCTTTGGCCTCCTTTCCTTTACAATCCCCACCCCCCCCCCCCACCCAATTGTTTGTACGCCCACGCATTAAGTTCGCTTCCGTTTGTTAGTTTTTGCATGCCCCAAAGCTTAAGCGGCTCCCAGTTTGAGTTCTTCCCTTGTTTTTGTTTTTTTTTCTCTTTTTTTTTTTTTTTTTTTGTTTTTTTTTCTAGCTTAGCCCACCCAAATGGCAGTCGTCGAGAAGTGCATACAAAATGCTTATTAAGCCCTCTCTGCTGAGTTTATAAAGCGATACGGGCAGATATATATATATATATGTATATATATATGCATACACAGATGTACATATATAGTATTTGCGTACACAAAACAAATATGTTTCCGAGAATGTCGTCAATGAAATGATAGAAAAATCTAAATAAAAACGAAGAATACGCCCAAACTGTCACAGGGAACGAATGAGGAGGCGGCCTTTGATGTTGTCGCTCGTCTATCTTTTGGCTTTTGCAATAAACACAATGGCTGGTCACAATCGTTGCCACCTGTAGGTGACAACCATTAACCATTATAATGATCCTCATCCACAGCCCACATCCTTTTCAATTGCGCCGCTAAGGAAAAACCCAATTACAGGCAAGAAAATTTCAATTTTCTTATGTTAAAAATGCTATTTTTTTATGTATAAAAAATTCGCATTTTTTAATTGCAAATTTGAAATATTGATTTTTCGTAGAACAATTTGATATTTAAAATTATAAATTTGAATTCTTAGTAGATAAATTCCAAGAAAAGTTGAGCAGAAATTTCAAAAATAGTTTTACTGTGAATTATTCCGAAATTTGTGTTTACTCAGCTTGAATATAATTTATTTAATTAACAAACTTCTGAAAATGCTGCAAAGCATTTTGTGTTTGTGTTCTAATTTTTTTTTTTTTGCAACTGTACAAAGTAAGAGGAGCTGTTGGGTGCGTAGGTGACCAGGCTGTGCTCCAGTGTTGCCATAGCTTCACTTGTCTTGAGACGAGCCCACGCTGCCACAACTGCTGCTGCTGCTTTTGTTGTTGTTGCTATTGTTATCCTGGGCAAATGTAAGCATATCAGAATTCATTGCGCTGCAGACACTTTAGGCGTCACTCACCTCTTTTTTTTTCGCCTTTTTTTTATCGTTGTGTATCTTACGGATGTACACAAGATGGAAAGCGCGCGGGGGCGTTGTGGGCGGGTTTGGGGTTGTGGTTGGGAGGGATGCGCGTTTTTGTTGGCCAAAATGTGGCTAAAAATAGCAAAGCGCAGACAGTCAAGTGTTTGCGACGCTTTCGCTTGTTCGCTCTCTCTCTCTCCCTCTCTCTTTCTCTTTCTCTCGCTCGCTCGCTCTTTGGCCCCAAATCACGCGCCTGTTTCTATGCTTTGATAAACTTTGCCAGCTCAGCTGTTTGTGTCTGTGCCTGACTGTGTGTGTGTGTGTGTGTGTGAATGGGTATATGTATGTGTGTGTGTGCTGGTTTGTACTTGAGGGCAAGTTAAGGCGGGTCAGGTTGATGTTCATTTTTGGGTGGTTGCCTGACGCTCGCTCTTTGAGCCACATAAAGCAGGCCGTCGTTTTGCTCTCGATTGTTGTTGTTGCTATTTTGGTAGCTGTCTCTATAAGTGGAAATTTATATTTGTATAGGTATAGGAATACACCGACGACAGACGTGATGGCGTTCCTTTTTGTGTTCTGTCTGTGTGTGTGTGTGTGTCATTGACGTCATCAACAGCATGTCATGAATGTCGCTTATTTTATTTTGGCATATTTTTTGCCAGCCAATGAACATTGTTTGCATCTGTGTGTGTGTGTGTGTGTGTGTCTAAGCACGTTGTCAGTTAGCTAGATATATGTATGTATGTATGTATGTATGTATGTATGTATGTATGAGCAGCTGTCGCCTGCGCAGTCTACGCCAGCATAGACGTCGCTGTTAGCGTCGCTGCTGCGGCTGCAGCAGCAGCTGCGTGGGCGTTGCGCGTGTAAGGATGTGACCGGAATTTCTGAGCAGCACACGAAAATTAGATATAGAAAATTATGTGTCTGTGTGTGTGTGTGTGTATGGCTCTATTACTGCTCTGCTTCTTCTAGTCTTTTATTTTATGTTTTTTTTTTGAAGGGGACTGTCCCTAGCAAATTTGTGGGCGTTGCTGCGTGGCAGAAGAAGCAGCAGCAGCAGCAGCAGCAGTTTAAGAGCTGTATGAAATAATACTAAATGCAAATTATAAAACAAAACAATTAAGAATATTCAACATAAATATGACTTTAAGTTTAAGTTTACATAAAAAAAAGAGTTAAAAAATAGGCAAATATATTTAAAATTATTTAAATCATTAAACATTGAATAAAATTCCAAAATTAAAGTTCTACATATTCGAAATAAAATAAAAGCGATCAGTTTAATAGTAATATTTATTTATTTTTAAATAAGCCACGATTCACAACAATTTGTTAACCATTTATTAATAAACCAATAAATAAAATAAGCTGTTAGCAAATATTTTACAAAGACAAGTAAAAATAAAATCTATAGTCTAAAAAAAATGCAGCTATTAAAGTCAAGTTTCCAGCTAGTTCCAAAAAAATAAAATCCAATTCATAGACATCTGTATTTATTGTACAGGATATTCCCCCCCACTTCCCCGGGCAAAGCAACTGAACATTTTCAATGAACATATTTTTTTTTTTGGTAATTTGGTTTGGTTTGTTAAAACATCTGTTGAAGGTATCTATTTATAAGGCAAGGGCAGCAGTTGTGTTGTTGTTGTTGTTGTTGTCAGTCAAAAGGTGTGCATGCAACAACAATGAAACAGCACTTAGGCACTGCAACAACAACAATTAGAAGAAGATGCAGCAAATGTTGCAGCTTCCTTTTTGGCTGCCACTTAACTGTAACTCACTTTGGCCATTATGAATACAACTGAATTCTACCTGAACCAAACTACCTACAGCAAGCCAATGCACCAGCTGACGCATCACACACACATAGCTACACACACACACCAAGTGTGTGTATAGATACAGCTGCGTAGAAAATTGTAAGAGCCTCTTCGCCTCAGTCTCGACAATCAGTGCAAGAAAATCTTGAGGTCGATCATCTGTAGTTTATGGGCTTCTTTCTTACACACCAGCCAACAACAACAACAACAACAACGAGCAACAACAACCAGCCAACAACAACAACCAACAAAATAAACCTAACCGTCGAACGTTTCCAGTTTTCTCAGTTGTTGTTGTTGTTGTTGTTGTTGTTGCCCAACTCAGCCTCATTTGTTGGTGATTTGATCTTTTGCTGTGCGTTCGTTCATCCTAAGCACCCCTCTCTCTCTGTCCCCCCCTCTCTCTCCTGCTCTCTGTTAACTTGAATCGTTCAGTCAGCCAGTTAGCTTCAATGATTACTATAAAAAAAAATATATATATATAAAAAAAGTAAAGAAAAATGGACAAAAGCAGCCAACATAATCATCAGCATCATTATCAAGAGCATAGACGCAGTATACACTGCAAAAAAATACAAGTTGCTTAAGCTTCAGAATAACTATGAATTTTAATTAACTTTTAATGGGCAAATTATTGTTCAAAATCGTTTTCTTACTTACAATTTTGTTTGGCTTATTTTAATTATTTTTTTTTATAAATTTTAATTTTTTTTTTTTTAAATTTTAGTTTTTTTTTTATAAATTTAAATTTTTTTTTTTATAAATTTTAATTTTTTTTTTTATAAATTTTATAAATTTAAATGTGGCAATTAGTATTTATTTTTTTTATGATTTTTTTAAGGCTGGTAGACTTGCTTCTAGCCAAAATTTGTCACTCATTTTACTTGAAGTTGCCTTAAATTTATTAAGAGATCAATTTATTTCTCTCTCTGTATATATTTATATACAAACGCATATGCGTGAGCAGCAGCAGCAGCAGCATGTGTGCGTGTGTGTGTGTATGTGTGTGTTTGCCACATGTGCTGCTCACTTGCTTTGAAAACTATTAGCTGCCCTTTGCTGTTGCTGCCTCTGCTGCTGTTCTGCTGCTGCTGTTGCTGCTGCTGCTGCTGCTGCTGCTAATGTTGCTGCTGTTGCTGCTGTTGCTGCTGCAGCATCCACAACAACATATGGCCTTTTAGACTACTTGTGTCTGGTTTTTAGTTTTTACTTCTTTTAGTCTCTGGCTTGAGCTTGTCTGACTGTCTCTCTGTCACTGTCTGCCCCTCTCGCTCTTTTGTTTCGCTCTCTCTTTCGCTGGCGCGATTTGAGCATTTAAATAGTTTAATGATCTGTGCTGCAAACAGCGACTGTGGCTATGTTTGTTGTGCCACAGCGCAAGCAGCAGCCGATGTTGCTGCTGTTGCATGCCGATTGATTTCCCCTGTTCCCCTTTTTCGCCCTTTTCGCCAAGCCTTTTCCGTTACCGATTTACTGCCACGGGGGCTCTGAGCAGCTCTGCAGTCATTAGTGTTTCCTGTGTAGGTTTTTCATTTGTCGTTGTCGTTTGCTGTGCGTGTGTGTGTGTGTATGTGTGTATCTGTGTGTGTGTGTGTGCCCTTAAGACAAATCCGCATATATTTTTAGCAGGCGCCGTCGCTAAAAATGCATTAAAAACACCATATGAAAATGCATATCTTCCCATTCTGCGCTGTCTTCAGAAACATAAAAGAATATTTATAATAATATTAAAAGCGCACGAGCCAATAATCTTATTATTTCCACATAGTACATATATACCTATATATATATATATATAGTATTTATTTTATATAGTCAATGCTGACTGCTTGTCAATTTTCGCAGATCAGCGAATTTTTTGCTCAAAATAACTGAAATAGCAGAAACATTTCTCAACCCACGTGATTAAATTATAATTGCAATTTAGTTGACAGCAGGGGCATTAAGTAAGTGTAATTAAATCGGGGAGAAAATATTGGAAACCAATTAACTATATATCATTATGTTTATTTATCGTATGTTTTCCTTATACTTTTTTAGTGACACATTTTATTTTTGGCTAAATGACTAACACAAAAAAATAGTAAATAAAATTGCTCATTTTATGTGTTTTTTGTTGTTGCTTTTTTATTTATGATAATTGGGTCATGCTGACATTTCTTTAGTGGCAATTAATTTAATGCATAAATGGCAGCGGGACACGCCTTGCAGGCCGCCAACTCCCACCCCGCTAGTCTTGCTCCCACAACATTAATTTGAACTTCAATGTCACCTCCGCCCACAGCTCGGCCCTCAAAATCACCGGCTTATAAGCCAGAACAGCAACCACAACAACAACAAATCACACAAGAAAAAAAAAACAGAATAGAATAAAACCTGTTTTCGATTGATTCGCAGCGAGTTTATTTTTATATAAAAAAAAAGACAGCGCAGCAATGCTGCTCTGGTTGTGGTTGTTGTTGTTGTTGCAGGTTGCCTGCCTTAAATAATTGTATTTGAATTGCAACAGGCAGTGACACTTGTTTCTGTGCCGCTAACAAACAAACAAACCAAGCAGTCAAACAGCAAACAAAATACAATGGCGCAAAAAAAAAAATCCCCAATAACCAAAAAAAAAAAATACTCATCGAAATCGTTGAAACGTTTGAATGAAAGACGACAACGTTGACAGCGACGGCGAAGGCGACTGCGACGGCGACGCCAGCTGCGACATCGACTTGTGACTTGGCTTGTGGCGCCCGCAAAACGTCAAATTTGACTTATTAATGAAAACGTTTCAAATTCAAATGGCAAATTTCGTTTTGTCAACAACAACAACAACAATAACTGTGACAATAATATTAAAAATAAATGCTCTGTGTACTTAAACAAAAATAAATAAAAAAAGGGCAAGAAAAATTGGCAGCACTTTTTCACAACTTCTTGCCAAGGTCAAAGTTTGCCAGCGAAAAATAAAAATACCAAATCAAAATGAAAACAACAAAAACAACAGACAAAAACAAACTAACAATACTTTATGCTAACGCAACTAAAAATAAGTAAAATCTTTTTAAATTACGTTTGTTTTTTTTTTGTTGTTGTGTTTGTGCCAATTAATTTAAGAATGAAATCGAAAATCTTCAAGTTGCCCGTTTTTTTTCTATTGTTTATTTTATTTTATTTTTTTTTTTGTATTTCAAATTGCTTTTGAGTTTTTGAGGTGCGGCTTTTTATTCGATGAACTTTATTTTGTTAAAATATATTTCAACATTTTATTTAAATATTTATTGATTTATTTGTTTATAAATTAATAAATAATTTGATAATCCTCTAACAATAACATAAAATCAAATGTATAAATTAAAAAAAAAACTACAAAAAAAGGAAAGAAAATCAAAAGAAAATTCAAATCACGTTTACAGCCAAAGCGATTGGCAAACACACACTTTGAGTATTTATTCTGATACTGATTTTTTTTTTTTGTATTTTCTTGGGTTGCTCATTCTTATAGCTTTTCTTATTGGCAATCAGCAACGATCTGCCACAGCTGCCCGCCCCATCGCCCCGCCCCGCTACATCCTCTTAGCTGGTCCAAAGCCCATTCCTCATCTGTTGGCTGTTTATTTCGATTTTGTTTTTCTCAATTGTGGTCATTCTCGAAAATTGTTTTTGAGTACCGGACATGACGTCAATAAGTGGGCGTTTGTGTTAATTTGTATACCAACACACATACATAAATACATACATGTATTTTATATGCATGTGTGTGTGTGTATTGCTATATGCTTATGTAAAGGTGGATCTATAAAGATCCACTTAGAATATACATTTAGCGAGGCGCTTTTTGTAAGCATTCAAAATACTAATAATAATATTAATTCTTGACGCTTTTTATGACCAAATATACATATATATATAGATATATATATTATATTCGTTGAGTCTTTAATAATTTCCTGTTTTTTCTGACTCGTGCCATGGATTTAATAATGTGTTAACATTTTTCGCTAAAGCGGTTCAATGGCAAAAGTCAAAGCACAATTAAAGTATTAATAATACATAAAGACATCTGGACATTCAGACATTAATGCACACATTTATGGAAAGCAATTAAAGTAGGTAAAGAGATTAATTTCACTTGGATTTCTACGAACTGCGGGAGTGTCTGATAATGGAGGCTAAACAGTTCAAATGGCCTGAGGTGATTATAATACTAAAAAACAAATTTGTACCACAAATATTTCGAGCTTAGCTAACTGCAAAACTTAGAAGAGATCGCAAATTTATATATATATATAGATAGACACTCTAAATAAAGTGTGGTAATAATAAAAAATATTGGATTAGAGCATTTCTGCAGAATTCGCATTTAATAACTCAACTCGAAAATTGGGGAGCCATAATCTTGAAAATATCATGTGTCCAACCACCGAATTCAAATGAATTTTATTGTTTAGTGTCAATTCGGGGCCAAAAAAAAAATCTTAATAAAACAAGCATTCAAAAATAAACAAATTAAAGGGCGAAACTTATAAAATGCTAGCTGAGCAGATACCCTGTTTTTGAGCAAGGTTAAGAAATGCTTTTTATAGGCTAATAGAAAAGAGTTCAAATGTTGACTACTTAATTGAGTTTTAAATGTTTTTTTAAATCACGTTTATAAACTAAACTGACTAACTGAATTTTAATTATTTTTTATTTTATTTTTTTTAACTAACTTTAGTTTTATATGCCTTTCTAAGTGTGATTAGTGCAGGGTATAAAAAAGCTTTGCATTTATGTTTGAGCTGACCAAAGTTTTGTTGTTGTTGTTATAGTTGTTGTTGTAGTTGTTATTGTTCTTAGCTGCTTTTAATAGCACAGCAAGAAATTAATTACAAACAATGAAATATACTCGGCACATAAAGAAAAACTTTTATATTTAAACTATATATATATAAAAAAAAAAAAAAATAACCACAACAACAAACAGCGAATCGTGCCATGTTGCAGGGGCCTTCATTTGTGCCCCTGCCCCTGCCCCTGCTCTGAAATGAACGTGCCATTTGGAGGCAGTTGCAGATAAACACAGTCAAACTTCACTTGAAGTTGTGCAACTCAGTTTTCCAACTAATTTAATATATTTATCAATTTTATAATATTGTTTGTTTGTTCGTTAGAAAATAAACATGATTATTTATGTGTTCCCTTAATATAAGCTTTACTGTACCAGTCTTGAATCGATGAATTTTGTGTTTATTTAATTTGTTATTTTGTTTTCTTTGGTTTTTTTTTGCAGAAAGCAATCGCCCTGCTGTGTTGGCCAAGGCAAGAGCACAAAAAAAAAAACAGGCAATCGAGAGAACGTGGCTAGGATGAAGGCAAATCGAGCCGATTTCGGGCACAGCAATTACCGAGGGCCATATTAGAGGGGGGTACAGCCTGTTTGGCGAGGCTGAGGACCTTTTGGAGTGTGCAGTGGCAAGGACTGGTGCTTTTGGGCATTGGTTGCAACACTACATGGATCGCAGAAATGGCGGCGATCCCTTGGCGCCACCCCGGCCCCCAAAGCTACTACCGCGCGTGCATCGACCAAGGGCGCCGGAGCCAACAGCGTTAAGTGGCAACATCAACAGCATCAACAGCAGCAATAATAGCAGCAACAGCAATCACCAACTTTCGAGTATTACAACAACAACAGCAGCAGCAACAGCAGCAGCAACAGCAGCAGCAGCAACAACAAGCACAAACAACAACATAATATCGATAATACCAACAACGGCCGATTTCGACGACTATCAGATCCATCATCTGACATTTCTGCCCCAGCGTCCGAGCAGCTTGAGTCGCAACAGCAGCAACGCATCCTCATCGACGGCAACGGCGAACAGCAGCAGCGCTGGTTCCACATCCAGTTTCACTCGTCGCCGTCCGCCGCCGCCGCTGCTAACAATTAACAGTAGCAGCAGCAACAGCAACAACAGCAACATCAACAGCAACAACAACAACAACAACAACAACTTCCTTAGTCATTTCCAAAGCGCTGAGCCGGCCGCGTCACTGTTGTCAACGTCACTGGGTCAGCCGCCCGCCTCCCCCGTCACGCTGGCGCAACCGCGACCCGAATCGGAGAGGCTCACCAATGAGTATGTGGACACGCCGTTGCAGCATGCGACACGGTCGCAACATCCCGCCGGCCAGCAGGACAATGGCCAGACGACGACGCATCATTTGCTGTTGTTGCCGCAGCGACACCAACAGCAGCAGCAGCATCAGCAGCAGCAACAGCAGCAGCAACACCAGCAGCAACACCAGCAGCAGCAACATCATCATCATCATCAAACAGCAACAACACCTCATCATCGACTGGCAACGTCGACGGCGACGCCGGCGTCAGCAACGGGCATCGATGGCACCGATGGCTTATTACATTCGCATTTGCAGCACAGCACAACAAATCCCGCGCAACACCAACAACACCAACAACAACTACAACCGCATCAGTTAAATGGTCAAACCAAAGCACCCGCCTCAAAGTTTGCGCCGCCGGCGCCACCTCGCCTTGGCCTGGGATTTGCGGCAGCAGCGGCCAGTGGACAGCCGCAGCTGATGCCGCCCATTACCAAGCAGCCATCGTCTGGCAAGGAGCACATGCACGCACTGGAGGAGCTGTTGCAACAGCAGCAGCAACAGCTGTCGCCGCATCAGCACCAACAGTCAACAGGTCAACTGGGCGCATCGATTGTCATCGGCGGTGATCCGTCGCTGCTCAATCCGATTGTGTGTCCCCGCTGCGGTCTGTGCCGCTGCGAGCAGTGCCAGAGCCCCAGACCGTTGCCCCAGACATGGGTGTGCAACAAGACGTGCTTGTGCAGCGCCGAGTCTATCATTGATTATGCGTCGTGTCTGTGCTGTGCCAAGGCACTGTTCTATCACTGTGCCCGGGACAATGATATGGACTGTGATGATGGTAATGGCACACCCTGCGTCGATAATCCCTGTTCCTGTGGCCCCTACAAGCGCACCCAGCGCTGGGGCTGGCTGGGTGCCCTGTCCATTGTGCTGCCCTGTTTGTGGTGTTATTGGCCAATGCGCGGCTGCATCAAACTGTGCGAGAAGTGCTACGCCAGGTTTGCGGGACGCGGCTGTCGCTGCCAGGGCAACATCTCCAACGCCATGGGCAATGGCAGCGGCAACAATGGCAGCGCCAACGGCGGCGGCCTCAACTCCACCAGCAGCATGATGCCGATTGTGCCACTGGGTGGCATCAGCCCGGTGAATGGCAATCAAAGTGCTGGCATTCCGGTGAATGGCAAAAGTTTCGAGCATGGCTGCAGTGCGGCCAGCCGAATATTGCGCAAGGGCGATCTGACGCCGGAGAAGCGATTGCTCGACTCCAGTCCGGATTACTAAAAATAATAAATAAACAAAATAAACTAAAAAAACTAAAAAAAAACCGAGGAAAAAATGGTAAAAAGGAAAAGCGTCGCACGCGTTTTGTGCGCGTTTTTTGCCGCGCGTAAAAAACGATACGCACAAAATAAAAGTCGCTTGGTAGGTGGCAAAATTTATATATATATATGTATATATATATATTTATATATATATACATACGCCTATATATACAAATATTAAATGTATGACTTAAAGATATATGCATAGATATATATATATGTATATATATATATATATATGTTTACAACAAATATTGAGAATGTATGATTTAAAGCTATACACAAAAAGCAAAAAGTTTAATGTATGATTTAAAGCAAAACAAAAAAAAAGGGAAAAAGAAAAACAAGAAAAGAAAAAATAAATAACCAAAGACTGCAAACAGATAATTATTAATTATTAGAAATGTTATTTAAAAAATAATGTTCGCTTAATTTAAACAAAATACTAAACAAACAAAACATTTAAAAAAAACAAAAAACTAAAAAAAAAACTGAACTAAAATCAAGCGACAGCTAAACGCATTAAAAAAAAGAGTATGTTTTCCAAAACAATTATTTTTTTTACATTTTGCATTATTAATTTTTTTTTTTTTTTTTATTATGGTTTTGTAGAAATTTGAATTAAATGTGAAAGTCAACTTCTCTCAATGCAAATACATACATAAATAATTCCAATGATATTTCGACAAAAACACCAATAAAATACAATTTGTAAAGTAAACCGTAAATTTTTTCTTAAACTTAGCACTAATGTGAATTAAAAACCTAACGAGAACTTTTAGAAAAATATTTGTGTCCGAAAACTTATGAAAACTTATACAAAAAATATATATATATATATGTACACGAGACACCAAAATCTAGGCAACATTTTTAAGATACCAACCAGTCCATTTTTGATGTTGTAGACAAAGCAAATAAAAAATAAATTAAATTAAAAGAAAAGAAAAACAAACAAATTACATATTAAAAAATTATGCACATTATATTCTATATATGAAAAAGTAGAAAAAAACAAAAAAAAACACAGTACGAATTTAATGGCTAATATTATGTTTGAATAACACCATTTTGATATACTATTAGTCCAGCTAAAGATCAGTCTAAATGTGCTTATATATATATACATATATATATATATATATATATATGTGTGTGTGTACATGTATATTTGTATGTGTATTTGTGTGTATGTAGGAAGGTCTGTGTGTACATATAGTAAAATCTAAAGTCAGTTGGCCATAAACAGTTTACTTTACTACAGGAAAATAAACGAAAACTGATAACATACTTTTATAATACATACTAAACAACAACAAAAGAACGAGATAGGAAAATTGTTTCTTATTAATGTATTTTATATGAAAATTGTTAGTTTTTTGTTTGTTTTTTGTAAACAATAAATATCTTCTACATATACGCATAGATCAAGAGATACGTTAAAACCAAGCAGCAAATTACTATAAACAAATACAAATGCAAGAAAATTCCAAATAACAAAATAAAAAAAAAGAACTAATAATAATAAAATATAAAAAAATAAACACAAAGCCAAACAAATTCTTAAGATTAAAAAATCCATAACTATATGCAGCAAAATACTACAAACAATTTTCTATATGCAAATCCGATTAGTAAACGCGAAAAACAACAACAAAATTTATAAGAAAATATTGTTGAAACTAAAACAAAAAACAAAAAAAAAAAATCAACCACATTTTACCATACGTTATAAATGTATATGTAATATATAAGCTAATAGCTTAGTAATACAGAAACACACAAAAACAAACATATTCTATGCTTAAATCCTAACTATTAAACAACAAATGAGAAAAACAAAACAAAACATACAAAAAACAAACTAAAAGAAAAACTCCCTAATGATAGTAAAAAAAAAACAAAACAAAAAAAAAATGAAGAGAAGATGAAGATGAAGAATAAGAAGCAGGTGCAGATGGAGATGGAG
This sequence comes from Drosophila multiciliata, assembly GCA_037043605.1. NCBI lineage: Eukaryota > Metazoa > Arthropoda > Insecta > Diptera > Drosophilidae > Drosophila > Drosophila multiciliata. Next base: position 19,614,843 of record JBAMBF010000301.1, on the reverse strand, counting down.
ATGGAGAAGAAAAATTATTAAGTAAACGATTAATATTTAAGGCACTATACATACATACAATCTATACATAATGAATATTTATTTTATTTGTACATTTTACTATAATTAAATAAACTGAGTAGTCGATGATGATGATGATGATGATGAAGTTGGGTACGATAATGTTGATGATGATGATGATGATGATGATGATGTGGAGACCCGAGCAGAAGAACTTTATGTAATGTTTTTAGAATGTATGTTCCGTTAAAAACTACAAAATAAAAAAAATCATATAATACTAAATATTAACAGTACTTGTTGTTATTTCTTAGCATCTACATACATATGTATGTATGTAAATATATGTATATATGCCACGTTGAAATGAACGATGACGTGGACGACGATGCAGCAGTCGTAGCCTAAGTCGCCGCCGTTGTCTGTCTTTGCCTCTGACTGCTCTCTCTCTCTCTCTCTCTTTCTCTCTCCCGCTCTTTCTATGTGTGTGTGCTGCTGTGCCAAATGGCTATGGCAAAATAAAACTAAAGCAGCTGTTTCCGGTATTTGATTGATAGTGAAATGGCAGTTTGTTTATCTCGCGCACACGGACCGAGAGACCGGAGACCCGCCTGCTGCTGCTGTTGCCGCTGCTATTGCCGCTTCTGCTCCAGCCCCAGTCGCAGCCATGGCCCCCAACCATCCACTCACTCGCTCACTCGATCTTTCTCTCTCTCTTTCTCTCTCTAGCTTATGCTGCACGCATCCAGTGCTGTTGCTGCTGCATTTCGCGTATGCTATTTGGGGCCGCGCTGCTCGTCGGCGCACTTATTTTTAAATTACTGGCAATGTTGCAAGCACACAAACATAAACATACCCAAATACACATGGACACGCATTCAATTTAAATTTAACTGCAAAATATTTTACTCACACTGGAAGGGAAGCGTACAACAACAACAACAACAATAACAGCAGCAGCAACATTTTCTATAGTTGCGCTTTGGTCTCTCTATTCTTCGCTGTCTTTCTCTCTCTCTCTCACTGAAAACAGCTGTTCGTTTGCATTGCAAGCTCAGCTTAGGCACACGTGCAAATTTTAAAGCAAAGCAAAGTTTTTTTTTTACTGTTATGTTAACATTGCTAATGCTATTGCTGTTCAGAGCATCAGCTTCTTCGTCTTCTTCTTCTTGTGCATCATGTTAATTAATGGAAAGTGCAGTAACCGTTTTGCATAATTGACGACGGCTGCGACCCTCGTTGTGGGCACATTATTCAATCATAATTCGCGCCGGGCAGTCAGACAAACCAACCGACAACCAACAACCCAACGCAAATTTCAAACGCTCCTCACTTCAGCCTCTGCGTGTGTGTGTGTTTATGTGTGTGTGTCGCTTTGTATGCGTGCATGTTTGTCGCCGCTGATAGCCCCACAGTTCGCCGGGTCACCTTTGCCTATGCAAAAAAAAAATTAAAATAAAATAAAAGCAGAATAAAAAAAAAACAACAACAAATTTAACTGTAATCAGCGGCGACTTTGCAGCACACACTACATACCACACATCCAACAAACACAGGCACAAACACTAACTGAGAGATGGCGAACGAGTCTCTGATAAGCGCACGAGACCTGCCAATTCGCTCCAAACTGGTATTTGCCTCATTTGCTGTTGTTTTTGTTGTTGTTGTTGTCGCTGCTGCTGATTGACACAGTTTGGGTCGCTTTCTTATATTGATGAATGGAAACCAAACTGAACTGAAACGGTTGGCACGGCATCTTTTTTTTTTTTCATTTTTTGTTCGGTTTTTTTTTTTTTTATTGAAGTGTGCTATATTTAACGAAGCGAGTATCTGGCAGGCAAGTATTGCCATTTGAGTAACTGTATTGCCTCGCCGGCCTCTCTCAATAACAGACAGACGCACACAGCTGCAAACTGCATAGACTGCACATCAGCTCGCTCTAATGAATGAAGTTGATAAGAGGGACGGACACACTGAACAGCTATTGCTGGCTGCAGCGAACGGTTGCCAAGTGCTGCTCTATTGCTAAATGGATTGCAATGATTGAATGGGCCAAGCTGATCAGTTCACAATAGACAAACGCAAATGCACACAAATTTATGTCAATTTTTACTCTAGCAAAATAGATAACGCCAAATGCTGCAAATTAATCCACTGATTCGACCATAAATAAAAATAGATTTATCTATGCACACATCTGCATTATCTTGATCGGCAATCTTGACGCATGCAATTGCAGTTATATAGTTGTAACATTATTTTAATGTGTGGCATTATCGTGGCTGCTGTCATTCATCTTTTGATCATTTCCGGCAAGTCATTGGAGTCGCTGTGATATCATTTGCATCTACATTTACGTAGCATGCCACATTTCCTTGAACGGCGCACAATTTGATGTGTGCACACTTGCATCAGAATTAACCGCTAAGCGCTGCTGACGCTGCTCTGTCTCTGTTTGCTGTTTGCTGTTCGCCTTTAAGGTGTGTCGCTGCAAAACCACACCCACTCCCCTTCCCAACATCCCGCAATGCTGCGTTATCAGTCTGAAAGTCTATAGATAGTCCAAAAAACTGGTATGCATAATCACACATACATATGCATACGTATGTATATATGTATTTTTATGCAAAAGCTGCTCGCTGTCAAACTGGAAGCTCCTGAATGACAGATCAATGAAATTCATTATGAATTCGAACTCGAAATTCGCATATCAAACGCGTTCGATTGCCGTCATTCGATCTTATCCGTTGCAAAAATAAGAAGAAGAAGCAGAAGCAGTGGAGAGAAAGAGATAAAAAAACGGGTCCCCAGATTTTAGAGGCTCTGATTGATCCTGCGCCTGCCTTTGCAGCGGAAGTCGCTTGTGGTTTTGTATGCATTGCTCGTGGTGCTTGTCGTTGCTTGCTGCTCCTCTTTGATGTGTGCAACAGGTGTAAACGAAATTCAACAAATACGCACATCCGCCCAGCAACGGAAGCACCTGTATATATATATATATATCTGTATATATTTAAGGTTTGTTTAAGGTGAGAGAATCTCACGTGATTGTTTTTGATTGTCGCATTTTGTTTTTTCATCATTACATTTTTGTACATTTTAGTTTTTTTATAGTTGCCACATGTTGCTAGTCCCTTGTCCGAGTCCGAGTGCGACAAATTCATTTGACACTTTTGTGCGGTTTGCCTTATCGCTTGGCGTTGTTCAATTTTCCAAGCTGGAAACTTGTTTCGGACTTCTCGTTGCTGCTGCGTGTCGGCGAGCGGGAAAAGGAGAAGGAGAAGGTGGCGGGGGCATGGGGCATGGGCGGAGGTCGGATCTTGTCGGTTTGTTTGCCTTGTTGTCTATGTTGCTACGAGTATATTGCGGTTGCTGTTGTTCTTGTTGTTGTTGTTGTTGTTGTGTGTGTTGCCTCAACTCGAAGCACATAATTACCGCGGCGCGTATTTAATCCGACAAATGGTTTCAACCTTACTTGAACTTTGGCTATGGGCCATACTCGACAGCAACAACAACAACAACAACATCATGTGCAACACGAACAGCTTTCCTGTTGTTGTTGTTGTTTTAAGCACTTTTGCCGTTTGGTGTTTCTAATATTTCTTGACAGCCGCTTGAAGCCAAAAGCTTTTGTGGTTACATTGTAATAAACCTTGACAAGAATCGCCCGGGGGCAGACCGCGGGGCAACTGATGAGCATTGTTGATGATGTCAAGTGTCTAACAAACACATCTGACAATCACAAAAAAAAAATAAAATAAAGCCTGCATTCTTTTAGTTGACGTAATACTTCAAAGGAAGCTGAGTAACTCAAAAAACTTCAAATTCAATTTGGTAATTTTTTAATTGCTTGGAAATAACATAAAATTCGTGCTACAATTTGGAAATAAAATTTTGATTGTATTTATTAATTATGAATGGTTATGCTGCGATATTATTGTATACAGGCTTATATTTCCAGAAATATTATTTTATACCAGAATACTAAAATTTCTATTTGTTCTGCTAATCATTCCGTAGTTCCCATTATTAACCATAGTAAATTATGTGAATGTTTGTGAAGCCAAACAACATTTTAGCTCAGCCTTAAGCAGCTTTCTGAGATTGTCATACATATATTATGTATATATATATATATATATAAAGGAGTGGTGCTTTGATATTTGTACACAACTATTTACTTATGTATATATTATGCTCATATATGGATACATATTTGCACTTCTAGCTGAAAACTGCCCCGATACTTTATCTTTTCCGGCCATCTATCTGCATAAATATACGAGCACGAAGAGAAACACACACACAACACACACACACACACATACACATACATACAAACACCTTCACGATCATCAGAATCAGCAGAATCAGAATCATCGACATAGGAGCTGTGGCTGCCGCTGCAACTGCCGCTGCAACTGCTGCTGCTGCTGCACCCTCTCCACATGTTGCTTCATTCATCGCAACCCAAACTGAATGCGCAGCAGCTGCCGGACTATGATAAATAAAGTAAAGTGCATTTCCGTCAAAACAAGTTTGTTCTATTAATATTTTCAATACTTCGAATTCAGACAGTCGCAGCAACTTTCACTGCAGACTCTCGCAAAGATAACTAGAATTAAAAAATACAAAATTTGTTTTTCTGTTTTTTTTTTTTTTTAATTTTAATTTGGCTGCTGCTGCTGCTGCTGCTGCTGCTGTTGATCTCCCCCTAGAAATCTAGCGGCATTTACAGTTATTTTTATTGGAGTCAAGCAGCGCGACAATTCATCCATCATTTTTTGTTATGATTTCGGATATCGCTTTTTCTCCCTCTCTCTCTCTCTGTTGGTATACTCCTCCTGCGTATCTACAACTCTGTCTGTCTTTGCTCACTCTCCATCTCTTTGGCATGTTCTCTTTTCTCTCTTTTTCTATCTGTCTCTGTCTTTCTACGCTTGGCATGAGCATGTTGGGTCCCCGTTCCCGACAGCGTCGTTCAACAGCATCCGGTAATTATGCGACACGCTGATTAAAATGCCTGGGACTTAGGTGGGTCTGGTCGGGCTCTGGCTGTGGATGTGGCTGTGGCACTGGGACTGCCATCACTGGCAGCACAGCCAGACCGACCTCCAAGTGAAATCTTCGCCTGCATTAACGAGTTTTCCGTGACGCGTTCAGTTCATTTTCATACTCTGCACCAACTTGCAGTATTATGCGGTCCATCATCAAGTATGTTACATTTTTAAAAAACAAGCTGTTAGAATCTAATTTTGAAAACATCGAGAATATTTTATTAAAAGATGGAATTTTAACTCTCCTCTTTTTATATTACTTATATATATATTGAGTAGCAATATTTTCATTTTGATTTATTAATATTTCATTTAATTTACAATTTCTACAGTCTTGGAATGAGTTACTCTCACTAAACTACTCCTACAAAACTTTTTCGATAGCGTATTCAATTTTCGGCTTGCTGCGAATAGTTTTCCCTCTTTGTTTTCTTTATTTATTTGTTTTTTTTTGTTGTACTTGTTGTTGCTTCTCCTTCTTTCTCTCTCAAGCACGCTGCTCTTATTCTTTTGCCTTCACATTACTTTGCTACACTTGATTTCCACACACACACTCAGAACGAAAGAGAGTGAGAGAGAGAGGGAGAGACAGCAACTTCTTCTGATACTGGCCATTAGGGATCAGGTTCTCTTTTGGGCGCGCGGTTGCTGCGCAGGTGGGCAGCGGGGTTACTTATTTTTTGTTGTTGTAGTTTTCTGCTGTCGTTGTGTTGTTGCAGCCACGCCGGTTGCAGCATGGTTTTATCTGCAGTCGACGTCTTCCGTTTCTTCTTCTTCATCTGCTTCGTTTGTTGTGCTTGTTCTCTGCACTCTGTTTCTTTGACTGTTGTTATTGGCATTACGCTGCACACGGCATTCGTCCTCCAATACAAAACGAAAACAACAGCAACAAAGAGCATGCCACGCCCCGTACTGCTGCAACCGCCCACCTTCAGTCAACGTCTTTTCGCAGCTAAAAGGATTTCTCTTGCAGCTATTGTTGTCGTTCTCGTTAATATTGATGCCTCCATTCAGCTCATACTTGTTGTACCTTGTGCACCTATTGGCTGTATGTAAATAATTACATACACACAACACACACAACACACACACACACACTTGCATGTGATCAACTGAATGAAGGATCTGTGAACCATTGGCTTATTGTACAATTTGGCTTGTTTTGAAAATACCTTTTACATTATGATTGAGCAGACTGAAAAAAATATCTTTGTATTGCTTAAGAGTTGATTTATTTATTGATCGTGTTATTTATTGTACTGTAATTTTAAATTTATAAAGTAAATTAATAATTATTAAATATTCAATGTACATAATCTTAAAGTTATATAAATTCAGATACCTGTTATATGGAATTCTTTAACTTTTAGCAGTATTTTTCTTGCTTGATAAGGTTATCATTTGGTATAAATTCTACTTTCAGTATAATAAAATAAGATAATAATTATGTAATACTCAATAATTCTAATTTAAAACCGAAATATATTATATTAATATATCAGAACATACTATGATTAATAAAATAACAGGGTATCTTTTAGTCTTGCAGTTGAGACTAAATAAACATTCTTACTTGTTTTTTATCGTATTTCTTCTAGCCCATCGTCGTTGTGTGTGGCTTGTTGTTGTTGTTGTTGGCTTGTCTCGTTTATTGATCGTGTTGCTGTGCACACACATCGCTACACAAATACACACACACACACACACACACAGAGAGAGAGACACACACAGACGCACATGCACTGTTGCAGTTACATACGCAATTCAATGAAGAAATGCTCCAAGTCCAAGTCAATGACCCGGAAATTGTGTCTAAAAAAGCAACAACAACAATAACAACAACAGCAACAGCAGAAGCAACAGTCACGCAGCCAGGCAACAACAACAATAACAACAACAACAGCATCACATTGACGACTTTAGTATAAAACTTTTACCTATTCAGCAGCAGCGCATTGAGACTGCGCCGACAGCAACAGTTGTTGTTGTTGTTGTTGTTGTTGCTGCTGTTGTTGTTGCTGTTGTTGCTGCATGCAGTCCAATGAACCAGCCACGCATTTGCAGCCCGCAGCTTTTGCCAGAGCTGCGATTGCAACAGCAGCAACAACAACAACAACAACAACAAAAGCACGCGTCGATAACTCGCGACAACTGCACACGCTGAGCAACAACAACAATAACAACAACATAAACAACAACAGCGACAAAAGTCGACATCGACAATCAAAATCAACGCAATTAATGCTCATCCGGCCAAAGTTGCACAGGGCTGTTATTTAATTTTCATACATTTGCCAGGGTTGCCAGGTCACATGTGTCAAATGTGATTGTGTGAGCGAGTCATGCTTACATTTGTAAGTCTCTCTATTGTATGTATATATAAGATATAGATTGGCATGATCAATTTATTGCATAAAATGTATATCGAACAAATTAAGCACAAAAGTTCAGTGCCATCTGCCATGTTGCCATGTTGCCATGTTGCCATGTCGTCCAATTGGGCTCGAATGCTCTGCTGGCTGCTGGCGACAATCCCCTTGCTTATAATGAGAATTTATGTGCCGCTGACACCGATCGATGCTCATGGTTTTCTAACGTGCCAAGCGATTCCAAAGTGCCACAAAACATGCAAACTGCAATTTACACTAACCAACAAAATGATAACAAAATTTATGCAACACTTTAAAAAACTTTACTTGCAACAATAATTTAAAGTGGCTATTTTTGAATTTACTTATAAATTCTAATAAATTTAAATTTTACTAAACTTTACTTCATGTGGCAAGGCAAGAGCGTATCTAGTTTCTGAACTGCAACATGTGGCACACGCAATTATGAATCACTTGCTTATTGTGCGGTTGGGGTCAAAGTTGCCGCAAGTCTCACGACACAATTTAGCAAAGACATAATCATGTTGCACACACAGCACAGCAGAAATGAGGACAGGGCAAATGGGGTTCTGTGGGATGTGGAATAGGAGTCGCCCAAAGTGGCAAGGCTAATGTTGTGCTGCAACTGTGCCACATATAATATGCGCCAAGAAACTTGATGATGGCGCTGCTTTTATTTTCGCATTTAATGCAATTAACCTCAAACTAAATGGCAATCACTTTAATTTGTTTTAATTAAGCTTTATATGCCTACATCTACAGCAGAAGGGGAGGGGGGGGGGGTACGACCATTGTAAGGGGGCGAGAGAGCAGGGGGCATTCCAAAAATGACGCCTACGTCGACGCTTTAATTAATTACACAGTGTGTAACAGAAAGAGGGAGAGGGAGAGAGAGAGGGAGAGAGAAAGAGAGAGAGATAGAGAGAGAGAAAGAGAGAGCATGCTTTCTCTTCTGCTTAACGCCCACTCAGAATTTTGATAGCATTTCAGTGCACGTTTCACACGCAGGAAGCAGATGAAGAGGCGGCCGAGGCAGATCCTTGGCATGTTCATGGAATCGAGAATACACAAAACAAAACAAAAGGAGACTCAAACGCATGCGCAACGCTCACTTCCATCCATCCATCCATCCGTCCATCCATCGATCCATCCATGCAACCATTTATCCATCCAGCCGCTACTTAGGGAAAAACGCTTAACGGATGTTTCGTTTCGGAGCCTGCTGCCTGCTGCCTGCTTTGGGGGCACTTGTAACATAAACGCCCGACATTTGTTTCCTACCAGATCTGGTTTGGTTTGGCTTTGGTTTAGCCTTAGCAACCACTTCTCTCCATCACTCCACCACTTCACCACTCCACTCTTCGAGTAGCGTACGTGCCCAGATGCGTGGGAATGATGTGGGACAACAACAACAACAACATCAAGAATGAGTCTGAGAATGGAAGTGGAGTGTTTGAGTCTGGGCTACTTGCTCAGAAGTATAGCTCAGTGCCGGTCGAAATATGAGACTTGTTAATGTGCCAAATTATATGCGGCGACAGCGATCTGAAGTTGAAGCTATACGAAAAACACTCCTCTAACTGGAGGCTCTATGAGTAGAATTCAACAACGCCTACTCAAAATCAACATCTAGCAAAAATGGGAACTAGGTATTGGAGATAAATTACATATAGAACTATATTATTATATTATTATAATCAATAATAATAAATATAGCGAAAATTAATATATTATAAGAAACTGCTATAAAATACATTTTAAATTATTTTTAAAGTTGTTTTAATTTTAATTAATAATATTAAATAATATATTATATAGAAAATAAAGGAAAACTGTAATAAAATAAATTTTTAAATCATTTTTAAATTTATTTTAAGTAAAGTATCATTTGAAATTTTCAACAAAATTAGTGACATTTTTGTTTTTCAATATTTATTAATTTTAAATCATATTTTTAGTAATAAATAAAAATTACAACTTTCTAGTCTTTTGCATATTTAACAATCGTTAACAAATATTGGAACCATTTACCTATTTATAGCGTGAATAGAAAACTGAACGATTCTTATAAGTAAAGAAGAATTTATGAATATGCGACGATTAGAAGCGTTTTTCTTTCAGTTAAGTTAACGAAAACCTGGAATCAAGAATCGAGATTCGTTAGCAAAGGGAATCGAGAATCGAATGAACACGCGATCTGCTGCAATCTGTGAAGGATCACGTCTGGAATGTGGCTTAAATTATGACTTAAATGGCGTTGGCAGTTTATGTGGCTGCCGTGTGTGCTCTGTGCTCTCTGCTCTGTTAATGATCATCATCATGCTCATTATGATGATCGTAAGAAGCGGAAACGCACTCAAAAGATCGCTTGACTTCGACTTGAAGTTGCTTTTAAGACTCGGCTGGCTTTCTTTCTCAATGCTGTTTCGCCCATTCTTAAGAGCTTCCAACTCCAATTTGGACTCAAACTCGGTCGCGGCATTTTTTTTTTCTCTTATTTTTGTTTTCTTCGGTTTTTTATGACTGCCTCTCAAAGTTGTTATTGTGAGTTTTGCTTTATTTGGTTAGTTGACGATAAATTTTTGCACTGTCGCCGCACATTCTTAGTTACATCCTTCACAAGGTCATGCGAGTGCGCACACACACACTCACACACAAAAACACTATCTCGTATGTACATATGTATATATATTCGTATTTAAGCCAAGTAATCTTTAAGCAAATAACTGTTGCTGGTATGCGGTTTCTGTTTGACTGGCCTCTGCTGTTGTCCCCTCCCCCTCGCACACAACACCCTTAGGCTGTCCATCTCTCTCGCTCTTTTCTCTCTTATTGCCCGCAGCGCACCTCAGCAGCGCTGCCGTCATTTGTACACACCGAGGTTGCCGCTGCTGCTGCTGCTGCTTTATGTTTGCACAAATTGTTAGCGACTGCCACAGAGATACAGTTTGTTTTGTTGCTTCTTCTTCTACTTCTCCTCCAATTTTGTTGTACTTTGTTGCTGTAAGCTTTCAAAAATATCATATCTGTAATTTATGTTTGTACGCATTTATGTGTGTGTGTGTGTGTGTTGTGTGTTTGTAATACACGAAAGCAGCGCATTCGAATTCGAACTCGAACTTGAACTGAACGCATAATTAGATGTGCCAAAATGAGTAAAAGTGCATCGACTATCGAATGTTTGTTTCGTATTCCTCCATCTCTCTTTCTTTTTTTTCGCTCCCTCTGTCAACGTCATCTTCAACCTCCACGTGTTGCACGCAGTAGGTGCTGATTGGCCGGCGCGTGGGGTGTTAACAACATATCAAATTCGAATGTGGGCAAACTTCGGAGGCAGCGACTCTCGCCTGGTCCACAGATCATGAGTAATGCTACCCTGGAAAATGCAAGAATCAAAAGTGACTTAAATATATGCATATATGTAAAAATATGTAGTTAAAAAAATATACAGCACATTTATATACTTAATATATATGTTAATTTTTAATTTATTTTCACTTCCACCTTTTTTGATTTTGGCTTAACATTTAAAAAAAAATCGAAAGCATTACACAAATTTCGCACAGTGTAAATCGGAGCTGAAGCAGCGCAACTGGGCAAAGCGTAGCACGGTAGCCCAGATTGTTAGTGTGTGTGTGTGAACGATGACGCTGGTAAAAAAAAAATAATGATAAATAATAAAAAACACAAATAAAACCTGTACCACAAAAAACAAAACCAACAACAAAAAGACGAAGAAGAAAATACAAATAAAAAGCAAAGACAAAGCTTCGTCATCGTGTTTTAGTGCGTGCGGCTTAACTGCAGCAGCAAAAGCAAAGCAAAGCAAAGCTGAAACTGGTCTGTCGATTGGAGGAGGATGGGCGATGCAGACGGCAGATCAGATCAGTTGTCAAGGGAGAGGGAAAGGGGTGAAGCAGAGGTAGACTCAGGCATTGACAGCCAGCAACACCAAGAAGAGCAACACAGGCGAAACAACAACAGCAATCTGATCAGTTGTTGCTTTCTCACTCGCGCCTACTCTCCTTTAAGCGAGGCTCCCAAACTCCTGCCGTTCGTCAGCCAACGCAGAAGAAGAAGAAGCAGACGAGACGAAGACTCGCAGCCAGCACATTTGGTTAAAAATTGCTTGTTCTTCTTGATGTTGTTGTTGTTGTTTTTGTCATTGTGGTTGCTGTTGTTGCTGCTGATGCTGCTGCTGTTGTTGGAGTGTGGCAGCAGTTCGCTTTGGAGTGCTGCACTTATTATTATGCGCTTCTTTTTGCTTGCTTTTGCTTCTGTTTGCCTTCGTCTTCGTCTTCTGCTTTTTCCTCTTCTGCTTCTTCTTCTGTTTTTGCAGTTCTAGAAAAAAACATAAAAACACAGTTTTCTTACGTCCTTTAAGGTCATTAAAAGTAGTTCAGCCCTAACCTATTTTAGGTACCCTGTAGCATTGAGTATGGTAGGGTATGATTGAATTGCGGAACTTAATTTTAATTTAATTTTAATATTTTTATTTAATTATAAAAAATGTAAATTGTTAGTGCTGTTTGGCAGAGTTCTGCTTATGAGTCAAGCACTTAATATTTATATTTTGCATGTGATCTTAATGGTCACCGCTTAAATTGACGATGTAATGTAATTTATCAGGGACAAGTCCAGAAACTGACTCACTTATTTTTCTTGCTTGCATCATGCTCAAGTTCAGTTCGCGAGAGGTCAAAACAGATCTTACAAAAATATGTCATAACTTGCCGACACTTTGGTGAGACACCTCCCAAACCCCCACCCCCACCGTCCGCTAGCTGCCACAGTGCAGAGCGATTTAAGCGTGACACAAAAGGGTTGCGCTTTAATAAATTAATCAAATCGGTCAAGGAATTCAACAACAACAACAACAACAACAATAACAAGGCAGATCGTTGACTCATTCATGAGTCTGATCTGAGAGGTCAATTTGGACGTCAGTGTTTGCCACATAATTTTCTCCGAATTTTTTTTTCATACTTGCTTCTTTATGAATATCATCTTAATTAACTGTTTAACTGTAAAAAAAAAAACACATGCAGAAGAAAGAGCTGCCAACTGTTTGCAACGGAAATGATAGCGCCTAACGCAGAGTCATACATTTATTTATAATACCCGATCGTATTACAATATATATGTATGTGTGTATGTAAATATATTAATGAGTAGTTATGCTGATGCGCAACAGGAACTCCCTTAAATATAAATACATAACTACATAATGTATATTTATGTATGTATTTGGTATGTACTTAGATTCATGCACAATCAATGCAAATGGGATGTAAATTTTCAAATTGTTAACTCGACTCGAATGTTGCTGTTGTTGTTGTTGCTGCTATTGTTGTTGTTGTTGCTGTTGTTGCTTTGCGCAGATGCTCACTGAATATCAAATTACTCGGCTCGGTTTCGGATCGAGTGTGTGGGATTTTGTGTTTGTGTCGCTTGGATTTATGTTTATCCAAATAAGTGCGGCATATTTTTTTTAAGTAATAGTTGCGATTGTTGTTTTTATTGTTGTTGTTGTTGTTGTTGCTGCTGTTGATGTTGTTGCAGCTGCTTTTGGTGCGCTTGCTGTGGGGTGCTAATAAATAAATCGCATTTGCCGTGCAAGTGTTTACGCAAATAAATACTAAAACAACACACACACACACAACACACACACAACACACACAACACACACACAACCACACACACACATTAGCAAGGTAGAGTTAGTTTAGCTGTCTAAATATGTAAGCAGCTACAACATAGACTACATTGCACCACATTGTTTTCTACCCAATCCCCATATAAGGTTGCAGCACCACAGCTCAATGATTACGTGTTTTGGTATTTAGAATCACCACATTCATTCAACCAAGCAGCAAAGCCAACTAATCCAACCAAGCCAATAGACATCCTCAAGTTTTGCTTTGGTGTCTCGACTTAATCTCTATAAAATATGGGGTATATTTTAGTCGTGCCACGGCTGCAACTTGCTTATTCTGTAATACAGAATCTGTATGCGTAACGCAATCTATTCATAAAATAAAATTAAATAAAATAAAATAAAAAAATACAAAAAAAAAAAACAAAAACAAAAGAGGAATAAATATTTTCATTTGTAAGACCGGAAGAGCACTTCCTCCCTCACTGTGTGTGACTGCGACTGTGGCTGTGCCATCAATCCCGGCACCCGCAACAACATAGACAACAACTTAACTCAGCCCCATGCTGTCCCCGGTTGTTGTTGTTGTTCTTGTTGTTGTAGTTGTTGTTGTTGTTGTTGCTAGTGCTGCTTATGTTGTATGTATTTACATACTCGTATCTCCTCTACACAAATACGCATGCTAAATGGCTGCCCTATGGTGGCCTGGCCCGTGCCCGGGCACTAGAACACTCGAAAGTGCAACACAGTGGCGACCAGCTGCCGAATCATACACACACACACACACACATACATATGTTTCTCATACAAATGTGGCTGATTGTGCTTACTAAACATGTTTAGTTTTTGTTATCGGTTGAGGAACCGCCTCCATCCGCAGTTGCTCATTGAAAATGCAACGCGATGTGTGTGATTCTTATTAAAGCACAAAGATATGTACACACACACACACACTTACACACACTCGCACACACATGGAAACAAAAAAGATTGATGCATATTGGATATTTACATCGTACATAACCTCATTTGATACAAATAGTTGAGTTTTTTTTAATGAGCTTGTTTAATTTTATAGTTTTAGTATTATTTCTATTGGTTTCTGAATGAATCATAGAAAAGCACACACACACACATCATATTTGGGGCATGCAACATTTTATGCAAAGCTTTTTTTTTCTGTTTTTAACACGTTTGTTTATCTATTATTTGGCATCGATATCGTAATCTGGTCCACTCCAAAACTGATTCATTTCATTTACATATTTTGCAACAACTTTATAAGGAACGCAACGTAAACAATTATTTTTTTTTTAGTTTTTTTTTTTTTTTGGTTTTTTTTTGTTTTTGGCCCACATCCGTTTTGTAGCCGTCAAACGAGATGAATTTCCGTCAGTGTTCATTCAGTTTTCTAAACGGGCAATATCCTCTCCAATTCGAAACTATTTTCAGATTTTGATTTCAAGCAGACTTTTCACAATATTTACACACACATCTCACTGAAATTTTCCGCAAATAAAATAGCAAAAAAAAAAAATAGAAGAAAAACAAAATTTTTCACCCATTAAGAAAAATATTTCGAATAACATTTAGCGAAAAACTGGCGCCAGGCAATTGCCGCCGACTACCTGAAAATTTGGTCATTAATTTGAAGCGTGAAAATTTGGAAAAACCATTCGAATTGGAAAATGACAGACAGACACTAAGAGCGCCGACCAAGTGGATATAATCACACATGTCTATATATATATTTATATATAAACAAATCCAAAGCGAACGAGAGGGGCGTACCGATTTTTTTCTTGGCTTCTGAGACGAACCATGGCTATTAGCAATGGGCGTAGTGAGCCCCCTTTTCGAGCAGGGATCCCAATACTAATTTATAAGCACTTTGTGTTTATGTAAAATTGAGATTTATTTTTGGCTGCGCCTTTGGCTTTCAGAATATCTATACGTCATTTGTATTTAAAGTGTTTGAACTCAAACAGGTGTAAACCGTAAAACTGGCAAAACATTGTTTAAATCATTTAATTGTAAACTTTTTTTTATTTTATTTTTACGTCAGCAGCACAAGGCACGAGGCGAAGATAATCCAATCAAAGTTTCAGCTTGACAACAACAAAAAAATACACAGCTCAAACTACACTTGCAAAAAAAAAAGTGTGTTGCATTTGAAAAAAAATAAGTTATTTCTAAGAACAATTTATTTATAATTTTGGTATATTTTTATTCAGTTGAAGTACTTCAAATTTTTTATAAATAACAATTAATATTCGTGGACCGTTTTTTTTTTGGGAAGTGTGAATCACTTAGCAGTCGATTGGATGGCTTCCAGGTAACCCAAAAAGTGGTCCACAAATATGGTTCATCAAAACTTTTTTTGGCACGCGGCTTCGGCTCCGGCTACGGCTCCATTGTTATGCACCACTGAGTGAGTGGTGTTAAGATATATAAGATATATCTAGCAGCAGATACAACAAAACAAATGCTGAGATTCAGCTACGGCAACGGATTCAGCTTGGAGCATGCGCAGGCTTTTTAATTTGAATTATTTGGCCGTAAATAAACGCACAATAGGATCCAGCGTGGCAGCGTGGCAGCAGGAAGAGTGAGCTGGTGGCGGGGAGAAGGGGTCACCGAATGCTCGATCTTGGCTCTTGTCTGTAAAAATGAGTTTTTTATTTCATCGTCGTCGTCGTCGTCGTCGATTTGAATTGAGGCAGCGCTGAGGCCGACCCCAAGCCCAGAAAAAGGCATAAATATTTATAATCATAAAAACTTGGCTGAAAGGAGCAGCAGCACTAAAGGTAAACGATTTCTCAATGTCTTTCAGATACATACATATATATATGTATGTATGTATATATGTGCATGGAGCGTCCGAGCCCTCGTTCAAAACTCCAACCCCTTTTTGGGTAGAGCGCAGCACCAAAAAGAACAACAACAACAACAACACTGCTGAGGACAACATTGAAACCAAAGCAAAAAAAAATCAACAAAAAAACAAAAAAAAAAACAACAACAACAAAAGAGACAAAGACGATCTCCGTTGGCCAACGGATCGAGAAACTTGTTTAGCACGCGTTGCAGCGGCTGCCTGTGTTGCTTTTCAAATTATTTGCCTTCGGTCACTCTTCACAATGCGACCCCTCTTCCTGTACACGCGCCGACCCCCCAACCACCCCCTGCTCCCTATACCTGTACGCCCACTTGCTCGAGCGCACTTCGTATTTGCTTAACAAAAAAAAGAATAATAATAATAATAAAAAAAAAGGCCAGCAACAAGCAAAAATTTTCTCGTTTTACTCGTAATCCGTTCAGCTAAACGTTGATCACACAGCCACTGCCACTGCCCCTGCCCCTGCCCCTGTCAGTACCACTGCCCCTACGGCTAACCCCGCTGTTGCCTGCGCTGGCCACCCCCCTCTGTTGCCACCTCTTCCGTTAGAGCCGAAGAGCGTGCTCGCTGCGTGGGCTCATTCTGGAATTTCTACACTCATTCTTGATTGTTTCGTTTAGTTATGTTTAACGCTTTGGGCCATATGTGTTGCATTCCATCCGAATTGGGTTCGCTTCAAAAGTTGGAAAAAAAAAACCAACAAAAACGAAAACTGAAAAAAAAATAACAAACAAACAAAAAAAACCAAAAAACGGGAAAAAATCAAACCAAGCCAAAAACTGACAAACTGAGAGTCGCCGCATCTGCTCAAGCTGAAGCTGAGGCTGAGGCTGAAGCCGAGCCCGAAGAGCAGATAATAAATTTGAATTTCAATAAATTATTTTGTTGCCACAAGACAGGCGGTTAGGAATCCTCTTCACAATATTTATTTCGATAAGTTGAATGGTGAACGTATTGCATACCCTGTAAAAAGTAGCCAGACGAGGGGTTTAACAGTTTCTACACAAAAATACTGCATTAAAAAAAAAAAAAAATATGCGCAATTTCTAAAAGCAGCTTTTTCTTTTTTCAAAATATAAACTAAATTTTTAGTTATTTTTTAAAAAAGTGTTGTCAAGGAAATTAGAGTTATTTTAACATAAAATTATTCTTAGTGTATTTATTAATATCTGCAAACAATTAAAAGGCATTCTAAATAAGTTTTTCACTGAGCAGACGATTATTAAATTGTTAAATTAAATTAAATTATTAAAAATCAGTTAATTTAGTTGAACTCAAACAATTACAGGGTATCTGCTGGTTGCAATAAGCCAGCTTATTTTGACTTGTTCTGCTTGTTTTTGTTGACTTGCGTCTGCATCGCTGGAATTTCATTCAAAATTTTTTTGGCTTTATCAATTTCTTTTTGGCATTGTCGTCGTCGTCGTCGCTTTTTCTTTAATTTTTTTTTATTATTGTTAAGGCCACATTGTTGACCAAGGCTGTCAGCTCGCCACTGATGAAGCGATCAGGCCTTGACATTGACAAGAAACGACAAAGATTTAAGAATAGATGTTTTTTATTTCTTTTTTTTTATTGCTAGGAGAAACTGATTATTAACCGTGGAAGAGCGATCATTAAAGGCATCAAAAAACACACATTACGGTTGAACCTTTATTGGTGTGATTTTGGGAGATCTCGTAAGGCCAACGAACATCATTTTCATAATCACAAAATGGACAAATCTTAATGATACCAACTAGTTGGCAAGTCAGTTGTCAGATCGCAGCTCAGGTCTCATCAGCATAAGTAATCACCCAAAATTTCCAGCTCGACACAGCTTGACATCTGTTAAAGGCATATGTATATATACATATATATATATATATATATAAATTGACAAACGCCTTAGGAGAGGCCGCATGATGATGAAGAATTAATTCATGAAGATTCGGTCAAAAGAAATTTCGAGCCCATTCTGTGTCCCTCTATCGCCGTCTCTGTCCACAACTCTCCATCACTGTCACATGGCAACCAGTTATGGGCAAACGTAGTAGTTTACAAGCTGGCTAAAAGAAAAAAAAAAAATTAAATCAACTGACAAAGCTAACAAACAACCTTCGTCATTAGCCTTAGCCAAACTATGGCATGTCAACCAAAATTAGCATTTTTTTGTCGGACCAACTTTAGCCGGACATCGCTGGAGACGACGACGGAGTCGACAGCGACGACGTCGACGGAGACGCGTTGTCTAAAAATTGGAAGCCAGTTAAAGCCAAGCTAGCATTAAACACCACGTTTCACGCTTTAGCGTTTCAGTTGAGTTCAGTTCAGTTGCTCGAAAACTATGCGTAGGTAAGAACACACACACACGCACACACACACACACGCACACACATATCTGTGTATATATGAACAGCCTACGCATATTTTGCAATTTCGTTTGTGACGCCCACGCATTTGAATTAGCTTAGAAATAACAACAATAGCAACAACAACAATAGCAACAACAACAATAGCAAAAACAACAACAACAACAACGACGACAACAAAACCCACAACCCACAAAATTCACATTTTAGTTGTATTCACATTATTTACTATACTCAAACACGCTTTGAGATTGGCTGCTTCTAAGTTGGCTATGATTAGATTTTTGTACTTTTATTTTTACATATTTGCAGTCATATTTTGTTTTTTTTTTTTGCTTTTGACCGACTTTAACAGTTAAATGTCAACGATATGTTCACTCTGCGAACACGCCCAGCATCCATCAAGTGATGGCTGAATCTCTATTAATTTGTTGTAGGCGATACCCTTACCCCAAATAGCTATTGGCAAATACTTTTAACCCCAGACCCCATATTATGGAAATAATGAAAGCAACATTGCATATATATATATATATGTGTGTGTGTGTGTGTGTGTATATTTACTGGCGTAAAGCCACGCCGGAAATGGTGTGTCCGTGAGCAGCAATTGAGTATGGAGATCAACATGGTTGCAAGCCGATTCTTACACTGCAAATAAATTTGGTATAACTACTGAATTTATGGGCACAAATATCCGATTTATATATAAATATTCTTTAGACTTCTTATATATATATACATACTTTAAATATATATCCTCCTTATCTTTCATTTTATATTTGTTTTGGATTAAAATCAAAGTGTTTTCTTTTAAGTATTATATATATATATATATTTTGATTTTAACTTAAAACAAATATAAAATTAAATATAAGTCACATTTCTATATTATAGTCAAACTAACAAAAATAAAATTTATATATATATTATTAAATATATTATTAAAGATAAGTCACATTTTTATATTAAACTCAAACTAACAAAAAAAAAACAAAAAAAAAAATAAATATATATATATATTATAATAAATTAATAAAAATTTAAATATCAAAAGTATAAAATTATTAAGTCATCTTTCAGATATGTACACTAAAATTACAGTAAAAAAATATCTCAAGAAATTATAATTCCTATTTTAAACTCAAATGTAATTAATCTATTTCTATATCTATATTTCAAGGCCTTTGCAGATATTTACAACAGACGAAATCTGTGAAAATGTCCATTACTATTTTGAACTCAACTAAAATCTAAATTCAAAAACATATTTAACTAAAAACATTTAATCAAGTGTTCTTAAGTATTCCAAACAGTTCCGCTTTATGCTAGTTTTACTCAGATGAAGAGCATATATATGGAGGGTGTGGACAACTGTTTTAAGCATAGCTTTCCAAATACGAATTGTTTACTGTAAACATAGACACAACGTAGAGTTCATATATAACTGCAATTTATGACATCTGCCACACCCACCACACATCAGAGTATGCAACAAAACCAGCTGCATTGCGAGCGGCAAATGTGGTTCATGACGCCCATGCGAGTGGTGCGAGGAGTAAAAGCGCTGCCAAAATTCAGTTTAATCACCTCAAGATACTGCCCATATGGTGCCACATGACAAGCGGTGCCACCAACACAGCAACACACGCACACACACACACTTTACATGACTCCAGCAAAAAGCCCACACATATTTACATCTATCTATGCACAATTAGAGAGTAAAACTGAATGTTGAGCCGTGAAAGGCGTGCGGTGGGCAAGGGCGGAGTTGATGCCGATGCCGATGCCAATGCAAGCAGCACAGATTGATCAAGCGATGCGTCGACTGCAGATTTAATTACCAAGCAGAGCAGAGCAGCGCTGAGCAGAGCAAAGCAGCGCTGAGCAGAGCAGAGCAGAGCGGCGCTGAGCAGAGCAAAGCAGAGCAGCGCTGAGCAGAGCAGCGCCAGCATATTTTCACCCGCCTGGCAACAACAACAGCAGCTGCAGTGAAAATAAAAACTTGCCAGCTTTTGAATACGGTTTTCGCTTCTATTTCGATTTCGAATTCGAGTTTGGATTCGACTTTGACTTAAGCATGGGCGTCACACGTCCAACGCCAACGGAGACAGCGGCGACGCGTCGACGCCAACGTTGAAAACAATTTCATTCACAAAAATTCACAACGAAACAAAAACGAGCTTTGGCAACGAACACACACAAGTCACGCATGCGCCGCACGAAGCGGCGACAAACGGGAAAACCAAAGACTGCTCAGCCAGCTGGAAACCTTATATATATATAATTATGAATAGATATTATAGCTCCTTGACAGACATATAGCCAAGACTTTATCCTCATTCCTAGCTTCATTCAGCGCCGCAACTAAAACTGCTCAAAAATTAAAATTCGATTGTAACTTTGAATTAAATTTTTAATTTAATAATTTAGGCAAATATTTATTTTTATATTATTTTAATTTTTATGAATTTGTTTCATTTAGCATGGGTTAAAAAATGGTTCCGATAAAACTATTCCGGCTCCGATGAAAAGCCTACGGCTTTAATAAGTTGGCGACGCAAATGTTGACGAATCATATTGAATTCTGGCAACGCGGACAGATTGAATTCTTCACCGGAATCCAAGCGATGATCATACAGTTCCTCGCCGTAGATATTGTCCCAGTCTGCATAGAAAGTATATTATTATTTAGGACGGGATGCAAAAGATTGCGATACGGATTTGCCCACCTTGACTAAAGTTATTGGCATGAAATCGCACCCAGAGCGTATAGCGATATAGATTGGTGCGTAGACTATATCCCATTAT
This sequence comes from Drosophila multiciliata, assembly GCA_037043605.1. Classification (NCBI taxonomy): domain Eukaryota; kingdom Metazoa; phylum Arthropoda; class Insecta; order Diptera; family Drosophilidae; genus Drosophila; species Drosophila multiciliata. The sequence goes on along the minus strand of JBAMBF010000301.1, from coordinate 19,593,682 downwards.
CTTGATGTTCCTCAGCTTGGGCTTGTCGCTGTTGGGATGCTTGGTGGGCAGCATGCCTGGACGCGGATACTGACTCAGTGCCACGTGCTCCTCCGCTGCAACACAATCTTAGATTAAGAGAAGTCAATGCACCAAAAGATCTCTGCTCACCCAAATCCAGGCCTTGTACCTGCGGATATAAGCTCTTTCCCTCGGAGCAGGTTAACTGTTGCAGTCCACTGATGCTTCTATTACAGGCGGGAAGCGGTGGCAGATGGGCGAGATCCACAAGCGTGGGAAACACATCCAGCAACTCCGTGATGCTGTGAATCTGACGTGGCTGCTCCAGTTGAAATTCCGGACTGCGTATGATGAGAGGCACACGTAGAGCCACCTCAAAGTTGCTGTACTTTGCCCACTCGGCGTGCTCGCCCAGTGACCAGCCATGATCGCCTAGCACCACAACAACTGTACGCTCCAGATCCAAGTGGGCCATCAGCTTGCCAAAGAGATCATCCACATAGGCCACCGAGGCGTAATAGGCTTGTCGAATCTGTGCCGCCAAATGTCCCGAAATGGGACCATATGGAAACGATATGTTCCTGTGCTTGAAGTCATCCCGCGAGCGCACATCTGTGTACGGATTCCAGGCCACGTCCGGCATGTCCGGTGGCTTTACTGCATCCGCCGTGTAGTTGTAGAAGTTGATGAGCGGAAAACCTTCGAGAAACTGCCGGGGAAAGCGGAAATTAATATGCGGCTTGTGAAAACCCACGGCCAGAAAATAAGGCTGATGATTCTTCTTCCTCGAATCCAAAAAACGTAATGCCTCCGTCACGGATTCAATATCCGGCAGTGTTTTATACGGCTGTGTTTGCAAATGCACCGGACAAATGAGATAATTCTTGCGCAACACTCCTCCACTGTGATCCGGGCAGACGGGTGAGTTCATGAACTGTTCCGTGCGGGGATGAAAGGCCGGAGCTGACCAGCTGATGGGAAAGTCATCAGTGTTGTTGGACGAGAGACCAGGATGGAAGACCTTGCCGCAGCTATACGTGTAGTAACCATGCTCCTTGAAGTACTGTGGCAATGTGGTAAAGTTACCCACAAAACTCCGCCAGTAGCTATAAAAATCGTACAGATGCAACGTGTCCGGACGTCGTCCGGTCAACAATGAATTCCGGCTAGGTGCGCACAGCGCTTGCTAATGAGAACTAGTGGAATATAGTTGTCCTGGCAGTAATCCCATTAATCCTTACCTGACTGTAGGCGCGCGTGAAGATGCTGCTGCCCCGGGCAAACTCATCCAGATGTGGCGTTCGAGCTCGACTATCGCCATAAGCACCCAGAGCCGGCCGCAGATCATCAAAGATGACCATCACCACATTGTAGTTGGCAAAAACGGAAGCCAACCCAATCCACAGCAGCAGCAGCAGAAGCAGCTGTGCAATTGCTGAGATATGGGACATTTCGGAGCGAGCGATTTTTGCGACTGCAGTCTGACAAGAAACCCATACGGCGGATGTGAGATGCCGGTCAAATTGAATCGGATAAAATATATAAACGGGCATATCAGCTGGCTGATGGTCTTCGTAAGAAACTCTCGATCCCAACGGAAATTGTGAGTGTCAGATTGAAATAGAAATTAAAACACAAATTATGATTCCATTTTCAATTCTGGTTAAATTAAACGAACTGTTAGCTTAAGTGTGCAAACATTACATTCATTTACAGGGCATGTGAGAGTCGTGCAGATTGGTTAAAGTGAATTTTGTCACTTGTTTACGTTTCACAAAGAGCAAAATATAAAAAGAGGCTGACAAGCAAATACAAGCGTCGAGCGGCGTAATTCAAAACCGCCCCCATTATATTTCAATAAAATTGAACGGAAGCTGGCCTCGTCCACAACAACAGCAACAATAACAACAGCAACAACATCAACAACCACAAAAGCAAAAACATACAAACAACAACGACGATATCGCAAATGGAATGTAATAATAAATGTTTGGAACGAAGCAACCAGACGAGCGTCACAAGAGAGCCTTAAGACATCCGTTAAATATTACACTTAATACGTATACATTTAGTTTTAATGATTAACAAGCTAAAAGCTATCATAAATCTGTTGTGATTTTTACAAAACGATTAATAGTCGAATGAGTTTCAGGGAATTTGCACAGATCATTTAGGTCGTTATCATAAACCAGGTTAAAATGTTGCTCCGCAATTGCTGCAACGCTTCTCACGCATCGCCAGGCAGCACAAGATGCCAAGGGGGAAAAAGAATATTGCACAGCACAGACCCAAAGGGGAGAATGTATCTTCCAGATAACCAATGCGGCACGATGGACACGCGTTAATATAAATTTGTGTCGAGCCCGCCACTACTATGTTAATTGGCGTTGTCTCGATAGCTCCATAACTGGCCATATTGCTTGGTGGTATTGTTGGTGCACCATGATGAACGCCAGTGATAAGTCGCGCATCTGCAAATAACTTCTTTATTATATTTTCTTTAAATTATTGTTTGTCAATCACCTGGCGCTGTGGGCATCGTGGCTTGCATTACTTCCTCGTAGCTCGGTGGCTCGGCGTCTTTTGGTTTATGCGCGGACATGGTTGGAAAAAACAACAAAAAAACCGACAAATGCTTACCTTTGTGCAATGACTCACACTGTGTTTATCTTTAATTTGTTATTGCTATAATGTTGTTTTTATTGAGTCCGATTACACCTGCTCTTTGTTTTCATTAGTTTTGTCGGCCTATCGATGAAAATCAGCTGTTTGCTCTGTGATCGAATATATAAAATCGTATTGAAGAAATGACTGCATTTCGCATGGTCAAACTAAATAAGGTTGCTGACAAGAGCCTTGTAAGTGCCATAAAGTTTGTAAGATTATTTATAGTGGTGAGTGATGGCTGATAGTAATTGCCGAGAATTGAGATTATTGTTCCAATAACGTAACAAATAAGTAATAATTAAACAAAATCGTGCTATTTGTTTTATATATTTTTGTTTGCATTTTTAGAAAATGAAATATTAAATATTAGCATCAGCCAACAAAATAAATGTACACTTACACCATGAACAATTTCAAGATCACATTGTTGATAGTTTTTACAACATCCTCAAAAACATGAGTTGATAAATTATGCAGTGAACATTGTACGCATTTTTGCCAACTTTAGTTCATAATTAAATATTGAAATTTTAATGACTAGCAACTGCCGCCGATTACATTCGATTAATTACGGTCCAAAAGAATCAACGTAATCGATTATATGGGCAATGCAGCGTTGCTTTGCATACATATAGCCGCACTGCTTTAACGCCATTGGTATCTTGTATCTGTTGACGCAAAATCGGTGTAAAAGGTTTGTTAGAATAAATTAATAGATAGATGAGGTGAAAAATATGCAAATAGTGTTCAAATAGAGCACACAAAGCCTCTGCATGTACCCAGCACATAAAGTGCAAAACGTGAGTGTTTTATACTACGGTTTTAGGCACCGTTTTGTTTTGCCCAATTCGGCATTGCTAAATCGATTGGTATTTTTTCTCTATGTCTATTTCCGCTGCTCCGCTTGTCGTCTCATTCACGCACGCTTGAATGAATGAAAAGAAAAGGGAATAGAGAAGCCGACAACGAGCTACAGAAGTTGTAGTACTACAATACCAACAAAGGCGACCGGGCTCAACTCGCGTAAACTGCAACAAACAACGAGGAAAAGCGCAGTGCAAATTGCTCATGCGCGATATGGCCGACCTAGATGCAGTACATCTCGGCCTGGATGAGAATGAGGCGGACATTGCCGAGGAGCTTCAGGACTTCGATTCGTTTGACACACGCAGTGAGGCATCCAAATCCCGAGCTGGCTCCATGGCCTCCGATTCGGAGCCGAGCATAAGTTCGGTGAGCACGGCTCCCTCGTCCACCAGGAGCAGCAGCAAACGTGCCAAAAAATCCAAAAGTGGCAGCAATAACAAATCCGTCAAAGATTCCTCGACTTCTGGCAAATCCACAAATGCGAATACAGCAAAAGCCAGCACAAGCAAGGGTAGCAGCAGCAAATCTTTGAAGAAGCCTTCAAAGCGTTCCGCTTCGCCCGGCGATCTCAATGGCAAAAAGAAAAAGTCTAGCCACAGCAGCAGTGGCAGCGAATCCTCAAAGGCAAAATCGAAAGCGCTCGAAGCAGACGACAAGTCCAACTGCAAATCACAGGACAGCGAAGAGCCCGAAACGTGCAACAAAAAGTCGCGTGAAAGAAGCAAGAAAAACCACAGCAGCAACAACAACAGCGCTAGCACTTCCGCAGCAGCTGCTGCTGCTCTCGCAGATGCGAACAACAAGAGCGATCTGAGTGATGCGGAGGATGAGAAGCCAAAGCTGCTGCCCGTCTTGGAGTCGGACAGCGAGTCCTCCGATTCGGATTCGGGCACACAGCACAAACGCAATGGCAGCACTCGCGGCAAGGCGGCGTCGGCGGCATTAGCGCAAAACAGCTCAAAGGACTCCACTCCCGAGAAGGAGGCCCAGAAATCCTATGACTATATGACGAAGCTAAACTATCTGTTTCGCGACACAAGATTCTTCCTGATCAAGTCCAACAACATTGACAATGTGCAGCTGTCCAAGAACAAGAACGTTTGGGCCACTCTCCCTCAGAACGATGCCAATTTGACGCAGGCCTTCAAGGAAGCACGCAATGTCCTGCTCATCTTCTCCGTTAACGAGAGCGGTAATCTATTTATCACCATTTACATATTTAGTTTTGTAAGTTAGTTAATAACTAAGCCTTAACTAAATACTATGTGTGTTATACTAGAACCAGTTGGGAATTGTAAATTATTGTTACGATCTAGTTGCTAATTGGGGAAGAACTCCTTTCCAGCATTGAAAAATGTGGTGGTAAATTGTGGCATGCCTTCTACTCATCCAATTTTATAATTTAGGCACAGATGAGTCCGTTTAATACCAGCTATTCTGTCCAACAAATACTAATCTTACGTTCTCATTGATGACAGGCAAATTCTCGGGATTTGCGCGAATGTCGACGTCATCACAGCGGGAATTACCGCAGGTGGCCTGGGTGCTGCCACCAAGTATATCATCCAAGGCACTGGGCGGTGTCATCGAGCTGGATTGGATCTGTCGCAAGGAGTTGCCGTTTAATACGACACTGCATCTGCACAATACGTGGAACGAAGGCAAACCGGTTAAGATTGGTCGTGATGGCCAGGAGATCGAGCCGAAAATTGGCGCTGAATTGTGTCGCTTATTTGCCGAGGACGAAGAGATCGAATTGACGCCCATCCTACGCAAGTCCAAGGAGACGGCACGTGTGATGCGCGAAAAGGGCATCCATGTGATCTACAAGGCGCCGCGAAGTCTCTCCACCCGTGGGCATGGTGGTGGCCGGGGCAACAATCAGCTGGGACCGATGCGACATCGACGCAGCTATGGCCACAATGCCCCGCATCATCATCATCAACATCAGCAGCAGCGACCCTATCATCGGCATCATCATCATCATCATCATGGCATGGGCATGGGCATGTCAGGTGGTGGCGGCGGAGGTGGTGGCGGCGGCGGTGGTGGTGGATTTAAGCGTAATGGTTCACCCTATCGCCAAATGTCTGGCGGTTCAAGTTCCGCTTCAGCTGAGATGAACTCACCCGGCTGGGATCGCTACATGTCCTCGGCGGACATGGCTAAAGCCTACATGGCCGACTATTTTCGAAATATGCACGGCCAGCTGCCGCCGCTTCCCTTCGCGCCACCCTTTGGCCAGATGCCAATGCCGTCGTCAGCAGCAGGAGCTGCTGGCGGTCTGCTGCCCGGACCGCCGCCATCGATGTACGAACAATTGCCGCCACCGGTGCGGTATTATGATGGACCGGGTCCACCACCGTTGCCGGATTATCCGCCGCCGCAGCCGATGCGACCACCGCCGCCGGGCTTCGATAAGGGACCCAGCTATGAGGATTTTGCGGCTTGGAAGAACGCCGGTTTGCCAACGGTTCCACCGCCTGGCTTTCCCGGTGTGTACGGTAACAATGGTGGTGGTGGTGGGGGCAGTGGCAGCGGCGGCCTTGCAACAAGTGGCTCCGTCGGAGGCACAACGATGCCCAGCATCAACGCCGGCAATCGGGGGGAGAATGGCAACGGATCCGGTCTAGGCGGTCGTCGGCGCGATTATGGCGGTGGCAATCGCAGCGGCGGCGGAGGCGGATCCTCGCGACAATATCGTGGCGATCGCGGTGGTGGTCGCAGCTATCGGGATGGCGGCAGGCGTTGAATCTGTGTATCGATTTTGAGAATTTGTTTAACACACACACACCCGGGTCCCTATCCTCGATCGATCTCGATCAAAATAAGTGCGCGAAAAGTATCCTACCACCAAAAAAAAAAATCATCCTGCGCCCCGCAACTTCCCCCTACACTCTCTCTCCATGCTGAGAGTGTCGCGTGTGAATCGAAGATGTCTTCAAAAATGCAATGCAAAAAAAAAGAAAAGAAAATCGTAAAAGTTAATCTAAGTGAGCAGCAGCAACAGCATCTGCAAATAAGCAAATAATCGTAATCAGCAAATCAAATTTAATCCAATTCAATTATGAACGAATAACTATTTCGTCTCTTATACAACAACAACAACAACACTCCAACTCTCTCTGTCCCCTCTCTCTTTGTTTCTTACTCTCTCTTGTCTCTCTTTCGCTTAGCCTATTCGTCATGCGAGAAGTTTTATATGATTTAAACAAACTTACAAAATAAGCAAATTACACAACTACAACAAAAATCATATATTAATAATATTAAAAAATACAAAAAGAGAGAAAAAAAATATACCAAGCACAAAATGCGAACTTTATTTCAATGAAAAAAAAGAGACGCTACAAAACTACAAAACAACCAACAAAACTGCACAACAACAACAGCAACAACATGAACGTACCGTTAATTCAAAGCAGTGATCTGTGTATGTGTAAATGTGTGTGTGTGCTTCTTTACAACAACAACAACATAAAAAAATACCCCTGTGCTTCCCCCCACACGAGAGTTGGACATTTTAATTGAAAAGCAAACGGCACTCATGCCACTCCTCCATACTACTTTATATATATATATACATATATATCGTATAACGATTATTAATTTAAAAAAAAAAATCATATCTAACAACTGGACTGCAAATCTAACCTCTGAAGACTCACAATCGTGAGCAATTTCTGAGACAGACCACAAAATAAGAGAACCAAACAAACATTTCTCGTGGAAGGTGAAATACAACTACTCCCAAAGTTATATATGTTGCATAGAGACTTATATTCTTTGGGTATGTGTTAAATTTGATTATGTGATATTTTTTGAGCCCTCCGAGCTCTCCAGAATTGACAAGTATTTGACACTTATGTTCTTTCTGGTCCCATCGAGTTTCTACTAAAATAGATCTATATGTCTTACATATATATATATATATATATATTTATATACATTACGCAAACTGCAATTTTTCAAAATTGACTGCCAAGACGGCCTCAGTTCTATTGTGGAACGAAATGGCCAAAGAGACTGCTAAACACCTGAAATTGACATTTTGGACAGTATTAGGAACGTTATTTTTTTTGTTCCATTTCTTTTTTCCCCGTTTTTTTTCGTTTGTTTTGCTCTTTTTTGTTACAGATCCTGGCAGAGAGTGACGCTAATGGAACCTGTTGAGCTATATTTATTTACATATACCAAAGACTAAATTGCAATACACAACTGGAATTATCTTTAATGAGCATATATCGCATGTCGGTGTCTACCTATTACGAACTACAAATAATGGATTAAATGTAAATGTAACAATACTTGGCGAATTCTGTTTTAAGCCAAGGATATTTTGGATGTTCTGTCAGCTAAAAGGGAGGCACACCCCTTTTGGAGTTTTAATAAATGTTTACATGTCTATATATACAAATGATTTGCTTACTTTATTAATATCACTGAAAAATCGAGTAATTTTATTATACTCTGGTAAACCTTTTTGAAACTCGATTTTCGATTAAATGGAAAATGCTTATTAGTCCAAAAAAACAAAAGGCTTTCAGGTATACTTTGTGGATGAGATCGAACCAAGGACATTTACTTTGCTGGAAAATAAAATAAGTTGACAGATTTTCTAGCATTTTTTCAAGGACATGCTGCATTGACAAATATCGATCGGTATTCAAGGTTTGTGGGTCAGCTTAAAAAAACACTTGGACAATCTCATTTGAGAAGCAAAAGCAAAAGATTTAGAACTATTTTTGTCAGTTGATATACCTGATTAAAACAATATATGTAACACGCAAGGACATGCCCGAGATATTTCGGACTTATGAGGTAATTAATTTTATTATTATGCTGCAATTTTATTTATTAAATGTGGTCTAAAGGTTATTCGAATAGTCCCAGGAATGGCCGAGTTTTATTGAGTAAATTCCTCTATGTAATATTTTACCACATTTTGTTTTCTAAACAAACGATAGTTAATTTTTATTAAAATTTAACAATAAGGGAAAAACATATTCGTCAATTACCATTCAAAGTTAAGAACTACTTTTGAGATTCTACATACATATATTTTTATTTGCATATTTATTTGGTGCTTAAGGCAATCAGAAATAATAATAAAATATTAAGAGCAAATATTCATTATCTTTACTATAAAAAGATTGGAATATTTATTTGGTTTTTATGCAACTCTATTTGATTTGGCTATTATATGCATTTTGAGTTTCAAATTGGGTTGTTTGGCGCGTTTTGTAGATTTGCTTTGTGCTCGTCATTCGTTATTCAGCCCTCGACCATCTGCCGCTGTTGTTGCTTTTGTAAACGTAACCCAACTTTTGAGGACGAACTATACATGACGTATGCATGTAAGTGTGCATGCGTGTGTGTGTGTATGTGATTGTGTAGTGTGAGTGTGTGTGTGTGTGCGCGTGTATGCGTGCCATGCCACCATGTAGAGTGCCATGTATTCTTAAGTAGCTACATGGGAACTTTTCGGGGTATGCATAAAGTAAAAACTAATCTATTTTTTATAAGAATTTATGTTTATTGCAAATTAAAAATACATTTCGAGAGTATAAGAAATTTAAGAAAAGAAAGCCCACTGCATTCACTTCATTTTTATCTATGACTGCGGGAGTCTCACCATGTATGAATGCAGCATATACATGGCAGCCATTCTAGCATACATGGCAAATCAAAACTGGTTCTTGAGCAGGGGCGCAGAAGGCAGTGAAAAATAGAAAGCCGCCCCACCAAAATTGCACCCGGTTGCAATTTGCAGCAAGGGAAGTTATATAAGCTAATCTTCGAAACCTAACAAATAAATGGAAAAAAAATGCAATTAAATTCATGACTTGAACAACTCTATTATTCAGTATATTTCACGAGTGTTTAATATAAAATTAATACTAATTTGCGAAATGTTTGCTCTTAATTTATTATGTATAATTTGTTTTATTTTTATTATTATTATTGTTATTTAGAATGGGCGCAACATTTGGAGCATCTGCAGCGGAGGCATCTCCATTATAGTGCCGGATTCCGTATGCTATGGTTCGATCTTGCGAATTTTAAGCCCGGGACCAACACTGGCTACTCGACTAGTGATGAGGGATGCGGACGAAGCGGAAGAGCTGCTATTGCTCATTCCGGAGGATGAGGAGCTGACCAGCTGAGGCATTAGCGAATTGCTGTTGGTGTCACCGCCATTGGCGCCACTGTTGGGGTTTGAACTGGAGGAAGTGGAGACACCGTTAGGCATGCGACGCTTCACAACAAATCGACGTGCATTTGTGCCCGTCATCACAGGTGAGTTGGTGGCTGTCGTTGTTGCTGCTGTTGTTGCAGCTGCTGGCACAATGTGTTGCGCGGCCGTTGCCTTGGTCGCTTGTGACTGCTGTAGTTCCTCGGCCGTGGGATCCACTTCCATTTCGGTGCTCTCCTCATGCTGTTTTTGTATAGAAGGTAACTGTATTAGATTTACGGATTAAACTTTGCTTTGATGATTGCTTACCACCTCGCTTGTATGCTCCTCATCGTCGTGTCCCTCCTCCTCCTCGAATTCGGCGCTTTCCGTGTCCTCGGGATACTCAACAAGCTGGCCGTTAAGCGTGGGAAACTCAATGACTGGCAATATTTGACGTGGCTGCTGCGTGTTGTTCTCGTCCATCAGCTGCTGTATCAGCTGGCCAATATCCTCGCGTTTCTTGGTGACGGTGAGGTAATCGAACCAATTGGTCAGCTGCTTGATGGGCAAGCGGTAATCCTTGATGGGCTCCTTAAAGAAATGCTCCACATATTGCAGCAGATATAGGCCGCAGTCGGTAAAGTTGTTCTGTTGCGGCACCTTGACGCTATGTCCTGGCATATTATCCTTGTTGAAGGTGTGCACCTGTGCATCCGGTTTCTTAATCTTGTACTCGCATGTGAGATAATCTCGCAGCGTAGCCACCACACGACTGCGCGAGGCGCCCGCCAGCGAATCAAAGATTAGGATCAGTGGCTGCTTCACAGCCGGCATATCCTCGCTGGTTCCTCGAGCTGGACCCGAAGACGATGCTGGTGTTGTCGGGTTTGGTATTGGTGTTGCTCCTGCTGCTGAAGGTGTAGCTCCAGGTGTCGACGGAGTCGCTTCCTTGCTAGTAGCTGTTGGTGGTGGATTCGAGTTTTCGCTAGCCTCGCTAGCCATATCACTATCATCGCCCTCGGCTTCATCGCGTTCGCTCTCGTCATCGCCAATCCGGCAAATTTCGTTGGTTATAGCGGGAAGTGTGACAGTTTCGCGCTTGGACAGCGGCGTGATGGTTGTGCTGCCAATCTGGAGCGCAACCTTTTTGCCGCGCGGCCGTTTCAGCTGTTGCGGCTCTACGGGCTGATTGGTGTCGAAGGTGACGGGTCCCTTGAGGCAGGGGAAACAAATAATAGCAAGAAACCAATGCGATTGCTCGTTAATCGGCACAATGATGAAATCATTGTCAAAGATGTCCACCAATTTTGTCCACTTTTGGACGCGTGCGTGACGCTTCTGCGCCGCAGTCTGCTTCACTTCCGATGAACGCGTCAAAGTCGTGAGGCGTTTGTAAAAGAAGGTGCTGAATATGTGAGTACGATCACGTAACGCCTCCGGGATGAGAGTGTTGCGCAGCCAGCGCAGATAGAAATCAATGATAATATCATTCAGATACGACTCCTTGGTCAGGCACACATAATCCTCCATGCGTATGCCCAGTGCGCCGGTGCCCTTGGGCGGATACATCAGCAGAATGACCTGTTCATCGGACCGCAATTGACGCGGCGCCAACTGTGTTGGTTTGTCCAAGGCCTTGCGATCCGAGTCTGCAATACGTTCGAATATCTCCGCAGCATCACGCGACGAGATCTCATCCATAATACTAAACATAGACTTGAGTGTTTCGCGTGCCAAAAAACCGATTGAATCAAAAATCAAAATTAGACGGCGCTCATGGAAGCTACCCTGTTTGAAGCCAAATTCTATAGGGAAGATTAGAAAAGGAAATCAGAATATTAATTAATATACATATATTATATATTGCTTACGCTCATTGTTATCGTCGGGCAGCTGGAGCTGAGCCTTCACATACTGGGCGCATGTCTTCAGCATGTAGAGCGTGACGAGAGGCTGCGCCTGCTCGTAGCTGGCAAAGTGAGCAACCACCTTGATCACTTCCCGCTTATAAATATTTAGCACGAACTTCTCCTCCTTATCCAGCAGTGAGCCCACTATGCGTACGCCCTTCGTCGTGAAGGCGACCTATACAAAACAAGAAAATGCAAAACTCAATAAGTAAATATTATAGAATACAGCAAAATGAGAGAATAATTTGGAAACTCACAGGTTGTGTAATTTGAAAGCGATATGGCATCAGGCGCATACATTTGCAAGGCAGCTCGGTAATAAATGATTCATCATCCGTCAAATCGGACATATCCGTAACATCTCCACGTACAAAGTCTACAAATAAATAAAATTCCATAATTATACATGTGCTTTTCTAGATTGCTTTCAATACCGCTTTGCACTAGCGGCAGTCACATTTTTTTCAACACTATTCGTTTACACTATTTATCTGCACTCGCTTACCGTCGTCACCCATGGTTAAAGTACTATATATATTTTTATATATATTTTTTTTTCTAAAAACTATTTTGTCAATCAAACTACATAGCCTGTAAAACTAGTTAAAGGCAAAAGAGCAGATTGCAATTTCTTATAATGCAATGCCAATGCAAAGTTGCTGTGAGCTCTTCTTCTTTTGCTTCTTCTTCTTCGTACACTCTTTTTGAGCAAAATGGCGTGGTCCAGAGGCGCACTCTGGCGTCTGTTATGGGCAACTACCAACTGTGAACAAAATTGTTGCCAGCTTGAAAATTACGGCACAAACATGTATACAGTTATTTTCTGTGTGTGCTGCTGCCAGGGCTGCACAAATATAGTCACGAAATATATTTATGGGCAATTATCGAAAATCACATCAATTGATATTAATGATTATTACTAACTAAATATATATAAAATAAATTATAGTTCAATAATTTGCGGTTTCAGCTGAAGGGAAATTTTGCAAGCTATACTTTCATTTATATATAATATATATATATATAATTATATATAATATAATTATATATAATATATATATATATAATTATATATAATATTAATAACACAAATGATATTTTTATTTGGTCATTTACCTTTATAAAGCGCTTCCTCATCAACATCGGGCAGCGTTGGATCACAGGCAAATGCAGTTGGTAGTTGATTAGCGTTTCCATTCGAATTTCGATTAATGTTATTGGCAGTGAGCTGTGGTTAGAAAATCATCAAATAATCATATTTTATTATACGTGTGATATTTTTCTCTTACATTGTTGGCATCGCCTTTGGCCTCATCCTGTTCGGCTTCATCCTCACTGCTAAGCAGAACGACAGGATCTGCTTCAGCTACGCGTCTTGCGCTGCGCGTACGTCCGCCCCTATTGGCCATACCCCTGCCCCGCACATTACTGGTGCCTGCTCCATAGGTGGCACCACTGACACCCACGTGTTTAAGGCGTGCCAATTCACGTTTCTTGTCCGCCGCTGTTCCGGGCTCGCCAGAGCCGGCGCCGGATAGAGATGCTGCTGAGTTATTCGACTTTGTAACGTAGGATTTTCGCTTGGGCGGCTCCTGGAAGACACGCTTGCAACGCTGACACTTTGCATGATCCATGCCCGTAAAGCCGCATAGCTGGCACACGGCAAAGTAGCCGTCAATCAGCTTGGGTCCATCCGTGGGTGTAGTCAATGCGCCGGCCACCGATGATGCGTTGTTGCCCACTCCAGCGGTGCCAGCCGCATCTCGCTTAACCTGATCCGCAGCTGCTGCGGCCCCGGCAGTAGCCGATTGCTGACCGTGGTTGTTAAAGGCTGTCGTTGTTGCTGTTGTTGCTGCGGCAGCTGCTGCTGCGGCGTTCTCCTGCTGTCGATTCATTTGCAGACTCTCCTCGGCCCGTGAAATGAGCTCGCTGGCCGATTCGTTGACGGAGAAGCCGACCGTGACGATAAAGTCAACATTGGCTGCACGGTGCTCCACACACTGAATGGTGGTTGTGTTGTCGAAAGGAACACTCACCTGCTCCAGCAGATCCTGCACAGTGCACGACTCCCGTGGCAAGGTGAACGTAATCAGACGCTGTTCCCCCGAGGCAAGTATTACCAACATTTTCGCACTGTTCCGATCGCGATCCGCAATTGGTTGACCAACACGATTGTTGAGCACATGCTGCGAATGAATCTCGTAGTTGTTGTGCGATGTTTGCTGCACCGATGACAGCTGTGGCGGAGGTGCTGCGGCAGTTGCTGCGGTCAGCACACGTTGCTGTGGTTGCAAGATGCGAGTGGCAGCTGCAGCACCAGCTGCACTGGCTTGTTGCTCCTGCTGTTGTTGGTGTTGTTGTTGCTGTGGTTGTTGCTGAGGTGCCTGGGGCAAGGCTTGCGTCAGCTTTGGCACCGTTCGCACCAGAGTTCCTGGCGTTGCCTGTCGCATGGGCGTCAATCCAGCCGGGCCGGTTGTTGGTGGCGCAGGGGAACTGACTATCGTCTGCCGTTTCTTGTACTCCGCCAGGGACATGCTGGCACCGCTCGCTGCCCGCAATCCTGGCGGCTGCTGTTGTGGTGGCTGCTGTGGTTGTTGTTGCTGTTGCTGCTCCTCCTCGCTGCTGCTGTTGTTTGTCACCGGGCTGGGTTGGTAGTAGGTTGTGAGCGTGGTATTGCCAGCCGGTGGCAGCTGCATGGGCACAATGCCACCAGCTGGCTTCTGTTGCTGTTGCTCCTGCTTCTTCACCACCACAGCCTGAATGCTCTCCTCGAGATCTAGCCCCATGGTGGTGGCATTCTGTGCGGGCGCAGCGCCTGCTGTTGTCGCCGGAGCCTGACGATAGCGCAATGGCTGACGCATCAACACCATCTGTTGTTGTGGTTGCTGTGGCTGCTGAGTATTACCGCTCGCATCGCTGACGACATGGCGATAGACATGGCGCGGCTGCAGTTGCTGACCCGGCGCCGTCGGTTGCCCAATATTCGTTATCGTTATCTGCTTGGTCATCTGTGTTTGGGTCACTATCTGCATGGTCTGACCGACCTCGCCGGTGGCACTAGTCTGCACTACGGTTTGGGCACGTGTGGGTCGCACGCCTGGCTGCCGCATTGTGCGCACCAGGTTACCTGCTACAGTCTGGACGCCACCGCCCCGCGGTCGCACGTGCCGCACAAGGGTGGACGTTAAGGCTGGTCGTGTTGCAATCACAGTCACGGCTGGTTGTCGAGCAATGACCGCACCGCCACGCGTAGCCTTGCCGCGAAACGGAGCTCGCACTAGTTGTGTACCGGTGGCTGTGACCAATTGCGGTTGCGGCTGCACCTGCACTTGTCCTTGTGGCTGCTGCTGTTGTTGTTGCTGTTGTTGCTGCTGCTGTTGAGGTTGCAAAGGTGTCTTATGCAATTGCACTTGCTGATAAACTACGTTGCCCGTCGGCTGTGGCACCACACGTGTCTGCACCAGATGTGTTTGTGCTTGGAGATGTAATTGTTGTTGCTGTTGCTGCTGCACGTGTTGTTGCAGTACGTGCTGCTGTTGCTGCTGCTGCTGTGGAGAGGTGGTGTACACTACACGATTGTTGTACGCATGTATATTGATTCCTTGTTGCGGTATCGCAGTCGCCTGGCGCATTATCAACTCCTGATGCTGCGGCGCTTGAATCAAAACCTGCTGTCCCGTTGGCTGCTGCACAATCACGTGCGTATTGTTTAGCATCTAGGAATCAATTTAAAAATAAATATAATTGCCAACTTTTTTGATTGAATAAAATTTGATATCAATATTTGAAACTACTGTTATTTTTTCTCAAAAAAACATAAACGGCCTATAGTAGTCCTAATGAAAAATTATTTGGTTTTTGAACTACATAATAAAAAGGAAAAGTATTTGCATTCTGTAACCTTTTCAAATCTACAACTATTATTAAGAATCGTTGCTTACGCTTATTTGGCGCTGTTGCTGCTGAGTTGTCGTCATGCGGTAGACAATTTGTGGATGCTGTTGTTGTGCGGGTGATGTTTGTAGCTGCAATGTTTGTTGCGTATGTTGCGGACTCTGTAGCAGCTGCTGCTGCTGTTGGGGACTGCTTTGGACCATGGACGTCGGTTGCTGTTGATAGGCAGTGTGTTGTTGCTGAGGTTGATATTGTTGCTGGTGTTGTTGTTGCTGTTGTTGCAGCACTTGCTGCTGCTGTTTCTTTTGTTGCTGCTGCTGCAATTGCTGCATGGAGGCATGCTGCACAATTGTGCTGGGCTGCAGAACTTGATCTGATGTGTAATAGATTTGCTGCGTATGCTGAATGGCGGGCTGTTGTTGCTGTTGTTGTTGCACATATTGCTGCTGCTCGAGACGCAAATGCTGCTGCTGCTGTGCCTCCTGTTGCTGTTGCTGATAGTGAACCTGCTGATGATGCATAACCACCTGCTGTTGCTGCTGCTGCACCTCCTGTTGCTGCTGTTGTTGCTGCTGCTGCAGGTCAGCGTTTATAATATAATGGCTCGCAGTTGCCGTCTGCTGCTGTGGCTGATATTGCGCTGGCGCCGTTGTCTGATAAACCACTTGCTGCTGATCACTAAACACAAGCTGCTGGTCTTCCTGCAGCACCAGATTCTGTGATT
This sequence comes from Drosophila multiciliata, assembly GCA_037043605.1. Classification (NCBI taxonomy): domain Eukaryota; kingdom Metazoa; phylum Arthropoda; class Insecta; order Diptera; family Drosophilidae; genus Drosophila; species Drosophila multiciliata. Next base: position 19,577,442 of record JBAMBF010000301.1, on the reverse strand, counting down.
CATTAAATGATGAATAATAATAATTTAATTGTTGCTCTACAACTTACGCTCACGTCGTCATGCGGCACTTGCACCACCTGCAGATCTGAGTAGACTGGCTTCATTTCCATGTCTTCGCTGTTGCTGTGCACAATGTAGCCTTCCATGGTGAGGCACGCTGCACGCTGCAAGGGCAACAAATTATTTATTTATTTGTATGTCGTCTCTGTGACGTCACATGCCTCGATAAAGGCAGCAACGCAATTTTTCTTTTTGCATCATCTTCTTTTTACCTTTGTGGGCCTTGGCTGATTTTGTTATTGTTGTTGTTGCTGTTATGCGTTACAACACACGTTTTGAAACAAACACGCGGCTCATTCGCACTTAACTTTCAAAGCATTATATTTTCGTGCACGATTTCAGTCAAAATATGCCTTAGCATCTAATTATAAACGCAGTTTGCATGAAAATTCGCTTTCTTTAACACCAAAGCGACGAGGAGGAATCAAATATGGCGTTTACTTGCAGCTGGCAATGCCAACAAGGGAATGGCGCAGGGCGCCATCTAGCGACTATTTTGCCGGCAGCTGTTTACAAAACGTTTTCAGTGTTGCGTTTTGTTTTGCACTTTATCGACGTCTGCTTCTGGCGCGTTTACGTCTAATATATAGAGGTACCACTATCTGGCATGTAGAGCACTGAATAATTTTTGTGGTACCACTAAACACCCGAAAGCCACTTATCACTGGAGTTTTCTTCATTTTCACACTTTTTCTAACTAATCTCGAAAGATAAACTTTTGACTACACAAAAGCGTTGACCTGCGTTATTTATTTGATTCAATGCACACGTAATTTGGTCAATTATATTTCGATTTAATTCCAGTTTTGAACGTTGTCTTCAGCAGCGCGAAAGGAGCGCGCAGCTCTTGCGAATATGTGGAAGAGGAAGATGAAGCAACAACACACAACGAAGTAATAAGGTAAAAATAAGCGCTAATACATCCAAATTCAGTTGGCAGCACTGACGACTGATATTTCATTTGACTAATAATCATTTTTGCAGTCCAATTGTATTTTTAATGATTATAATGAATATGGGAAATTGAAGGAATCTGAGCAATATCATTTAATTTACCAAATATCATTTATCATTAGAATGGACAACAGCTGCGCCGTTAGGGAAAATGTTGTGTATTCTGTGCAAAGCTAGTTGGCAACTCCAGTTCGTGACGTCACAGTCAGTTTGTTTTTTCCCTAATAAGTGAATCATCCGCAAAGAGAAGAAAGGGTGAACAGTATTTGAACAATTACAGAAGTTAGCACCAGACACCAAGATGTTCTCCAGTGGTCCCAACTACAACAAGCTCAAGACAAATTTGCGTCTGGCGCAGAATCGACTCAAGTTGCTCGAGAAAAAGAAATCGGAAATAACACAAAAGTCGCGCAAGGAAATTGCAGATTATCTCGCCACAGGCAAAACGGAGCGGGCTCGCATCCGCGTGGAGCACATAATACGGTAAGTTCAGGTTAATTTAAGGAACCATCTGAGATAAACTCGGGATGCATTCGCTTCCAGGGAGGATTACCTTGTGGAGGCCATGGAAATAGTGGAGATGTATTGTGACTTGTTGCTGGCACGCTTCGGTCTCATCCAACAAATGAAGGAACTCGATGCTGGCATAGCCGAACCCGTGTCCAGTCTTGTGTGGGTCTGTCCACGGCTGCAGAGCGACGTTGCCGAGCTAAAGGTCATCTCCGACATATTTATTCACAAATATGGACCTCAATTTGCGGAGCATTCGCGAACCGCAACCGGAGAGCATTATGTGTCGGAGAAGTTGATGCATAAGCTGACGCTGCAGGCGCCGCCAAAGCTGCTCGTGGAGAACTACTTGATAGCCATTGCCAAGAACTACAATATTGAATACGAGCCAGATCCACAGGTCATGCAGGAGGAACAGAACCCAGATCCACAGCCACATCTCATTGATTTGTCAGATCGGAATAATCTGAGTGGCGGTGGTGGTGTTCCTCATCCACCCCAAATGGGTTTCATTGGCTATCCGGCAATGCCACAATTGCCAAACATGCCAGCGCCACCCAGTACCAAACCATTTAACTATCCAAATTTCGGTGGAAACGATGGCGGTGGTGGTGGGGGCATGGCAGGGGCCTGTGCTGCTCCAGTTCAACCGCCTCCACCATTTGCATACAACATACCGCCCCATCAGCCAACACCGTCGCAGAGCAAGTGTGCAGAGGAGAAGGATTTAAATACCAATTTCATCAATGTAAGTCAATGATATCAATTATAATTATAATGGTAACATGGAGAATTTAGAAATTATGAGTTGTTAAGAAAAGTAGCTCTATAAAAATCATCAAATTAGAATCAGTCACAATTTAATATCAATTGCAATTGAATTCTCGCGCTACCATTATAGTATTTAAATACATATATCTGTAAATAGTTGGCTTGAGCTAAGATCTTTGCTTGTTTGTGCATGATTTTTGGGCAATTGCAGCATGAATCTGATTCCAGCAATAAGGAGGTGGAGGCAGAGGCCTCTGGCTCTTGCAGTCCGGACGAAAACATTTTGGTACGTTAACCTAGGCATGGTCCATATATATTAACATGCTTTAAATTTCTAACCCTATATCTGTATGTGGTGTCATTGTCTCTTGTCGCGTTTCTTTGTGTCGTCACAATGTAACTGTAAGTGTAGAAAAATATATGAGTCTTTCTTATGTCTGATTATATATTGCTTATCTTAATCTCCTGCTTTTGTCATCACCGCTTTTGATATATGTACATATATATAAAAATATTATTTGTTCCGATTATGATTTCATTTGGAATTTTATTTTGTTTTGCATCACAGCGCCCCAAGCCGCATAATGATCCACCGCCACGTTACTCCTCGATTAATCCCGCTAACTTGCAGGTCGGCAGCACGCTCTGGCCCTCAATTTAAGCTTAATGATTGACTTTAACCGAGTCCTTACACGGATTGAAACTTTAATTTAATCTATTGCCTTTCTCGCTGCAGAATACCAACAAACCGAAACCTCAACCGCGCTCGAAGCTGACACCGGGTGGAGAACCCAGCGCACCGCCAGCGATGGACATGCCATCGCTGCCCAATGTTCCAAGTGATTTACCCGATGTGCCAAGTGGAGGCACCGGCAAAGCTGCTGACGATGAGATTGACTTCGATGAACTGTCTCGTCGTTTTGAGAATCTGAAGAAGCGCAAATAAAGCAACAACTGCGAAGCAACCTTTAATCCTTATACATTCAGAAATGTTATAATCTATATAATCCCTATACATATATATGTTTTGTAAAAATCGTTGCGCATGTAAAAGTGCGACATTTAAATGTCATCCTTATAATTGTGAAGTAATCTTCAAGTCCGCATCATAGAACACAGATATATGAAATATTGTTCGATTTTTAATCATTATTTGTCAACAAAATTAAGATTCTGTGCTGTATATAAAATATCAAATCGTTTTCCAATTAGAAAAGCTCATCGCTCTCAACAACTTCCTTCAGTTCGAGCAGTTCCAAGAGTCCTTTGCCCTTGGTTTCGTTGCGCACCAGTTCGTCTATGACGCGATACTGTCCGGGATCGATCAATAGTGTCAGATGGAGAGTTGCCTCCTCCCACTCTTCGTGCTCCACGGTGTTGGCCAGCTTTATAACTGACTCCTTCAGCTTGCCGCCACCTTCTTTGCCGGCAAAGCTGACGCGCAGTTTCATGCGAGATCGCTCAATGGGCATATGTTCGCGCAAAATTTTAATGGCCTCCAGTGTGTTCTGCTTTGTGTTCTTGTTCATCTTCACGGAGAAGTGGGCATCCTTCAAAGATTTCTCAATAATGGTCGCTGAATAGGGACGACGTGTTTCGGGATTAACACAAAGTGCAGCGACGCCATTCACAATGCTATTCAGCTGCGAATCCAGTACACTCTGTCGCTCCTTCTCTGAAACCTGAAGTTCACCTTTGCTAAGGATCTCTTTGCAGATTTCCGTTTCATCCTTGTCACCAAATGCCTTTTGCAGTTCATCCTTTTTGGCTGCCTGTCCTTTGGACACATTGGTGAAAATTGTGTGTGTTTGCAGCACTTCATCAATGTCCTTTTCGCTAAGAGTCACTTATTGAGGTAACTGCAGCGAAAACTATTTTGTGCTCACTTACCTGTTGTTGCGCCAGGACAAGACTTTGTTTTTGTAGCAGGCAATCTCGAAGCGTTTGCCAGCCTTTTTCAGCCTGACAATGGCCACATTTGTGAGACGTATTTGATTAGTGGGAGTGAATATTTTGGACATGTCGAAATACTTTTTAAGTGTGACAGCAGCCGACCATAACATATATCACTGCCAGAAAAATACCAAAAAATAAATACCGAACTCTGCGACGCAATTAATTTTTCGCGCTTGCCAACACTGTCTTGAAACCAATTTCGTTTTGTTTTCAATTTATTTGCTGAATATTTTTTGTGTTAAACATAAAACTTTAACAATATCTGCCTACTTTTTCTCTGTTTGATGCAACGATTTGCAATTGTGTGTGGCAACAGGCGGATGAAGCACGCCCGCGTGCTGCCAGACACAAGAACAAGAACAGCACACATTGGATTTGTTTAGCGGGCCTCAAAAACTTCAAACTTAAATTAACCAAATCATATTTATCATTATCATATCATATTAAATATGCCCCTCCACCGCACATGTTACAGTTGCGGAGGCTATGGACAAGCGGACATTTCGGTTTCCGGCTCGCAGGGGCATGTCTCCAGGTCGTCGGGCATGCAACCCTCCTCCTCGCAGATGCCCGCATCCGTTGCCGACGTCTCGGACTCTTCATCCTTGTAGCCAATGTAGGTGGAGGCACGCTGCTTGATAATCTCCAGAATGATCGCTGTGAGTATCTCGCGCGAGTCGACAATGTGACCGACTTCCTGGGCTACTTCGGCGGATAGCCAGGGACAAACATCCTTCATGAGCTGCTCCTTCTTTACCGCATCGCTGGCCGGCTCAATGCTTTCCAGCACCTCAGGCAGTAGGCTGGCAATATGTCCCTGGAGTAGCTTGGCCGCTGTGACGCTCTTCTGCATCTCCACATCCAAATCCTTGGCAATGGAGTCCTGGCGCAGACGGCGCTCCTTCTCAGCCTGCAGACGCAGCTCCTCTGCCTCCAAGCGCCGCAGCTCTACCAGCTCTGCCTCGCGCTGTGCTAAGAATCTGAAAGGAATGTGTTTAAATTGATATGCTATCTTTTTGAAATGTTTTCCTCATGCTTACTGCTCCTGCTTGCGACGCAATGCATCCAGCTCCATTTCGTGTGCCACCTCAAGCATGCTCTGCTCTATGCAGGCATCCACCATCACATCAATAATCGGCTGAGCCTCCGCATCAAAGTGAAACAGTTCGCCATCTGCGATATCGGTGCCCACATCGACGCCCACCTTGGCAGGCACATATGGCGGCGTTGGCGGCTTCTCCAGAAACAGATCGGTTTGTGTGTCCACCGTGTATTCGGGCGGACGTTGCACTAGCTTTTCCAGATATTTTTCCGTTTGCATGTTTTCATGCTTTCGTCCCTTGACTGGCGGCGGTGTGCCGAGGACGTTGCGCTGATTGCGACACTGGATCGATCGCTTGCGCAGCATATTTCGGCGCCTAATCTCGGCAGCCTTGTCGAAGGGGTCCACCTCCGCCTGCAAGTAACGCGAATGCGATTAGTCATGTGTCAGGGTTGCTTTAACCAGCTTCAACTTTAACTTACAAGCATCGACGGGCTGCCAAAGTTGCTTCCCTTTATGACACGGCGGTCGTACATCATGTTCATGTAAGGCTCGGGCGGTGGAACGACGGGCCTGCAATGAGTTTAAGACAGAGACCAACAATTAGCAAACATCGACCCAATTCAACAAACTCGCACTTCTTGACTGCTTATAACACCCCGCATAACCAGAATGAAATTTGAGTTATTTCTAGTACCAAAAATGGCCAAATTCGGCCATAGTCAAAAATCATTAAAATCAATATAAAAATAAGTTTTTAATTTGAATACAGTTCAAAACATAAATTACGATCCATTTCCAAATGCTACACTTGAGAAAGAGTTTGTATATAGATCGATATCTATAGATGAAGGTTGAAATTTTTTTAAAGAAAACTTTTGTATTATGGTCACTTTAGATAGACATATTTTGTAATTTAGGTGCACTTATTTATACTTGTTTAGACCTAAATCTGTTGCACTTTGCAGGCGATAAACATCAAATTTGTGCATTGCACCAGGAGCAGCTAATACCAGAATGGGGCGTTAGCTTGTCAAGTCATCTCCGATACGAATCAATTTCCTTTAAGTTCAGTACACTTTTGGGTCAAGTAGGGTAGAAGTTTGCACCTAGCCCACTTTCAGCACCACAAATCGGAATTAAAGCCTTTTGCTGCACAGCTTAAAGAGAGAGAGAGGGCAAAGGAAGGGGACAAACAGTTGCCCCTGGACTAAGCTGGTCAGTTATTTGTGACTTGCTATATGTACCACTGCTGTATATAGGTGGTAAATTAGAATATGGTATATGGTATATATATATACATATGAGTATATAACATTGTCAGACATTGCGCTCCTTTTATGCGCTGGAACCTGAACTCGTGACCTATGCTAATTTTTCAGTTTGTTGGGGCTAAAACTGGCCCACAAACAGGAAGCGTATGTCTACTATCCACTTGTTAGGAGCGGAGCAACCGGAGGTGCCACGACCAACTCTCTGGGTCTGGGTCCCCAAGCACAAAGCAATCAACCAAAGTGACTACTTCAAATAAACGGAACTGCGCTGCAAGAATGAAGTTCAGATGGCATAAGAAGTCTATATCCAGTTTTTTCTTTTTCATTCTAGATTTGGTATTACGGCTATAAATCAGTTTTCCGTAAGTGCTAAAAGATGGATAATTTTTTCTAATAGTTAAAGATTTTTTTGCTCGAATTTCCTTAAGTGGAATGTTGAATCAGCTAAGTCTAACACTTGATCAACATTACTCTTTAAAGGATAATAACACTGATTATGTGTCAATAATAGAAAAAAGTAAAAAAGAACAGCTTAAATATTAATTTATATTAATTTAAAGTACTATTGAAGTTTTACTGCAAACGCTTTATGAATTTTTCCTAGCAGCATTTAAAATACGTCGTAGAAATTTATAATATATTATAATATTCTCATCTCACGCTATTTACCGAAATATTTACTGTGTGCTCCAGTTTAGTTGACTTGTTTCAGACTGTAGTGTGAGATAATAATAATTGCCACAACTATCTATTCAGACCATTTACAAATACTATATATGAAAAGCTGAAAGGACAAGAAAACTCTTCGCTTTATATAGAAATATACAATATGTTCGTTTACTCATAACGACTTTTGTATTTATATTCTCATGCCAAAAAAGTATCGCACATATGTCGTCCTGCTGCCTTAATGGCCTCTCTCTGGTATTTTGTAGGACAATTTCCAACTATTGTTGCTGATGTTTGTTTTTTGTTTTTACCGTTGTTCCCAGCGATAATAAAATCATGATTTAAATCATTAAAGAGTGGGAGAAAATTTGTGGGCGTGCTGCATAACAAATTGCGATGTCGATGTCCTTGCACCGTGGGTGAGAAGAGGGTGGGGAAAACCACTTTACTAACGTAAGTGACGAATAAATTAATCAACGCTTGACTTTAAAATTCCAAGCGAATAGAAAGTACATTTCGAATCCAATTGTTGTCGTTTCAATCGATAGGAGCTGCTCGTTGAGGTAACCAACAAAAAAAAAAAATAAATAAAATAAAAAAAATAAAAAAAATAATATAAGCCACTCAACCACCAAACCACTAAAATGAACAGCCCCAATGGAATTTATACCCTGTGCGTATTATAAATGAGAGTATGCAAATGGAAGAGGGAGAAATTTCAGATTCCACTAGGTATGTAAATTCTTTATCACGACATGTCCATCTGCCTGACTGTATGGAATCGATATATACGAATATCGAGAGGGGTACTTAATTTAATTATTTCACTTTTTAAGTACGCAGTATACAGGGTGTCACCAAGTCAGGTGGTCTCAATTCGATTGTTTCTTGAGTAAGTATTTTGGCGAGACCCTTTTTGCTCTTTTTACCTTTTGTCCCCGTTGCGTCGTTGTTGCAGTTGCTGTTGGAACTGTGCCTTGGTTATGTGGAGACCACCGGCGAGCGATTGCGATGGTGGATCGGGCTTGGAGGAGGCCACAGCGGCAGCAGCCGTGGCAGCTGCAACAGCCGCTGTGGCACGCACACCATTTTGCCGTGTCGAGGCTTTGTTTTCCTTATCGGCCACGGGTATCTTGCTATTGCTCTGGTTATTATTATTAGTGTTGCTGTTGTTGTTGTTGTTCTTCGGGCTATTGTTGGCATTGTAGTAGCTGTGCAGGATCATGGGATAGGAGGAGTAGGCATAGACATGGCGTCGCAACATCGATGCCGGCAGCATTTGCAGCTCATCCGGCGGTGGCAAAAAGATGCCCGTGGGCACAGTGGTCTCGAAGCGAGGACGGTCCATTTGGCGGGAGGAGAGCCAGGCGCCGCTGCTGTTGATGCCACCGCTGCTGTGACTGCTACCACCGCGTCCGTTGTAGTTCTCGTCCGGCGCCAGGAAGCGCAGCTTCTGGCTCAGCTCATCGGCAAAGCTACGGACCTCCTGAGTGCTGCGCGAGAAAAACGAGCGAGTCGTCAATGGTGGATTGGATGTGTTCGATGTGCTGCCAGCGGCGACACGTTGTTCAACATATTCCGACGGTTCACGGATTGTGGGACGCACAATGGCCTGATTAGGCGGCTTGTGGTCGTAGTCCAACTCCACGGAATTGTGCAGCACAGAGAATGCGTTGGTGACCACGTGCTGGAAATGGTAAGGACTCTGATAACGTTGGACGTTAAAGGGTTGCTGGTGCTGGTTGTGGTGGCTCTGGCTGCTCTGGCTGTTGCGTCCTGGTGCATAGGGATAGCTGCTGGAGAAGGAGAATTTCTGTGCACGTTCCAGCTGTGGCTGTTGCTCCGGTCTATTGTCGGGGAAGTGTTCTGGATTTGTGTGCTGCTCGCTGCTGTCGTTCGCCTCTGGCATGGTCTGCTGTGACTACTCTTAAAAATAGACTCAAGACTATCGCACTCCAAAAACAACAACACACACGAAAAAGTTAATCAATACTTTTTTTTTCCTTTTTGCTATGCTGCCCCTTTGTCCTTTTGTTGGTTGCTCAAAGGACAGCAAAGGAGCACGCGTTACCGTTGCGCTCTGTTTGACTGGCGAACGCCAAATGACCGCTGGCAACACTCGGTCCTCGGTCCGTGGTCCTCGGCCCAACGCTGGCAACTCGCAACTCGGCCATCGCATGGTCAGTTGGCTACACCCACTCCACCTCCTGCCACCACCTCCCCACACCTGAGGACGTTGTGAGTAGTTAACCGCCGTTTGCTGACTGTTGCCGCACAATTGAAGTGCCGCCAAAAAAAAGGCGTTTTTACGTAGAAGCCTTTTTGCATGCCGCATTATGTATTCCGTTATTCGTATACAAGTTTTGCGAAATCGTGTTTCCAATTAAAAGCCTTTCCTGACACATCGTCCTTGAAATTTACCACAAGCTGTTTTTGACAAGCGACGCATTTCTTCAAATTCTCCTCCCTCTCGCCAACAGTCGAAAACCTGAGATGACTTCACGCGTTTTCCCACTTGACATTGAAATATGGGGGGGTGGTGTGGCTGGTTGTCCAGTTAATGTCAATGGCCAAGGTCAATTGCCAGTTCCGCCTAAAGCAGCTTAGTTGGTTGACGTGTGTCGCTGATAAGCTCAATTAATGAAGTAGAATATAAAACTGCCGAGAAGCCAAGTCTTTTTCTTGGAAAGGCGTCATCAAAGGTCTTGTAAGTATTGCTATCTTCACTAGGAATCCACTAGTTGGTGCCATATAAATGACACACATTAATTTTTATAGGAATTTACTTCAATGTTAACATGAAGGATTGCTAATTCGATCAGATTGAGAGATATATCAAATAATAAAACAAATATAATCAAAATTAATTGCCAATCAATTGTCCACTCAGGGGTAACTAACCCAAAACTGTGCGATCCATAACACATTTGGGAACATATAAAAAAAGGTGTACTTAATAAATATACTTAATAAACCTATAAAAAAATAGAAGTGCAAAATTAGCACTTCATTTCGATGACCTTTCGATGACCCGTTCACAATTATCGCAATGTTCACTTGTCTATTTTTGCATTTTCGACTTTTATAACTTGCTAACTGCGTCAATTTCAGTTTTAATCTGCGTAGTTTCAGGCCATTCCTTTTCCAGTCAAAACAAGGTCCGCTTGCGTGCTTCTTGGCACAAACTGACCATGCAAACAACAACAGTTTTTAATAATTTATTTACGCAATTTGTGACTGGCTTTTTGCGGCCACAATAACAATAACAACTTATAAAAACAATAACAACTTTCATTTTCTGTTCATCAGCCGGCATGCCGGGCACAGGATTCATTGACCCCTTACTATATTAGATGGTACGTTTATATATATATTTCATTAATATTCCCTCCCTTGACCCACCCATAAGAAATCTGTGCACACTTACTTGGGACAACCTTTGATTTTGATGGGCTTTGGCTGGCTGGCCCACCAGAAGCTCTGTTTGCAGGGTGGTGCAGGGCACGGTTTGTCCTGCCACTTGAGCTGCATCTCGGTAACCTCCGTTCGGGTCACGACCGTGCTGAGTAGATCCGTGCCGGTGCCTTTGCAGCCCACTGGCACACGCTTTGGAACCGTTGGCATTATTTGTATTGTATTTGTATTCCGCACTTATTGTTTATCTATATATAATTTTTAAGCTCTATTTTGTTATAAAGTAGCTAAATATTCAGTGTACAACAAAATTCTATTAACTGACACATTTTACAAAGCTTTAGACTTGATTTAAATTTGCTTGTATTTGCACTTTTACAAATTTCTTAAATATATTTTCCGACATTTCTTATGTTTGGCTGCGTCGTATCCAAAATAAACAACAACTGCGGAATTTTTCTGGTTACCATGGCTTTTTATTGTCGGCATTGTTGCATTGTCAAACTGTTGCCTTGCATGGGTTGGGATTTGCAGATGCTTCAGCAGCTAAGACTCTGCGTTTATTCTTGCAACCAAGAGTACAAGTAATGTTCAAAGTAAATTAGAAATTTCTTTATAAATGTGCTTAAGGATTAATGGTACATGTCATAGGAATATTTATTTAAAATGCAAAAGCAACAACTTATTAATTATATAAATTAGATTTAAATAATTCATTTAAAAATAAAATGCAATTGAGTCTTAAATTTGATAGGCAAGTAACAGTCAACGCGCCAAACGAATCACATGAAAAAATTGCAATCAAAGTGCGAAATGTTTTAGCAAAATTTAAAAACCACTGCAGTAAACGAAATAATTCTGAGTTTCACACCAACAAACTGCTTGGAGTCCTGTTAACAGGTCAGTAAAAGCAGTGAAATTAGGATATTAGCAGGGTTTTCTACCTATTAACTGATTAACCAAAACTAGCAACAATGCAGAGTTTCAAACCTTTGAACTGCTTTGTTTGCAATGCAGTTAACACAATTGATGTAAGCAGTGTATAAAGCAGTTTACGGCCCCATAAGTAAGCTCGCGTTTTGTACGCGGTTTTCGCGCGACTTCTTTTGGTTGATGTGCAGAAAATTCATTAAAGATTTTCGCAGGATATGGTGCATTAGTATTGCAAGGATCAATTATATCGAACTACATTCAATGATTATGGAGCTATTTAAGAACACACCTACATTAAATTACTCGCTTCCGAATAACATAATATGAGGTATAATTTTAGGGGCAAAAAACGACGATAAAAGACTATATCTTGTCTATAACATTGCAGATTTTCCTGTCGTTAGAATCGCAATTGAACACTCGAAATCGACTATAAATATGAGTAAAACTATTTATTTTATTATATTAATGATATATATAAAAATATAAAAATTTTTGTTAAACATTTGTATTCTGCTTGAGCCAGATAATTGAGAAAGTGTACAAGACGGAACATCCTTATGTGTCGCAGCCAAATCCCCAAAAGATGAACCCACTGCAGTCGCCCTGGATGGATATAGGAAACATGTTTGGTACATTTAATATGGTAACATAAGACTTACTTATAATATGCAATATAATATATAAATTAATTTTAAATAACAGAAACAAAATATAGTTTAATGCTTACAATAAAACTAATGGATTGAGCAGTAAGCAATATTTACTTTAAAAATTAAATATCATTATTATGATTGGTTGAGTATAATATTAAATGTCTTTGAAGGAATTAAGAACTATAATTATTTAAGTAAAGTTTTAATCGATTTTCTTCAAGTACAATTTTAGCATGAATTATGGGAAAAATCCATGTTTATAAATTTCCTGTGATATTTATCTCTACCTTATGCTGAAGATACATGCATGGCATGAGGGATTAACAGCAATTTAGTGAATCTTTGATAGCGCTTCTGCTTTAATTTGGAAAACGCGGCTCATTTCGTATTAATTAGATTCCACTGCCAAGGCAATTTTGTATCGATATATGTTGTATTCCCAATCGCTTGTCATTTGACCAGCCCTTGCAATCTGATCTGGAAAGGTAAATGGGCAAGAACGTTTTGTTGAAATTACATGGCCTTATTTTATATTGTTTTGCTTATTCATTAACACTGAGATGCGCCGGAGGGCACTCATTGAGCAATGACTCGCCTGTCAACGATGACGTTTGGCTTTATGCCCATGTCGGAGTCGGGCAGGAAGAGGGAGAGGGAATCGTCCGAGATGGGGGTGGGTGATAATTGGTGTACGCGTGTGTCGCAACGTTTGCTGCTGCTGGTGTCCTTTTGTTTGTACCCCTTTGTGTGTACACACTTAAATTCATATGGCTGCCTAATAAGATCACAGGGAATGGGCCGAGACGGAGCAAACATCAATAAGTACCATGACGTTTGACATTTACCAGCAGCAGCAGCAGTGAGAGACTTCCTCAGCTCGTCCTCTTGTCTGGCATTTAGAAAGGTTAATGATGCCCACTCGAATGGCCACACAGGCTCAATGACTGGCGACGTCGATGACGACGACGGCGACAAGGCTATTGATAATCTTCGACTGCAATTTCCAGAACTTTTGTTGTGTTCGATCATTTGCAGTGATAGGTAGACGGGGCTACCTTTCTGCGAAAGGCCCACAAAATAGTTGTGTGTCCCACTGTGTTTGTTGTCAAACAAATCATTTACAGATCTTTCTGTCCAACACACACACACACACACATACATTCACATACGCGTAGGTGTGAGCTGCAATTTTCCATAGAAACTCAAAATACTTACCAAACTCGCACACTCTCCTTCTCTGTGTCTTGGACAATTGAAGTCTCGCACTCGAGTTTTGATTAATTTATTGCCCTTTCGGGTACGAGTCGAGGTGAGGCTGAAGTAAACTATTTTGGTACCGTTTGAGCCTCAGAAAAAAACATTTGTAGATTGTTCGATTCTGCGGGCCGTTTGCGTTTTTTTTATGAGTTATTCATATGGCTTGGTGGCGCCATGGCAAATAAAAAAAAAATGGGTGTCTTAAAAATATCGTAGTAACTGTAAAAATGATTTATTTCTTTAAAAACTGTCATTCACAAATATTTTCATAATTTAATTAATCAATTTATTTTGAAGCTGTGCAACTTTTTCTTGGGGGAAGCAAGGAAGAAACCGCATTAAATTTGATTCTCAATGCAGGCGAGGAAAAAAGTGAATCTCAGTTTGCCAAATGAACTTTGCACTTTTTTGTTGTTCTACTTCAATTTTGCCAGCTCGGTTTTGGATTTTTGTTTTGTTTTTTTTTTATTTTTTACTAAGGATGCAGAGTGTGCAGGGGGGAAGTTGGACTCAATTATGAGAAAACGGTTACTGGATTCTAAGCTGTGCCTTGCCGCAAACATTCGCATCAATTATGCATACGCCAACGCATTCGGCATTTTGGCACACAGATGCAGTTCAGGCTAGAGAAAGAGACAGTGAGAGTAAGAGAGAGAGAGAGTAAGGAAGGTATATAGAAACAATAGCCTCCAGCAGAAGGACTGCCTGCTTGGGCATCCTTTTTGTGCTTGCCTTAGCCACAAGTTTACCGCATGGCAAATTCGACGAATTTCCTGCGGTTTTGAAGCATTTCGGTTGGTTGGATTGGTTGGCTTGGGTCAGTTGCAACTTTGATTGCCAGCGGGGGGTAGTATGGTATATGAGGTGGTTGTTACCAGTCGGTCGCTTGACCGCAACAGCATTGGTCGAATTCAATTTATTGTAAATGGCAAAGGATTTGTTGCGACTCAAGGATTTGTGCATTCTGAATTTGTGTGCAGCTGTGCTGGGGCCTAATTTTGAAAACAGTTGTCATCGAGAAATCGGGGGTATCTCATTCTCTTACCCCCCCTCCCTCCTCTCACTCACTCTTTTTGCCTGCTCTGTCGTTAACATGGCACATCCGCATGTCAAAAATGTCGCACAAAAATCAAAAATGTCGTCAGAGGGGGCAGTCAAACAGACAGATAGACAGACAGACAGACAGACAGGCAGACATCAAGACAGATGGACAGACGTGAAGCGTACCAGGAACCCGACGTGTTCGGGGCCCTCGGCCCAGACCCAGACCCAAGACTCCACACACAAAACCCAAAGCGAGCCAAGCAAAACTCAATAGCAAATTAGCAATTCCGATGCGGCCATTTATATTGTTTATTCTCATTGTTGCTGTTGTTGTTATTGTTGCTCTTGTTGTTGCTGTTGTTGCTGTTGTTGCTGTTACTGTAGCGGTTGACGAACAGACGATCGCGTTTTTTATTTTTATTTCATTTTCTATTTGGTTTTGGATTGTGTTTTTTTTTTTCGTTTTGTATGTGGATTTTTTTTTTTTTTATATTTCGTTTTTTATTTGTTTTGTGCGCAACGCTTGAAATAAACGCAGTTGTTTTTAAATTATTCCGCTCTGTAGTTTGGAAGCGATCGATGTTCTCTGTTATCAAGTCCCAACCCGAACCCGAGACCGGGTCCAATGCAAATTAGCTTTTAGAGTCAGGGAGCAGTCAGGGCATTACAATGTCTAATGTTTGACTGACTGACTGACTGAGTGAGTGACGGACTGACTGACTGACTGACTGACTGAATGGCTATGCTCTGCAGTACTATCTATGTTCACTTACCTCGGAAATTTGTCAGAACGCCCCCAGCCCTCTTCTTAACAACAAAAAAAAAACAAGTTAAAACGTTAAAGAGCCATTTGTTTTGGCCAATGTGGTAATCAATAATACCAGAAATATTTCAGTCATGCAAAGTGTCCCAAAAAAGCAAACCCACAAAAGCTTTGCGTGCTTTGCATTTCTTATAATTATATTTCTATATATGTATATATATATATATTTATGTAAGTATATATAGGCTGTCATTAAAAGTCAAGCAAAATTTGTTATATATATTATAATTTGGGTGCGCTTAGTTATTTATTGTGACCATTCGAGAGAGTCGCCAAGCGACTAACGAGTTTCTCATTTCTCATTTCTCATTTCTGACACACACACACAGCTGCAACACACTCGAGTGGTGTTCTGACACCGTTAGGCGCCACCAGCTGTAGTCTAGTAGCGTTGCATGGGATAAGCATCACACTTTCACTTTGTGTCCAGGTCAGGTGTTTTCCCAGAAGTGTTGTACCTGCTGCACTTGCGATTCTCTTGTCACACTTGTCTCCTGGATTCCTGGAATTGGTTTGACGTTGTAAATGATATTGTATTGGCCGATCGTAATCGATCTTGTTCTTAGTTTTGTTTTGGTCTTTTTCTTTTTGGTCATAACTCAATTAGCCAGAAAATGTTTCGAACAATATCTGTGTACCGTTAGTGCTGAGCTCTCTATTAGAGGGTGTTCATAATAGTTTGACCACACCACAAAATGATAGCCTCGTTGCCACTTCCGTTTCAGCTGGAAGCAAATGGGAATGTGTGGAAAATGTGGCTCCTACATGGGAGTTTACGGAGAACAAGTGTTTAAAGGATGTGCGTGACTGTCATCAGATGGGATATGAAGATGTGTCACGTAGTGTTTCGTGAAGGCGTGGGTTCCAATTGAAACTCCATAAAGATTTGAAACGTGTGCTTACGAAAAGGAATCGTCTACTGATATTTGTGAACAATACAGCAACAATTTGTCTGGCTTACTGTGATCAGTTTGGCCGTTAAGATAAGCGAGGGAATCTAAAATAATAATAAAAAAATATATGCTATGTAAACGGAAGTTTTAAATCAAACAGGATGCGATCTAAACGGAAGTTAAGGTATTTCCTATAAGTCTTTCATTTACAACGAATTATATTTATTCATGCAAATATATGGGTTATAATCTGTCGAGTGAATATATTAAGGGTGCTCAAAATTGTATAATTTTTTATTCAGCAGTATTAATATTCCAAATAAAACCAATTTAAATAGCTCTTAAGATGTGATTTTGAACCGCAATAACCTCTTAAGGAATTTATAATCAATACTAAAATATACATTTCAGTCACAAATTAAATACTCTTAAGTCGAGGGTGTTAGACAATGTGTACTTATGATGTAAACAAAACACATCCTTTAGCCTTTCGTCATGAGTCCCATAAACAGTAGTTTCCTCAATTAATATCATAAAACCACAAAGATTTTATAGCAATCGGATTTTTCTTGCCTGCTTATTTTTACGATGCATACAAATTGATGTTTAATGATGCCCTTTCCCATACTTATAAGAGATGTCATAACTACTCATAATGCATACATGTATGTATATATGTATGTACGATCTCAGTTAATCAAACTTTCAACAGGCAATCGTCGTTTTATTGTCAACATATTGCATTCGGGATTCAAACAAGAAACATTTTGTAGCCCCATAAAATCAAAATCTATGTTAGAAATTGAAATTGAGCTGGCAAAGCCAATCAGTGGATTGTTTTTCGAGATTTTGGGTGGCGCTGCGTGGGGTGTCCACAGACTGGTTCATAATGTTTATAACTTTCCTTTCTTGGGTTTTTTTTTTTTTGTTGACATATATATATTTTATTTGCTTCGCATCGTAATTTTGGGTTTTATTGATTGAGAGTTCGTCGCTTGGATTTTGGATTTTGGCCAAAGCGTTTTTTAATTATACAACAAAGAATACTTTATTTTTATGGCCGCAATGAAAGTTGGTAGCGTGTGATGATTAAAATGGGTAAATATGGGCAGCAATCCGAGCCTGAATATTTTTTTTTTTGGGAATAAGAAAATTTATGACATTGCTGCCGCAAACAAAAGACGCACAGGAAGCGGGCTAAAAAAAAGGAGCCAAGCCCAAACACAAACATATATCAATGAAGTTGTCCTGCGGACGGCAAGCCGGGGGAAGATCGGCCAGGCCGTGTGTCCAGGATGCGCTTAAAAAGAAATCCCGTCCGTTTGCCGCTGGCCAAATGAGTTGAACTTCCGCTGCAACGCGTGGCCAAGTTCTGTTCGCTGCTGCTGCGCTGCTGCCACGCCCTATCACCCTAATGCAGTTGTCATGACACTTACAGATATAGATATATATATAAATATATATAAATAAAGGTATACATGTATCTGTGCACACACACAGAAAAACACTGTTCCTGTTCTTAAGTTAATTTCATTAAATAATTTTCTTAACTGAGTCTGAATCGTTTTAGTAATATAAATTTTTAAATATTTAAATATAAATATACTCTTTCCATAATTACAATTAAGAAAATAAAAAGGTATCCATTGCTGACTCAAGTTGCTGATCAATGAAATAACTTGAAATGTTTTCAGAAATTTTCTTACAGAAAGATTTTAAATAAGAACTTTTTTCTTAGGTTCTCCAAACTCAACGATTTTTTGCTGAGTGTATCATATATGAGTATCTGGCAACAACTATGCTAATCGATGCCTTGCCAAACGGGGCAAGAACCAGAGTTGGGTATGGATTGGTTAGGGAAGCGGGGAAGAGGGGTGCTTGTCTAACCAAGGCGACGCCATTTGCAGTTTCACACTTTTTTCTGCCATGGCTTGTACCATTTTTTATGGTCAAGCGTGCCAAATTTGTAAAATGCGTCAGCGACAAGTGTAAAGTAGATTTTGTTGTTGTATCTGTAGTTGTTATTGTTGTTGTTGTTGTAAGGCTTACATAATGGTTGACAGGCCTCTTGGCATCTGCGCTCGCAAATACCGCTTTAGAAACTTTCATTAATTTTTGTGCTATAAATCAAATGAATTTCACTCAAAACAATCAAAATCCAAAGACGAGCGGCCAATTATTAAACAATGCCTGATGCCACAGCTGTGGCTAGCGAATAGACACTTAAACCAATGCAACAAAGGCAACAACAACAACAACAACAACAACAACAAGAGAACATATCAATAATAGTCGGCACGCAAACAAGCGATTGACACGCAAAAACACATTTAAAATTGATTAGCCAGCGGTCAGCGTCGGTCCCAATGGAATCCACCTTATAAGCATAGAAGATGTCTAGACGTACCAATGGCCCCGGTGTGACATTTGCCCCTGGGGCCACTATATTTTTTTTTTTTGTATTTTTGGAGGCTCCCCTCCTTAACGTTACTCCTCTCACATCTCCCGCTATCTCACTTGCTGTGTCGCGTGCTGTGCAACACAACAATCCAAATTTATTTTGGCCAACAATTTTGAACATTTGTTAAAAGAGAAATAACAAGTATATTGGGCATATCATCTCTAACGAAGTTTTTATGCTCTTTAATGTTATTATAAAAAAAATCTTTGGAATGTTTTTAGATTATTTTTATTATATATATGTATAAATTTCATATCTCTTACCAAGTGTCACAGATTTTCTATAATTATAGTTAATGCCAAATCAGCAACAAGCCGTCTCGAAAAGTTGCCAAAAAAAGTGAATGCATTTTCCAAACTTGTATTGTACATTTTTTTTAAGTGTTTAGACCAAACTGAATACTCTTTAGGTGTACAAGACTTAAAGACAAGTCATGTTGCCTGGATTTAAGTGTATTTTAACATGGAAAATTTGCGGCTGTCTCTAACTGATAAGCAAAAATGTGCGTTCCTCGCCCGCGGGCCATATAAAAAATGTATTTTATATTGTATATATATTTATATATATATACATATATATATATATATATATAGACTGGCCGTTGTTAGTGGCGGTTAGTCTTCGATCGCTACGGTTGGGTTTCACTCTCAGTTTCTTGGACGCGGAGGGGCATAATTATTGGGTCAGCATTTGGGGCTACGTGCGTCGTCATAACGGACGCAGCGCAAAACTAATTTCGGTCTCGGTGTCTCGCAGCCTGGTCACTCTTGGGGCTATAGTAGTTCCAGTAAACGCTGAGCACCTTTTGCTTAAGCTGAAGAGTTTATGTTGTTCGCATCATCGTCTGCTTCTTCTTAAGTTGTGGCATCTTATGATTTATTAGCTTTGATCAATTTGATGGATATTTTTTTGGATATGTCTCGCATATTTTTTTACCTCATTTTAATTTTGGCAAAGCAATCGATCCCGGCCAGCAAAACTGAACGGCCAGTACTTCCAGCAAGTAAGTGTGTGCCTACCTTAAGGGCTTTCCAAAAAATGCTTAAACCAATTTTCACAAAAGCGCGCTTAATTAAACGGAATCCTTTGCCCCCTTTCCCTGTCTACCTCACACCCGTGCTGCCCTCCTACCGCCTGTTGGAGCTTGCAGCCTGAGCTGCCGTTGGATACAATACACAGCTTCAATGGTGGTCGTCGCCCCAGAGACACGATAAACGCGTACAATTGTTTGCACTTAAGATTTTTACACATGATTCAGTAGCAGGGAACTGAGACTCAGACCGGGACTGAGACTGAGACTGAGGCCGGGACTGAGGCTGAGACTGAGGCTCAGATGCAGACAGTTACTGGCGATCCATGCGCTTTTGTGTCCTGGCAGTCATGTCTGCATATGTTGCACTGGCACTCAAATCACAGTCAGCGCTCCAGACTCACTAGCAAGGGGTCTGTCCACATCTTGTTGTTGTTGTTGTTGTTGTTGTTGTTCTATCAGATGCAATATTTGCTAACGAATAAATTGGCATTTCACAAGTTGCCCTGACAGACGACTGCCAACTGACTGCCTCCTGGCTGACTCCCTGGCTGAGCAGCAGCAGCAGGAGCTGCCTGGCTGGCTAAACTGGTTGGGCTTGCTTCGCTACACTTTGAAAAAAAAACTTACCATTAAATGTACAAATTGTAATTGCTCAAATAAGCACAAATCATTTTGTCTATTTTTGAGATTTCTACAAAATTCCACAAAAGTTTAATAAGAATTTATTTAAACTTTTTTAAAGCACAAAATTTAGTTACCTTTTTTTTTAGCAGTGTATGGCCGTCTTTGCCTGTATCTGGCTGCTTGGGCAGCCAACATGCATTGCAATCATTTTTGTTGAATCTAAAATTGACGCATCGCGGCTATGACTTCGTCATTCTTGTGTGTTGCTGCAAAACTAAGGTTGCAGCATCCAACTACCGTGTTACGCGAGTCCGCCTCGCCGGGCGGCTGTCCACAGGGCTAAAATGGCCAGCGCGTCGCGCATTTTTCGACGACATCTGAATCTGATTAGAGAGAGGCCCAATGCCAGTGCCAGTAGCAGTGGCAGTGGCAGTGGTCAAAGCCAACTCGTCGTCGTCGTTCAACGTTGACGTTGACGTGCAGCCTAACAAGAACAACAATAACAACAATAACAACAACAACAACAAGAACAGCAACAACAACAAAAATAACACAAAATAACAGCAGCAAAACTGAACCGCAGGCAACTGCAATTCAAGGAAGGCAGCCAATCTACCCCTTTGCCCCATGTTGCACACTGGTTTTCTTCTTAGCCAACTAATCAAATTGTTATGGGAAATTGTAGCAGACTTAAATGAAGCACTTTGTGTACACATAATCTAGCTCTAAATATCAAACTAATACAATCTTAATGGCAAGTTTAGCTTGATTGCAACTGAAAGCTGTAAGTCATATAAAAAATTGTAGAAATTTAAACAAAAAACTAGAAAGAAAAAAAGATTAAAGTTTGTTCACTCTTTTTTTTACAATCTTGCTGTGTTTCTAATTACAATAAATATTAAATAAAATTGTAATAATATATATAATATTTAATAATATATTATAATAATATATATAATATAATTTATATAATATTATATAATAAATAACATAGTAAAAATGTTAATGAACATATTCTTAGCAATTACAAGAAAAACTGCCATTTTAATAAAAATTAAACATTTCTAAAAAAAAATCAGTAAGCAGAGTTTTTCTTTCGTTTTCTAAAAAGTAATTTTTTAAAATATAAAGGCAATATTAACAGCCTTTTTTTTAAAGCATATTTGTCTTAAATAATTTATTAAGTTTTCTGCTAGTTGCAGAAAGGGTTCCACTGTG
The DNA here is from genome assembly GCA_037043605.1 of Drosophila multiciliata. Taxonomy (NCBI): domain Eukaryota; kingdom Metazoa; phylum Arthropoda; class Insecta; order Diptera; family Drosophilidae; genus Drosophila; species Drosophila multiciliata. The sequence goes on along the minus strand of JBAMBF010000301.1, from coordinate 19,555,850 downwards.
CAGATGGATGCCCTGTGGGGGCTGAAGCGTCATTTGAGCCTGTTTCGAATGATGTTGTTGTTGTTGTTGTTGCTGCCTGTTTAACTTGGAACTGTTTCCACATTTCGATATGCCCTAAACAATATTTTGTGGCATTTGGTTGCACACATAAATTCCATGTCATTTTCATTATGTATGTTTCTGTGCCTTCAACGAGTTTTTCGCTTATTTTTTTTTGATTACAAAAAAATTGTTTATAAAATCAAAATGCGCGTTTTTGTTTTTTGTTTTGTTTCTGTTGTTTTTTGGGCTGTTTTCTGAACTAAGCCACGTTTTGCACTTTGCATAAATTGAGTTGAACTCCGTCTCCGTCTCCAACTCCGTCTCTGTCACTCCCACTGCCTTGGGAGCTGTGCCATATCCTGTGCATAATCGTGTCCTTGTACAACAAAAGCAATTGCTACTGTTTGCCGCATTGGCTGCTTTGTCGTGGTCATCATGTGGCATATATCATGTCGTCGAGGCGCAGCAGCAGCAGCAGCAAACAAAGTCAAACGTTGCCACGCCCCCGCCTTGTCTACTGCGCCTGCGCGGATTCGACTCGCTGGCAAGTCTCGAGCCGCCTGCTCGAAATTTACATAAAATTATGCAAAATCATGCAATGCGCTTAGTGTCTGTTGTTGCCCCTCATCCCACATCCCCCCCTCCATCCTCAAGCCTGCATCTCCTGTCCGCCTTTTGTGCGCCTGAGTGCGCTCGTTTTATGAATGGAATCGCCAGAGCAGGCTGCTGGCTGCTGGCCCGAGATGAGGACCATGGAGGATGGCAGCGAGCGAGCCCGGTTGGTGCCTGCAACTTGTTGCCGCTGTTGTACATTAATGAAATTTGTTAGTATCACGACTTTTATGCCTGTTGCCTGCCAAGTTTGCTTTTGTTTGCCAGTTCCTTGATTTTTATTTTTCTTTCGTTTTATTATTTTTTGTTTTTATCTTTGTGATTTTCGATCTGTGCATTAAATTAAAATATTTATAATATGAATACTTTGCATAGATTTGCGACGGCATCGCTTTTGCAAAAGATATAGATATAGCTGGCTGATTTTTGTTGGCGAGCATATTTATTAAATTAAATTAAACATTAAAATAATATTTGCGAATTTGGAATGGATTTTGTCGTATTTTCGCTCTTTTGTTCTTGAATCGATATAAAGTTAATAAATTATGACAATGTGTTGCTAAAATTCTTTATTTTTAAAGGCTATATTTGAATTAAAAAATATGTTATAATTTCTACCCAGTTAGCCATAATGAATATGCATAATATTTACGATTTTGTCGTATTTGCGCTCTTTTGTTCTGGAATCAATATAAAGTTAATAAATTATGACAATGTAGTGCTAATAATTTTTATTTTTAAAGGCTATATTTTAATTAAAAAATAGGTTATAATTCTACCCAGTTAGCAATAATGAATATGTATAATATTTGCGATTTTGTCGTATTTGCGCTCTTTTGTTCTGGAATCAATATAAAGTTAATAAATTATGACAATGTAGTGCTAATAATTTTTATTTTTAATGGCAAAGTTTTAAGCTTTGTTTTGTATAAAATTCTAAAATACATCTCATTAAAAAATATGTAATAATGAATATGTAGAAGTAGCATACTTTCTAGAGCAAATTTTAATTAATGAATTACGAGCAAATCAAGTAAAATAGTTGTGGATTAGAACTGCTAATGGGGGGGGGGGGGGAGAGGGGGACTGGCCACCAAGGTGAAGTAACTCGACAGTATTCGATTGATAGGATCTCTTTTTTTTTTTCTTTTTTTTTTGTACAGCTGCAACAATTGCCTCATCTTTCTACCTTTGCCCCAAGACCAGATCGAGCACATCTTTGTTGTTGTTGTTGTTGTCACATCTTCAGTGCTGTTTTCTTGCAATCGGATCTACTGTTGATCGTCTGTTGCCAACATACAAAAGCCATGTCAATCAAAGTTTTGTCACAACTCTCGCTGCTGCGAGGAGAGTTGCCGAGTCGCCGAGTCGCAGCCGTCGCTTGACGCATTTAATCGCTCTTTTTAACATATCGATCAGCGTTTGTGGGGGATCGGGGAACGGTAGGCGGGGGGGATGGGAGTTTGCAGTTGCATGATGTAAAAGAAAAAAAGTAAAAAGGAAAAGAGCCCAAACTGGATAGCGTTTAGCCAAACGTTGATGCGTATCTGACGCGCTCTTGGGGATGGGGATGGGGATGAGGATTGCGATTGCAATGTGGATGTGGATGTGGATTTGATGTTGACGAGCAATGGGTTGAGTCTTTGGGGGGTTGGCTGAGCCGCTGCAGTAGCACCAACAACTGCTTATGGTTTAAATGCCGATGACTTTTGGGCTTATCGCTGCACAAGCGACACAATCCAACAGAGCAACTGAAAGGGCTCAGCGGGGCCAACTTACACAAATGGTGGGAGGGGGGGGGGGTGGGGGTAGTGTGTGCTCTATCGTTGTAATTTATGACAATATATGCAGCGTTAATGTCGTTTGGTCGCATCGTTGATCGATGTCTGTCACCCGTCGTTGCTCCGACTCACTGCCTCTGCGGATGCTGGCTGTTTATATAAGTGTCTCAGTCTGCGATTGTTATCACAGGCCAAGAAAGAGAGAGAGAGCCAGCTCTGCCCTCGAGGAGGCAGCACTCGTTGCGGAAGAGTGGGAGTAGGAGGGGGGGTGTATAACGACGACATATTTGGCACCGCACAGCGTTAACGTTGCTTTCGTTCGATCCGCGTCTGATTATTGTTGGACTGCTGCATTTTAATTGATTTCGATGGGGATTTGCATGATCTACAGCGACGTTTGCCTAAAGAGGCCAATCGAGCGCATGTTTTATGGATGTCAAAAACAATTGCTACATATTCTAAGTGCGGATCGTGCATTGCGCAAGTTCTCACAAGAGATATACATATACATATACATATATATATATATATATAAATATGTATACCCAGTTATATTTCCTTCGCAAACAAACAAACTGTCATTCAGCCTAAAATCAAAAACCAATGCCAAATGTGCTCAAAATACACTAAAAAAATAATACAAAAAAAGATTTTTAGATTTTTAGAGACTCTAAAAAATAAAATAAAAAATACTAAAATAATTTTTAATATTTACACAATTTAATTAATATCTTTAGCAATCTTATTTATTTTAGAAACTTGGTTTTATATATGGCTAATAATTACATTTACATACATGCACGCACACACACTTGGTATATACATACATATATAGATATATATATATATGTATATATATATATATATGTATGTTGGTAAAAGTAACAGCGTCAACAAATCAATAATCGCAGCTTCCAATCACTGTGATTGGTGATTAGTTTTTACCCATATCAAGCCAATAGTTTTGGCACTGTCTGGCCTTGGGCGTTACAAACATGATAAGTAAGCTATAGATATTTCGCGTTGTGTCAAGGGTATATGTATATGCATGTGTGTGTGTGTGTATAAAATGTTGTCCATATAATTTATGCACTGGCCGTTTTGGCTGGCAGCGCAAATAAGGGCATGTCTGGCCAGTGGCCATCAGCTGCGATTGCAACCAGGACATGCTTGCCATGCATGCAGCAATGCGGCAGCTCTTGGCCTTCAATTAAAGAGCAACACACGGCACCAGCAGCAGCAGCAGCAACCACAACAACAACAACAAGAAGACCTGCAGCAGCAGCAGCAACAGTAACGTAAAATACAATAAATAACTGGACGGGGCCAGCAAATGAAGAGATATAAACCAAGTCCCACTTCGCTTTTGCCAGGCGTCCCCTCTCTCTCTACACCCGTTCCCCCTTTACCACCCTCTGCACACCCCGCGTTTTGTCGAGCCTTTGTCTGCATACGCAAAACTTATGAGGAGGCCAGAAGAAAACCGTGGCCAGAAAACGCCCTAAAACGTACATCGATCGCTTTGCGGTTGTTGTTGTTGTTGTTGTGGTTGTGGTTGCTGCGTTTTCGCACGCATCGCCAATCGGTTGCCCCTGCCAGCGGGGCGGAGGGTTTTGGCCACAGAGGCGAACTGGGCAGGTGGACGGCGGATCGAGGTGATTGCTGGTGAAAAATTCCATTTGTGACAATGATAAAATAGTTTAACCTCGACAAAAATCGCGTTTTGAATTTGAAATGCGAGACTTTTTTTTATATATTTGTTTTTTTATTTTGGCGTTTCGCTTCAAAAAATGTTGTTGTTGTTGTTGTTGTTGGGCTCGAGCCCGAATCCGGGCTACTGTTTGTTGCCTGAAGGCACCATCGCTGCTGGGCATTATTTTGGTGACAGTCGCCGAGACGTGGTCGTCGACATCGCCAGCGACGTCAGCCTCGTCCGTTGGATGACAGACATCCACTGCTGATGACATTTGTGGAGGCGTCAATGCAAGCTTAGGCAAATTTTTAACACATTCAGAAATGCTTAGAACAGAAAATGGATTTGAAGCAATAAAAATTTTACTAACAAATTTAATTTTAATACTTTCCAAGAAGTCTTATTAAGTATTTTTTTTTCTGCCAATTTTCTAGCCACTTATCACACTTTTGAACTGTATGCAACTTTGTAGTCCTTTCATGTGTATACGTGTCTATACTAAAGTCGACTGCTCGACTGCACTGTCTGTGTCCCTCCCCCTTTATGGCTGTCTGTGTCATTATGTTGATGACGCGACGCCAGCAGCAACGTGGTCGCTGTGCTTTTGCGGCATTAAAACCAGTAGCTTCAGCGGCAACAGAAGCGGATAGCATATCATAAGTTGGAAACATATTTTGACTACGAAATCAGACGGCGCAATGCAAAATCCCACACGCCACTCAGACTGTGTGTGTGTCTATGTGTGTGTGTGTGCGATGACAATATAAATAAAATAATTGCCGACATAAATAAATTCAAAACTCTTGTACACAATATGCATGTTTGTCGACGCAAAAAGCGCCGCTGTTAACGTTTTTTTGCGCTTTTGTGCGTGGAACACTTTTTATGATTTTAAGTCTCGTTTTTGCAGCTGTTGTTGTTGTTGTTGCTGTTGTTGTTGTTGGCGCTATGTGCGCAAATTGTTAATGGCATTTTGCATGCAGGGACAGAGACACACACAGACTGCGCGCTGGGTGCGGACACGGGGCGGAAATTAAAGTGCAGTGCTAGCTTTCATTGTCTCCCAAAAAAAAAAAAAAAAAAAAAAAAACCAAAATAACGAAAGACTTAAGACACAAACTTGCCCAAGAAACTTAAGGCGAATGCATTGTCGACATTTTGTTGCTTAGCGTGGCGGCGCGTGTTTTGGGACAAATTCTATTTTTATAACAATTTAAATTCAGGCAATTGTCAAGGTGTGTTAACCAACAACAACAAGAGCAACCACAGCAACGGGGCGAAGCAACAACAACAACAAAAATTATGTCTGCATTTTCGCGCCTGTTTTGTGGGCAAATTGACAACAATTGCCAGCTATTAGTGAGTTATGTGTGTCTGCTCGCTGTTCGCGCTGATTTATGCCAGTGGAATGTCTGTCAAGGGCGTGGACAGTTGTTCAGGGCGTTCGCTGATTCCCTCAGCGAGCAGAGCCAAGCTAAGCTAAGCTGCTATAACTTCCGCTTTTTAATTGAGTTCAAAATGCGCAGACGCCTCATAAAAAAAAAATGGCACAAAATACATATGAGCAGTAGATGGGATGCCATGGATAAGACAAGTTCGCCGGGCAGAGGAAGTTTGAGTTCATGCATATTAATTAGGAGCACAACCTGTGCCATTAAAGTGCGGCATCTTCGATTTAATATGCAACAAAAATTGCAAATAAAATTCATTTTATTGCACAGTGAGAATTCCGCACAATGTTTGCACATTTTTCGCACATTAAGAGGGAGATTAACACTTGAATCGCCGCACTGACAGTATCTGGTGCATCGCACAGATTAAGATTTGTGGCCGCACAGTTGCAAGCGACTCAATTTGTTGCAGTCGTCAGTGGCAGTGTTGGTGGTGCCACATTTCATTATCAAATCTAGTGCACCGTAAAAGTCAATGTAGTTGTGGCAGCGGCGGGGCGTGTATGGGGGAGGGGAGTAGGGACTCCTTTTAATGACGATCATAAAATGGCTAACACTGGCGGCAATTAATTTAGTTGTGGGCACAGTGGAACAGTGCATCAGGCAGAAGGTCGTAATGCTCAGCAAAAGGAAGTCATCAATCAATTCCATGTCCCAGTCGTCCGTCCGTCGTTGGGTTTATAGATAGACAGATGAGAACCTTGCATTGTTAGTTAGTGTGTTTCCTCGACTAGGCTATATCTGTGAGATTGCTTGTATCAAACTTTCTTTTCAGTTAGTGTTATTTTATATATATATGTATTTATAGATATATATATTTCCTAGTTTTTTTTTGTTGTTTTCATTTGTGAAATGTTTTTTGCGTTATATGCGCCAATTAGACAATAACTAATGAATTTATTGTGTGTGAGTGTTGTGCGGCTAATCCACACACATACAAGCAAAAAACAAAAAAAAAACAACACATACATATATACATATATTATTTTTAATTGCACAAGTAGCTACAACAACAACAACAACAATTTGGAGTGCAATTTTCTCACACACCTCGCTTCTCGCCAGTTGCATGAGCAGCGGCAATTAAACAACAACGAGCCTCATGTTTTTCCAAGCTTTTCTTTCGCTGATTACTATATTTAAACATTTAAAGCAATAATACAACGAAACGGAGTAAAGCAACGAGTGAGGGGGTGGGTGGGCAAAATCAATAGGCATGCGAAAAATGTGCTGCCTTCAATACACACACAATTAATGACTCAATGTTGCTGTCTGTTTGCTGGCCATGAAATTTGTTGTTGTTGTTGTTGTTGTTGTTGCCGTTATTGGCGCAGGCAAATTGCCAAAATATTATTGTGTGCACAATCAATTAGCACTCGAATACGTTAAGTTGGAAATTTTTTCTAACTATTTACGATTTCTCTCCCTCTCTCCCTCTCGCTCTCCCTCTCTGTGTGGTGTCTCTGTTGTCTTGTTGCTTGTTTGCGTTCTTGTAGTTGGGTTTCGTGAGCGGATTGTCTAATTGTGAGCGCGATTGAAAATCACGTGCAGTGCTCGACAATAGAATCTTTGTCGTTAACGTATTTTTTTTTTATTTTTTATTTTTTTTTTTTAACGATTTTGACGTAGTTGCAGGTGCAAACTGTACTCGCTGGCATGTTAATATGGCCGCCATGGTTAGTTGTAATTGTTGCCGTTGGCACAGAGCAATGAAAACAAAGCGAACGAATGTGTATACAAAATGTACGTATGAAAAGCACCAAAAGATACACACACACACAGACACACACACACACACACACACACTGGTGCACTTGGGCGGCAGTCAGTGAACTCGCATGGCCGCACGAATAACGTTTCGTGACAGGCAGCAGCACAACTACCAACAGCAACACACACACACACACACACACACACACAGAAAACACCAACTACAATTGAAGGTTGAAGTTACACTGCCTGTGCGTGTGTGTGTGTGTAGTGGTGTGCGTGCATCGCCATTCGGGCGTACCAAAAACTCAACGGAGGCCACACTGCAATCGACCCAAACCGTACGCCCCCAACCCCCCCAACCCCTCCCCCATCTTCCTTTGGCTTTGGCTATTGTTATTGCTGCCCGTCTTTTCTCTTTATATTCATTATTATTATTATTTTTATTATTGCATTTCAAGTTTGTTCGGAGTTGCGTTGGCTCTGTTTGCCTTCGTTTTGATTGAGGAAATCAGCGTTGTCACATTGAAAATTCAGTGAAATTTTTCTTAAGGCCATTGGCCAACCAAAATGGGCGGCGTCACTGATTTTGATTTTAGCTGAATTGAAGTTGGACGATTTCAGAATCAAGTAAAATCCGTCTAAATATTTTCTGCATTTAAAACACAAAAGACTTGGGCAACCAACAATTTAATTTATTGATTTCCATTATTCGAGCCAAAAATTTGGAGCAACTTGAAACAGAAGACTTAGGCAACGAACTTGTTATCAAATGCAAAGAGCCGATTTGTGTTATGTATTTTTCTTGTTTTAGTTTTTATTTGACTGTGGTTGTTGTTGTTGTTGGACTGTTTCGGATGACAACATTGGCTTGTAGGCTTGATTGGAGTGGCTGGCTCAGATCCCGCCGAGATGTCTGTCAACGCAGGCTGCGCTGCAAAAGCCCCATAAAAATTAGCTGCGGCGACTGTTGCTGTTTTTATAGTGTTTCTCTACGATTTTATAACGACGACTCTTTTGTATTTGTTGGGTGTGTGTGTGTGTGTGTGTGTGTAAGCCGTTTCCTTCGACAATATTTTTAAATTAACAACATTAACAGCGACCTTTTAATTAAGTTTCTTCTCTCTGCCTCATTTGGCATTGGGAACTTTATTGATTTCTGTTATTGTTGTTGTTGTTCTCATCGGATTGTTGTTGGTTTGATTTGCGTTAAAACTTTTAACTGATTGGCTGGTCAAGTTTTTTCTTTCATTTTTTTTTTTTTTTGATTTGGAGACACATGTGAAAGCTCTGTTACAAATCGGCTTCGTTAAACGATGTTAACCCACACCACAACACAATAACCAGCCAGCAGCACCACCTGCAACCACAAGCTGAACCACCTTAGCTTTCGCTCGTTATCGCTCTGACCTCTTGGGCCTGTTCGTTTAATGGCCCGAAATGATAGCCACAACGCAAACCAAGCCAAGCCAAACCAAACCAAACCAATCCAAAGCAACCCAAATCTTTCCCATGATTGTCGCCAAAGTGTTTTCGTATCATACATCGAAAATACGTGTCTTTGTTGTTATTTGTTATATGTTATATGTTATTTGTTATTGTTTGCTGCTGGCTATTGCCTTTCGACTATTTTTATGTATACGCGCCTCACATTTATGCTCTGTGCCACAAAGTCCCCACAACTTATCCGATACTCATCAAGTTATCCATCAAGTATTGCCCCTACGCTTCTTCTTCTATTTTTTTTTATTTTATTTTTTGGGTTTTTTTTTGTCCCCCTCTTGGCTTGGATACATGTTGCTGTATGTGTGTCTTAGGCGCTTAAAGCTTTTTAAGGGTTTTTAAGATTTTTATCTAACAAACTCGCTGTGCATACTTAATTATGTATTTTGAAATGTGAGACAGGTTGGCATGGGCATCGGGGCCCGCCGTTTGTATGGCCACAAAAAAAACGTTAGTCTTTTTTTTTTTTTTTTTGTTGTTTAGACTAAGCTACTGGCGTTGACAACAACGACCGCACGAGTATGCGTCTTCTTGAGGGGCGGGAGAGGGGCGCAAACGGCAGGTGCAGCTGATTGCTCAGATTAAAATCAAAATGCCAGGAAATACACAAATATAAACGCCGTTGACTTTCGTAATATTTTCCTTTCTAAGTCCCAAAAATATACAAACTTCTGCATCTTTATTTTCTTTTCAGTTCATCCCAATTCCAGGCTAGACATAATAGATTGCTCTCGTGTCTCGTGGGCTTGTCTTCGGCTCTGTGAATCATGCTGTTCGCATTGCCCTTCAGCACACTTTAAACCATTCTGTGCAACATTTATTTTTACCCCCCGTCCCACGCCCCCTTTGCTCTATAGCTTGTGCGGCAACAAGTATGCAACCGCCCCAATAAATAATTTATGCACTGGAATGACACTTGCTCATGACCTTATCGACGTCTCCGGCAACGACATCGTCGTCTAGGCCCGGTCCGTTTGCTTGGCCAACAACAAATTGGCCAGCGGCACACATTGGCCAAGCAGCCAAAGCCAATAACAACAATTAAGCACACACGACCAGCAACAACAACAACAACAACAACAACAACAAGGCGAATTGTATTGTTGCCATTTTTCTTTATGGCTTTATGCGTTTTGGCATAGAGTTCGAGTTGGCAACGCAAATAAATCAATTTATTTCAATTATAATTATAGGACCGAGTGCAGTTTTCATTCAGCCTGCTGCTCTGCTCCTTTTGCCTTGCGGCCTTTTTTGCATTCACATTCGTATTCGTATTCATATTCATGGATTTATTTTTTATTTTTTATTTTTAAGGAGCGCGTGGCCAACTGCTCATTACTTTTGTTGTGGCCCCAAACAGCGTACGCCCCCCTGCTTTTTATTATTGTTGTTGTTATTGAGGCGTACTTTTGGCCAATTGTTGAAAAATGAAATGGTCTTGCACATAGTTATGACTCGAATCTTCCAACTCGCATCTTCGTATCTTGCATGTGGCATCTTCTGTCAGAGTCATGCCTGCTGCTGGCTATCATCCATAAGCTGTACATTTTCATTGATTTTAATCCCTAGAGCTGGTCAAGTGTCTGTTATTTATTTTATGCGCTACTTCACAACTTTATTTAAGTGCCCCTAGGTCGCAAATTATATGCATTACGCATACGAAAAGCGATGCTAAACCTGCACCAGTTGCCAGTTGCTTCCAGTTGCTTCCACTTGCCTCACTCGTTGCAAATTAACTCATAGCTTTAGCCAGATCAAGTTGCCTTATCCTTTAGAGAGGATATGTCAGCGGTGTTATACAACTTACACTTAATATTAATGAATAATGTTGAAATGATATTTTTAATGCCTGTCACATTTTCACTCAAAATATATCTACTCAAAAATATACATTTTATCTATGAATCGCATTTAGGCAGTGCCCAAATTTCTGTCTATCTTCAAAACTAGCATTTCAGAATGGCTCTAAAATTCGTGAGTTCAAAGCTTTGTCAAAAATACACATATTGCCAAAAGCAAGAGCTTTGAATCATGCTTTGACTTGTAGATTAATCCTAATTTTAAATTTTAAAATATAATTTTGACTCAAAATGCATTTTAAATCCCAAGTTTGGTTCATGAAATCATTGGTCAAAACGCAACTGATCTTGGTTTGAACTCTATAATAATAATAAAATTGAATATGTAAATTTATTAATAAGTAGGTGCAAAAATCAAAGTTGATTACAGACAAATCTGAATACAATTTAAAATATTTTATTAGATTCTATATACAATTTTAGAATACTATATAATTTGATGCTTAATGCTCCATAATAATAATAAAATATAACATGTAAATTTTAAAATAAGTACGTGCAAAAATCAAAGTTGATCAATGATAAGTCTGAATACAATTTAAAATATTTTATTAGATTGTATATAAAATTTCAGAATATTATATAATTTGATGCCTAATACATTGTTAATTTTGTGTGTTGACACAGTAAGCGCCGCTGCTCCTGGGACCGGGCATTATGTGGTATCATTAAAATATTTTATGCTGGTTTAAGTTATTATTGGAGACGTTTGTTGGCTACTGTTAAATGAGCACGTTGCTGCTTTGGTCAGCAAGTTGGTGGCACTCCCTTCTAACAACACTTACAAGTGCTGGAAATAATCTAAAAGCAACAGCAACAACAACAACAACAAGAAGAAGAAGAACCGCAACAACAACAACAACAAGCAGTGGAAGCAACAGCAGCAGCCACAACAATAATAAAATTGAAACCGATCGTCTCTTAAAAATGCGTGGCACGTCGCGCAGTTTATTAAAATAACTTAGCAGGCAGGCGAAGGAGGGGGGGAACTGTGGAGCTACATCACCTGCTATAAGAGACTTTGCGGGCAAAGAAAAATTAGTTTAATCATAAAAATGCTCGACATCGACCAGAAGCAGAAGCAGCAGCAACAGTAGACTCTAGAGGCAGCAGCTACCTGTTTTGAGCAAGAAGATGACTTCAATTAAAAGCTTTTAACAATATCACGTACGGCAAATCGCAGAGGAGCAGATGAGCAAGAAGAAGACGCTGAAGCAGCAGAGCCTGATTACATCACAACAGCAGCAGCCGCAGCCGCAGCAGCCGCAGCAGCATAGCAGAATCTGCGTCGCCGTCGCAGTCCTGTGGCGGTCTCTCAATGAGTGTGCGTCGCGTTGCGTTGCAACTTGGCTGTCTTTCGTTATCAGGTGTAAAGCATCACGAGCGCGGGGGGAGCTGATGTTGAAAACGCGTTTGTGTCTTAAGTCTTTTGTTTTTTGCCCGCTTTTTTTTGTTCTGTTTTTATTTTTTTGCTTGCAGCTTCAGCTTATTAAAGAAAGCAACTGAAATGATAGCATCGCCCCCAGAGAGAGAGAGAGAGCGAGAGAAGCATATGCAGGCTGCACGTGCTGCTTTTGTACACCCCCGTCGACCTGAGTTGATTTTAGTGTCTTCGCGCCGACGAAGATCAAAGCGCGTTATCCTTGGACGCTGTCTTGGCTTGGATATGTCACGTTGGGGCGTCAAAACGTGGCTTTGTCGGCGCAAACTCCGCACTGTCACTGTCCCGAAAAAAACCTTTATAGCAATAACAGTTAAAATAATACCACTAAAAAATGAAAAAAAGAAATTCGGCGCATGCGCAGCCGGCGACGACCTCCGTCAGCGTCTCGTTTCGATTATAAAAATTTCATTTATGTCTTATGGGCGATTTGCAATTTCTGCGCAAATTGCGTTGCCTCTTGTTGCTGCTGCTGTTGCTTTTTACGGTAAATAAAATGCCTCAATCATTGGCGCGTGCGTTTGCGCAATAAAAATGGCGTTTATGTTTCAATTAAAAAGGCGTTGTCAAAATTATGTAATCAAAGAGCACTTTAATGGCAGCAGCCAGAAGACTTCTCACAAAGGAAGAAATTTGCAGAAAATTTTGCACTTAAAGTGAATGCAATTTTTGTGGCACTCTTGGAATATTTTTAGGAGAATTTTAAACAACTTTTCCGATTTATTTGCTTAAATTATAAGCTAGAATTGTTTAATATTAACTTTCCATATATGCAGAGTTATTAAGATTAAAGATTAAGAATTATGAGGTATTTCTTATTCGAAAGAAAAATTTGTTTGTTCTTTTCTTATTCAACTTTTCATTAAAGTTAAACTGTGTTGAGTACAGAAGAGAAGATAAAAACTCCCATTTGGAGGTGAGTAATTTGCTAGATAACATTTTATTTTTGCAAAAGAACCGCTTTATAGCAATCCAAGCGAAATTCACCACTAACTGCGTGTGGTTTGTGCATTGGCTAAGGCAAGGGTTAAGGGTGAACTTCCGCTTCCGATTAGAAACAGACGCTTATGCTGAAAGAGTTGATTGGCCTTTGATGTGAGCCCAGGCTGTGTGTGCCCAGGCTGTGCTGAAAACCGTGTCAGTCGGAAAATGTTTACTGGTTTTTTTTTTTTTTTTGTATGCCGTGCCGTGCTAATGATATGCACCCCTGGCCCGTACCCCGTTCCCCATTCCCTTGCGGATATCAGTCGACGCGTTTGTTTTTTGTTTTCGAAGGAAACAAACATGCTTGCCGCAGTTGTAGCTGTAGTTGTCGCCTGCAGTTGTAGTTGTCGTCGTTTTTAATGTTGCTTAGTTGTTTTTTATGTCGCTCTCGGTCCCTCACCTGGACTCCGGAGCGGGACAGGAAAGGCGACGAGCACTCCACGGTTCAGGCAGCGTTTGCCCTTTTGACTGCATTATGCAAATGATATTCTAAAAGATTTTTATTGACATATGTTTTTTTTTTCCTTTTATTGTTGGTTTCGTTTTTTATTCTCTTTTTTTTCCATTTCTGTCGTATGTAAAAAAAAAGTGGTTTCTGTCCGTCGGTGCGGTTTCCTGTCGCCGTGACAACATCGACGCTTTAGTGGGTGTGAACAGGGTTCATAATTTTTCATACTGATGCAAATGCATCTGGGTTAGGTATCAAATGATTAAGTGGCTGGCATTAGAAGCGCGCTCGAAAGCATTGAAAGTGAGAGCAAATACAAAAGTGAACTTTATGGATATTTCAGCGTTTCAATGAATAATTTATTTCCCTAATTTCCATTTCATTCGTTGCTCCGCTTGCAGCGATAACGATAAAAAGAAAAGTCGATTTTGAAAATGATTTGACTAAATGGTTTTCGTTTTTTGTATATTTTTAAATTGCTTCTTCAAAATGCTTGCCTCCTGCGGAGTGATTAATTCTGTTTGTATTCGTATCACATGCAATTGATTTAATTACATATTACGCGTAAAATATTCTAAAAATTGTTGTAAGATTAAGATTAAATCAGCACGCTTAAAATTACAAATAGGAAAAGTGTTTATTGCATTCAGACATGATTTATAATTTTGTCTATCAGACAATAAATAAACATTAATTTGGTTTTCATGTAATAATAATTATCAGTGTGTTATTTTCAATTTCAAGTATTTAACATGTTGTTGCTAATATTTTTTAAGTATTTGAAGAAGATTATTGTACTCCAAAATGTACTCCACTAAAAGTTAAATTTCTTTTAGCAATGAATCCTTTCCTATATCATTCAGTTAACAACTTGGCGACAACTATCCTGGAGCAGTTCAACCCAGCCAGTTAGTTGGCATTACAAAAACCGCGGCAAAAACACAAAAAGTTGAGGAGAGTTGAGAGAAAAAAAATTGTGTCCAGGTGTTGCAACGCTTTTTGCCGCTTGCCAATATTTCACGACCCTGACGGGTTTGCCTATGGGACGGGTACGTGTCACAGCGGCGCAGAGATAAATTAGTTAATAAATAAAAAACGAGAAAAAAAAAAACTCTAACTAATTTGCATATTTGCCCTTTGCCCGGGTTCCATTGACAGTTGCGTTGCGTCGTTTTGCCCAATGCCAAAGCCAATGAGGCGCACCAAAATGCATTTAACCCAGTCGCAGGATCGGGGTACACACGCAAACACACACACACACAGACACACTTGTGTAGCTAAACTACAACAATTGCCATTTTGTGCGCCGTTTGCGTATTTTATGTTTTTTTTTTTTATTTGGCTGGACGCGAAAAATGTTCTATGTTTTTTAGGCTCAGCTAATTTGCATATGACAGCGAGTCCTGTGTGTGTTTGTGTGTGTGTGTGAGTGAGTGTGTTGGAATTTGGCAAACTGCTGGGGTGCTCCGTGTGTGTGTGTGTGTCTGTAGGTAGCGAAAGTGAAAGGATAAAGGCCAAAGGATAAGCGTTCGCGGCCTGATTGCAGCCAAAAAGACAGAAAGAGAGAGGGAGAGGGGGAGAAAGGGAGCGTGAGTGAGAGAGAGCGAGTAACTTTAACGGCCGTTGCATGCAAAATCGCTGAAAAAATTGCAAAATCGCCAAATTGCACAAATTTCAAAAATTGCCAAAGGAGCAGAAAAAAATTAATGATAAATGGTTGCTTGCATCTCGACAGGAAGGGAAGTGCGAGCGAGTCCTACTCTTGCTCTTCCTCTTCTTCTACTGCCGCTGCCTGCGAAACACATTTGCCTATGCGATTTGCCTACGTGAGCAGCACGTTTGACCTTGCCACAAAGGGGTAGCCCAAAAAGGGGTTGTGTGCCCAAGACGCTGTTGTTTTTGTTGCGACTGTCTGTCTTCGGGTAGCTTCTTCAAATTAAAGTCTGTTGCAAGTATCTTTTTTTTGGCGCGCAATTTTTCTTGTTTTTTTTTTTTGTGGATTGCGCATATGGTAAAGAGTTGACCGACTGTCTGGCTGTGATGTTGGCTGTTGTTCTTGTTGTTGTTGTTCCAGTTTTGACGTTGTCTTTTTGGGTTGCCCATGAAAATTTGCAGCTGAGTTTTTTTTGTCCTTTGTTTGGAATTTATCTAATGAAACGTTTCTGTTTGCAAATGTTATTTTGCGCTGGGGATTAAGGAAGTTGCATATTAAGTAGGTAGACTCTTGACATGCTACGTATATGTTGATGTGGCAGAGCAGAACTATATATGTCGTGATTTAACTAAGGTACATATCCCTAACTGTTTGTAATTGTTGATTTTTTTATCTCTTTACATCAATAGTACATAAACTATGTATATATTTATAATTGTCTCAAGTAAGCTTTTTATACTTTAAATATTTGATACTTGTAAGTGGAATAAGTAGTTTAGTATTACTTAAGCAGAATCCTTTAATCACATAAATTTGTTTACATTAAATGTATTTTTTTCCGCTGAAAAACCACACAATAATTATTGTGTCGTTTTTAAGTTCGACTCCCTCGCATCGACTTAATTGTATTTTGGAGTAAATAATGCGCTTAAAAAAAATCAGACCAGTTATTTTGTTGTTGTTGTTGTTGTTATCTGTTCTTCAAATTATGGCCAAATTAATTGGCAAAGTTTGTTTGTTTGTTTTTTTTTATTTTCTTGTTGCTGCTTGCGTATGCCTATGTATTTTTGTTGTTGGTTTCGGGGAAGCAATACACAAATTAATGCAAGACGAGATAAAAATTATGCTAATAATTATAAGCAAGTGCGCCGGCCAGTCAACTAGGTGCGAGAAATCCCCGATACCCAAACGAACCGCACCGAACCAAACTCAAACCGGAGCCGAGCAGGCGCTGGAGTAAAAAAAGAAAAATATAAAATGCAGCCAAAATGCTAATCGAGCTCATTATCATCCAAATCAACAGCGTCGAGGCTAGAGAGAGAAACAGAGAGGGAGACAACGAGAGAGAGAGATGGAGAGAAGTTGCTCTAAAGAGATCTTCATTCATAAATACAACGCTTAGTTATGTTTTTTGCTCTCACAACTGTGTTTTTTTTTTTGGTCCGTTCGTTCATGTTGATTTTTTATTTACTCGCATGCGGCGCATAATTATGCAACAAGTCCTTTCACGGCCACAGCAAAATAAAAAAAACAGAAAAAAACAATAACAACAACAACAACAACAACAAAAAACAAGGCGGCGCGTGCGCATTTAGCATATGACAAGGGAAAAGGCGGGTTGCTGGTTGGAAGACCTGCAGCGGCAAATAAAACAGGATTTTTTTTCCGTCATTTGAAATTTAAATATGTATTTTTTTCCCATTTTTTTTTTTGGTTGGTTTATTTTTTATTTAGCGCCGCCACCTAATTATCATGTAAATTCGCCGAAGGACCATTTGTTTGGTTGAGTGACAAAGTTTGACTGCGACTGTTTAGCTCGGTCTGCGGCTTATTAATTATGCCCAAGTGTGTGGCCAAAAGGATACAGAACAACAACAGCAGCAGCACAAAAATGTAAACAAAGTGATGCAAATATGTTGGATGGGTTTGTTTGTTGTTTTTCCATGGCGTTGACCTTAGTTTGCATAATTTTTGAAAGAGCCTGGACGCTTGACCTGCCGCAAGCAGGAAGACCTAGAGACAGAAAAAGATATACAGACAGAGAGAGAGAGAGCGGGGAGAGTGGAGCCCACTTAATGTGGCACGCAATTAAAGCAAATAAATTGTTGATGAATGTGGCATGCATATAGACTGGTTTAAACAATTAACACTGGTTGCAGAATATGGAACTGGTTGTGAGCCAGCGATAACAATATAAACAACTAGATCATTGTATCAATAAAATACAATTAATAATTTTATGATACCGTTGGGGCAATTACATAAATAAATATTGTGAAATGAGACATTCCTTAAATGTCAAAAATATCTGACGAAATTTTATATATACTTTAAATACTTGAACATTACAATAATGATATCAGTTTTGATAATTACTTTGAGTATAAAGTTAAAAAAGACAGGAGCGAAGCGAAATAATAAATGCAATATTGTTAAAGAATTTATGGTATATATAAAATATATATATACATAAGAGTATCGTTTTGCTAACTGCATTTAAAATGCAATTAAATATATTAAATTAAACAGTGATAAAAAGAAATATATGACTGCAATTAATTATTGCTTGATGAATTAATTAAACAATTAAAAATCCAATAAAATGCGATGTTAATTGTGCTTTAACACGTGTCTAGTCTTGGTCCGATTTAAACAGAATCAGCACATCAAAAGTAAATTTATTTTATAGCCTTTTCAAATTAAATAACATTTTGCTCAGTGTAAGGAACTGATGCTACAAGATGTCGAGCACTTTGGGAGAATATTCAATTTAATGGACATAAAACCATTTGTTTTGTAACTGGAAAGATTTAATAAATCAAAACTCGCACAAATCGGACAATGGCCACAGACAAAAGGCAAATCGTGCTAATTTTTAATACTGTAAAATGCAAACAATAAAAACAAATAAACTTAACACGCTCACGCAAATCAATAACTAGCCAGCAGGAGAATGCGTAACTGTAAACTAATCGCAAGTACCAAAACACACAACACAAAACACACACGGCGAGAAACAGTTTTAGTTAGTTTAGGGCAGACAATGGGCCTTTCTATGAAAGTAACTGACAAAATCATATGCATAACAAAAAGACAAACTGAAGAAGTGGAAAAAAAAATAAACGGTTTAAACTGGACGAAGATTGAAACATTACAAGCATATTTGCATGCAAATTTATTTGCCGCGATACATTTCAATTAATGTGCGACTGATTTTTACTGTTGTTAGATGAGGCTCTCGATATCGGCCGGGAGATAGTATGTGTGTGTGTGTGTATGTGTGTGCGTGTGTGTGTGTGTGTTGCTCGTAGTTACCCGTTGCCCATTGCAATTTGCCCGCCCCATTATATGCACACGCCCCACTAAAGTTACACACACACACACACACACACGAACACACACACACACACACAGGCAGACACGCACACCAACAAAATGAAAGCAAAAGTTGGCCGGCCAAAGAGCGACAGCGAACTAAACAAAGCTTCCTTGTGGCAAGCAGCAGGCAGCCAGGACAACTGTGTGCCGGAAAAGCTTTTGAGTCGGACAAAGGCATCCACAGCATTACAACGCTCACTCTCTCGCTCTCTCTCTCTCGCTCTCGCTCTCCCTTGTGGCAATTAAAAATGTCACTCTTTGCATGGGAATGCGACGCGTTGCTTGTTGTTCTTCTTTTTTTCCTTCTTTTTTTTTTTTTTGGTGGGCGTCACTGGAAAGCCGAACTGTGCGAGCCCAATAGAGCGCAAGTCGACTTCCAGTTGCTGTGCGCTCTCACCAGCCAGCTCGCTCGCACTGCCAGCACTGCATGCGCAGCATGTGTGCCATCTCGCTTGTGCGCATGGCGCATTGGAAGACGGGTTGAAAAACTGGTTTCGTATGAGTCGCGCTGTCTGTGCGAGTGAGCGAGTGTATGTGTGTGTATTGTGTGTGAGTGTGTGAGTGCGCGCTGTCGTCGTCGTCGTCGTCGTATTGACTGTCGAGCCGTTTCGAGAGCGGGCCGTCTACGTAGCGCCGCTGGCCGCTGCATGACGTTAGTTCACTTCGATAGCTCTACGAGTTTGCACGTGAATTTGTCCCAATAGGCCTCTCCACAACTCATCCATCCACACACTCAGCAACAGCAACAGCAACAGCAGCAGCAGCAGCAGCCACAGCCGCAGCAGCATCAGTCTCTGTGTGTTCAATTTCTCTCCGTGTGTATTTTATTATTATTATGTGCGCTGTGTGGCGGCGATCTGAAAAAAATCTCAATCACAATTCTGAATATCATCAATCTTGAATAGCATGTGCTTGTGACTTGACAACAACGATCAACACTAAAAATAACAAATAACAAATAACAAACAACAAACAACAAACAACAAGCGGAGCATCGAATTAAACAAAATATTTCAACAACAAAATATAAGTAAAATAAATAAAAATTAAATAAATAGTCCAAGTGCCAAGTGTTTTAATATCCGAAAGCAAAACAAAGTGCAACAATAAAAAATAAATAAAAAGAAATACAAATAAAATGAAAACCTATCAAAAATTAATACTCTAAATAATTTTTGATAAACTGCGCAAAAAATAAGTTTCAAAAAGCGAGAAATTTGCAAACAAATTTTGGATTCGTCTTTGCCGTCGGTGACGAAACTTGTTGAGTGTGTTTTCAAATTGTTGTTTCGCGTGTTGTGCGTTTATTGTGTGTGTGTTGCAACAGCAGCAACAACTGCAACAGCAGCAGCAACAACAGCGCAGAGGAGTTGATCATTTCAAACATCGCCACGTTGCCAGTAAAAGACTTCAAAACGGTTGCCTCACGGTTCGAGTGGAATGAGCATAGGGACTCAGGTCTTCCTTTCGATCGATCGGTCTACAAAGTCGTTAAACTGAGCCCCAACTTGGAGCCCTACCCCGCCAGCGTGGAGGGCCTGAACAGCCCCAGAGCGGTGGGGATGGCCGCTACCTCCTATATGACACCGCCCAGCGGTGATCTTGACATGGCACTCGGTGGCGGCGGTGGCGGTGGCTATCACACCTCATCGCCCCGCTCGGCGGCCGATGCTGGCGAGATGAAATATATGCAGCATCATCATCATCATCATGCCGCTGTCGCGGCGGCCGCTGCATCCGCATCGCAGCATCATCAGCAGCAGTTGCCATCGTCACCGTCGCCCAATGGCCAGGTGGTTGGGGGGCAGGGCAACAGCTTGGGCGGCTTGACGCCCGGTTCGGGTCTGGGCAGCTGGAGTGCTTTGCATCCGGATCCGTGGTCGCTGCAAACACATCATGCGACACATCATCATCCCGCCGCCGCCGCCGCTGCCGCCGTGGACTCCGTGAAGCAGGAGATGTCGCATTTGTCACAACAGACACGCATCCAGCAGGGCATGGCCTCGCCACATGCAGCCGCAGCGTGGCATGCCCCACATGCCGGTCACTATGCACCCACTGGTGGCTCACCGCTGCAGTACCATCATGCGGCGATGAACGGCATGCTGCATCATCATCCGGCCCATCATGCCGCCCAGGTGGCGCCACTGCATCATGCGTTGCGCGGCGAGTCGCCACAATTGCACATCCATGCCCATCACATGGGCGGCGGAGGCGGCGATCGCGATGCGATCAGTGGCGGTGAGGAGGACACGCCCACATCCGATGATCTGGAAGCGTTTGCCAAGCAATTCAAACAGCGTCGCATCAAGCTAGGTTTCACCCAGGCGGATGTGGGACTCGCTTTGGGCACCCTGTATGGCAACGTCTTCTCGCAGACGACAATCTGCCGCTTCGAGGCTCTACAGTTAAGTTTCAAGAACATGTGCAAGCTGAAGCCACTGCTCCAAAAGTGGCTCGAGGAGGCAGACTCCACCACGGGATCCCCCACGTCCATCGATAAGATTGCGGCACAGGGACGCAAGCGAAAGAAACGCACCAGCATCGAGGTGAGCGTGAAGGGAGCACTCGAACAGCATTTCCATAAGCAGCCCAAACCCTCGGCCCAGGAGATCACATCGCTGGCGGACTCCCTACAGCTGGAGAAGGAAGTGGTGCGCGTCTGGTTCTGCAATCGGCGGCAGAAGGAGAAACGGATGACGCCACCGAACACACTCGGCGGTGATATGATGGATGGCATGCCACCCGGACACATGCATCATGGGGGCTATCACACGCACCACGACATGCACGGCAGCCCCATGGGCAACCACTCGCACAGCCACAGTCCGCCCATGCTGAGCCCCCAGAACATGCAGTCGGCGCACCAGTTGGCGGCCCACTAGCAATCAGAAATCCAGGAGTCGAACTCAGCTGCAGCTGCGTCCACTCCTGCAAATAGTCTGCACCAACAGCAACAACAACAGCAACACCAACAGCAACAGCAACACCAACAGCAGCAGCAGCAACACCAGCAGCAGCAACAGCAGCAGCAGCAACAACAACAGCAGCAGCAGCAGCAACACACGCCCAACACACCCTCATCGAGTGCGGGCTCCTCGGTGACGATGACCAGCCAGGGACAGGTCATGTCACCGCAGAGCCCACTGGGCAGCTCCTCCGCTGGCGGTCAGACGAACAATAATAATAACAACAACAATAATAATAGCAGCACAAATAATAACAACAACAATAACAACAACAATGAGGAGCAAGTGAAGCAACAACAACAGCAACAACAACAGCAACAGGCATCCAGCATTGCAGCCGCTGCAGCAGCTGCCATGTACATGGATCCCATGCGCTATCAGCATGCGCACCATCCACATCATCCGCACCAGCATCCGCATTTGAATCCCGCGCATCATCCGCATCTATTCCACACCAGCGATCAGCTGCAGCATCCACACGCCCAGCATCTCCAGTCGCAGCAGACGGCGGGCAACGGTGGCGGTGGAGGTGGTGGCGGTGGCAGCAACAGCTCCCAACTCTCGCCGGGAGCGGGCAGCAACAGTGGATTGACGTTGCAGCCGGCGGGCGGCGCTGTGTCGCCGGGCTCGACGGCGTCCAGTGTGCTGGGCGGTCATCTCAATTTGAATGCCCATTCGGCGGCGGCACTGCATCAGCACCATCACTATCAGCACCATCATCACCAACAGCACCATCACCATCAGCAGCAGCAGCAGCAGTTGCATGCGCGCCGCTTGTTCGAGCTGAGTCTGCAGTTTGGTGCGGCGGCAGCGCCGGGTGCAGTGCGTCATTTCAATAGCTTTGGGGGCGGCGGTGCGGGCGGTGAATAGCATTCGTCGGCCGCCTGGTTTGGCTATGAGTCCTCCTAGGACCCACTGCCGAACCGGTGGCCGCAATGCAAGCGTGAGCAGCCCTAGATTCGTCTCCTCTCGAATCCCGGACTTGGCTCTCCAACATTTTTACCCAGTGCATTAATCTGTGTTACAAGTTAAAAAAAATAAAAGAAACAAAAACCTAGAAGAGTAGTCGAGGCAGTGTAGATGGAAGATTCTCTGCTACTGCTGGCACCGCCGCCTTTCATTTTTGATATATACATATTTTATTTTTTGTTTTCAACCTTAAAGTTTCAAAAACTTTCTAAAATAAACTAAAAATAAATTTAAAAAACAAAAAACGAACTCGTATGTAAAAATTTTAAAAAATAATTTCAATACACGCAATTCAAATCAAACGTGAAACCAAGTGATGTTGTTTTTAAATCTAAATTAAAGTATAATTCAAAAATCGAATTGAAATCGAATCGATTATCGATTAACGATTATCGAAAACTAGCAAAAGTGCGACAAGTGTTAAGAAATGCTAAAATGAACACAGATTCTACTTTTAAATCAACCTTTGGCCTTCAGCTGCGTTCCAACAAGCAAGGTAATTCTGAAAACAATTCTGAACTCCCTACCCCCCTTCCACCTTACCCGTTTCAAACATTTTGCAACACTTTGTCGCCCGTGTAAAGTTTACAAGATATAGCAAAAACAAAACAAAAAACACATAAGAAAAAATGAAAAAAATTAAAGTAATAAAATAATAAATATTTTAGAGCTCAAGTGGGTTGAGTCGCCACCGCAAAAGACACTGATGACTCGGATCTAGCTAGGGTTATAGGTTATTAAGCAGCCGTGTATATATATATATAAAATTATATATATATATATAGCCAGTAGATTGTACTCTAAAAATATATATATATACAAGATAAACAAGTAATGCAAAAAAAAAACAACATTATATCGTAAAACCACACTTAGAATTTAACGCGCGGCGCAAAACCCAGAAAGAAAAAACAAATATTAAAATATAAAAAAAAAAATAAAACTATATACAAAAACCAACATTCTGTAAATAAAACTACAGTTAAGTCATATTTTTAGCTTTAAATGCAATTGTAGATTTTTTAATAAATACCAACAAAACAAAAAACACAAACATTTAAAATAATAAAACATAAAAATGAAGCGAAAAGCATGCATAAATATAAATTGTAATTTCTAGGCGGTAATTTAATGAATAGGCACATGAAGTTTAGTTACTTAGTACTGTACTTTCTATATAAGCGAATCGAAAATACACACAACCACACACACACACACACAAACATATACACAACACACACACATAGCTAAATCTTAAAATGTACACGAAAATAATCAAATAAAAAAAATGCTAAATTGTAAAATATTAATTGATGTACATTTGAAAAAAGTAAATACTAAATACATAAAAAAACGTAAATGAAAAAATTAAAATTATTTCAAACAAAAATAATAGATGTGTATACAAAATCAAAAAAAAAAAACAAAAAAGAAAAAAACGTGCTTCGTGTTTTTTTTTATATATACGTACAACTTTTATAAAAGTGGCCGTTTTTTAATTTTTTTATTGTATAAATGAAAACCACAAACATAATGAAAATGCAAAAAAAAAAACAAAAACAAATACAAAAAATAAGTACGCAAAACTTTTAACTATTAATTAAAATTGCTTTTAGTTTTCTTTGGGTGTAATTATAAAATACGAATATGTATAAAAAAAAAAATGCAACAAATACTTTTGTTTAGTTATTTTGTTTGGTATGTTGAAAACTATGCATATAGGAGAAAGAGACGAGAGAACTTGTCCCAAGACGACGACGTCGACGACGATGATGAAAGTAAAACAAATAAATATTAATGATTAAGCCATGCCCTCAATTGTATAATATAAATTATGCTACAACATATGGAAGCACCAAGTCAACAAAGCGGTACATTCCACCCACAAATAAACACACACACACACTCACACACTATACACACACACACACATACACAAAGAAATTTAAAACCAAGAAAACAAAAAGAAAAAAAAACAAACAAAAAACTTACAAAAAAAACAAATAAAAGAGAATATTATTCGAAAAAAAAACACAAACAAGAATTTTATTTGGCAAATATCTATTAATTTATATTTAATTTGCGGCTAATGATGCTTACAGCTTGGAAGTCATTGTGCCCGTACAGTTTTACAGCCATTGTATGCCACACAAAATTGGATTCGATTTCCATTGCGATAATTGCGAATATTTATTTGTGTTTCTGTTTCTGTTTCTGTTGTTGTTTGCTTAAAGTGTTCGAAAAGCAATTAACAATTAACTGGGCATATTATAATGCGATTGCCCACGTCACAATTAACTAATAACCCCCCCCCACCCGTTCCGCTGCTGCTGCCTGCTGGAAATCGTTAATGAAAGTTGCCATTAACAAAGCGTTCCCTTTTTTTACACTCTTTTTATAGGGCCTTAAATGCGGCGCGTTGATATCTCATTGAAAATTCACGTCGATTTTGGTCGAGTGTGAATCAGAAATTTAATTGATCTATATTCCACATAATATTGGCAAAATTTAGGCAAGGTCAATTCGCTGCGGGTTTGCTTAATTGTGAAGTACATCATTTACTTTCGATAATAGTATTTCGCTGATTACTTATGCGGACTCATTGCCCTTTTTACTCTAATGTGTTGCACGGGATTTGCAATAAGATCGTAAATTAAATGCATTTATTATTTATGCATATTTTTCTGGTAGCTGATTAACAATTTTGTACACAAAATTTCGGTTAGTAATTTTGCATAAAAATTGCATCAGCCAGACAGCGTTTTGGAAGTCGAAAATAATAATAATAATAATCATACAATCACAAAAAATTAAATGCAGAATAAAACAAACAAATTCAAAATGTGCATAATTGAAAGCCAGTTTGAGGCCTCAACAAATACGCAAAAAGGCAAATTATATATAAAAACACGCACACACACGCACACACACACACACATACATACATACACACGTGCATGGCTATAATACAGAAATTGCAATAATTTTTATTTATGCGTTGGTTTTCATGTGTTATCATAATAAAAAAAAGCACTTATTAATTTATTATCACTTATTATTGCATTATTTTCACTAATATTTTTCAGCATTTCATTTGAACCGGTTTTTCGTTGTTGTTTGTTTTTTTTTTCCAAGTCAATTCCCTACTTCTGTAATTTATGTGTTTATTTATAAAAAAAAAAAACGCCCACGCGATGCGCCTTCTGCACTCCAACAATATATTTATACTCAACGCTCTTAATTACTATCTATCTAAAAAAAAAAAAAAAATAATAAAAATAAATATAATAACACACAACGAAATGAAATTAAATGTTATAAAAAACATGGCTGCCTACAGTGCCTATCCATATATCTATTTCCACCTGCCATTTTGGGGTTGCTGCGAGCACACACACATTAACACACACACACACACACAAAAGCTAAAAACACACCCACAATAGATAAAAACCTGCCCCTGGGCCATATACATTTTTCAAACTAAGTAACCAGCCAGGAATTTATATCGCTGATACAACGAATTAAAAATGCTCTTTTTTTTAATAATTGGCCAAGAAAGGGGTAGAAATTAAACATGTTTTTAAGTTATACAAAAAGATAACAAGTCCAAAATTAGAGTCAGTTAAATATCATTAAGTTTGTAAAAGCATCAACTTGGCTACATATCCAGTATACAGTACATATCTTGCCACTATTTGTTGCAATACCCCTTGACATAGTTCTAATAAGCATTGGCAGCACAGCGCCGCAGCGGTGGGGGGTGGGGCTATAAATGCTTATCCACATTACGGGTATATGATAAAAATGTGGTAATATACGTTGGCAAATTGTAGTTTTCATTGGTTTTAATGTGGCCGTGCGTGTTAAGTGCGACCGACATCGAAGTTGCCACCAAACTCAACCCCCAACCCCCCTGGCAGCACCTTTAACAACGGTCACCTCGTCGACGTTCCCTTTCCCTATGGCGTTGCCGACATTTTCATTATTATTTCGAGTTGGCTTTTTTATTATTTCGCGTGGCAAAGCAACGCGCCGCTTGCTTTTGTTCAGTTTCTCTCTGTGTACAAGTACATATATATATATATATGTATGTGTTTGTGTATGCTTTTGGGCTGCGTGCATACAACCGTGTCAATAATTACCCGTGGGACTGACACGACCAACGAGAATCATTCAAATGTTGCAAAAGCGGCAGCCACAGAGCCCCCAACTAACAATGGCTAAAAACAAAAGCAGAGACAGGCAATGACGATGGCTATGACGGCTACACTGACTGCGACGGCAACGGCGACTGCGACAGCGACAGCGACTGAGGCAGCGACCCAGTCGAGAGAGTCGAATCGAGACGAGACAGGGGACAAGTGGAGGAGGCACAATGGCAACATGCTTGGACGCGGCCAAAATGGCTGACACAACGTGGCCAGAAGTCCGACCCCAAGCCGGCTGATAGACAAACTGGCCAACTGACAAACTGACGCATTGACGCACTGGCTAGTCACACTCCTCCTGCTCTTCCTCTCCACCGCTGGGGTGGCATTGTGCTCATTAACTATGCTTCCTTTGGGAATTTTCATTTTCATTTTCTTTTAAAGTTTTTCGCCGCTGTGCGTTCGTCTGCGACAATTCACTCCAAAAATAACAACAGCAGAAAAAAAAAACAAAAAATAGGAGGAGCAGCAGTGGCAGTGGCAGCAGCAGCGGAGATAACAAAATTACAAAAAGAGTCACATAACTTTTCGATATTTAGTTAAAACATATTTCAAGAACTCGAGTTAATTACAAAAATTGATGGGCTTTTAACGCATGCAAAATGCGTCGAATGCTGTGTGACGAAAACTGTTTTAACTGCTCACAAAAAATGCACCCACTCACAAGCATATTAAGTGCTGACTTTTCAGATAGAGACAGAGAGAGAGAGAGAGATAGTGAGAGAGAGAGAGATGTGCGACAAAGCGACACCTTCGACAAGGCACTTACAGCGCAGATCAGCAGACACCTAGGCAAATAATGCGGGCATGCTTTATATGGCAGATTGCCGTGATATATCCAAACATACAACGAAAACGAGTGGCTACAAAAGTTTCGGATTAGAAAATAGAAAGTATCAAATGGGATTAAAGATGTAGCTCAAATAGAATGTGGCTTAAGAATAAATGATAAATGTGTTAATATAAATAGATGATAAATGAGAGTTATATATTTTTATATATATTTATATATCTAAATCTATCTATATTATTATATATTATATTATATATTACGGGTATATGATAAAAATGTGGTAATGTACGTTGGCTAATTGTAGTTTTCATTGGTTTATATATTATATTATATATTATATTCAACACTGCGTGGGATCAGATCTTTTATGCCGCCTGAGCTTATAGCTTCTGATCTTATAGCTCCTCCATCAACCCCAGTTCCTGCACGAATTCCAGAATCTTTCATGGTTAACATGCATCCCTAATATGCAGCATCTTTTCCTGGCTAAGGGGATATACATTCTGTTAAAATGTGAATTGATTGTTACCAAAAAAAAAAAAAAAAAAAATACCCAGTTTGAAAAGGTTATTATTTGGTCTATAAACGAGAGTTTATAAATATAAGCTTTAAATTGTGCTTGCTAATAAAAAATATCTTAAGTAAATATTTAAATTTTTTTTAATTATTTATTTAATTTATCAAAAATTGTTGTTTTTGCTGCTGCAATTGCTACTACTAATAATAACTTACTTAGCCGCCCTCGCAGTCAATTAACAGCAAACACACCTACACACACACACATACGTTGAGTTGTTGAGTGTTTTGGCTGAGCACACACATACACACATACAGGCAAACATCATCTCTCTTGTCTAATAAGCAAACTCAATTGATGTATGAACCATGACATTGTCTCGTGTGCAGTTTCAGTTAACTGTTGAAAATGCGCGGGTTATTAATGGCTTTATAAGCTTTTGCTGCCGAGCACACACACACAAACAAACACACACACACTTAGTCACAACAGATACTATAGACTTTGGCAAGCAAATTGGACGGCCAGCAAAAAGAGCCAAGTTGATCGCCGATCGCTGATCATTGATCGGCGTTGATCAGCAGCGGCGCAGTGTCAAAGCCAACCACTTTGCGCGTTTTCATAACAATTTTTTAGTCTGTTTTTTACAATTTATTTTTTTTTTTTTTTTTTTTTTTTTTTGCTCTTGCTCTGTTGTTGTTTGCACACATTTTTAACGTATAAATAAAAGCGCGACGAGACCTGTAACGCAAGAAGGGTGAGGAGTGGCTTAGTCTGGCTGGCTGGTCCAGTGTGGTGTGTGGGCCAACCTGTGCCCAGGTCGCACTCGCATTCAACTGAATGTCGAAGTCACAGCTCAGAAATATTTCACACACACTCACACACACTCACACACACTCACACACACACACATTGCAAACGCAAACGAAGTAGGCGACGGGCGGCGCTTGACATTTTGGCAAAGCAAATGGCAGGCAGCAAGGTCGCCCAGAGCTCAGCTCTTGAGATGGCTATCACAAATGTAAACGCAAATGCTGAATACCGTCTGGCGGTAGATGGTAGCCACTGTGAGTCTACACTCACAGAAACAGGTGTTCTATAAGACAAGGTTCATCATTATTCAATTATAATCAATGCGTAAAAACTAAATTTAAAAAAAAAACCGAAACTGCAGATGCAGTTCTATCTTTAGACAGAAAAAAATTAAAGTTATAATAAGTATATTTTTTAAAAAATTTTTGTGACCTTTCTACGCCTAATATTATTTTTTTTTTTTAATTTAGATTAATTATTTCAGCAATTTTTAAAAATTAAAAATAAAAATTCATTTTGGGTTTGTCGAATAAGAAAAAAACTTTTACACTTTCTACTAATTTATAGCGACAAATAAATACTTTAATTAGTTAATTAATGCTACAAAAATGTTTATATACATTTTTTGTTTAGTGCAGCATAGAATTTCAAATTTAAATTTTTATTGCACAGGCCGTGAACGCGTTGCCAGCGGCGTTGTCGGTCAAGTGCAAGCATCAGCTGCTGCTGTTGCCTCCATAAATCTCTTAATGAAAACCGGCAATAAACTTGCCCAGCTTTGGCCAAAAAGGCCGGCGGCAAATCAGCCAACAAAAAAAAAAGAAAAAATAAACAAAAAAAATTGCGCGCCAAGCGCGAAAAAATGCGCAAAAGAATTAATAAACAAAGTAGCTGGGCATGTTGGCATGCCCACTCTCTTGCGCTGCTGCCAGGGATGCAGGCACTCCACTTGGTCCACTCCATACACAAACCCCAACCCCCACTCGTACCCCCCCTGTTAACGGACAAGTTATTTGCTGCGCATGCGCGCACGTGCTTGCCGCTTAATGTGCGCTGCGACGCCAGCCGCGACGTTAACGCCAACGTCGACGGAGCCGCACGTTTCAGCGGTCGACGCTGCGCATGCGCATCATCAAAAGACGACGAAGTCAATCTTGTTGTTGTTGTTGCTATTGTTGCTATTGTTGCCTGAGGCAGCGCCGTCTAGTTGCATTTGCATTTCTAATTTTTTTTTCTTATTTGTTTTTTTTTTGCATTGCTATGCAACTCGGGGGCGTTGGTATCCAGCAACCTCAGTTTGTGTGGCAGCAGCTGTGTGGCAACAAACAATTGATGCTCACTATCTGAAATGCGGAGGTGGCTCTTTACTCGTTTTGTGTGTTTATTCAACTTGCCAAAACTGACCACAGCCCACAATGCACTTTTGTTGCCATGTTTGCAGCAGAGCCAAACAAATTGAAAGATTCAACATTGGTTGTTAGCTGCTGGCAAAGTTGATTTTGGCCAAGAAGAATTTTTAAGTCATTTTAAAAATCTGTTAAATTTTATTACATTTTATTGCATTATTTATAAACGACTAACGACTTTTTGATAAGTTCATTGACATCATTTGAAACACTGATTTTAAATAGGTATCTAAGCTGAAATATTTGTTCAATTAATTGTCTTAAAAGCTTAAGTATATATGTATTATAAAATATAAAAAATCTTGAAATTATTCGCTTAACGATTCAATCAAAACTTATATTACCTGTAGTTTTCATTATTGTGGGCATGTCAAGGAAAATGACTATTATAGCTTTTGTAGTTAAATGAATATTTAAATTAATTACACAATCTCCGATTATATATTTAGTATTAAGTAAATGGTGTTTTTAATAAGTCTACTTATTAAAATTAAATTTTTAATTTATTCATCCAGTGAAAAAATATGTTTTTATGGTAGTTTATGTTTCTTATATTTAATGTTAAGTAAAAATGTTATTTTTAATTATTCTACTTATGAAAAAATATGTTTTTATATTTCTTTAAGCTTTTATCGATTTTACTAGTGCAAGTGTAATTTGAAGTTTGAGTAGTAAAGGTATTTTTTTTGCCACCTGTGATCAGCTGATATAACCCTGAAAATTATGATTCCAGTATTTTCACTTGATTCTTATGGAACCCACCAAGTTTCACATCTTAAAACTTATACTTAAATAGACAGGTTGGTTTTGGATCATACAAAAGATTCTAGGCACCCGAAGGTGCGGCTTATGTTGATTTGTGTGTCGACAGATCGTCTGAACTTTCCATTCTAAAAAAACTATTTATCATGGGTCTATAAATATCATTTGAATCATACAATCTCTGGCTTAAAGAGTCAACAATAGCATCAATAACAACAATCAAAAAAAAGAGGAATAAGTTTTGTAAACGCACTTCACAGCGGCTGATCAGTTGTTGCTCTTGTTGTTGTTGTTGTTTGTGTTGCTGCTGTGTGCTGTTTGTGGCTGTTAGTGGTTGAGGCAATTGACTACCGAAAAGTATTAAACAAAAAGCTCTCGAAGCGCGCCCAACGAACTGCGTCGGAAACCAATGCAAACAGCAGCGCAGCGTACGAAAAAAAAATACAAAATAAAACCAACAACAAAAATAAAAAATAATGTTTAAATATTTGCAAAAGAAATCGTTGGAAAAAAAAAACCTTTGGCAACGCGGTAGCCATAAATCAAAGTCGCGTTAATGAAAGCGCAATTAAAACGGGCTGCCAGCGAGTGGGCGGGTGGGGCACAAGTGGTAGGGACGAGGGACGGTATGGTGGGGGGGGGGGTACATACCTGAAGTCGAGGCGTATTTGGGCCAACTTAAAGCGCAGGAAATTAAATTTTATGATGTCGTGGCAGCCAGTTGGCCATTTGGCCATTTGGCGATTTGGCCAGCCCAAGACCAAGCGCAAGCCATTGGAATTGTTGGTAGTTTCGCGGCTCAGAGTTTTGTCGCGTCGCCGACTGCAGTTAAATGTGCAGCCAATGTTGTTGTTGTTGTTGTAGTTGTTGTTGCTGCTGTTGCAGTTTCTTTGGCTGTCTGAAAAGTTGCACAAGGTTGGCCAACAACAAAAAGCGTCGCGTTGACGGCTGCGAAAAGTTTATGCAGCGACGCGACGGCGGCGACACCTACACCTACACACAAAGAGAGAGAGAGAGAGACACGCCAGTTAACCCCCCCTCCGCTCCCTCGACTCACTTAGCCAATCCGCACCAGACTTGACCTACAAAAACCATGACGACCATGACGCCCCTGGGTGCACTCAAAAACACACTGTACACTATAAACTGAGTTCACTGTTGAGAATTTGCTGCAGACTTCGTCTGCTCATTGACAGCTAAAAAGCTGCGCCATTTGTGTCAAATTTGCTGTGATGTCATAGCCGGACTTGGATGGTCTTCCAACCACAATAATAATAAGAGTAATAATAATAATAATAATATATTTTATAGCTTAAACAGTAACAGTAAAATTGATGAAAAGCTGATAAGTAAAATGCAACAATCTGAGACAAAAAAATGATGCAATTCGGAATAAAGCTAGTACATAATTATAGCCATTAAATATTCTATAACTATTTTTATTAAATAAATATTCTATATATATATAACTATTTTTATTAAATAAATATTCTATATATATATAACTATTTTTATTATATAAATATTCTATATATATATAACTATTTTTATTCAGAACTGAACGTTAAGCAATTAGTGGTTGATGTTTATTGGGAATTCTCCAGTTTTAGTTCATTTCCGCTTCCCACTGGCACTGGTTACACGCAAAATCATCGTGAGATGCGCACAAAAGTTAAACAATTCGCAAAAGCAGCTTAATTGAAATAAAAAGTAAAATCGTTTGCGGATGGGTGTAAAAGCCGTCAACTCGTTTGGTTGTTTGGCTGTCGGCCATTTGGCCGTTTGGCTGTTTGGCTTACTGACCATCAGCTTCATTACCATTAAGCGACTGTGGCCACAAATCATGCATTTAACGCCTTCTTAACAGACCTGCAACCTCATCTGGGCATGGGGAATGGGGGAATCGGGCATTGGGAAATGGCAATGGGCTGCCAGCTCTGGGCTGGGCTGGGCTGTTGTTGGCTGAAGCGCCGCAATCAAAACGGGCAATAAGCATGCAAAACAAAAAAAAAAAAAAAAAAAAAACCACAGCAAACGAAACGAAATGAAATCAAACTGGCAAACTGGCTCCTGATGAGCGGCAAGCGGATCCGAAGACGGAGACGTGGCTTTGGCAATGGCTTTTTGTGGTCAGGTGTAAAACTGACTCTGCCAGTGAATGTAGTGTGTGAGTGTGTGATGTGTGTGTGTGTTTATTGAGTTGTCTTCAGGCAAGCCAGCGCCTGATGAGCTGTTGATGTTGCTGATCGTGCCAGTTGACAATTACACAGCAAGCGGGGACGGGATCAGCGGCTGCAAGGAGTTTCAACAGGAGCAGCTAATGGAGCGATCGCTGGCCAATTTTATGGACATGGCAAGCAGACAGAATTGGCTACCAGTTTGGTTTGCATGAATGGAATTGGGATGCTTCCCAGTCATTCCCAGTCATTGTGAATGCTGTCACATAAAGATAAAAACTGATCGGCAGGACTAAAGATTTGCTAAGTGCCAGTGTTGTGTCAGCTTATAAATCAGTAAAGCTCAAATAAAAAGCCGAAGATAATATTTGACAAGATGATTAGGAAACGTATTTAGCATAAGTAAGCATTATGAATGAGTAAGATGATTATTTTTTATTTATATTAGTAATTGTTCTGAGATATAATACAAAATTTAATCATTCATATTCAGTCTGCATATTAATTATAATAAAAAATTTAATCATTCAAATTCAGTAAGATGATTATTTTATTTATATTAGTAATTGTTCTGAGATATAATAAAAAAGATAATCATTCAAATTCAGTCTGCATATTAATTAATTGAAAAGATATTTGAAAGAATATAAGAATTGACATAAAACTTACTCGGCCAATCCCTCAAGTTCTAACATAAATCTTATAATCAACGAGCAATTCACGAGCAGGCAATAATATAATCCAAAATGTATTTTATTACAGCAGATAACTTCATTAGAATTCGGCATTTAAATCAATGTCAAATATTATTAATTTAGACCTCAAATACACAGATTAAAAAAGCAACAGCAGACTAAGTATGTCAAACAGATGTCAAATCACTTTTAGGGACTGTCAATTGAATGCAAATTTTATTGTGGACTAGCCTCCTAAAATCTTAAAGAATATTTGAATAAAATTCAGCATTGTGACTTAATCAAAAGACGCAACAAAACAATCCATCAGAGCTATTTCAGCAAAATAAAAGACTATTGCGATTTTTATTGACTTGACAAACCTACAAATATGTCGTATATATATATATTTATGTATGTTCTTAGTTAGTTAGTAGTCACTGAATTTATAAGAAAAAAAAAACGGAGACGAAACCGCAAAGCACTTAGCAGATCGACAGAGCGACAGATCCGAACTGGGAACTGGCCAGGTGACCAACGACGCAGCGAAATTAGCCGATCGTTAAAAACCTGACACAGGCGCACGTGCCATTTTCGAAATGCTTAGTGGCCGAGACGCCTCACTACACACATAATAAGCCAAAATAGAGACCAACAAAAAAAAACAACAACAACAAGAAACAAAAAACTCCACAGCAGAGACAACAATAATTTCACTAAAACAACAATAATAATAAATACTTTGCCATCTTGTAGAGTTGACAATTTTGCGCTGAAATTTATTAACCAGAAACTGATTGGCCCAAACGGCTATCATCTTTGGCTATGGGTCGACTTAAATTTGGTCTCCCCGTCTCAGCTTCATAACTTACCATTAGCATTAGCCATAGAAACAAAATAATAATAAATGTAGATAAAAAAATAGTTGTGTGTATTTGTGTGTGTGTGTGTGTGTGTTGTTTATATCAACGACCAAAACTCATCTCGAATTTTATCATATGCCGTTTGTTATTTTGGGATTTCGATAACGCAGTTCAGCTGAAATTTCGCATAATTATGATGCCAATAAATTTGTTTTCTTTCATTAGCTAAAGTTTTAGTTTTCTTGTTTTTTCTCTCTTATTAGACGAAGGTCGACGACGATATAAAAATCCAAATTTTATATCAGTTGCCAACTTCAGTGGGGGCAGCCGACAATAGCAACAACAGCAAAAAAAAAAAAAAAAAATTCCCCCCTCATGGGCGAAACGCAAATATCATTCTGTAACTCTCTATAAGGCCAGTTGTGGTTTTTTTTTATGAACGCTCTAAAATCGATTAAATAGCCATATGATTGGCCAGTTTATTGGGGCTATAGTTTAGGTATTGGAATTTTTTAAATTAGGCATGCGATTAGCTGATTAAAGCTTAAATAACACCATTTATTAAGGAGAGCTTTGTTTTAATAAATTCACAATTTTGTGTATTTAGAAAAAATGCTATTAATTAAGTTTATATTTTCTATTGTCATCTATCGTTATCGAAATGTTTACCTGTCGTAAAATCGTAGGGGAAATGGCTTAATTGAGCAAAACTAACTAAAATTAACTCTATTTAAATTAAATTAATATAGGCTTAAGTGCTACAAATCTTGATTACGTCTTAAGTATTCTTCAAACTGTGAACTGAAACCCGTTTCTGGGAAACAATTGCACATTACTCATTTTAAGTACTTATTTCTTGCCACAGAGCAGAATTTGCCTCATTTGCATCTATTCTTTAATTTCTTCATTTTATTAGCACTTAAAATGTTTATTTGTTTTTACTCGGTTGGCCTATTCCAGCACCTTCAGTTGAGAGGTGGTGCAATTACTCGAGTGGTTTGTTCCTTTTTTTATATGCTCGTTATTCGCCCATTAATGCCACTAATTGTTGAATGCCACTTGCCACTTCCAACAGCAACTGATAAGAAATGCAGTTAAGTCGGCAAACAATTTAATCGATGACATTTTTGGGTGAAAGTTTTTTGTTGTCTCTCCCCTCCCTCCTCACCGACAAAATGCCGCTTAGAAATAGAAAGTAGGGCGTGTCCAGCCCAATGATCCGCCGGCTCCTCGCCCTTTCTCGAAACTAGCTCCGTATATTTTCCATACGAATTTAGGGCGATTTATATGCCAGTCCAGTGGCCAGTTGCCAGTTGCCCGTTGCCAGTTGCCCAATGATTGCCCACGCCAAGCTCTTGGGGCTTGCTCTGGGTTTGTCTCTGATTTTGTGGCATCTTTTGGCCATGTTTGGCTGAGGTGTCGGCTGGGGCAGCGTGTACATCAAATGTGCAAACAAGCCACATAAATCTCATAAGGCGAAATTATTTTTTACTACTCAATTGCAACAGGGGCAAGCAGCAGCAGCAGCAGCAGGCACTGCCAACAAAAGGGTCCTGCCACAGTGCATAAATCTCTCTTCTCGCGAGGCTTGTTCTCAACGACTGCAGCCCCAAGGCTTCTCTCCCCAAACCCTACCTCACCTCCTCCCCCCACCCCATCAGTGTTTGGTGCACACTCCCAATAGTTTGGCTACGTCTCCGGTTCCGATAAATAATTGCGTACATTTGAGCAAATCGTGTTTGATGTTTGCTGTTTGCTCTTCTTGTTGCTCTTGGCTTGTTTTTATTGGTCCAAGTGTCTTTTTGTTTTTGGCCAGCTCTTTTATTGCTACACATGTAGTTTGTTTTATGCGCACCAAATACAATAACAACAACAACAACAATAAAAAAAAAATAATAACAACAACACCAACTGTATCAACGACTAACAAATATGTATTTTATCGATCAGCTTACACGGCTAAACAAATGCTCTGTGGAAGCATTTTTATTGACTATTTGTTTACTATTAAAGATTTTAAAGTATAAAGAATTATATATATTTTGACTATCTACTATGTAAACTGTAGAAAATAAATTAAAATCTTTGGGAAAATAATTGTATACATTTTTACCATCTGCCGATTACCGTTTACATAGGTAAAAAATAAATCCGTTTACTACTTTGATATCTTTAGGAAAATAATTATATATTTTTGGACCATCTGTAAAATCTGTAAAAAATTAATTGCTTTAGTACTAAAGAAATTGAAATCTTTTCATATAAATTTTGACCATCTTCTATGTAATCTGTAGAAACTAAATTCATTTAATACTTTGATTTATTTAGGGAAGAAATACATATTTGGACCATCTACTATGTAATGTGTAGAAAATAAATTCCTTTACTAATTTGATATTTAAAAAAAAAAATATATATATATATATGGACCATCTACTATTTAATCTGAGAAACTAAATTCTTTTACTACTTTGATATCTTTAGGAAATTAATTATATATTTTTAGACCACTTAAATTCGTCTCTTATAAGCTATATTTGTGTTTTCTTTCGCTGAAATTTTAATTCAAATTAAAGCTTAAATTTACACAGTTTTGATCACAATTTATCATAGCCACATTGTGCAACATTACTTGCCACAGGGTATTTGATAATGTTAAGCAAATGTGCGTACATGGCGATCTTTTTGCTCGTTTCGGCCATAGATTTGTTTCGTAGCACATTTTCGTTCAAATTTATTGCATTTAACAAAATTAGCTAACAAATTTATTAAGCACTTTGCTCAGTTGATTGTGGCTGTAGTTGTTGTTGTTGTTATTTTTGTTGTTGTTGTTGCTTTTGGGTGGTCATTGATGAATTTGTTGGCATCGCATTGAGATGCGCTGGCCACGTGTAAATTGGCAAAAAAAAAAAAAGAAGTTATTTCGTGGCAAGCAACGAACCCATTAAAGTTTAATCCCAATCACGTAAATAAAAGTAGAACTTGTCGCATAAATTATGTATGTGTGGCAGGCGGCAAGAGCAACAAATTCCTATATAGTAGTAATAAGTTGAAAAAATTAAGCACAAATCTGCTAATGAATTGCAAATTTATGCGTCGTTTCGGGGCGCGCCAAAAAGAACTTGACTTCTAGTTCATTTAGAGTTAGTTTATATTTATATACTAAAATATATATATATGTATATATGTATGTGTGTTTTTGTATGCGTATCTATTTTGGCCAAGATCGTAAAAAGCGCAAATCTATTAAATTAAAAAGACAAAAGTTTAATGAGAAAGAAACCTGATGGCAACGGCTTTGGTCTTTGGGTTTTTGGTTTTTGGTTTTTGGTTTAGTTTTTGGTTCGCTTCACTCTACCAATTTCCAAAAATGTAACTTTCGAACTTAGCGGTATGCCTTTTATTGAAATATATTGTTGTTGTTGTTGCTGTTTTTTTTTTTGGGGGAGCCATTCTTTAGGTTGTCAACTCGATGAGACATAAATTTACAAAAAAAAAAAAAAAGCCAAACCGAAAAGGTGAAAAACTCACAGCCAAATGGCGGCAAAAGGCCAAACACAAAGGGCAACGGCGACATTGTCATTGAGTCTCCACAACTGCGTCTGCGTCTGCGTCGACGACTGCTCCATGCTGTGACACTTGTGCTCTGTGTGACCCAGACCAGTGCCACTGCCACTGGCACTGACTCCAACTCTGTCCGGCTCGCAGCGGCCTAATCAACACCCATGACCAGGCCAACTCACAGGCGGGCCTATCATAAATTTCAGCTTTAAGCCACATCTAAAGTCTGTTAGATTTCGTTGGGCATCTATGTTGGCCAAGTGAAGCTTTGCCTGGCTTAATTACAAAAATCCGATAAGGCGTCGATAGCTTCAAACGCATATTTCACGCTGGTAACAAGTGCCTTGCAGCAGCCCCTTGATTATTGGCCCATAACATATCGAGCCAAACCAGCTCCATTTGGCTTACTCTAATTTGCCATTGTTTTTTTGACTGAGTTATGTTTGACACATTCCACTAAGAACGAGATATCAAATTCTTAGCGGATCTAAAACAGGTTAAACAATAATCCATAAAATATATGAATCCATTCAGAACTTAAGTGAAATTTTTAGCCGAGTTATTTTGCATGATTTTCAAATATTTATCTACAGTTTCGAGTCATGATAAAAAATGCTTTGATTTTTTAATGCAGGTGGGTTTTGACCAAGTTATGTTAGTGGGAAATTTGAACTAGTAAATTGATCTAAATGCGATGATGAAGAGTGTCAGAGCTGAGATCAGAGTGAGTCACTGGCCAGGCACACGCCCAGAGTCAGAATTGGAGGCAGAGTCAGCCCTGCAAATTGGCCACATCAGTTTTTAACAATGACATTCGCCAACTGGGGACACAGTCTGAGTCTCAGATTGAGATTCAGATGAAGCTTGTTATTATTATTATTTTTTTTTATCTATCTAGCGGAGCTCAGGTTGAGCCTTGTGCATTACTCAGCGGCGGCTGAGCAGCATTTTTAATTGAAATAATTGCGGGTTGAGTTAATTAAACGATAAATAATGTAATTGTGTATAAAAAGGCGATTCACAGACGCTGCGACGAGTCACGGCAAACAATGGCCGACAGAAGTAGCTATATATATATATATACATATATATATATCTGTAGTATTGCACATAGGTTGGGTTTGCCGTTGCATAATGCACATAATGCCGTGTCTTGGCATTCTTAACCGCAAGCCGCGAGACTCTCAGAGTCGCTGGAACTGTAATTAGTGGCATATTTGTTTCAGCTGCAACCAAGCCAAGTCACAACAAACTGCAAATTTTGCTTTGAGTGTCTGTTGATTGATTATGGCACATTTGATATGAGAGTTGAATGGCAACAGTGGGGAGGGGTGGAAAGGGGGGTGGCACTGCCAATGTGGCAATTGGAGATTTAAGGCTGCGTAGGCAACGAATTGAGAATTACGAACATATTTGAAATTGAAAATGAATTGCTGTGTGTAATCAGAGGCGCAGGCGCAGCGCACCCGACTTCTACATCCATCTCTCTCCTCCACTACATTTCTCTCTCTCACACACAGAGTTGCAGTGATCAGTGAGATGGTTGCACGCGTAATCGATTTGAAATGCCTAAATTATGCAAAATTACTTTTAACAACACGCAGCTGTCTGTCATATTGGATATTAAATGTTTGGGTTTATGATATGTGGGCATCGTACTTATAAAGAGCACGGGTTAATATTTCGATTGTTATTTTTTTTTATCGTTTCACATTGTTTTACTTTTGCGTGTGCAACACGGCGTATGCGCAATTTGTGGCTAGTTTAGACTGTACTTTTTTTTTTGTATACGCAATGTGATTGGGACTTTTGCGGAAAGTTCTGCGGTTAACAAATGCATTGTTAATCGCTGTATTAAAATAGTTTGCCGCAGGGGGGGGGGGGGGAAAGGTGACCGTGAATCCCAACTAGTAGGGCCGTGTCTACTCCCTGCTTAATCAGGCGATAAATTGGCTGGAAAAACCAGACACACTTCGACACTCAAATGATATCTGCGAGTCGAGACAATTTGCGGTGCATTACCCGAGTCTTATTTATCACTATAAGTGATCTTAAAAATAAACAAACCCAGTTCTGGGAATTACAATGACTATATTTATATCCATCTCTGCGTGACATGTTATATATATATTTAATATTCCAGTTTGCAGTTTATATTTATTTATAGAAACTTGACAGGTGAATGTGGTAAATAAATAAGTCTCATCTCTTATTAAAATTAGACGTTTTGATATTACGTGACTGATCCGGAACCAGTTCTACTTTAATTTCCAGCGGCTGCATTCAAATATAATTTTTTTTCTCTCTCGAATTCTTTTTAATTAGTTCTATGTAGGTTGTAGATTTTTTTTATTCAATTTCACACCATTATGTGCCTTAACTCAGCACACCATCTACTTAGAGAGATACATAACAAGCAACACACCCACACACACACACACACTGCCACCTACACACAGCAGCAGCAGTGCCAAGCCCTTGAAAACTGCTTGCAACTTGTGGCAAAAAAAAAATAAATAAATAAAAAGAGGAAAAAACAAATATGGCAAACAGAAATAATTATTTCTGCGGCATTTTCAGAGCTTTGGCTCAGTCTCCAGGGGGTTGCAGGCAGACAGGCTGCTCTGCTCTGTCCAGCTTTGCCCTTTCGTTAAAGTGAAGTCAAAGTGCAAAAGAAAAAAATAAAAAACGTAGAGAAAAAGATGGAAGGGAAATAAAAAGGAGTACGCAGAAGAGCTGTGGTCTGTGGTCTGAGCAGGGCACTTACACCGCTGGGATCCGGGCGCTGGGCAGGATCGCAACTGACCAACTGGCCTGCAGCGCGACAAGCGTTGCTGACGAGGACGACCAACGAGATGATGATGAGAGAGCTGATGAGATGTTGTTGTTGTTGTTGTTGTCTTTTGACCGTTTGCCCTTAACTGATTTCGATTTCAATTTGCAGTGGCGCGTGGAATGCGAAAAGGCAAGAAAAATACAAAAAAAAGAAGCAGAAAACAAACGTCTTTTAATGGCCATATGGAAGTTGTTGTGGGCGCAACAAGGCTCGCAACGCTTCCTGTCAAGTGATTTATGCCAACATCGAAATCCCCAAACCCAAACCCCAAGCCAAAGCCAAAGCCAAAGCCAATCTCAGTGCCTGCCCTGCAGTTGCTAACTAATTTTCTTGTGTTTGGCTGCTGCAGCGAGAAAAATTGACTGCCTTTTGTCGTCGTCGTCGTCGTCGTCGTCGCCTGTCTGCTATCTGTCTTGGACCGGCCCAGTTTGTGCCTCGACTGATCTGTGATGAATGTCTGTGTCTGCGTTTGGCTTATTTTTTTTTGTTTTTGCAGCATTGTATGGCAAAGTACCACGCACTTTGTTTAACGCTCTGTGCGTGTGTGTGTGTGTGTGTGTGTTGTATTATGTTGTGTGTAGGTGCACAATTTGCGCAATCATCGACTCAGCCTCCGTCTGCCCGCATCTGGATGCACTGCATTGTCAGTTTTGGGGCGCGTGCGCAGACGCCGCTTAATGACTGGCAACAGGAATGCCTCCCGAACTGGGTTCGCACTTAAAAAACAATTCAATTTAACCATTGCCAGCACAAGCGCATTTATGAATGAAGCTGAAAAAATACAAATAAAAAAAACAAGCCAAGCCAAGCCTCGCACACACAAAATTAATTAATGACAATCACTCAAAAAAGGCACGAAAAAATACGCAAACGAAATAATTAAACGGGCCAAAACAGGTATTTGAGTTTTCCATTCTATCTGTCCATTCTACACACACACACACACACACACACAAACATTAGTCAGTCAATCTACCCCTCTCACTCGCACTCTATCTGGCCCCACTTAATTCTCTGTTTGTTTTGGTAATGAAGCTCATTTCCGTTTTGGAAATATGCATAGGAGAAGTAGTTAGTCCGGAGAAGGGCAAATGCAAAATAGTTGCTAAAAGATTCTTATTTAATATATTTTTAATATATTTTGCTAATTATGTTAAATACTATTAAATTTGTATGACTACTGTCCGCTTGGCATATCAATCAATTTGAGATCCAATCGATCAGCTTTTTGGTTAATCCAATTCAAAGCAATTATGCCTTATTTGTGTTAATTTATTATAATAAATGTAAAATACAGCAAAGTCACTGTTTTAATTTTTTCTCTCTCTCTCTCAGTGTGT
This sequence comes from Drosophila multiciliata, assembly GCA_037043605.1. Classification (NCBI taxonomy): domain Eukaryota; kingdom Metazoa; phylum Arthropoda; class Insecta; order Diptera; family Drosophilidae; genus Drosophila; species Drosophila multiciliata. The sequence goes on along the minus strand of JBAMBF010000301.1, from coordinate 19,513,403 downwards.
GTGTGATTGTGTGTGTGTTATTGTTTGTATTCTTTGTTGTTGTTGTGATAAATTAAAAATTTTGTTTGCCAACTGTTAAAATATTAATTATTTAAGCAATACACGCAGCTGCGGCACGCGTCTCTTGTATATTTTATTTTCTTAATTTTTGTATAAATACAAGCAAACGCAAACACACACACACACACACACGCACACACACAGAACACATGTTTGCTGCTTGTTTGTTTGTTTTAATTTTTTTAATGAATGATTTCTCAGTCCGTCAGCATTTTGGCTCGTTTTGCTGATTGGGCGGCAGCAGTTGAATAATTATCATCTCATAGGTAAGTATTCAAATATATTGCTCAGTCTTCCCACCCCCCTTATCTTTGCACCCCCCCCCCCCCTTAATATATTCGATTTGCTTTTATTATTTAATTGTTAATTATTTAAATGAGGCATGCTGCCTGTGTGTTTATTTTGTTTGATAAGGCTGATAAATAAATGAATGCTTTGCTTAAAATTATTATTTTTTTAATTTTTATTTATTGTTATTAATTAGTAGAGAGTAAAAATCGAAAAAAATACATTTTGAGTAACAAGTAAAATTTATATTAATTTAAATAAGCCAAGCAAAAAGTCTGCAAGCTTTTTAACTGATCTTTACTATATCGGATAAATAGGCATATCTATATATAGAAATGTAATTAGTAAATATTAAATTTTGTACTATATTCTTTTCGATAAATATAGGTTTGATTTTCGAAATCTGATCGACGATCATTGCTAATTAGCTGAGGTCATGCCTCTCTAATAGATCCAATTATATTTTATGTCACGTATTTAATTCCTTTTAGTCGTCTTTAAACGTTTAATGTTGTTGTTGTTGTTGTTGTGGTTAATGTTTTTTTTCTTTGGAGTCTGGCAACTGCAATTAGCTGGTCCAGCATATAACAACTCATGTTCTTTATGAGCTGCCAAGCGATTGCACTTTGTATTGTTTACTTTTGTCATTGTTGTTGTTGTTGTCATTTGTGAATTAAACGTTTTTTTTGTTCAATTGCATTTAATCACAGACATTTGCACGATCCATTCCAATCCAATCAAATTAAATCGAACTCTAAGCGAATCACATTGTTTAGCTTTAAAGTCAGAAATTTGTCACAGATCCAGTTCGATTTTCATAGCACACACACACACACACACACACACACACACACACACACACACACCTCTGATTGGAAAACCTGTATGCATGCTATATATCAGTCTGAGCTGATATCGCATTAAAGTGCCTCTTGCACAGCTTTCACTAACAAAACGCCAAAGAGGTTAACCAAAAAAAACAGAAAAAAACTAAAAATAAAAAAAAACACTGATATCTATGGCTAAGATACCTAACATACAACATACATAGTGCTCAGCTAGCAATCCAATAACTTAAAACAAGTTTTTTTTTTTTTTTTTTTTTTGGTTTTCCTTCGCTGGGTCAGCAGAGAGAATTAAAAGAAGAAGACAAAAATAATAATAATAAATAAACACAAGCCGAATCTACACACGCTGGTGTCCCACAAATAAATTATTACCCAAAGGGCATTCAATGCCTTTTAACAACAGGTCAACCTTATCATTATTTTTATTATTATTATTATTATTTCTACTCGTTGCTTGCCGGGGCAAACGCAAAGGGCCAACCAAAAAAAAAAAAAAAAAACCAAGTATAAATCGATACCAAAAGCGAAAACAAAAATCTCCAAATCCCAATGATCGTCGCTTAGTTATTTTCCCCCACCTCCTTAGTTAGTTTAGATTTTTTTTTGTGCGTATGTTTTAAATATTGTTTCTTGTCTCACTCACACTATATATATGTATATCTGTATATATATATATCGACTCGGGCATATTACAGCACCTACAGTGAAAATCAGGCAAATGTTGCCCCAACTCTCTGCGGCGACTTGGACTTGTTTGGTGTTTTTTTTTTCTTCTCTCAAAATTTAATACAAGCGCGACACAAAAGACGCACAAAAATGTCATAAATTACGTTGACCATGATGCCAAAGGGAGGGGCTGCAACGGCTCTATGGAGCTTGTACCAAACCCAAAACGGGCTACATTTCATACAAGAGATGTGTGTGGTGTGCGTGTGTGTGTTGAAATCGATCCAGCTTTTGTGATGGGCTGGCCATAAGTAAGTATTTTTGCCAAGCTTAAATCATATCAAACAATGTCCAAGCACAGATTTATTGATGAAGAGATTTGGTACCCATTCACATGATTATCTTTGGTGTAGATATTGTTTCGCTTTTTAAATAAGTAAATTGTTTTTTCTTAGCTATGAAATCATAATAAATAAAAAAAAGAAATCTCAATTTTTTGTGTCTTGTTTCTCAAATGTTCCCAAGCTAGGAAATCCTGGCGGTTTCCCATCTAATAATGCTGCAACAGTTTCGCCTTGATTCCCATGCATATCATTGCATTTTGCTCAAGTCTAACTGTTATTTTTGACAATCCTTTAACGGTGCATGCATTTGTGGCAATTATTATTGCAACGGTAATGCCTACTTGACTGCGTGAGAACGTTGACAACTTGGATAATGACACCAAACACAGGACAGGCCCAAAAGTGTTCATTGTTGTTGCTGCAACCTGTAAATGCGCCCTTTTACCTGCTCTGCCTCCGATGCTTATCGCGTAACTCGTCTAGCAGCAACGTGCAACAACTCGGTGTCAGGTGGCAGGTGTGTTTCACACAGACTCGCACTGTTTAGGGGGATGCCCAAAGTGTCGTTAACCCTTTTGGTATTGTTTAATACGCACACCAAAATGTAGTTTAATCATATGCTCAAATGCGCAAACACGCAACACCTAAACCCAAAAACAGGACGAGACACTCCAATGCAACAACAACAGCAACAACACAAAAAAAAACAAAAACAAATATAAAACTCAAATCAAACTGCAGCCAGCCAAAGTGGGGCGTGCAAAAGGACCAACACTCACTCTCCCTCTCTCTCTCTCTCACTCACTCTCCCTCTCTCTGTCTCTCACACACTGAGCTCCAGTTTCGTAACGAGGTCGTTGCCTGCTGTCTGTGTGTGGAACGCATCCTGCATACCAAGTAGCTGCCCCCGTTGAGGCTGCCGGAAGTTGTTGCTTCTGTCTATCGATAACTTTCTGGCAGCAACTATGCCGAGCACTGCCACTGCACTTTTTAATTGTACACAATGCGTCTCAATTTGACAAGCAACATGTGCACACACACACACACACACACACACTTATATTTATATACTAGAGACACTAGTTACACCTCTCTTTTATTTTAGAGAGGAGTCAACTCGTTTGGCATTCAGATTGTATCGCATCGCATCGCATCGCGTGTGTATTTTGAATGTCCTGTAACGATATGAATTATTCAAAAAAGGCACAATTTTTCGTCGCCGCCAAGGACGAATGTTTGAAGCGTTGCGCGGCATACAAAAAAGGCACGACGATGACGACGACGACGACATAGCCTGCTACCAGTTTGGTTTTAGCCAGTTAGACGAAGCCCACTTTCATGTGTGTCTGTGTGTGTGTGTGTGTGTGTGTGTGTGTGGGTGTGTGAGTGTGTTGTTGCCATCGCAGTCGTCGTCGGAGCGAGTCGTACATACAAATGTCCTGGTCTGGTTCTGGTCTGTTCACTTCTCTTCTCTGCGTTCTCCTGCTGCGAGACACTGCTGACTGGCTGGCTGGTTGGCTGGTTGGCTGGCTTGTTGGCTGGCTGACTGGATGGCTACATTTGTATTGCTGCTGTCGTCGCGCCAGAGTCAAAGTTATATCCTTTGACAGGACGCAGTGCAGCTGGCGTCGAGGCGAAAGTGAAAGTCAAGGTTAATCCGTCTGCAAAAATTCAATATTTTATGCATTAAAGTTGATGTGGCTCTGTGTGTGTGTGTGTGCGGCTCCGAAGGGGTTAGGCAGAGTGGTGGGGCGGAGTATAGGCATTCCCCCCAATGACGTCTGCATAAAGATTTGTGTTGTGTGCTTTTGGGCGCCATTTTGAAGCTGTCGCATGTTGCATGCAGCGTTAATCAGTTGCGTGTCCTGCTGCTGCCCCATTCAATGTAGCTGATTAACTAGCTACAACCATGTTGCACATACTTTTAATTGTTGGCATATTTAGGTTAAATTCAATTCTAGAGAAAGCTTAGCGAAAGTTGTCGCACAAAACCAGCGAAAGTATAAAAACCAAAAAACGATATCCTATGAAAATGATAAAGTGCCTCTAAAACTTCGCAAAAACTTGTATTTTCGAGTTAAGAATGCGTATTTAGGCTTATAAAAAAAACGGTTAGCGAATCTTTAATATAATTTCACAACTTTTGACATAAGCCTGTGATTTAAGCGTTACTTTCTCCGAGCTACACAGACCTACGCACTTGGGGAAAAAAAGCAAATATAATCATCTGAGTCGAGAGCGATTGGGAGAGCGATTGCAGCTGAGTGGAGCTGACGGAGCTGATGGAGCTGGGCTGAGCTCATTGACCCACACGTATTTATTTCTTTCGTATTTCTTATTTTCAGAGCGCGTAACTGAAACTGTCACATCAATTTGAACGCCGCGACGAGGGCCAATGAAATTGAACTTTAAATTGAGACAAACAAAGCAGCAGCGGGGGCAGCGGGGGCAGTCGCCGAGTCACACAAAGAAACTGGGTTAATGGGTCTGTTTTTAGAGCTGAACACAGGTTGCACGCAGCAACACACGCCGCGTATACGCAATGGCCTTTCACTGCCTCTGCCACTGCCTGCTGCCACTGCAACGTTGAGTCAGTCAGCAGCTGAGTCGCTGAGTCGGTTGCATCTATCCATTTAATTGAATAATATGCCTGAGGCCGCTGCACAAATCTGCGCACGACAAAAATGCAGGTCAGTTGCAATCCTCAGTTGCAATCCTCAGCTGCAATGCGACGCTGCCAATGTTGCACACGTGCAACACATTTGTGCCGCCGATCAAATTGCGCAAAATTGTTCGCTAAATTTTTGATAGCTTGACGCGTCGCTGCTTCTGCTTCTGCCTCTGCTGACGTCGCTGTCAGCGTTTCTTTTTGAACTGATCTGTTACAATATTTGTAGCCCCTGGGAGCACAGCGAGGTCAATTGATTGAAACAACTTTGAACTTGTTGATCTTGTCACAAATTAAAAGAAGATTTATACACACACACACACACACAACCTTAATAGACACACAAACAGTGTGTACAGTGGACGCTCGCTAAGTTGTTGGTTTTTTATGCACGCATTTTTAAGTAATTTAAAATAAAATATGAATTATTTTTTTATTTTATTTGCTGTTAGTTTATTATTTATTTAACCATTAATCATAAGTTAAGCATAACGAATCAACACTGTGTGTGTGTGTGTGTGTGTGTAACTAGGAGTGCGTGTGAGTTTTAGTAGCTGCGCTGGAGGCACTGCTGAAGCTGCTTCTTCGTCTGCGCTTTGGGTTTTTTGTGGAATCTTCGAGCAGCACACTTTGATTTGGTATTTTTTTTTTTTTGTGATTCTTCTATTTATTTTTTTTTTTGGTTGAGGCTGTGCATGATTTATTGTGCTGGGTTTTCAGTTTTCAGTTTTCAGTTTCCAGGTGAAGTTTTCAGCTGGGGAGAGCTTTTCTGGCGCTAGTCGGTCAAGTGGCTCTCGGGGCGCAGAACGTGTTCACACTTGTCCCCGTTCCCTCCCCTCCCCCCAACCGGATAATAAAGCTAAAACGTCAGACATCTTTACGACCGCAACTGATCACGCAAGTAGTTTTTTTATTTTTTTTTTTTTTTTAGTCTTGGCGAGCCAATTTCGATGTTGTTTTTATACAAATTTTATTTGGCATTTAATGAGCGACCTTCGACTTGTAATCGTTAAAGTCCATAAACCTACAGCAGAGAGCAGAGTCGTCTCTATTGGAATGTCTTTTGGTCAGGTTTTAATGAGCCGTTCGCTGGTTTGTTTGTTTTGGAAATATGCTTTGTGAACTTGATCAGAAATTGATTTTTCCTACGTCTGTGTGAAAGAAAAGAATTTCGTTTGCCGTGGGTCAAAACGAAAAATAAAAATAAATTTGTTGAGAGAAAAAAATAAGGCAGCATTTGACGAATGTCGTCGCATCGCTGGCAAAGCTCAGCTTGTGCCTAAAACTGAAACAATAGAAATCCTTTGGACACTGAAATGTTCTTTTTGAGGAATTTCTCTTTCATTTTAGAAAACAATAAGAGACTCGGCCACGCCACATAAAGGTCTCCAGCTGCAGCTACAGCTCCAGCTCCGTCTTCGAGTTGGGGGCTTCTCGCAAAGCGGTTCGTGGAAGTCTCGTGTTTAGCACACGCGTAAATTTCCTGCCTCCGTCTGTGGCTGAACGTCATGTCTGAATTGGTGGCGGCATTCGCTTTGAGGCGCAACCGCCATTCGCAACGCATGCGCACTAAACGGTACCGCTAGCGGCTCCACCACTAAGAGTCATAGCTGGACCCCTATAGGGTCAGGGGAGGTAAGCGTGGGGGGGGGGGGAGCAGTAGCCTGTAGCTTTTTGTCGACGCATTTCATTGTTGCAGTTGTTGTTTTTTTTTTTGCTGTTGTTGCGCACGTTTCGAGAATGAAATGTTCGTTCCAAATGATAAACATTTCCAAGATGCTCAACTTCTTACTCCAAGGTCAAACTGAGTTTTTTTTTTATATGGCTGTATTTATTTCTGAGCCGATTTGAACTCTTTATAAACACCTCAGTGTGTCAAATGCGACTGAGTTACGCTAATCAGGCTAAATATGAAAAGAGCCAAACGAAAGAATAAATTATGAACAAAAGAATTACTATTTTGAGATATATTTTAAATTTTAATTTAAGCAGATCACAGTCTATATTTTTTTGTATAACTGTTATGGTTATTATTAATGCTTAAAATGTAAAATATTACTTATAGAAAAAATAATATTGAATAAATATTAAATTTAATTTAATTTTATTTTTGTATTTTGAACAAATGCAGATTTTATTTATTTATGTTTTGTGTGTTTTTTTTGGTAGTTCCAATCAAAGTGCCAAAGTTGCCAGGTCTTTGGCCTCCCCCCCCCCAGCACGTTCCCCTCACCGATTGCCCACTTTTTTATGCACTAGTCGTGGGCTGTGGCCGCATCCATTGTTTGCCTTTTGGCCCCGCTTTTTGTTGTTGTTGTTGTTGGTTTTGTTTGGTTTGTTGTTGTTGTTGTTGTATTTGCTTATGAAGTGCGCAACTTGACTAAAAGGGGCAAACAATTGCATTGATCAGGGTCTCCTCAGGGTCTCCTCTGCTGCTGCTTCTTCTGCTGCTGCTGCTGCTCCTCTCTTCGCATTTTGGGCATAAAGTATTTTGTTGTTGTTGTTGTTGTTCTTCTTCTTTTTGGTTCTGTTCGTTGCATTGTTTTGGGTCATGTTGATCGTCGTCGTCGTTGTTGTTGTTGTTGTTGTTGTTGCTGGCGTTGGTAGCAACGGTAGCATCCTCCACACATAAGGACAGGCGGACAATCCGACAGACGCCCTGCCCTGAGTTGGAAGACAGCGTCCACTGTCCAGGTTCGGCTTTTGAGAGCTACACTTTTGTTGGGTATTTTGTTTTTTTTTTTTTTATTTTTGTATTTTTTTTGGGTTTTGGTTTTGTTCTTGATCGTGTCGAACGGCGAGCGCCCCCTTTTAACAGCGCATAACAGCAAAATCATGACTTGCCATTTACATTGTTCGCTCGTTTTGGACTTTATTGTTTTTGACGGTTACGTCGCAGCCCAGCCAGGCTCAGAGCTGGCTCCCGACATGCCAGGCCAGACCAGACCAGGCCAGGCCAGACCAGACCAGACCAGACCAGTCCGGCCTCTCAATTCAAACGAAAAATAATGAAAAATTATTCAATAAAAATTATTTCGCGTGGACGACGCGAAAAGATCCTCAGCCCAACTGCAGAGCAGCAACACAGCATTTCCCCAGTTTCGACGACGATGACGACTGATCGGGCGGCGTTGTTGGCCAGGGCCAAGAGCAGCCAGCAGCCAGCCAGCCAGCTACCAAATGCAGCTTCCGTTGGCAGTAGCCGGTAATCTTAATGCCCCCAACTGATCGCGATCGTGAGTTAAGTGATCGCGCTATAATTTTACGCTCTGGTCTCTGGTCTCTGGTGAACGTTAACCAGCTGAGGATCCGTTGCTGGACTTGGCTGCTGTTATGAAATTATTGTTAAACGATTTTGTGATTTGTTGTGCGCTACTGTGCTGTGTGTGCGCGCTCTCAGTGTCGAGCCTGGGCACTATTATTAGGTGGCTCCGGCTCCTTAACCTAGGCGCAGATCACAAGTAGTAGTAGTAGTTGGCGGCGGTATCAGTGGAACAAGCTCAAGTGGCAGCCAATGCCACCGAGAAGAGAAGATGGACGCACGATTTCGCTTAAGTGCCGACTGACCCAGTTAAGAGGAGGCGCTTCCAGAAGCTGAATCCATTGCCTATGACTTGATAAAGTGCAATGTCTGAGATTTCTGCGCTTTTCCACGGCAGCCAAATGACAAATAACAGCAGCAACAACAGCAACAACAACAACAACAAACACAGCCACGACACAATTGACACAACAATGAGCACTGATAGTCGCTGGCCGAAGACAGAGATGGAGACGGAGCACAGCCCGGCAGACCGGCAACGGATGCGCCCAATGAGCAAACAAAGCGCAGCGGGAAATTGCAGTGAAAAGCAAAAGCAAAACCAAAAGCAAATAGCAAAAAAAAAGCAAAAAAAAAGCAAAAAAAAGCGAATATCCAACGGGGTCTTGAGTTATTCTGTATTTATGCGATTGCCGCGCCGCAAGTGGCACAGTGGCTGCCCACTTGAGGAAACACGCGAACAAAATTAGCGTGCCGCCTGGCAATATTTTATAGCGCTGTGTGTGCAACACACACACACACAGATACAGATTTGTCTATTTGTGTGCGTGTGTGTGCCTTTGTATGGCTGACAATATTTTTTGGTGTTCAACTGATTAAATGCAACTTCCTTGGCGTAATAGAAATTAAAAAGTGCCACAAGCAACGAATTGCAATTGTTGCAATGTTGAGCCTGCCCCCCCTTTTAAGTAGCTGCCCCTCTTTCCTTGTCTAGTCTTCCACTTGACAATCAATTTCAATTAGACATGCCACATTATATATATCATATATAGACAACTCTCGTTTTTTACTCAATTTCAATACGAAAGTGAATCATGGGAAAATTAATTTCGTGGAAATCATGCATGATTTTTTTGGAAGATCGGGTCGATCTCCCATCTCGTCGCCTGACCGTTCTCAACTTAATGACTATGGAAATGTAAGCGTTGGATTTGAAGATTGATAAGGAGATATGGGATTGAAGACAGAACATATGAATTAGAGCCGTCTTTGACTCGACATGTTATTTTTTTTTGATTTTTCTTCTTTTTTTTTTTTTTTTTTTTTTTGCTTGATTCAACAATTTTCCCATATTATCGCCTCATTTGTCTCCGTAAATGGCTGGCTGACGGTTAACTGAAAGCCGCATAATTGACACATTAGCCCATTGGCTCGTTCTCGCTGCTCGCTCTTAATTGGCAAGCAACCGCATCATCATCACCATCATCTTGTGGTCTTCGGTCTTCGGTCTTCGGCCTGCTCTCCTGTAATGCGTTTAAGAGGCGTGATCGTGTCTTTTGCACGCCCTCCTGCGGTGTCTCCTGTCCTGCCGTCCGGCCGTCTCTGTTTCGTTTGCCTGACAGCCGGCTGATTGATCATTGTGCATAGGCCAGGGGTCTGTCCCTCTGCTAGGCGGCCATAATGTCCGATGTTTTGGTAGCAAAAGTGCCAGGATTATGGCATGGCAAAAACCAAAGTGTTAATGCTGTAAATTAGCAGGCAGCCAAGAAACCACATGCTGTGCCCAACACAGTAGCAGTGACAAGGCGGATGCTGTGCCTGCTCAGAGATTTGCTAATTGCTAATCTTGAGAGCGGCTCTTGAACCTGGGTTAACACAACAAGCTGGGTGGCACAGGCTGGCAGCTAATGTGGCCATAAAGATTCTTAAGTCGAAAGATTCATTTTTTACACATTATTATTATTATTTTCATTTTATTTCCTTAAAAATTTCTTAACTTTTTGCAAGAGCCTTTAAGCCAAAACTTGTTGGCGGATCAGAATGGCCAACAGTAGCAGCAGCAACTGCAATCTGAGCCAGTTATTTGCTTCCGAGCCGCTTTATCTTGCGCCATGCGACACAATTTTTTTATTATTATTTTTATTATTATTATTGTTATTTTTGTGAGTGTGTTTTTTTTTTGTTCTCTTTTTAGGATGCTACCTGTCGGCGGCTGTGGTCTGGAACTGGTGTCGTTCTGGTCTCTCTGTTGATTCTGCAACTGTTGATTTTATTTCATGCCGTTTATGCAAATTAAGTTCAAAAGGATAAGGCCCAAAGCAGCAGCAGTAACTGCAGCAGAACCCGCCAACGACTCACAACATTTGGACATAAAAAATTATTTCTGAATGAAATTCGTTTGCCGAAATTCGCATCGATGACCGGCTGACTGTGTCCAACTGTCCAACTGTCCTCTCCGTCTGTCCCATCCGGCTGTCCAAATGCAAATGGCATGCCACCGAATCTGTTTGGCAAAAGGGTAGCGGCCCAAGTAAAGACCGGTAGCCGAATAAAAAAATACTGCTGTGATATCGAATTAATTAAAATCCAAGCAGGGAGCAAAGGAAAAAAAAACAAAAAAAAAATCGAGAAGCTGGCGCCAAATGTAAATGAGGCATCGCTTTGGCTACGGCAACGGCGAAATTAGTTGCCAGGATTGCCAGCCAGCACGCTGCTGCTGCTGCTGCTGCTGAGGCAGCCACACAGTTGAATGTGTTTGTGGCACCTTGTGCGGCCGCCTTCAATTTGGCGCTGATTTGGCGGCCGTGTTGTGTTCTGTTTGCCTTGCCTCAATTTGAGACCCAAATGAACTTCTGTAGCCTTTAGTTTTGGATACGACGAAGTGCGCATGCGTGTCGTTGTCGTTGTTGGTGTTGTTGGTGTTGGTGTTGTCGCGAACTGAGGCGACGTGCAACAAGTTAATTAAGCCGCATTTGCATGTTGCAGCGCGACGCGGTAGCAAGTCTTTTCTCTTTGCCACAATAGCCGAGAACAACCCACACTTCCTGTCTTCTGGTGGCTTAAGCAGCAAAACGTGTCGCAGGCGGCCTCTATTCCTTCTGCCCCCTGCTCCCTGCTCCTGGTTCTGTCTCTGGTCAGGCGATCGATCACATGCTGCGAACTGCGGTAATCCGCACTACCACGCCTTAGTCGCATTTCCACGCGCGCCCCTTTGTTACCATTTTGTTTGTGTCTTTCCGATTTCAGCTCCAAAGACATCCCATTCCATCCCATCCCATCCCGTTCAGGCAGTTTATTTTATGATTGATTGCAAATAAAAATCGCAAATTGTGTGTGTTTACTTTTCGGTTTTTTCCTCGCACACACACACACACACACACATGTGGTTTATCGCACCACTGGTGGTGGTTTCCATATTGCACATATGTCGCCGACTTCCACTGTGTCCGTAGTAAAATACGGCTAAGTAGCCAGGGCGTTTCTGTTTTTTTTTCTCTCCATTTTTCTATTCATCTTTTTATTTTTGCTATGGTTAATTATTGTCAGCGTGTAAATCGCATATGTTCAAAAAATATATTTTTTTGGACAGAAGTTGTTGTCAATTTCTGGGCTGTTTACTGTTTTGTGTGTTGGGCAGAGTGTGAAGAGTGGGTGGAGAATAGATATAGATATATATATAGATATAGATTTTATGGTTTGTTTTGTATCTACCAATTTTCACTTGTTTAGATTGTGTTTGTCAGCATTGTATACAGAACTGGTAGCTTTAAAGAACTTGTCTCAAGATGCTTTTTATTATCCCCAAATTAAAGCCAATAATTACGAAACTTTAAACTTTGAAAAGTTTTGAAAACATGTTTACCAAACTAGGTGTTTTTTGATATTACAGTTTAATTATATATTTATGAAGGTTTGCAAGTATAAGTGTAGATAAAATATAGATATAGATTTTATGGTTTTTTTATTTTTTAATTTAAACTTTTTAGGATTGTGATTATCAGCATTTTAAAAAGAACTTGCAGCTATAGAGAATTCCAGAGAGGAAGGCTTTTAATATGCCAAAATAAAACCCAATAATTACGAAATTTTAAGCTTTGAAAAGTTTTTAAAACAATTTTAACAAAACTATGTTTTTTCTGATATTGTAGTTTTATTATACATTTAGAATGGTTGGCAAAAGTTAGTCATACTTTATGGGTATAGATATAGATATAGATATAGATATAGATATAGATATAGATATAGATATAGATATAGATAGAGCTATAGATATAGATATAGATATATATATAGATTTTATGGTGTTTTTTTTGTATTTTCTAATTTTCACTTTTTAGGATTGTGTTTGTTAGCATTGTAAAAAGAACTGGCAGCAAAAAAGAATCCCTCAAAAGATGCCTTCTAAATTCAAAATTAAAACCAATAAATACAAAATTTTAAACTTTTATAAGTTTTTCAATTTTTTTTTATCTAAAAGTTTATTTTTACATTTAGAAAGGTTTGCACTTGTAACTTATACTTTATTGGTTTTCATTTCCTATGATTTTTGTATAGATGTGCTTTGTTGTCATCAGTTGTTACCTGTCGCAGTGATCTGTGGTTGTCCTTGGGAGCGGTCAGTCACAAATCGAGTGTTATGCAACAACTGGAATCACGGAAGCCAATTGGCATTCGCATTTAATCGACGACTGTTTGAGGCAAATAATGGACACTAAATGCAAGCGGCTTACAGCTGTCTCCGTTCTGAAATCACCTCATCTTTGCCAGCTGAGGCACCACATTAGCCAAGTTAGCTGGCGGCGCTTGTCCAAAGTTGCCATTAAGAATTTATTTCAGTTATAGCATTAAAATTGTGTTTTATCTGTGGAATAAGACAAGAAACCAACAAAGTTTTGAATGCGTTGCACATGCGCGCTGACAGTGACGGCAGCAGAGGCAGCGACTGCGACGGCGACTGCGACAGCGACTGTGGCAGCGGCAGCGACTGTTGTTGGTTTCAGACGCTCGTTTTGTGCCGCTCCATAGATAAAAAATACACCTGTCGCATTACAGCTAAATTTATGTCCACCGACAGACCTTTACTTTGGCGTGGCTAGAAACGCGCACCGTCTCAATGTGTGTGTTGTGTGTGTGTGTGTGTGAGTGTGTATGTGTGTGTGTGTGTGTAAGACGATTGCACGCTTCGATCGGGGCGATCGGTTGCCGCTGCTGCTGCTGCTGCTGTTCGGTGGGGGTCCAAGTGTTGAGACATTTCAGGTTTCCAGTCAACTTGTTGTTGTCTGCGTTGTTGTTGTTGTTATTGTTGTTGTTGTTGTTGTTGGTGATGCGTTGTGCCGCTGGCCGTTGTCTGGCTTGGCCTGACTTGGCCTGGCTTTGTTTTTGCGTCGTTTATTTATTTTTGTATATTTTTGTTGTTGCCTGAAATAAATACATAAAATTCGATCGAAAGTTTTTTTGTGCTTGACGACGGACCAACAGCAACAACAACAACAACAGCAACAACAACAACGGGCAACAACAACAGCAACAACAACAACAACAACAAAGACGATGAAGACGACGGCATTTGATTTCGCGCAGATAGCAGCCCAATAAGCTGGGCAATGACGTCAGAAAAGGGAGTGAGGAGGGGAAGAGGAACGGGGCGAAAAACCCCAAAAGTGGCAAACACAGCAAAGTTAAAGTTGTAGTTGAGAAATTGAACAAACAGTTTACGGTATTCAAGCCAACGTTGCTAACTGTTTTTAAGAAGCTGCGATCTTTGATTAGCAAACAAGCAAAGTCTCAGCATCTGGGAAACTATCATTACCCCAAAAGCCTGGTCAACTCAAGATGGACATCGCACTTTGATTTAGCCAACTGACAAGCAACTCACCTCAATGAGAAGTATTTGGCTTTTAGCTTGAACTTGGTAACGTTTCCAGCTGCATAGCTGAAATTCAAAGAATTCCACAATTCTACAACAAAATTTGAATTCGAAATAATATTTTAGAGTATTACAATTTCGATATGAAAATGCGTGTTTTAAGCCATGTATTTGCTTGGCCCATAGCTGGCGGCCAATTTGAATGTGGAATTTTGAGCTGCTTTCGACTGCTTGTCTGCTGCCGGTTTTAAACAACATCGCATCTTAGCTCATTTATCAAAACGTCTATTGATAGCTGGAACAATTTTGCACCCATCGCATGATTCACTAGTCGAGAGAGTCGCTGAGTCAGAAAGTGGCTATTTAAACGCAGCTTGCTAATTGAATAGACGACTCACAGTAGGAGACACCTGCTGCAACTCGAAGTCCAAGTCCATCTTTGGACTCCATTTGGATGCCGCTGGGATCTGTTGCAGTTTGTTGCGTCGGTCGCATCCCTTAGATGTTTGCTTTTTCCCAACAGAAAAAAGGTCAATGCTATCTGGGATGGTTCAGCTAAACGCTATTATTAAAGGTCACAAATCAATGAAGACTTTATCGACGGTCCAAAGGCGACTCATTACAACATAACTCTCTGAAAAACCTGGGGAACCTGCGCGATTACAATAAAAAGCCGCGCCGAGACTAAAATTTATTGACAATTCAGAGAGAAAAAAAAAACATAATGGATAAAAAGTGTCCAGCCGTGAGTTGGTCGACTTGATTTGGAGAAAGGTGCGCAGCTAGAAAGCCACACTCTACTCCACATATATATATATATATATACATATATATAGGCAAGTGTTCCCCCTCCCCTCCACACCCTACACGAAATGCCCTTACCAAATTCGTTAGCTGTTGCACGCATGTCAGCTTGGTCCATAAATTTCGTTGGCCCTGTTTAGGTTTGGTTTTTGTGTTTGGGTCCTGAGACGTTGATCGGCGATCAAACGGATCGTTAGACGCCGCCGTTGCCGACGGGTATCAGACTGGGGTTTTAGACCAAAAATCGAAGAGTCCAATAATTATGCAAATGAGAGCCCAGACGCTGGATTATCCCGTCGTTATATATATTTATATATATATATAGTGTGTGTGCATAGAAGCTGTGCCGGAACTAAGTCGATTTGCATATACGTGTTTTTGTTATTTATTTTTTTTTGTGCCCAACTCCGGCTCGGCACTCGAGGAACACGCGTCGTCGTCCTCGTCGTTGTTGTCGTCCCTTGAAGCGGCGTCCTTCATAATTTAAATAATTATGCCACTTGCTGGCTTCCTTTTTGCGTCTCGAGCTTAGAGATTTTTATGGCACGGCATTTGGCATAATTATGTAGGTCAAAAATTGTTTATTGACACGCAAAGCAACAAAGAAATTTGCATAATTTTACGCTGCAGTCGCCGATGTCGATGAGGAGCACAAGAAATCCACTCTGTACATTTTTTTTGTTTTTTTTTGGTAAGCCAACACTCTCTCTCCCAATCCCAACCCCCTCTCCCTTGAGTAGTAGTCGCTGCCAACAGCTGTTAATTATAGTGCCCGGGGGGGTCAGAGAATTGGCAGCGTGGCAAATTGTAGTACCCGAATAAAAAGGGTTAGGGTTAGGGTTAGGGTTAGATTTGGGGTAAGGTTTAGGGCTAAGTTTTGGGCGCGCACATTTTTGCACCTGCTGTTCGAACGAAAATTGAGACATAAAAAAGGCGAAAAACTGCTGGAAAATGTGGAGAAAAATAATATAAATATGGCAAGCAAAAAAATGTCAGCCTAATATGTCGAGGCACAGTAATTTATGCTTTTTAATTAAGCCGCTAAAAATATTTGTGATTTTTTCCCAACGTTGAAAATTCCCCCGGTTTTCATGTTTTCCATTATAAATCACTTTAGTTGAAGCGCGTTCAGGTTTCGTTTTGTATATATTTTTTCGCACTGCCCCAACCTAACCCAACCCCATCGCAACCCACTCCACTCCACTCCAATCCCCTTCCCTGCCCACCCACCAGTCTGCTGCACACCGTCTCTGCCCACACGAAAGCGAACGGAATATGTTCTGCGGGCGGGAGAACAGCTGAGAAACGGGTAAAACTTGTTTTGTAAAAGAATTTTCCATGCGATTGTCGGACTCAAACTGAAGATAAGGTTGGAAATTATTTGCTACTAGTTGGCTATACATATGTGTATACATATATATATATATATATATATGGATTTGAAATGCCCCCTTGACAAGTCGTTTATAAACCATATTAAATGACTGAATTACTATGTAATCGCAGAATAATTTAAGATACACCTGCTTAACCTTCAAACTAACCTTAGCCCAACTAAATAGACAGACAGACAAGCCGAGGGGGAGAGAGAGAGAGGGAGAGTGAGAGAGAGAGAGAGAGCGCGATGCAGATAGCGTTAAATTCCCGGCCATGGGAACATGGCTAAGCCGTTTTGGCCATAGACTTCCGTTTTGTATTGTCCCGTTCGTTCTTCTCCCTGACTCCCTGACTACCCGATAGCCATCTAAGCCACCGCCAGTCGCATATCCTTCAGGGTGCTGACTTGTGTTGGAAATGTCAAAGCCGAAACGGAACTCGGCGACAGGCGCAATGTCAAAATGACAACAACAGCAGCAGCAGTGGCAGCAACAGCAGCAGCAGCAGTGGCAGCAACAGCAGCAGCCGTCTGCCACACGGTCGTTGTTGCTGTTGTCTGTTGGTGTCATAAATCGTTATCGACCACGAACATCAGGTGGCACTCAGGCGCACTCAGTTTAGAGGCCACAACGGCATCGATAGAATCCTGCACTGCATTTTCCGGCCATAATCCATGCGACCAGTTACGCATGTGGCCATGCGGCAGCAGGGATGGAAGTGCTGGAGAACTGGAGTGCTGGAGGACAAAGTGCAAAAGGACTCGTCGTAAATTAACGCTAGACACACAGCCCGAAACTGTGGCCAGCCAATAAATGCAGTCCTTTTTAAGGGACACACACACACACAAACAACATTAGCGCAGCCACTTCAAAAACATGCAAAACAGCGCACCACACAAAGGATCTGCAATTTATGATAGACACTTGCAACGTGCTGCACAACCACTCAACGATCTAAAACTAAAGCGAAACTATGGTTCAAATTGGGAACAACTAAATTCCAAAATATTATTCGAATTCTGTGATTTAGAAAAGTAAAGTTTTTATTTTTGTTAAATATTTGCTGCGCTTTTTACAAGCTCAACATTTCTGGAATAGGCCAAAAGTGGAGTGTGTGTGTGTGTGTGTGTGTGGCAAACACAACATCCATCACAAAATAGCTCATGTCAGAATTTAGAAACCAACACACAGGAACAGCTGTAACTGACATTCGGACAAAATCAAACATTTTAACACGCTTCAAAGTTGTCCGCAAAGCGAATAGGAAAAATGAAGGAAAAAAAGAGAAATGTCAAAAACGCGGCAGGCAAACTCCAACTCCAACTTCAACTTCAACACAACCTCAAACTCAATCAAAGGCTACATGCCACACACAACGAGCGTCGCACAATGTGGAAAGCAACAACAAGCTGTGGCAACGAGTGTGTGTCCTGCGTCCGTTTGGGGGTCAGGCAGGAGGACTTGGCCCGTCAGCCGCTGCCTCGCTCGTCTCGCTCTCGTCTCGCTCGTCTCTGTCTGTCGGGCCAATCTGTCCGGGAACATTGAATACGCATTACAAGACCGCGCTGAAACCAAAACCAAAACCGCGTTACCACATGTCAGCGGCAACAACGGTTGCTGCCTCGGCCTCGGCCCAGGGGCATAAGGGAATACGAGCGCGCTGAATGTGCAACACATGTTGTTGTTGTCGTTTGGCTGTGTTGTTCGCGGACTGCCTCTCCTCGTCTCCTGGCCTGTCTGCTGCCCGCTTGATTGGTTGAAAATGTTGGCAAAATGAACATAGTAACCCACCGACCCGCCGCCGCCCCCTCCCCACCTTGCAACAAAAACCCCAAAACATGCCCCAGAAGTTTTGTTATAATTTTGCGGCTGACATTTTGGTGTGCTTTGATTTTGGAACATGTTTTTTGGATGGCAGCTTGCAGCATGCACAGACACTTTTCGCATTGTTGCAACAAAAGGGCGTTGCTACTATTGAACAGTAATCGCAGCTTGCAACTCGCAGTTCCCAGTTCAGCTCCACTTGTAATGACAAATGTGTCAAATTTTTGGACAATAGGCGTAAAGTTTTTGAAGGCGAAACTGATTGTCCGTTGGTTAAATTGACCAATACAAAAAAGGGGTAAGTTAACAAATGGCTATTTGGCTTATAAATGAGTGCATTTTAGCCAGCTTATAGCAGTTATGAAGTCTCCAGTTAAGTATTATTTTGATATAACTAAAACAATATTAATTCTTGCCTAATTTTAGTAGAATTTTCTTGCAACTGTTTGTCTAACCAACTCCTGAGTTGGCCAACTATTGTCCCGCCACTCAGTCTGCAAATACCAAGGGTTTTCATATATCTTAACACTTTGCTCAAACTGATGCCCAGTTTGAGCAATGTGGTCCAGCGAATTCCAAGAATTCTTGTGTATATGTGTATCAAGACAGGGGTCCACCATTCACTATTTGTGGCCTGGGAAGGGGTACTAATCTTCACACCTTTTGGACGACCCACAAGTGGGTTGAAGTGAGGCAGACACTTCCGTTGAATTGACGGGCAAACGTGAGCTGAGCAGCTTCCGAAGAAATGCAGCAGCCATCCAAGTGGATGGCGCTGTTGATGCCACTCAACCCAACACAACAGTTTGGGGCAGCTGTTGGTGCAAGCAATTAGTGTGTGCATTCAGTTGCCAATTTGCCAGAAATTGTTAGCTGCGGGAGAATGGACAATATAGAATGGGAAATGGAGAATGGGCAATGGAGAATGGAGAATGGAGAATGGGCAATGGAGAAGGGGCAGTCAATGATGGCCAAGTGCAATGTGTGCCAAAGCGGTTAATGAACAATTTCATGGAAATATTGTCACACTTTTGTTGACGGCAATTGGCGTTGAATTCCTTCGACAGTACACTCAAAGAAAAAGTTGTACTTAATAAATATTGTTTTTTACTTTTTACAATTTATCTGCTTTTGCTGGACAATGTTTTTGGGTATTAAAATAAATGTTTCTTTCTTTTGTTGATTTGTCTGAAATATTTTCGACTTTTTCTGAGTGCAGTTGCAAAGGCAATCAGCTCTCCTCTCCTTTCTCTCTCCGTTGGGTGCACTGCATCGAGCATTCACCACTTTGCTGCTTGTGTTGCCAATGCTTGCCTAATTGATTTATTGATGTTTACATGTGCGTGCCTGGCAACTGGCAACGGGCAACTGGCAACTGAGTGTGGCACTTGTATTGGTATTGGGACTTGGGGCTTGAGGCTTGCGACAACGTCTGCTAACAGAGACTTACAACATTGCCCACAATTTGCTCTAAACGCTCGTCGAGAGCGTTGACAATTGTTTGGGCCTTGTTTGTCCAACTCAACATCGACATCCAAGTCTGTCGTTGTGCCTTCGCTTGTGGTCGTGCTAGACTCTTTGGTAGTAGCCAAAGTTTAGACAGGCCAAACAATTCGTCAGTCAGTCAGACAGGCAGACAGAGACGGAGACAGACGGACAGCTAGCCAAGTAATTGTTGACCTTTTACGTCGCAGCCACGTTTGGTTTTTGGTCTTTACTCGCCGCTCCTCTCCACTCCACTCCTCTCCACTCCTCTTCCCCTTGCGTGCCCGTTTTCAATTGCTGTGTTGTCGTCATGTTTTTATTACTGTTTGCACGCCCTGTCCTCAGTTCTCAGTTCTCCGTCAGTGCTTAGTTCTCCTCCACTGCTGCTGCTGCTCCTCTTGCTGCTTCTGTTTGCTCTTCATAAATAGCATGAAATCTTTGGCGCTGCACATCGAAATGCCTGAAAGTCTAACATGACAATTCCAAGTCTCGCACTCGAAATGTTGACAACATTTTCGATTTTCATTGGAATTTTCACCAACATTGACAACCAAAAAGGAACTCTTTGGATTTCACACTCTTTGAATGCTTAAATCTAAATGCCAGTTATTTTTCAAGTTGAACTTCGACTTAGGCAGGCTTTCTTCTAGAAACTAAATCTTAAATAAATTTAACAGCTAAGTAAAATTTAGAATATTCTAGTTAATATTTATAGCAACTATTTAAAAAAAAAAAAACAGCTGCCACAATTTCTAATCAAATTTTTCCTTTCAATAAAAACTCAGCTCTTAGTCAAGACGAGTTTAGGGCATGCAGCTGAGGAAAAACCTTGGTATTTAATAAGTTGGGCTCTATCTGCATCTTGGCTAGCTCAACCTTGAACCTGCCACCAATTGCATTTTTTTTTTTTAGCAGCTGCTCGCGTTGCACCCTCGAAATGAAATGGATAAAAAGTCGCATACTTTCTCGGCGTGTCAGTGACCCAACGAAGCGTTAATGAATTACAACCGCGATCGCATCCATGACGCTGCCCCAGGGCTAACCAAACAGTACAGGAAAAGACACCTTGCCAACGTCATCGTCATCGGCAGGACAACAACTAATTACCGTGGCTGGAACAATTTTTATGGCATTTACGCGCACAGTTGATCGCTGACAAAGGCTGTATAAATGATGCCACCAACCGACTGAGTCCGCGTCCGAGTTCAGCTCCGCAGCACGGGGTTGCACAGACGCCGCAGAAACCTTGTATTGGCCTGGCCAGGACAACAGGACAACTGGCAGACACACTTCAAAATACAGGTAACGCTGCCGGCCAAAACAGAGCAGCTATTGTTGTTTTTTTTCTTATTCTGGTCAAGCTGCGTCTGAGCCGGGCTCCTTGTATATATTTTTTGGGACTATCGTTTGCAGTCCGCTGTGGCCTGCTGCTGATCGATAATCATCTGACTTGTCCCATTGTCTGCCGTTTAGAGCCAATTATTAGCACTTTTGGCACTGCAAAAAAAAATCACACGCGATTCCAAAGAGTTGAGATTTCGACACGAGTATTGTCCTCGGCACAATTAATAACATTTTGTCAAGGCAGAGAAATTGCAGCTAGAAAAAAAACACAAGAAACTCAATTAACTGGTTGGGCTTTAACGGCCGAACCAGTTGCAGTTGCAATCTCAAGGCCCACAAATTTGCAAGAGATATATATGTGCATATGGTACATATAGCAAATTAGCCGACTGACGATCGTGACGATCGCCGCAAATTTACGCACACGCATTTTATTTTTGGGGCGATTTATCAATTTCAGGCCGCATACCGCAAAGGTGACATTTAACAAGGTTCCAAAACATTTTTGCGCTCTCGACTCTAATCGCTGGCAAATAAACACCAATCGCAACAACACAACAAGGAGAACCAGAACCACTTCAATGTGCACCTGGCGCTCAAAGTGGTTTTTGAAATGCAGCCAGAGCACAACACAACCACAACCACAACCACATATCGAACCACATTTGCACTACACAAATCGATTTTAAAAAACACCTCAAAAATCATGTGTGAGAAAAAAAAACGGTAAACATTTGCTAAAAAAAAAAATGCCAAGAATTAAAAAATTATATAAAATTAATCGGCTTGACAATTTAATTTATATAAGCGATTTTGTTAGTCAGCTTTGTCATCGATTTTAATCGATTTGGAATTGTCAATAGATTCCAAGTCTTCCATGCTGCCCCTCAAAATGATATGGGACACATATAATAAATATGAACTGCAACTATTTATCAGACCTGCCACATCATGTTGAAGCCATAAAACTGTTGATTCATCCAATACATCATCCAAACAGCTGGGGATGCTGCACCTGCTTTGCCGTCTTTGACGCATGCCGCAATTCATTGGGAATCCAGAAAAGTGAATAAAACATTTGCTTAATATGCCAACTATGCGAAACTGTGGCAACAACTTTTACTGCAACACAGACAGTCAGCCAGCCAGCTACCGAGTTAGTTGCACAAATCGTCAACTGGCAACTGGCAACTCGCCGTGCGCAGCGGGCGCCTTGCAACGTCGGCAACATGCTAATGTATGCAACACCCGCCGTCGACTGACGACCTTGAAAAATTATGCAAAATCGATGTAAAAAAAAACAGCAACAACAACAACAACAAACACACACAAACAGTGAGAGTAACCAACAAAATGCGAAAATAAGTTCAACAGCAGTAAAAAATGTAAATGTGGCACGAACGGAGAGAGTAGCATTGAGGGGGCGGCTGTGCCAAGGCAGGGGTAGCTTTGCTGAGGCGTCAACAATTTTCTTTTTTTTTTTTTGTATTTTGCACTCCGATTTTTATGTTAAAAAATTGGCGCAAATGAGGCAGACAATGTCGGCGCTCATGCGCGCTGCTCTCTTCGAGGGGCGGTGGGGGCGGTGGGTGTAATCGAGGGGGCGGAATAGGGGCATGCCCAGTTTTGTTGGCTAAAAGTTAAGCGTACGCTGAACTTTTGCCTGCCACAGCGGCGACTGATTTGCATACGATTTTGTCTGCTCACCAGGCCAGCAGAAGCAACAAACAACAACAACAGCAACAACAGCAACAGCAACAACAACAACAACAACAACAAGAGCAATAACAACAGCAACAACAACAGCAGCTACAACAACAACAACAAGCATGAGTTGAAGAACTTCATTTTGGCACAAATGATGTTGACGTTGACGCCAGCGTCGACAGCGGAAGTTGTTGCTTATGCGCTGACGTTGACGCCGGCAGCGACGCCGTCGTCGTCGTTGGCACATTATGGTTTGTTTGCCATTTCCGTTACGTATTTGCATGCAGAGCAGCGTTTGAGAGGGGATGAGGCAGACACACAAAGAGAGAGAGTGAAAGAGAGAGAGAGCGAGCGCGTATGTGTGTATGTCTGAGAGAGCAATTGCCTCTCTCTCTCTCTTTGTCTGTTGCTGCTCCTGTTGATTTTTTGGCTACGTTTTCGTGCAATTTAAATAATTTTGCATAATTTTTGGAAAATTGACTTATGGATTTCTCATCGTCTGCGATTCATTTTTATGGTTCTCTGCTTGACTGTGTGTGTGTGTGTGTGTGTGTGAGTGTGTGCCACTTGTTGATCACCACTTGCTGTAGGTCATGTCTTTGGCATTGCCAAAGTATTTATGTCTCATTTACGCCCTGCCCACCCCCACCCCAAGCAACTTCCGTTGTATAACCTTCAAAAATTATGCAAAAATTTTATTTTCTCCAAAGTATTTTTTTGCGTTTTACTGCTGCATAAATTGTTCACTCTTTGTTTGTCATATTTTTTTTATTTTTATTTTTTTTGTGTTGTTTTGGTTTTCCTTAAAGTTCTCAAACCACACACAGCAAATGATAAATGAGACTTTAAGTTGTTTGACAGACGCGGGCTTTGCAAATGTTTTGTGCAACTTTTTAAATGTTTGTTTGTTTTTTTTTCACTTTTAGTTGTTGCTTTTGTTGCTGCTGTTTACCATTGTGTTTGTGTCTTATCAGGACTTAAAGTCGTCAGAGAGTTGTCTGCTTTGCATATTCGCAGCGCGCTTGTTTATCAGTTCAGCGAGTATGGCAAAACGCTTAGATACATCTGTATCTGTGACTCAAAAAGAGAGTTCATTGTCTCTCCCCGGGAAAAGATTGAGAAGTACAAACAAACGTAACATTTACGAGCTGCCCAATTGTGACCCCAACCGATAAGAAGCCGTGCAGCTGCAATTACTGAAAAAAAAAGCAACAGCTCATAAAAAGAGCCAGCTTCACGCCACAGATTGAGCATGGCTTGGATGGAGCAGGTATGGTAGGGGGGAGGGAGGGGGGCACTTACATAATTTATGACTTCCCCATCATTGCTAGAAAAATACAATAAATAAATTGAGGATCGTCGGTTGCCGCGTTGCCAAACACGTAGCAAGCAAGCCAAACAAAGTCCAAGTTGGGAACGTTTTAATTTCTTACACTTGGCAATGGAGACGCGACAGACGCGCGTGCGTCGCGATCCGTCAACGTGCGCGGGCGTCGTCAGTCGTCGTCAGTCGTCAGCATGGAGTGTATACTGTATACAGTACTCATCAGTCAGTTTCAGTTTGTTGCATGACCAAAGGCAGGCAGTGATAACGATGAGTTGGGCCCGGTCTCTCGCATTAACCGGAAGCCTGCGCCAAACGTGATCAACGGTTTGGTTTGCGGCTCGTTCGCTCATTCGCCCTCGCCTTATAGCTACTGCTCCATGTCCATGGGATTGGGACTGCCAGTGGGCTTGGGTATTCAGTTTTTAGTTTTCAGTTTTCAGTTTTCAGTTTTTGGGCTTGGGTTTAGGGCATGTGTAGTTCCATCGGCGTGGCCCATTCATTCGTGCGACGCTGTCGTCGTCAACGATGAGCGTTGATACTTTAAAAGACACAACAACAACAACAACAGCAGCAGCAGCGTCCGTTTGAATGAAAGAAACGTGCGTGTTGCCACAGAAGGAACGTTGACTTTGGACGCAACAACAACAACAAAAACAGTCACATTCAACACGCTGTGTTTGCCGCGTCTTTTATATATCTTATATATATATATATATATATTGTCATATATGTTAAGTACACTTGAAGAAAACTGTAAACGGTTTAGATTTCTAACGATTTTGGGTGCGAAATATTTGATTTTAAATTGATCAACTTTTTTAATTCTTAAAAATTGGTAAATATATTTGAAATACATTTACTTTAAATTTATCAACTTTTTCAATTCTTAAAAAATATTTGCCAATTTTTTCAGCTCACCGAATTTGCAAAAAAAAACTTAATCGATTTGCAACTGAAAAAATATTTTAAAAATAGTTTGTGTTCTAATTACACATTTAAAACATTTTTCGAATTTTCTGTAAAAAATTCTTAGTTTCTCTAAGTGTATAGATGTATACATATGAATGTCGAAGCATTGGCACTCGCACATTTCTCAACATTTTTAGTGGCACTCAATACAATTCGCTGCGTCGCCAGCCCCAAGTGAAAAACAAGAGATTATAAGCAAAATGCAATATACATTGTTTGCTGGATGGATGGATGGATGGATGGATAGACGGATGGAGATTCATACAAAAAATAAAAAAGAAAAAAAAAAATGCGTTGGTGTTTTAATATTTACGTGTTGCGTAAAGGTTTCTTCTTCTTCGCGATTGTCACTGACGTCAACGACAGCCACCAACCATGTGCCTGCCTTCCTGTCTGAGCTTGTGGCAGGGTCCAAAAAAAAAAAACCAAAATGCGCAGGAAAAAATACAGAGAAGAAGAAGAAGAAGACTGTATTAATGTGGAGAAGAAGATGAGTAAGATGCGTACGTGCGTAAGGCAATTGCGTTGGACTCACTTGAACTTGGTGGATCTGCCGCTCTTCGGACACTTGGGCATCCTTGGCGGCAGTTCTCTTTGGTCTTTCAGCGGCGTGGTGGGGTGTTGGGTGAGGGAGGAGATTTTGGGATGGGCACGGGTGAGAATGTGAATGCTTCATTACATTCCGGCTGCATGCTGATGAAGAGACGCAAATCAAATTGTGCCCCAGATGATTGACTATTATCGAAATTTTGATCAAAATTAATCAACGGGCAATCGGCAGCTGAACTAAGCGAAGCGTGTGATTGGTTCTTAGAATTACTTTAATTTAAAATAAGTTATCGATTTGTGTATCGATTAACTTAGATTTGTTATATATTAAATTGAAGTTGTGTAAATTATTATTTTTATTAAGTATTGATTAGACTATCTTATTCGAATAGGTATCGATTTGTTTATCGATTAACTATTAAATAAATAGATATGTTATCGATTTTTATTTATATTAAATTTAAGTTTTTTATATTATTATTAAATTAATTATTTATTATGCCCATTAGAAGTTGTGATTCATTAAAGTTCGATTCCAAAACGTGTCACTTCCACATCATGGAACCTAGTAAATAGTGAATCAAACTGCCCCGTCATGCTCCCTTTATTAGTTTATACCCACTTGGTTGACCCGGAGGGAAACCCTTTTCAGTTGGCAAGCGCCTGTGGATATGCAATGATATTTTCAGCATTCATTCACACATAACCCGACACTCACTCGGAATACACTGGCACATTATGTGCATAATAATATTGTTAAATGTTTTATGCGCTGTTGATGGCTGTCGAGTATTTAAACTTAACCGCACAGAAACCTCAAGAATCACAGTGCCGAACCCCAAAAACCTCAGACCAGCTACAGCAGCTCCAGCAGCTCCCCGCTGCCCATAAACCCACCGCAGCCAACATGTCCACAGTCAATTAAATGTATGGCAAAATGTATGTGTGTGTGAGTGTGAGTGGGCGACATATAATCAGTGCGTGAGTGAGTGTGTGCGTGTGTGTGTGTATGCAAAAATGGCAAACGGTCTGTTAAGCACACATGCGACTGCCACGCCCCAAACCCCCCATCCAAATGCCTGCTTCTGCTCGCACATCAACAATCAGCAACTGGCAACAATTTGAAAGATACGAAGCGTAACCGTAACCGGGAAACTGGAAACTGGTAACTGTTAACTGGTAACTGGGAGCTGAGGAACTGGGAACTCTGGAGTGGAGCTGTTAGTTGTAGCGTTACCGTTGCCCAGGACCTGGCCATGTTTCAGTTGAGTCTGCAGTTTTATCAACGCAACGACATCAGCTTAAAAGCACTCAAGGGGCTGGTTCATAAAACAGCAAACGGGGGGGGTGCCCAGGAAAAAGGGTTAAGGGGGAGGCTGTGCGCCGAGACGACAATCAGCGCAGTTTATTTATGGAAAAATAAAATGAAATAAAATGATGATGATGAGCAGGAGCAACAACGAGAACAAAACAACAATCGACGCTATCTGCAAGTGCCCGCCCACAAGGGGCACCCACTCTCCCACTCTCTCCCCCTCACTCTATCTATATATATCTGTGTGTTGTAATTGTTATAAGAGGGTTAAGGGTTGCGGTTTGTTGTGTAGAAATTAATTTCAGAAAACACTTGAAAATTCCAAATTCAAAATTCAAGCAAATAACAAAACGAGGGGTTTGCTCACTTTTTGTGGCCCTGGTTTTCTCATTAAGCGAACATTTCAGATGCTGATAACAGATTCTTGATTGGGCAAATTATTAATTTTAATGGGCCAACAAAAGTTATGAGTATTAAATCAGAGAGGGAATCTCTCATTGAGATTGCAGCCAGGAGAGAGAGCAGAGAGCGCAGAGATTCACATTAAGCAATTAGTGCAGCTTTGTCTGGGCCGTCGCTTGGGCCTAACTAATGTGACCACAAAGCTGAGCAATTGTTATTCCCAAACCCAAAAACTACTAAGTAATAACCATAAAGGCGGCCACATAAATTTCCTAGTCAAGTGCGTTGTCTCCTGATGTCTCATGTCTCCCATTTCTCCCCCTGTCTCAGCCTGTTGTCAGGGTTTAGCCAAGCGCAACCCGCTGCTGGTGGCTACCTTATCATCTGAAGCGTCTGTGCCAACCCACTACATGTACACATATTATAGCCATGACTTTTTCGTGTTGCCGCTAGCCGCTTGCCGCTTGCTGGCTGCCGCTTGCCGCTTGCTGGTTGCGGTTCAATAAACCATAAAAGGCTCATTAATTATGCACATATCGCGCCTACAGGGGCGGAAAATGTGTCACTCTGCGGCGGAGTCACTCCAAGTTGGCTATCGCAGTGGCTTTCGGCTTGTTAGGTGCAGTTCCTGTTATAGGGTATAAGCACTTTTTGAGAAAGTCTACTTGGCTTAATGTCAACTTAACTGTTGACATTTGCAGTTGGTAGATTTCTGCGAGGAATTTGCTAAAATGTTTTTATAAAATATATTTTTATACTACCTTAATGCAATTTTTGATGTAGCTAAGTGATTTTAAAAATAATTGCATATTCTTTACTCATTTTTTAATTCCCCAAAAAGCTCCAATTAGATAATTATTTTTATTTATTTTATTTTCTATTATTTTTATTTTGTTACGTTCAATTTATTAGTATGCTTATAAGCCTTCTACGCCTAAATCTAATGAATTAAAAAATAGTAATTTAAATTCAATAAATTGAAAATAATTATTAGTTAAATTATTTATGCGATTACCTTTCCAAAACAATGCCACAAGTGCATCAAGTATTCGTTGTACTTAGCCATATTTATTATTCTCGAGTTGTTATCAACCCTCGATGGATACGGCAGTGGCTTGGTCTACTGGAACCAGCCACATGTCAACAACTGGCGATTAATTAAGCCAAGAATTACGCGGGTATAAAATGCTTGACATACTTTTGAGGTCTAACCCAAAAAATAACCGAATAGATAACAACAAAAGAAACTGGCTCAAAAAACAAAAAACAGTGTTTCAAGTGTTGGCTAAGCCAGCGACCTTTGCTTGCAACGTATTGTGGCATGCAACAGTTTTGCATTGCATTAAACGAGACAACAGCAAAAAAATATATATTTAAGAAATAAAACAAAAGAAATTCTAAAAAGCAATAATTAATTTAATTGACATCTTTTGAGGCACGGTCTTGAGTCTCAGCATCGAGACTCAGAATGAGACTAAGACGGAGACTTTTGAGACTTTGGCTGTGGCTGCGGCTGAGACTTCGACAGACTCTTGACTGACTGCCACGCAGGAAAAGCGGCGATGTCGGCAACGACGACAAGATCTTGCCAAAGCCGGCAAAAAAATATAAAACACACACCTCGAAAACTGTCAAAAAAAAGCAAACTTCAAAGCCAGCCAACAAACACACAACAACAATGCCAATAAAAAAAAAAGAAAAAAAAAACAGAACCGGGCCAGAATTGCAAACAATTTTATTGCGTGGACTGATTACAGCCGCACACAACTCAAAACACACACAAACAACGCACACACACAGCAAATGTGGGGCTAGCTTTATGAATGAGAGTCGGGTGTCTGGAGTCGGAGTTGGAGCTGGTCTGGTCTGAGGCTCGTCCCTGGACATGCCCATGAGCAGAGCATCATTACAAGCGACGTATCGTCATCGTCTGTCTTTCATTCAGCAAAAGATCTGCCTTGGGGCCCTGTCTGCCTGTAGAGTCTTCCGACGCTGCTCAGTCTTCAGTCTTCAGTCTTGTGCAGCCCACGGCCAAGTCGAGCCTTGGCAACGGATATCATTAAGCCAGGCTTTATTTAAACTGTTGCGTCTGCGTCTTTAAGTAGGCGCGACAATTGCAACAGTTTTTCATCTTGTTCTTGTTGTTGTTGTTGCTGTTGTTGTTGCTGTTGTTTCTGTGGCTGCCTGCTGCTCTCGTGCCCCTTTTAATGAATGAAAAGTGAATTTGGAGTCGAGGTGTGCGCCAAAGGTTTGGCCCGTTGCCCCGTTGATTGACATGATCATGATTTACACCTTTCTGGGTGCGTAAGACACCCACCACACACACCACACACACACACACAAGGATTCAAGGAGAGCGAAAGAGTGGGAATGGGACAGATGAGTATTTCTTGTCTGATCAGAAATTGACTGCAAATTGCTTTGCACTGTGGAACAGCAATTGGAATTTAAAAAGTATTTTAATAAGTTAATAAAGAAATTGTGGAAATTTAGAAAAAGTATTGAAATATAGGCAAATATTTATAGAAATATGTCAACTCTGCTCTAGAAATGCAAATGGCAACACTTTGTCATAGAATGTTAATGAATTATGTAATATTTGAGACTAAAAGTTGGCCTCACAGCTGCTGCTGAGCTGCTAATTGTTTGAGCCAGCAACACCCGCACATTGAGCGAGCTGATGTAACTCGTAGGTACTTTTGTATCTTTGTATCTGGCAGATAGCAATCTGCGTGTGCCGGCAACACGTCGTCGTCGTTAAACTACAACGCGACTTTTAACGCGCTAAGCACTTGGCCAGAAGGAAAATATATATATATATATAGTGAGAGGAGATTCACTGGGAATGGGCCTGGGTTAAGTTCATGACCCGAGCGGAAATACTCATCGCGTTAAGCATTTTGCGTTTGTTTGCGCTAATAAATCAAATAAAAAGTTAATCAACAAATGCGCAACTTTTGCTGGCGGACAAAGTTTGTGCTTAATTTTAATCCTTTCCGTATCAAATCATTATTTGTGTCTAAAGCGCCACAAAATTTTACCGCAAATAATCATAATGAAGCACTCGTGGAGGGAGGAACAGGAGACGACAGGAACAATCAATGCCACTGCCACTGCGAGTTCTGAGTTGGAGTTGTGAATTGTGAGTTGAGAGTTCTGTGATTTAAGAGCATTGTTTGCTCTGGTGGTTGTCGGTGGTTGCGGGTGGTTCGCCGGAGCCGAAGCCACTTGCAGTTTGAGTTTGCTGCTGTTGCTGTTTGATTTTTGTATTGTGTGTTTGGTTCGCGCGCGGCAAAGTCAACAAAACAGTTCGAAACGTCAACAAAACCTTTTAAATTATTATTTGCCTTTGTTGCTTTATTTGACTTTGTACGCACCATGCCACAAGAAAAGGCGGGGGCGTCTCCAAGTTTGCCTAGCAAGGGTTGCAACCCTTTGGACGAAACTTTGCTTGATTTTGCCTTGAGCTCAAAGCGTGAGAATTTTGCCACTATAAAATAACGTTACAAAAATTCTTGCTAATTCCAAAAGATGATCATTATTCGCAATGATCATCTGCCTCGAGGAGACAACCCCAGCAGCGCATCAAAATCTATCTTGTCATCTTTGAACCTCGATCAAATGATTTTTGCACATTCAAATTGCGAATTGCACATCAATTTAAATTTTCGCATGCAAAAGACAATCCAATCCTCGGGATTGGAGGGAGAGGGTTCAATTTTATATATATATTTTACATAGTCGATTGCATCTTCAATATGCGATCAATATTGTCTTTTGTGCTTAGAGCATTTCCATGGGAAAGAAAAATCTTCTTTGCGACGTCTCAAACCCTTCGTCGAGCAATGCTTGGGAAAATTAAATAATATGCAAAAACCCTTTGAGCACAGATGTCATCCCATTAGGTGCCGAGATCGAGTCGCTGTTTGCCCTATCTTCCACGTAGGCAAATTACCTCCAGCAACCCCCTTTTGACGACGACGAAGAAGAAGCCTCAACCCATTTGAATACTCATCTTCTGCTTCTTCCGCTGCTCGACTGCCTTCATCTGCATAATTTTCACAATGTGTGGTGATCAACCCTTGCCTTGCACCCTTGCGGCAACACGTGCGCCCCTAAGTGCAAGGCAGGATCGAAGGGAGGAAAGAAGACGCTGCAGCGTAGACAACTCCGTAGACCAAATATCAATTTTCTTCATTCTCATGCAAATCAAAATTGCTGCCCCGAAATAAATTACAAGAAAAAAAAAAAAATGTGACATCAAAGGCGACTCACAGATCGAGATGCGATCGGTCTTAAGGTCGTGGTCGGGGTCGGGGTCGGACTGTCGGGTTCAGTGCCTAATCTGTCTTAAGGGTTGTTGCTCCTGTGGCTGCTGTGTTTTGCCCGTCGACGTCAACAGCCAGCCAAAATTTTGAGCAACAACAGCCCCTAATGGATGACCTACTATTATTATCGCCCGGACAGAGCGGACGGAACTTGCGTCTTTTTTGGCGAAAAACCTTTTTGCCAACGTTGCCATTGTGATGCAAATGTGAGGCTGGCCCGAGGGGCTGAGGCAGCATCGCCTCGGTATTGATCCTTAATTTATGCATAAATACGCGTCACCTCTGCCTCTGGATGGGTGCCAGGTATTGTCGAGGGTTATGCGTTCGCCTCGCTAATTTTTAATTTATGCAAACACACACAATTTCGCCTGCAACTCCCTTTTGCGAATCCTTCCTTGGCTAGCTGGCGCTGCTTGGGCATTCCTTATCCTTATTGCGATTATTGCGTAATTTGAGACTACACCGCACCCAAAACGTGAATGGAAGGAAGGAAATCCTTTTACGTTTCCTCAGCACTTGGTGGTCTGTCACCCGAATTTTTCGCGTATGCAAATCCCATTGTGGACCTGTGATGTGTCTCAGCTCAGCCCAATTCGCGTTCGGTGCTCGGGAATTGTGCTGCGCGGCTGCCTTAGGTGCTTTTTGGCCCCGTCGCACAATCGTTTAAAAAAAATTTAATTTATTTCGTTGCCGCTGCCGCTGCCGCTGCCACTGCCACAGCATTGTAGCCAGTTTTCTATTTTCCAATTCTATTTTCAGTTTTACTTTTCAATTTTTCCATTCATTTCATTTATTTTTTTTTCTTTCTTTCTTTTGGTTGTTGTTGTTGTTACAACCGGGGGGCAGTAACAAATTTTTGCCATTTGCTACTCTTGTTGCCGTGTTTTGAGCTTGTTGTATGCAAAAAGGGTTTAACTCATGTGCCCTGCAACAATTTTGCCAATCTATTCAGTATAACGGAAATAAGCAAGTTTCATGTTTTACTGTACTTTGAAAAGATTTCTTGTAATTTGAGAAATTCCTCAGGAGTAAAAGTAACGAATTGAAAATTTCTGGGTTGAGTAAAAATCACATTATTAATGTAAAAATCACAGTTTGCATTGTTGGAATATTATTGTAAATTTCATTTATTGTTTGCCTAAAATATTTTAATTAAATATTTTGCAATCTATTTGGTATTTTATATTTCCAATATGTGTCTTTTAAGACTATTGCTGATATTGGAATATTATTTAAAATTTTATTTGCTGTTTCTCTAAAACATTTCAGTTTAATATTTATTTAGCTTTGCAATTTAATTCGTTTTTAATATTGCCAATGTGGAAATTTTAAGACTATTGCAGATATTGAAATATTATTTTAAATTTCATCGTCTCTTTTTTCTAAAATATTTTAGTTAAATATTCATTTAATTTTGCAGTGTATTTTGTATACTATATTTCCACCTCGTCGTATATCAATTTTGTTTTCCATTCTTATCAAATTCAATTTCAAACATTTTTCTGCCGTACGCTTTTGTTCAATAATTTCCCACTCTATCTCTCCCTCTCTTTATTTCTCTCTCTCTCTCTCGGCAATTTCTTTCCACTGTTTTATCAATTTGTGTGGAGCTCGTTACTTGTTTTTATTTATGCTCCACTTGCAACCCACCTATTTCAGAGCCCTTTTTGCAAATTTTTGCATAACCCGCGAGCAAAAGTTCCTAACCGAAATAAATTCTTTTTTTTTTTTTTTTTTTTTTTGTAGCATTTGATAAGCTTGGGCCAGACTGCGATATCTTTTATGTGTGTATGTATGTTTATGCCACAGAACAAACACATACTCTCTCTGTCTACCCCTCTCTCTCTCTCTCTCTCTTTCCATCTGTCTGTCTCTGTCTCGTATAGCTCATGCATTTTGGGGGCTGCTGTCATACATCGCATCTCGATAGCGCCAACAATATATTCGCCATTGTGTGTGTGTGTGTGTGTGTGTGTGTGTGTATTGTGTGTATTTTAAGTGTTATGTTGTCTCGTTATTTATGACTTTACACATGCAAATGCCGTCGTGCGACAAGCGCTCGAGCTTAGCTCCACTTGGAAAATATTTACCGACTACCCTTTTACCTGGCGGCGCTTGTTTATGGTTGACATTTCCATCGGGCTCTCATTGAAAATTGCATGGAAATCGAATCAGTGGCAGTTTGATTTGATTTGCCCGCCTGCCCCAAGGATCTGGCACCAGCTACTGTCCCCCCCCCATCACCCACTGAGTTTGTCTGCCTCGCTACTTGCGGCTAATTGTTATGGCTTAATTAGGAGTTAGGCTCGCGCCTCCTGTCCGCCGCAGTCATAACAGCATAGAGCGCCGGGGAATCCTACGTAGAAATTATGCGCATAATCAAAAAAGTCAACAGGCCAAAAAGGCTGCGCGCCATTTGAATAATTCAAAAGCTGACATTGATGTCGGCGCGTTGTCCTTTTGCGCAGGCGCCTCCTGACTGCTCCTGCTGCTGCTGCCTCTGACTGCATTTTAATTAAGCAAAGCGCGCGACGCATGCCGAGCGCAAAAGGGGCCAGGAGCAGGCTGACAGATAGACACAGATTGTCCTGCCCGCTTAGCCTGTTGCGCCGCCGCAATTACAAATTCTAATTTTATGCTAATGCAACTGTTTTTTGGTCCTTAACCAGCGGCAGCAGTGGCAGCAACAACAGCAAACGCTTTGCCTAATTATTATGCAACATAAACCCAGAGACGTCATTTGTATGTATTAATTTGAATGTTAATAAACTGGATTTCTTGACCCACTAAACTAGAGAGCAGAGCCAGCACCACCACCACCAGGAGCAGTAACAGGGACAGGCATCAAGGGCGGGGCACATTGGTCAAACGCCTTTTTTTATTCGCAAATCTCGTACATAATAATGAATAATTATCTGTTGCCTGCTTTTTGCCCTGTCGATTGAATTTCTTATAATTTATTTTGGTTTTTATTTTGTATTAGCCACATGAATAATTCAAGTTGTTGGCCGACACGTTTGTTGGCTTTGTGTGTCTAGTGTACTGCAGTTGTGGTCTGTAAAGCCATAAAAAACTCATATTGATATTTGTATTTAGTGTTATTAAAACAAAGAAATAAAAACAAATTAAAAAAACATTGTTGCATGTGGCGTCAAAATCAGCCAGTTGACATGGGAGCTTGTTTTGTATCGCAAGTGATTTATGGTTTGATTGTTCAGTTAATTAGCGAATACAGAGCAGGCTAGTCTGACAAATTAGCAGCCAGTTTATATATATATACACTGCATATATCTACATATAATGGCAGCACAGGTGTTGTGATGATTTGAGAAGTGCTCATTGTGTAAAGTACAAAGTTGAAAATGGTTTAAACTTTGATTGGTTTAAATGAATAATTTTCAAATAATTTAAACTACAGCTTTTCATTAATGAACTTATTGTATTCACAATTCAGGTTATTGATAATCCTTATAATATTTATTAGAACTTAAATTTCTTCAGCTTACTTTCAGTTTGTGTTGCCAAAATTGAATCCTTGTTAACCCTCTGTTAACCCTTAAGCTGTGCCAAGTGGAAGTCACTTTATTTTTTTCTAATCAGCGTATTTTTATCAAATGCCGTCCGCTAGATAACCACTCCTGCTCCAAACTGAAAGTCAACCCATTTAGTTGGGTCTACCAACCGTCCTCCCACATTTTCAACCTAACGCAATCAGCATAGACAACAAAAAGAAAGGGGCAAGAAGGAGAAGAAGAGGAAGAAACCCGTAGATATTTGCGGGGCACATAAAAAAAATTCGTTGAGCATAGCAAAAAGCATAAAAATCACACCTACGACTACGTTGTAATAAAATGTTATCAAAAGTGTTGCTGCCACTCCGCTCCTGGGGCAGTGCCCTGCCCCCCCACTCTAACAGTTTTGCATATGACAGCTCCAGCGAGTGGTTGGAGGGGGGGAGGAAGCTGCACTGTTAACCCTTCTTCGAGTGCTTCGCTGAGGTTCCCGCCATAAAAATCCACACAAATCGTGCTTTGCGATGTGGGTGCGTCCTTTTGGCTCCTGGTTTGTGTTTTTTATTCGCTCTATCTCCCTCTCTCTGTCTGTCTCTGTCGCTCTTTTACTGCCGCTGTATTGACAATTTCATGGCGCCTTTTGCCTCGTCAGCGAAATAAACAAAAATCGAGGCAAACGCAAAGACAAATACCGAACAAAACAAACATTTTCAGCGCAGGTTCAGGCTTTGGAACAAGACGCTGGGGTGCTGTAAAAAATAAACCAGAATCCGCTCAAAAGGATAACAAGGAGCACAAGATGTGTATGTGTGTGTGTTTGTGTGTGTGCTAAACTGAAGAGGTAAAAATTTTTGTGCTGACGACAAGTATCTGCTTTAAAAAGTGACTGAGACGAACATTTTTATTGGTTCAACGCGCTGCAGAGAGGCGGCAAGAGGCGGAAGAGGCGCAAGAGGACTGTGCAGCAAGGGGGTTGTTGCACTTAAAGACGCACGACTCACAGCACAGTTGCCTAAGTGCAACCGAAGCGCAACAGCTAAAGGACTCCACAAGTATTTGTAAATCTTTTGAATTCCAACAAAAATCATACACACACACACACACACATGCATAGCGGAAGGGATACTGAGACAGAGACAGAGACACAGATAGAGAGAGACAGAGATAGATAGATAACTGACAGAGAATAGGGTGCATGTGGCAACAACCCTTTCGTGTCTGAGTGCGGTAAACGGAGCGGCAATCACAGCTAGCGACATCTATTGTTGTACAAATGAACTATGCGCATGCATAGATATTTATGTTGGGATTTTCTAATTTGAATTTGTTAGAATCTTTGCTGCACACAAAGCGGAAATTGTTGCAGCAACACAGCAACACATGAATGCAACCCGGTTTCTTCTGGCTTCGGCTACCCGAACGGAAGTGCACAGATTTTATGGGAAATGCAAGCAAGGGTTAAGTCTTGACTACCATTGAGGTGATTACACCAGCTGTGTGTATGTGTGTGTGTGTGATTTCTTGGTGTGGTGTTTTGCAGTTGTTGTGCGTAGCATGCCATTAAATGAGATTGCTTTTATACGCAAATTGAGAGAGAGAAATGGAGCTAATTAAGATGTTGCAGGCATACGTTTTTTAAAACTAATTCTCAATTTTATATAATTTTTCAAGTGTTAGCTAAATTTCTATTTTTATAGTGACATTTACATATAATACAATTTTATATTTTTTACGGAGTTGCAACTGTTAAAAAGGTGATTAAATTGGTGATTTTTTGACATTAATTCTCAATTTGATATAAT
Organism: Drosophila multiciliata; assembly: GCA_037043605.1. Taxonomy (NCBI): domain Eukaryota; kingdom Metazoa; phylum Arthropoda; class Insecta; order Diptera; family Drosophilidae; genus Drosophila; species Drosophila multiciliata. The sequence continues at coordinate 19,476,657 of JBAMBF010000301.1, read as the reverse complement.
TTCTCAACTAAATAAAAAAAAATTATCTAAATTTCTATTTTTATAGTGACATCTTTATTTAAGAAAATCGAATCTATTTTTTGTACAGATTCACATCCGCTGAAAACATGATTAAATTGGGGATTTTTTTAAACTAATTCTCAATTTTATATAATTTTTCAACTGTTAGATAAATTTCTATTTTTATAGTGACATCTTCATATAAGAAAATTGATTGTATATTTTTTTACAACTGCTGAAAAGGTGATTAAATTGGTGATTTTTTAAAACTAATTCTCAATTTTAAGTAATTTCTCAAGTGTTAGCTGAAGTTAGATTTGTATGGTGACATCTTCATATAAGAAAATCGATTCTATATATTTTACAGAGTTGCAACTGTTAAAAAGGTGATTTTTTAATTCAATTTTATATAATTTCTCAAGTTTAGCTGAAGTTAAATTTTTATGGTGACATTTATAAAAAAATTGATTGTATATTTTTTTACAAAATTACAACTGCTGAAAATGTGATTAAAAATCTCAAACGTAGAACACTGAAGAACTGTACTCTGTAACGTGGCAACCGCGAAGATTGCCGCACATTTGTTATGCCGCATGCCGCATGCCGCATTCTAAGCAGATTCCTCAGATGTGCAGCGCTCTCGCTTTGGCTGCAAGGCGCCACTCGAAGGAGGCCAACGGAGAGGCGAACGAATTCGTAAAAAATCGCGCTACAAAGGAATTCACTTAACAAATTGCGGAAATTTATTCATTACCCGCCAAACAACAACAGCAGCTGGTGGGGCAAGCAGTTGGAGAAGGAGAGGGAGGCGACTACAAAACGTTGCAAAATGAAATAATCCACACTTTTGGAGGCTCTATCATCATGCCGAGCAGCCGCAAGCCCAATAGCAAATGTTAGCCACACCACAGCCACAATTTGAGCTCGAACTTGGAAGAAGTCGCAGAGTTGCAACTGCGTTGCAGTTGCAGAGAGTTGCCGCCACTTGCCACCGCTTGGCCCGATCCGCTTATCAGTGCGCGCACATCAACAACAAAACTTTGGGCGCTGTCGAGCGACGAGGAGAGGAAGAGGAACGCCAAAGTCGAGCCCCAGTAACTTCATCACCTTGCCTCATGCCACCAGTGGCAATGAGGCTGTGTGCGCAGGAGCAGCAGCAGCAGCAGCAGCGGCGTACAAATTAAAACCTCAGCACAACAGTTTTTTCGGATGCAGATTTACGCTGCCCGATAGCCAAGGAGCGGCCATCCTCCTTCCTTTTCCCGCCTTTCCCCTACCTCATTCCCACCCCCGATCCCCTTCCGTTTGCCTGCGCTGCTACGATTGCATTCTGTGCCCAGTAGCAGTTGCGTTGTCGATACACCTTCTCCAAATCGACAATAAATTCTCAGTGGCCGTGCATGAAATGATTCCTTCCTCTTTCTCTTCCCTCTCCCCTCTCTCCACTCTTCCTTGGCCATGTTGCTGCCTGAGTGTTGTCGTCGTGTCTTTTGGCTACGGACCTCAACTGACTTCTCGTATATCGCAGCGTGGTTATCACATTTGTCTCAGTTTCCCTGCCTTCCAGTCTCACAGCGCACCCTTTCCAGCGGCTGTTGCCAATTCATGACTAAACTTGCAACGTTTTTGACCAGAAGATGATTTGCTTTTTCTAAGTTTGGATTTATTATAATTATTTATGCATTGAAAATTAGTTTGAGTTTGGTTTGAGGATTTCCATGTCCTTCGAGCCTGGCACATTTTTTGGCTTTTTATAATCAACAAATTAAATTTAGTAAAAATTAAAGGGGGTTTTTTTTATTTATTTTGCAGTGTATTTAGAATTTGTTGCATGCAGCATGCACATATTTGCTGCAGCATTTTTGCCGCTGCTGGCTGCGCATCCAATTTTTGGCCTGGCCTGGCTTTGGTTGCGGTCTCCCAGCTTACTCGGTGAGGCTGTGGTCCGCCCTGTTGCAGCCACCTCGGGTTGTTGATCGTCGTTTCGATTTGCTACATTTTTATCTCCTACCGTGAATTTCGTTACCGCTCGTAGCTACCGCAGCCAGCGCCTAAAGGGCAGCTTGCAACATTTTTGTTTAATTTTGGTTGTACAAAAAAAAAAAAAAAAAAAACAAATCGCGGTTTATGTTTGTTAGTATTTTCAATTTGGGGATGGCTAGGCAGAGTCAGGGGGGGGGGGCGGAGAGGAGTCGCAGGATTGTGGCTCAGTTGCGCAATGACATCATAAAAATCATTTAAATTAATTTGCAGTTGTTGTTGCTATTGTCCGAAGTGCCAGCTCCATATGCTTTTATTTGTTTTTTTATTTTTATTTTTATTATTATTTTTTTTATGCGGATTTCGCGGCGCTTTCTTTCGCTTTCGATTCTTTGTGCCCAATGACAAACGCGCCTGTTAATTTAACAGGATGAGCACCAGATGGGGGGGAGTTGGAGAGAGTGATGAGGAGCAGGTTGAGGACTCGTGGCCATTACAAGGACTAAGTCCGCATCATTAAATTAAAATTGTCGCGCGCCAGCAAACTCTACAATTGTTTAGGGAGGGTTTTTCCTCTTCTGTTTTTCTTTCTTTTTTTTTTGTTCCATTTAATTTTGTTTTCCTTTCTTTTTTTTTGTTGTTTTGCAATGCAAAGTTTTCACTTTTTTCTTTACGCTTTATTAACAATGCGCTTCGGTTTAATGGCCGCGATTGTACAAATCGCCTTATGACAATTTGGCCAAAGCCTGGGCAACAATTTTTATGGCCGTTTAATGCCTTGCAATGGCTTTTACTGTTACTGGGAGGGGGGAGGCACAATCCATGCGATGCCCACTTGGCATGGCATGCCAGCTGCCCAACTGTCCACATGCAAATCTCAACTGGCGCATCGGGCAACTACAGATCCTGCCTGGGTGTTCCAAAGGCGATCGCTTCGCTGCCGATTTCCAACTGAGTAATTAAGCCTTGTTGTGCAGCTTGTTGCTGTTGTTGTTGTTGTTAGTTTGCTGCTGCTGTGTTGTTGTTGTCTAGTGTCACGCCATTAAAACGAAATCACAGTTAAGGCTCAAACGTCTCGTGGCTCGTTTGGTCAGTTAGCCATATGGCCAACAAGCTGCTGGCCTTTTTTTGATTTCCACGTAAGACTTTTAGTTGCAAGCTGCGCCTTCGACTTGGCTTTTTTTTATTTGTTTTTATTTTTTTTATTTTGTATTTTTGGGCTTATCAGCGATGCTGGGTTGAAGTTTGTTTAACGCCCAAGCGAACAAAACTCATTCGTAGAATTTGGCTGAAACGCTTCAGTGAAATCGATTTGCTGCCTGCTTTGCCTCTTGCCACAGTTTTGCATCGAGTCTCTGGAGTGCCATTGCCATAACCATCCGAAATTGTGTCTAAGTAGTGACTCCGCTGACTCCGACTCCAATTCTGTGTGTGGCCCATGTTTGCCACGCACACACACGTTATCGATTATATACAAATACTTTATACATATTCCTGCTTTATTTTTTTTTTTTTTTTTTTTTTGCTGCTGCTGTTACGCTTTAAAATGCTTCCGTTTGTTGTGTGTGTATGTGTGTGTTGTGTGTGTGTTTTTTTTTTGTTAGCTTCACTTGGTTTCTTTTTGCAATTTCGCTTCAGTAAAAGTCCATTTGCCGCCCAATCCCAATCCCAATCGCAATGCTAGCAGCAACAAGGCCAACCCCAATACTACAGCTACAGCTCGAGCCAGCTCCCATATCCTTGCCAGTGGAAGTGCCAGTGCCAGTCCCAGTGTCAGTGCTTTTGTGTTTTGTGCACCCCGGGTGCGGTTGGTCACGTACAAGATTTTCTCGTTTATTACATTTCCCTTTAGGTTTATTGCTTCTTAGTGTCGAGGCAGCAGCAGTCGGAGCAGCAGCAGCCTCAGCCGCTGAAGAAGCTCTACAATGGCCCAGGCTGAGCTCAGCCGTGCCAGCAAAAAAAAAAAAAATGACTTGAAAGTTGACTTGCCACTGACAGCCATCGACCTGGGTTCGTCATGCCACCCCGTCCATCCCCGCCCCACCCCCTCTTTGTGCCTCATTCTGACATGTGCAGTTTTCGTTTTCCTTATCGCATTTTTTTTTCTTTTTTTTTTTTTTTTTTTTTTACAAATTTTTCACGCTTTTCAAACGCAATTCATTTGCCTATGTCCCAAATGCTGCACAGGCCTTAACTTGATGTCCAGTCAAGTGACTGAAACCACTCCGCCTCCACACCTCCCTGCTGCTCTGTGGTCTGTGATATATGTAGTAGTAGGAATAGAAGGAAGACTCAGCAAAGCTTGACTTGACATCTTCAGAGCGTAGTCGTAAAATTGAAATTACCGGAAGTTATTATATCTATATATATTAACTGGCATTGTCTTGCATTGTGTCCACTGCTCATTGTCCATTGTCCTCTTAGACTTGACCGCACTTCTCCTCACCTCACCTCTCTTTCTCTCTCTCGCTGTGTGTGTCCTTCTCTCTATGTTTCTGTCTGTTGGATTCCAGCCGTGCATCCTGTAGCGTTTAAGTTTAATTTTGTGCTTTTTCCGCTTGGTCTCATTCTTATTGTGTGTTCTGTGTGGCCACGTCCTGTGTTCGGTGTCCTGTGGCCGCATTTCCATATTTTCAAATCAAAATTTAACAACCACAACAATGACAGCAACAAATTGAGCAACATAATCCCGTGTTGGCCAGAGCTTAAGGAATGTGTTGTAAATTGTGCGCATTGCTCGTTTTTCAAAGCATTTTACGATGCGCCAGTACTTTGCTACCCCCTCCTAATCCCAATCCCAGTCACAGTCTCTCCATGCAAAGTGGGCTAAACTGCGCCCTGCACATGGCCTGGCACATCCTATGTGCATATTCATGGTCATTGCCATACCAAAATCAAGGTGACGTCTAAAATGTGCAAAACAAAAAAATAAATGTAGAAAACGAAAAATAACAACATCACTGTTAGGAGAGGAATGGGCGGGAGGGAAAGGGGGGCATGCTGCTTGCAGCAAAGGAGCACAGCCAGGCAGTCAGCCAACTGGAGTGTAGAGCTTTCAGCGTGTTCTCAGTCGGCCAGCGACCTTTCCACACATGCAGAATATTAAAATCCATCTTTGAAATGCAAGCGGCGTTCGCTGCCCCTTCGACGTCATCACAGCTGCCGTCTCGCTCGCACACACACACTTGCCATTTGGAATTTCGGTCAGGTTGCCAGCAGCAGCAGCAGCAGCAGCAGAAGTTGCCGTTTACCACCAAAGAGTTGAATGGAGGACAATGTGTCGTGCTGCTGTTTCCGTATGCAAAGGATGTTGCACAGGGCCAACAAAGTTTTCGCCACCAAACTGACGGGCCAAGTGAAAGTGAAAATGCCCATGAACCCCTCTCCCACTTCCCCTTTCACTCAAATCCCAATCCCAACTAGTCCAACATGGACTTGAACCCGCTTTAGGTATCCAAGCTGGCTGTTCCTGTTGAGCTCGTGGCAAATTTGTTATGCAAATGTCCGGCGATTTAATTATCGCGCTAGACAACTGAAATATCGCCACATGAAACATAAACTGAAGCGCATTTAATTAGCGTTAATTGCAGCAATCTCTTCTCGTTGGCGTCGCCATCGTTCCAGCGACAAACATCTACAGCAAAGTTCTCCACCGATCCACCCAGCTATATCCTACACTCAGCTCAAAAGTTGACCTAAAACTTGAGCACTAAAATTAAATATCAATTTTTGGTTTATATTTTTTAGCTATAAATGAGAAATTTTATTCAAGCTATTTTTAGCTAATCTATTAAATATTTTATAATTGTGGTTCGTATTTTTTTCGAGTGTATTTAAATACAAAATATGCCCCAGTATGCGCAGCGACAAAAATTGTTGCCCGCCGGCCAAAACTTGTTTGCCATAATTTACTTGGGCTTTTCTCTAGGACTGCTGCTTGTGGCAGGCAGCAACTTCTCCTAAGACTGCGTCCTTGTGTGTGGTGTGCTCTGCTCCTTTGGTGAATTTCGATCAATTTCGTTTGTGTTTGGCCATTTGTTAATCGAATGGCCTACAATATTGCAGGTGGTTCGCGTTGTTGTCGCTGTCGCTGTTGCAGTTGCAGTTGCAGTTGTTGTCGTCGTCATTTCGCTTTTCAAATTGCCTGGCAAAAAGCCTGCGGGAATTTTCTGCTGCTGTTGCACTTGTTGCAATTGTTGTTGTTGTTGTTGTGATTGTGATTGTTGTCTTGGCCAGCAGGTTGTTGTCGGGTGGTCGATTGCTCGGGTGTTTTGCCTGATGAGCCTCCAAGCTGTGACAGGAAGCGGCCACATTGAACATACTCAATTTAACAGCTGATATAAAATGTGCAAAATGTGTGTTGCAATTAAATAATAAAAAAAAGTGTCAGTTATATTAAAAGCTGGCCTTGTTACTTTTAATATGCACATAAAAGACACATAAAAAAATAAATGTGAAGCAATTGCTTTGACTGGAGCAGCATTTCCAAGTGCAGCAATTGGCAGCACTCAGTTTTGCCTCTCATTATAAATCACACAATGCCACAAGTTAATCCAATAAGAAGCAGTTGGCTTAAACAGAACATTGCTGGCTCAAAACAATAACAAACAAATTTGCCGAACTGGCAACTTGCAACCGGCAACCGGCAACTGGCAACTGGCAACTGGCAACAGGGGACTGCCACAACTGTCGGCAACTGCGAAGGCAAAAAAGCAAACGAAACGCCTAAAAAAGAAAAATCTGCATAAAAATCAAACGAAAAGGAATAATAATTTATTATAATTTTTCTCTCACTGTCTCGCTCTCTCTCTCTCTCGCTGCCACAAAATGCAACAGTCTGTTGTGTAAGTATGCATGTGTGTGCGTGTGTGTGTGTGTGTGTGTGTGTATGGCATTATTATGTTACGTTGAACTTGAACTTGAACAATTAACTTAAAGTGAAATTTCGTACGCGAGCAGAAATTGTAAAGGAAACACACACAGTGTGTGCGGTTGAGGGAGGGGATGTGCAGAGGGGGCGCTGTGCGGCAAGAAGAAGTAGGGGGTGTGGCTGCGAGAGAGATGCCGGCGACTGCGCTTTACAGGCGCGTACGTAATACGCATAATTGAATTAATTTGTATAAATGAATAGTTTAAGTGGCCGGTCGAGTGCGAGCGGGACAGAATACACATATATGTGTTGGTGTGTGTGTCTGTGTGTGTCTGTGTGTATCTGTGTGTGTGGCGCGCATTTAAATTTTCCGTTTTCCACACACTTTTTGCTTGTTGCGCGCAGCTTTGGCAGCCACTGGAAATTTGAATTTCAATTCGACATCGTCGCCGTCGTCGTCGCCGTCGCCGTCGCCGTCCCTCTGCCCACTTGCTGGCAACGTGCAACAAAATTAAATTATGCTGAGCCTCAGCGGCATTCGACGACGCAGACGACGCTGCTGACCCAGACAGCATGCAGACAAAAATTATTATTAATTTCGAAGCGAAAGAGATGGCAACACTTAATGGGCGACTATATCGTCATCGTACTACATGGCGTATAATTAACCGTGCATGTGCCTTGGATATTATGCTGATGACGTCACACACACACACCACACACACACACACACAGACATCTCAACACGACGCTGTGGCTGCTCCGACTGAATATGCAAAATCAACTCGAACACATGAAAATCATTTAAAATTCTAATTTCAAGACAAATTAAATACAAAGCAAAGTTGCAAGTGTTGATTAAATGGCGCTTAAAAAAATAATCCACAATTGGTCAATTTGAATTTGCTGTGGGTGGGTTTTTTTTTTATTTTTATTTTTAAGTGTTGCTATTATTGTTTGACTTGAGGTCGTTGACCCAAACGGGCAACATGTGCTGACTTGACAAATTTTAGCAAATTAATTAAATGTTTTGCAATTTAATTTAATTTATACAATTTGCATATATTAACTAATCTCTTAATTAGCCAACTTTACAGCAAATCGTGTAAGCCTCAATTTGTATTATTTAATTTTTCTCAGAATTTCTCACACATGACAACCTGTTTTTTTTGAGTGCATTTTGCTGCTTATTGCTCATCACATTTCACCCACTTATTCAGCTCTTGGCCATCCTTAGTGGCCCGGCTAAGACAGATTTATATGCAGCCGGCTACGTTTCATTTAATTTCCTTTCAATTTCTGGCTACTTTTTTGACTTGTGCCACTTCTTTTGCTAAAAGGGAATTTATTACTGAAAATATTTTGACAGCGTTAAGCTTCACAGAAAGCAGCAGCAGCAGCAGCAGCAGCAGCAGCAGCGCGGATCGGAGGCGTGAGGGCCACTAATCAAGTGCGAGCTCTAAACGAGACCATAGAAGCAGCCGTTCATCATCAAATCCGGCGGACACACGTCGCCGCAGGACTCTCCTTTCTTTTTTTTTGCCCAGCTAAGCTAATCAAATAAAAAATAGCTGGCAGTCGATGTTGAAGCAGACACAATGCGGCAATTTAATGCTGCATCATGCTGCCCGCGGGGCACTAAACTGGAGCTCTGGCATTAGCGGGAAGCGTTCGCTGCAAATCAAAACACACGTGGCCGCAATTGTGGCACGTTGCACGTGCAACAGCGGGCCGCATCAAGGAAAAAGCGCACTTGAAAAGTGCGCGAGTCAACTTTAAAAATAAAAGGCAAATGGATACTGAGACAAATATATATATATATATATATAAAGTTGAATAAAAATTGCTGGCATAGAATATGGAATATGTGTAAGAAGCGGGGGCAGTGGCAGGCGCTTCAATTTTGGGGGTGTCGCGTAAATTGAATGAATGAATTGCCCAAAACGAGAGACCCAGTTGAGAGCAGGCGAGGCATTTCTTGGTGGTGGCACCACTGCGGTCGTTTATTTACACAAAAGCTTAAGCTAAACCTTAAAAAAATAACTGTAACTGTTATTCTTAAAAAACGAAAAAAAAAAAATATATAGGAATAGCAAAAGACGAGCGGGGGACGAACGTTTCTCTTGCCTCACGGGGTGGCACTGAGGGTGAAACACACACAACAACAAAACTGGAACTTAAGTCAAGTTTGTGGCAGTAAATTGCGTCACGTTTCGGCACGCTCGCTGTGTGTGTGTGTGAGTGTATGTGTGTGTTAGTGTGTGTGTGTGTGTGTGTTGGTTGATGTGGCCTTAGCCAAGAGTCTTCTTAGCGTACGTGTGCGTTTTGCACGCATTGATTTATCATGATCAACTGGCAACCCCTTTGTCCTACCCCACCCCACCACCCCGCCAGCCAACCAATTGGCCATTCACTTATTTATTTTTTTTTGCAACAGTTGCACATAAAACTTAAAGTTGAAACTGCTTTTCAGTCGCATTCCCTGGCGATTTGGCTCATAGGAAATCAATACAACTGCACTACGTCTGCCTCCCGTGCCCCATCTCTTCCTGCTCCAACTGCTCCTCCTCCTCCACCTGCTGCTACTTCTTCTTCTTCTTCTTCTTGTTCTTCGTTGCTCGTGCTGCTCATCAGCTAAGGCAATAGCCCGCGGTCAGAATTGACTTACTCGCTTGGCTGTGCCAACTGGATAAGTCGCTGCCTCCGTCTCCGTCTCCGACTCCTACTCCGACTCTGACTTGGACTCTGGTTGCTGCCGCCTCGTTACTTTGACTGCCATTGCAGCCAATTCATTGGCTCTGTGTCCCTGTCCGCCCAATAAGGCACTGCCAGCAGCCAACGGGCATAAATGCACTCACAAAAATTTTGTATACTCTTCAGTTAAATTATTTGAAATATATTTTTTGAAATTATGAAATTCTTTCCCAGAAAATTACTTTATTTTTTTTCTTATTTTATTCAAGTTCTTTTTTTTTGCTGTTTTATCCCATTTATTTTTCTGAGTGCACACACATATCGCTGCTGCAGAGAGTCAGTCAGAGTGTTTCCCGTCTCAATCGTTGCATGCTTCACTTGCGCCATTCTCTTCGCCTACGCTGGGTTTGGGTTTGGGATTGGGTTGGTTTTTTTTTGGCTGGGCTTTGGTTGGGTTTGTGTGCTCCTCGGTGTGCTCCTGGACGGCAGCTACGTGATCTTATTTTGTGCTACGCCTCCCTTGCCGCATTTGATGCCCAATTTTTCTTCACTGTTTTTTTTTTTTCGATATGAATTCGTGCGTTTGCTGTTTTTTGTGCTGTTCCTTTGGCCATGTTTATCCTTACGCCTGTCGTGAATTAAAAGGATTTAAAGTCGTTGCGCTCTGGCCAAAGGAGATAGCTGAATGTTTTTGCAACTTGCGGTTTGCCCTGCACCCTCGTCATTTGTGTCTGCGCGTGTGTTGTTTTTGTGGGTTATTACTTTTCAATATTGTCCTTGTGGATTAGTGCGACATGTGCCCGAAGGCCAACCGGGCTACGATAGCATTTTGGGCGTGCGACAAGGCTATCTGTCTATCTGTCTCTGTGTATACTCCATTTACCAGCCCCAGCTAACCTATGCCATTAATGGAATACTTTCCATTTATCTGCACTGTTCTCCGAGCTGGGTTAAGTCTTGGCAAGGCTTGGGATGTTCAGGAATATCCCAATTCCTCAAATTCTTTTCATCTGTCTGCTTTCAACAAATTTACTATTTCAGTTTTTATGCTTTTCAATGATATTTGAAACGAAAATAAATCTATAAATATATATAGAAATCGGATAATATCCTTGACTTTCTTCCAAATCTTTTACAATCCTCGATTACCTCTCGAAACTCAGTTCTCACCTTGCGGAAAATGACTTTTATGTTCTTCCCACATTCTGGCAGTCTGGTTGCCTTGATTTGCCCTTAAGGAGCTCCACTCCCTCCGCGTTTCTCATCCACTATAGTAGTGAGCCCTTTTTCACTCATTTGCAAGTGTGAATATGAATAAATTCGTAAATAAATTGCAGCTTTAAGCCGTTTGCAGCCAGGCCAATCAGGCCCAGACACAGATACAAATACAAGCAAAGTGTGGGTTGTCGAGCAGAAGGGGGAAACAGGGGGAGCAGAAAGTGTTGGCTGCAAGCAACAGCCACAACAAGGCGGCAAATATTATCCTTTCAAGTTGATTTGATCACGTACGCAAAAGGGAATTCCGGGACGCATAGCCGTACAAAATATGAGCTCGCCTGCGTAGGCCGATGCCGATGCCAATGTCGAGTCCTGAGTTCTGAGTCCTGAGTCCTGCGTGGCGCGAAGGCTTTCAGGCAAATCAAAAACAGCAACAAAAGCCAGTTGTGCGAGTAGTGTGTGTGTGTGTGAGTGTGTGTGTGTGTGTGTGGAAGCTGGCTTTGTCAGCCTAAAGGGACGCACTGCCACTTAAACATTAATAGAGCAGCGGGCCGAGAGGCAAGAGATATGCGTAATAAATGTCGAGCACAGCGATGAAGGATGCGGCGGCGGAGGAGGAGTAGCAACGAGTCCTTGGTGGATGTGTCGAAAAAACTGCTTTGGCAAATCCTAAAATATTAAAGCCAGTCGAGCACAATAAGCGAAATTAAAACAATTGTGTGTGAGGACTCCAACACCAAATCCCGCTCCCGCTCCCTCTCCCACTTCCACTGCCGCTCTCGCGCAGCAGTTGAGGATTCTGGTTGCCATAAGAAATATGGCACACACAACGAAAGCCCTCAACCAAATGAGCCTTGGCATTAGCCATAGCCATAGCCATAGTCTCAGCCAATAGCCCGATCCAGCGCCTTAGTCCGGACAATTTATGCCCCGTCGAAGATGCTGCTAAGCCCAAAACAAACGGGGCCAATTCATTTGCTGTGCCAGTTCGACTTCATTTAACCCAAAACGGGGCCACACGCAACCCTCAAAGAACCAGGACATTTAAAAGTGCTAACCCTTTCGCTAACCCTGCCGCGATGTCTTCATTAGCGACTCCTTTGGTCACGCAACTGTAGCCTCGGAAATTAACGCGTCCAGGCAGTCATAAAATTTGCGTTTATTGATGCTCCAACAACTGCTGCCAACTGGCAACTGGCGACCAACCCACCAATTTGAGCTGAAAGTGAAAATCCTTTTGTCTTAGCAACCGGCTAAGGATTCACTTCACACAGAAAGGGAAACAATTTTAAAGCTAACTGCACAAAATTGGTTTAGTGCCTCAATGGGAAAAATTCCTAAGAAGATTACTTGTGATATTTATAGAGTTCAGCTGATCTTATATAGAATATATATATCTATCAGTCATTTAATTTGATTGCAATTGCAATTTTATAGTTTGTAGCAATTTGCCAATTGTTGATTTAAGATAAGAGCAAAATAGCAAAATAGCTGCTTGGGAAAAATGCTACAGCTTTTAATTAGAAATGCGCACGTGTTCCAGAGTCAGCTCCAAAGCTGGTTCTCCATGCCATTCTCCAATCTCCATTCTGGCCGGTTCAATAAGTGATTCTCTAACGGCCAATTGACAATTTCAAAATTTCCAGTCAACAATCGAGTCGAGTTGAGGCAGCCGATTATCATCCGCTGACAGAAGCTGTCAAAAACCATGCCTCGCCAGACGACAGTCGCCAGTCGCCGGTTCTCGGCATCGGTTTCGAATATATCCAAAGTAATCGCATCTATTCGAATCCGAGTATCGTATCGTATAATTAGGCGCTTTGTGTCAATGAAAATTGCCTTTGACAAGTAAATGACAAACGCTTTTGATTGCTCGATTAAATCGCACTACGCAATTGTTAATTGTGCAGATGGGAGGGGAATAGAGGGGGGGTTACGGTTTACGGATTACGGCTTGAGTTTTTTCTTTTTTGGTTTTATCATCAATGCGGGCACGTCTAGGCCTCATGATATGTGGCCATAATGCGTGTTGCGGCTGTAATAAGTACATTCTAAACTTTACAGTCGTCGTCGTACCCCAAAACCCACTCCCCCTCCCCCTCCCCTATCTCCGTTGCCTGTCAGGTGGCACCTTGGCTTTATTGATTTCTGCGGCTGGCTTTTATGAGTTCAGTCGTGCTGTTGTTCACAGCGTTTCTCTGAGTATTCTCATACGGTTGGAGAGTTCTGGTTTGGTTTCTTTGGCATGCCAACCCCAAGGCACATGCAATTAAGCGCACATGTGTGTGGCTATATAAAATTGGGTTGGGCTGAGCAGAGGGTAGCGGGCAGCGGGCAGCGGTAGCTAGGGGGGTTGGCAAACGGGGCACCTGTGCGACAGGCCATGTTGAAATTTTACAACTTGGGACGCGTAGCAACTTTGACGCCTCATTGACTCGAGTGGATTCGCGTTGCCTGCGCCCCCCCCTCCACCACTTCTCCCCTGCACTGCCTGATGATGTCCTGGCGTGTCACATGCATTTGCGCTACTTTATGCTGGGCGCCTCGCATGTAGTTGGGATCGGTGTTCCATATATGCGCACATCCTACAAGCTTTTCAGTGGCTTTTGGGTTTAGCTGTTGCCATCTTTTTTTGACTTGTTTTGGTTGTGTTTTGTGTTGTGTGTTTTGTGTGTTTATTTTTTGTGGTTTTGGCCCGTGTGTTTTTATTTTGGCAATTAAATGCATGCGGCGAATGTCGACGATGGCGTTGATGGCCGCCCAGGACTCGTGACTGAGCTGCTGCCACGTTGCATGCCGCATACTAAGTGTCATTATGAGCGACGCTTTTTCCAAACCTAAAATCCTAGACGAGCACTGTCATTATGAAGCCAACATACACACACACTTACATATATATATGTATGTCTATATACACCCACACAATGTTGCAATTACGTTGGTTCGGTCAAAGAAATTTGCCTACAGCATAATCCAATTTAAAGTGTTTAAATCAAATTTGAAACATCAGAACGAAGTGGCATTGTATAGAGTCCTGCCACAGTGTCCTGATTGCCAATGGGCTGGCACTCCACCTATCTATCTATCCATCTCACTCGCACTCCCACAGCATGTCGATGTCGATGCGGGTGGAAATTTTTGAATTATGTTCTAATAAATGTGGAATGGTGGTGGCGGTGGCTGCTGGCCTTGGGTTTTGTTGTACCTACGCGCCACTAAACCATGAAATGCAATCAAATTTGCGGTCGTCAAATGGCAAATATTGCGTGCGCCAACCCCAGTCTGGTCCGCACACCCACTTTAAAGCGTAGGCTGTTGGATGAGAGGGAGGTTGGGGGGAGAACTGGCTGAGCTGTCAGTGCGCGTCAGTTTGCCAGCTCGAGCTGACAGCCTGCCCCCCCGAACTTCTGCTGTTGCTGTCGAGCGAGTGTACAACTCAATTTTGAATTTTTGGTTTTTGGGATTTTTGAAATTGCATGGACATGGAACAGCAGGAACAGCATCAGCAGGAGCAGCAGCAACGCATCGCGAGTTAATGAAAAGGATACACATGTCAACTTCAATTTTGGTTGCCGGCTTTTTTGTTCTTTGCGAGGCGAGGTGTTTGCCACAAGGGTTGCTCAAATTAGTTACTTCCTGCCCCGCAATTTTGCCCCGAGGGTTGACTCTTGTAGGTGTTGCTCAGCGCAATCTGTTACATTTTTCCCGTTTTCCCGCTCTCAACTCAACTTGGCAGCTTTCGGCATTCAATGCTCAATTGTCGCCATTGTTGGCTTACAAATATTTGCAGTTGTGCCTAGGCTGGCAAACGGTTAATTCCACCCACAATTCAACCCACAATTCATGCCACAATTTGCCCACAATTGTTGTATGAATATTTGTTTGTTTGGCCTGCAGTTTAATGCACAATCAGTGCTCGAGTTGAGAAAGCTTTCGTTTAATTAGCCCAACTGCGTTTTGTTTGCCAAGTGATTCGCATTTTTCTATATTATTTTCCAGGCGGAGGATGGGGGGATGAGACTCCCACTCGCCATTCCCGTGTCAGGGTCATTGAGCAATTGAATTGCGTTTTCAATGCGCGCCAAGCAAACGGAAAGTCATTAAAAAAAAAAACTGTGTAGGAGTAATCAATTAATTGTGGCACAGACATCGCTAATTTTTTTCACTATTTATCTAGACAACTGTTTAGTCAATATTAACTTTTAGTTGAGGTTTGCTTAGTGGAGAAGTCGAGAAATGCTATCCAGGTTAAATTTTCTAACAAGTCTGAGTTGAATTTTGTGTTAGTAAATAAATGGGAAAATCAAGAAATGATATAAATCAAAGTAAACATAAAACATACCTGTTAAGGGAAAGATTTTGTTAATAAGTATTTTGTGATATATATAATTTATTTATTAATTTTATATAACATAAGTATTTATTTATTTATTTATCTATTTATCTAATTTATTTATCTAATCTAATAGTTGTCAAGAAATGATATAGATCAAAGTAAAGCTTAAACCTATCTATTAAAGGAAATATCTCATTCATCAGTGTTGTGTAACAAAAATAGTTTAATATTATTCATTTATTATTAATTTTTTAGCTTACCATAAATATTATATAACATAAGTATTTATTTATTTATTTATATAATCTAATCTAATCTAATAACTGTCAATAAATTATATAGCTCAAAGTAAAGTTAAAACATACCTGTTAAGGGAAAGATCTAATTTTTCAGTGTTGTGTAATAAATATTATTTAAAATTAATTTATTATAAATTAAGTATTTATTCTTAATTTTTAAATGTACCATTAATATTATATAACTTAAGTATTCATTTATTTATTTATCTATCTAATCTAAGAATTGTCAAAAAATAATATAGATCAAAGTAAAACTAAAACCTATTTATTTAAAGGAAAGATCTCATAAAAGTGTTGTGTAGAAAATATATATTTTAATATTACTTTTATATTACATTATTATTTATTATTCATTTAGTAATTTAATATTTTTTTTATATAACATACATATTTATTTATCTATCTAATCTAAAAATCTAATGTAAAGATATGATATTAATAAAAGTAAATATAAATCATATCTGTTAAAGAATAGTTGTGTAATTTAATAATAATTTTTTTAACTTTAGTATATTCATTTTTTATAACTTAAGTATTTATTTATTAATCACACATCTTTAAAATTTAAGTAAAACTAAAGCGCATTAAATAGTTAGCTTTTCTCTGATTTCAGTTTTCCATTCAATGTGCAACTTGTTTTCACAGCACAAATAGACAATAAATAGCAACAATAACACAAAAGATGATTTATCGTGTGATTAAACAGGAAGGTATTTCTGATATTTTTTTTTTATTTATATATTGTTTTTTTTTTTGCGGCGTGACTACAAACATGTTTTAGAGACTGTAGTCGGTATTAGTTTGCTGTTATTAATTGTTTGTTCGTTTTAATTTCAGATGCAATAAGCTATATATTCTAAATTATAGAATTGCATTTATAAGTAATATTAATTAGCTATAAATAACATGAGGAACGACTGCAGCAGCAGCAGCGCAACTTGTGACTGGTTTTTCGATGCTGCCGCTGCTGTTGTTGCCGCTGCTGTTGTTGCCGCTGAGTAAGCCGCCCCCGGGGCGCGAATAACAACAAGCCGAACAGTGGCTGCTAGTTGTAAGCGCCCGGGCGATTACAAGGCCCACGTTAGATATAAATAACATATAGCGCACTATAAATCAATTGAGGGCAGGCCGACTCAGATTCGGAATCGGAGTTGGAGTCGAAGGCGGAGGCGGAGGCGGAGGCGTTGGCTAGTCGGACAATGATAAGCTTTATCGCACGGGCGCGTACGGTAATTAAGAGCCCAAAACTAACATTAATCTGGACAGGAATATGCACGAGTAGTCGCACATATTTGCGGATTGGTCTCATTAGGCACAGCCTGCGCCTTGACCGCCAAAAAGCCAAAGTTCAAAATAATTAATGACCTTCGGTCAAACTTAATGAAAGACGTAATTTTTCGGTTGCTCCGACTGGCTCAGTGCACCCACTTATTGGCAATAGAATTCTCGCATTATGAGTGGGGTGTTTCCGGAGTGGGGAGGCTGCTTTGATTTATTTATGGCCAGCCAGCCAGCCAGCCAAACAGCTGCCTGATTAGCCGGAACTTGACCCCTTACTGCCCGGGTTGGCTGATTGAGTGCCATTTGGCCAAAGTCTTGTCTAATTTGCCCAGTTGGGTGTCAGAGCATTCACTTACATAATAGCCAGCTTCCCAAATTTAGTTAGAGATTACAGTTGGAGGGGTGAGCCAAAGATAAAACATCAGCTAATATTGGATTGGAATAATATTAAATAATATTATATATATAGTAAATCATGATTATAACGGCTTATAGTCGACGATTGATTAACATTTTATTGGCACTTTCTGTATAAATTCATAGGTTTCTTTTATTATTATATTTTTGTGTAAAACGATAAATTAAATCATTTTATTTTTTTTCAGATTTCATATTAAATTTATAATTATTAGTTCTGTCTGCTCTATCATTAAGTATTTAATACCTTAACCTCACTAATTATAAATACTATTTATAAATATCATTTATAAACTGCTTATTCCGAATTTTCTTCTTTTTTATTATTTTGTTATTAACTTGAACCGAAAGATGAAATCATTTTATTGTTATAAATATCAGATTTAATATATAATATTTAATATTATATCTATTATAAGATATTTAATACCTTAACACTTAACTAAATATAAATATTACTTATAAATAATATTTATAAACTGCTTATTTTATAAATAAATAAAAATTAATTTAATTATTTTATATCTAAAATAAATATAGATTTAAGTTCTTGTTTAAGTATTATTAGTTGCCCCGCCAGGAAGTCCACTAATTGTGGCATTTTTATGCTCTGCCTGGCCGCCTTTCTCACTACGGCTCAAACCGCTTTTGGGCCACTTAGTGGTCCTGGTGATGGCCTCGTTTTGTATATTGCAACCTCAATCTGCTGGCTCTGCTGGTCTAATGGAATGCAGCTACTATATAAATCGCGTAATCGCTGCAGCTGACAACAACAACAACAACATCATAATAACAACAACAACAACAACAATGTCACGTTCAATGTCAAATGGTAAGTAAAATTTGCAAAGGAAGCGTGTAAAACGTTTAAATATTTTCCCATTAGACAAGTCGCAGTCGCAAAAAGCCGACTTTGTTGGTTGTTTGATTTGTTATTTTTTTTTTAATTCTCTGCCTTTTTTTTTTTTTTTTTGTGTCGTACAAGTTTATATATGAAATGTCAAACGACAACAACAATTTGACCTTCACAAGCGCAACTGCAACTGCATCTACAACAGCAACAACAACAACAACAGCAACAACAACAACAACAACAACCCACGGCTGCTGTGTTTATCTGTATGGCTGTCTGACTAGTGTCGACTCTGGGCCTGGCTCAAAGTTGGTCCGAGTCTAAGTCTCTGTCCCAGTCCCAGTCTCCGTCTCAGTCTCTGTTTGTGTTACGAGCTCTGTCGTCTAGCGGCGATCGGCCTGGCAGCAACATTGAATTGCTGTTGTTGTTGTTGCTGTTGTTGTTGCTGTTGTTGTTGCTTACGTAAGTGGCTGGCAGCAGGGCGCTTTGCGAATCGTTGCCGCCGCCTGTTGAGCAACATTGCGACAAAACATGTGGCAACATATCGACAGTTATCGCCATAAATTTTGACACTCGGCCACTTGGCACAAATGCAAAAGTGTCGTCAGCGACGACACAAATGGACAAATTGCTGGACTCCTGCCCCACCCCTGCCAAACACTCTATTTTGATTATCAATTGAATTGGTGCCACATTTCGCTGCTCTCTTTGCTGCTCTTTGTTTGCTGCTGCCATTTGCCATTTGCCATTTTTTTATATATACATTTTTTGCAAATCCTTTTAATGTTTGCGTTGTCACGCAGCAAATATCTCACGCCACGCCCACAACCATGCTTCATGCGGCAACAAAAGACTAAGTCAATATTTAAGCGGCACATTAAAAAACAATCAGAAAATATTGAAACAATAGACAAATGCCTAAATATGCAACTGTTATGAAATCACCAACCCATTTTGCAGGGATGTTTTCCAATGCGTCACATGTCAATCTGGCAACACTGCCACACTGCCACTGCCACAACTTGTGTGTCGTGTGCGCTGTGCAAACAAGCGGTTGTCAACTTTTGACATTCACTCAAATTAGAAAACAGTGCAACAATTATTTCCATGAGAAACTTCCCGGTGCAAACAAAACTGGCAAACTCAAACTACAAACTAAGACAACAGCATCAAACACACACACAACACACACACACACACACTTAGACAACATTCGCGTCTTGTTCCTTGTTCTCCTACTCCTAACCAATCAGCCAAAGTTAAAGTCATCCCGACTCTGACTCTGGCGGGGATTGGGATGTGCGTTGGGGGTGTCTCCGCAAGCCCGCGAGCTTCAATTTTGAGGCGTCCCCACAACTCATCAGCAAGTAACGCAATCATCGGGGCTGGCTGGCTGGCTGGCTGGCTGGGAAGCAACCACCAGCCACAAGGCCTCATCAAATCGACGCCATTGCGAACTGGCATCCAGTCAAGCAGCGAGGCAGACAGCCAGCCTCCATCAGACCCAAAAGTGTCAATCCAATTACCTGTTCGAGCGCTGGAATCTTTTGCGACATGTTTCATAACGGCAAACGGCGAGTTGCGTTTTTTCGTCTGCCGCTCCCCCCCCCGCAAAATACAAAAAAAAAAAACCCCCCCTCTCTTAGCCATTTGGCATTGTTGTTGTTGGCAACGCATGCTTCGTTGGCTACACACAACACACACATCTAAAAAAAGGCAGACTCTGATGAGGATTGCTGGACTGGTGTGGTGTGTTTTGCCAATGGCGTTTATCAATTTTGTGAGCGCTCCAATGTGGACAAACTTCCGCTGGCCCACCCACAATGTGGTCGAGTGCCCAGAGCCATTGGCACTCATTAACACGTGTTTACTTAGCCAGCTGCTCCTTACAAAAGGTCGGCTCGATCGACGCCAATAACAATAAGTGCAAGCTCATGCTTGGCCATCAAGAGTCGTCAAGAAAAGGGTTCAAAATCAGTGCTAACCCCCAATCCTCTAGATGGTGATCTCTCTCTCTCTCTTTCTCTCTTAGTTCTCCCTTTGCAGTTCATTCAACAAACTTTTAGTTTTATTATTTTCATTGTTAATATTTGTTACACGCCTTTTGTCTGGCTCCTCTTCTTCTTCTTCTCCTTCTTCTTCTTCTTCTTCT
Source organism: Drosophila multiciliata (assembly GCA_037043605.1). Lineage (NCBI taxonomy): Eukaryota > Metazoa > Arthropoda > Insecta > Diptera > Drosophilidae > Drosophila > Drosophila multiciliata. The sequence goes on along the minus strand of JBAMBF010000301.1, from coordinate 19,456,557 downwards.
TCTCGCGAGTACACTCATATTTGGAGTGCATTTGATTGCAGCCAAGCTACCAGACACTGAAAAAAAAACAGTGTTGGAAATATGCCAAAAAAGATAGCTAAGAAAAATGAGAAAACTATTTTGAAATGCCAAGAAATTTTATGCAGAAATTTTTTTTAAACTAAATAAAAGAATTTTATTTTCAGCTTTTTAGAAATTGGTTAGAAGAAAGAGAAAATGCTTCCAAAAAATAGAAAAGAAAAAAGAAAAGTCTACTCAAGTTGAAGCTCGCCCGAAATATTTTCGACATTAACTAAAAAAGGCGAAAATTTTACTTTTACGAAAATTTATAAATCAAATAAATAAATATTAAAAAATATATGAATTAAATTCTTAAATTTTTTTAATTTTCCAGCGCATGCTTTTTTTGAGTGCAAAATTTTCTACATTTAGTTAAATGAATAAATAAATGTAGTAAATATTAAAAATCAAATAAAACAAATTTTTCAAATTGATTTAGATTTTTTTAATTTTTTAAGGCATGTTTTTTTTTGAGTACAAAATTTTTGATTTATATGAAAGTATATTAATCAACTAAGTTAATATTAAAGTAAAAAAAAAATACGTCTGATTGGATTTAAATTTTTGTCATATTCTAAAACATGTTATTTTTTTGAGTACAAATTTTTTTACTTCTATGAAAGTATATAAATCAACTCAGTAAATAAAAAAAAAAAAAAAAAAAAATACGTCTTCTAAAACATTTTTTTTTTGAGTGCAGTCAGTCAGCTCCCTGGTTGATGACTCAATGCTGGCTCCCGACTGTGGCAAAAGTGCTTATTTAGTGACTCGCCAGAGACAGAAGACACTTCTCGACAAGATCACCGTCGACGTCGTTGTTGCTGTTTGTTCTTGTTGTTGTTGTTGTTGTTGTAGCTGGCTGCCGTTTGCTCGTCGCTTGGTTGTTTCCACTGTTTGCTCAGCCACTACAGAAACGAAGACAAAACGAGCCAAGTGACGCCAAGTCGCCATCTCCAACTCCAACTCCAAGTCCAACATTGAATTCGACTCTCAAGTGCAGCAAGATGACCAAGTTAATTTCGAGAACACAGACAGAGAGAGAGAAAGAGAGTTTTTGGGTTATCAATGGCCATTGCTGCAACAGGCAGCAGCAACAACAACAACAACAATGTCGCCTCTAATTGTTATGGTTAAATGGCCATCTATGTGGCCAATGGCCAGACAAAAGACGTAGCAGACTCAAGTCAAAGATTTGAAACAGACTCTGTGTGGATGTGGCTGATGGCTGTGGCTGTGGCAGCTGCAAGGTAGAAGGTAGCTAGACATGTTGCATGTCGATGTCGCCAGCGTGTACGTGGCAATGCGTAGAATTCCATATAAAATAATTAATGAATGTCACAGCAAATGTTTCGCTGCCATTCTGGTCGCCGGGCAGAGTTCTGTTCGATGAACGTCCTCATCCTCGTCTGCATCGTCCACGTCCACGTTCTCATTCTTCTTCTTCTTCTTCTTCTCATCCTCGTATCGTTTGTCAGCATTGCGCGCATATTTGGCGTCAATATTAAGTGAAACTGATGGATGCCTCACTGGTTGGTTGGTTGGGCTTGGGCTTGGTTGGGATGCCTGGACAACAGCGCAGCGTCTCTCTTCCTCTCAGCAAAAAAAATAATTTTGAAGCGCACTGTGGCATGCAGCAAATGACAGAGAATGAAATCGTGAAAATATTTGCGTGTGTGTCGTATGGTTACTGTCACACTTAACGGACAATGGACACACACGCACACACACACTTGCACACACACACTGACAGGTAACAGAGCACAATAAAGCAAACCAAGTTACCTTAAATGGATGCAAAAGGATGCAAGGCACAAAAATGCTTTACACTCTTGTCTGCGTAGCAAATTTGTAAAATTAAACAGTCAACAACAACCAGGGGCAAAGACAACAACAAAGACAATTGCCAAACGAAAGCGAATACACTCACAAAAAAAAGTAGTATTAATTAAGTTACAAAAAACAAAGCTTGAATTGATTAAAAATATAATTTACATATTTTATTTATTTTACATAAAGCGATTTAAAAATGAACAAAGATTTATGCATTTTTAACAAGTTGAGTTAGAAAATTTTCTGCGAGTGTTGCAGCTACACAGGATTGGCAGGGGGGTGGGGGGCAGGGAACGAAAGTGCTGAGAGGCAGCAGCCATACTTCAATTAAGCCAACTTCATTAAATTTCAGCTAACAAAGGCGTCAACGTGGGCGTGGGAGAGGCGACAACGGGGACAGGGAGATTGGTGGGTTGCAGGAGGTAAATTGGCTGAGCAATGGCGCTGTGTGTTGTTCTCCGAGTGTATGTGTGTGTGTACTCGTCATCTTCATGGCAGTTACACGGAGATTGGGGGCAGACTGAATGGAAATTGTCAGTAAATTGGCTCAACAACAACCAAGATGCCATCAACAAGAACTGCAACAAGAACAACAAGCGGCAAAAATTGCCAGCAACATTTTACTTCGATTTGTGTTTTGTGTTTTGTCAGCACAAATTTGCTTATGTATGTGAATTGTGAATGAAAGTGCTTTGTGTTGATAAGGTGAGGCAATAGCCGAACAATAGCCAAAATCTGTAGCATGCAGCTTGTGGCATGTAGCTTGGACGTTGGCAAACAACAGCACAAAAATCAACTATGAATGATTTGTGTGGAACAAAACAAAGAATGGATTTAACCAAAGAGTTGAGCCTATCTACAACTTTTGACTACAAATTGTACTTGAATTTGAATATTTATGTATTTCAAACAAAGCATAAGAATATATATATAAAGATATAAACAGTATCTGTCAGATTTGAGTCAAAATGCTGTCACTGTTCGCAAGTCTGGCTAAAATTGTCATCTGCTGCCCATCGATGAATGTTTCAATTGTCTCATTATAGTCCATTTCCAGCCCCACATATTAGCACAATGAGCCCTAAGTTACTACCAAAAAAAAAAAACAACACACCCACACACACACACACACACAAGGCAACTTATCTGGTGACACATTTAACACCTAACAGATTTCCGCTATCAGAACTCAACTCGAACCAGAGACAAATCACAAGATGGTCACATAAAACTAAACCAGAGAAAAAAAAAAAACCAATTCGCCATCAATTTCCAATACGCGCCCTGAACTTTGATTTCAGTACAGTGGACACCCCCAAGCACGCACAAGCAACACGCAACACGCCAAGTTGGCAAATTATGCTGTTATCTTCATTAGGTTGACATAAGTGCAACCCAAAGGAATTGTTCAACAGGGGGGTGGTCAAGCGGGGGGGGGGGGGGGGAATAAGTGAAAATTGTTTATAGAGCGTGGGTCGAACAATGGTTAGTTCTGGTCCAGAGACTGGCCTGGACTGCCTTTTGGGGTCAGTTTTTTAGCTGCGTTCTTAGCCTAAAATATCAAGAGCAATTTCCACAACTTTGATATGAGGGGGGCGTTTAGACGCCCAAAAGGTCTATTTTTTTTGGATGGAATATATATGTATGTATATATATATACATATGTGCAGCGTCAGCTATTTGTGTGTTGACTCAAAGGACGTTTATATGTTGTGTGTGTGTGTGTGTGTGTTGTGTGTGTTTGTCTAACAGTTCTCAGCTGTGTTCAAGGTTTTTATTGCTCATTGTTATTGTTGTTGTTGTTGTTGTTGTTGTTGGCTGCGTGTAATGCGTATTTGACAAATAAACAGTTGCTTTCCTCGATAGCAATCAAAGTTGGACGACGCCAAATAGTTAAGTTGTTTGGCGCTGGTAAACAAGTAATCGACAGAAGCAGCCCCAAACTGGAGATCTGATAGCTGCTTAGTTCTTAAGCAGGTCAAAGTTGAGAGCAGACCCCCCACACACACACACACACATTTGTTCGTGGGGGCATTTAAAATTGACAAATTCCAGGCGTGCACATAAAATCAACAGATACCATTCCATTCTGGAATACATCCCAACATATCAGCGAGCAACTAAACGCGTGACAATGTCCAACAAAGATGTCCAAGCATCTCTCAATATCGATTTCTGTGGCCAGTCTAGAATCAGCCCGTTGCACATTAACATGCAGGACGCATAGCAAGCCAGCCCCAGTGCCACTGCCTGTGGCAGCAGTGGCAGCCTCTATTGATTGACACAACTTCCACTGCGCTCGAATTATCCGTTTTTTTTTCCCCCATTTTTTTTTTGTGGTTTTTTGCTTGCAGTTTTTTAGCTTGTTTTTTTTGGGCGCATTTTTCGCAGAACGCCGGAAGCGCTATTTAAAAGAAATATTTTTGTTGGTTTTAGTTTTTTTTAGGTTTTTTTTTTTTGGTGCACCTTTGATTGCGGCGTTGCAAACAATGGGGGCTGCAAATTTAATGAGCATAACGGTGAACTTTTTGATGAAACAATACAAAAATACAAATCAAACCGAAGCAGCGCATTTAACAAGCGGTCCTCGTAGATCTTATCGCCTTTTGTCATATTCAGCGAGACAGGCAGCAGTCCAGTGGCATCTCCAAAGACAGGGCTCATCAAAATGTGTATAAGGTGCAGACGGAGCGGGTCGAAGTCTCTCCCAGCAGGCACATAAATCGTCAGCTGTCAAGAATGGCCAAGAATTTGTGCTCAGCCTGTTCTGGCCTGGTCTGCTCTGGCCTGGCCTGCCTTGGTTTGGCTTTGGCTTTGGCGTGTTGGCCAAGATCGGAAGTGCGTAGCTGGTTGCTGGTTGCTGGTTTTTAGTTGCTGCTGACAAGGCTGCAGCCGGGTCTCGACCTTATCACGACCATATAATGCTTAAACTCGAAGTGGGCCTTGGGCTCCACACACACACACACACACACACTGGGAGTGAGAGAGGGGTGTCGAAAACATGCGCCGGCGTTCGGAGAGCGCGTGATTTAGTCGAATTCACGAACTTAATGAAGCCCTTTAAATCACGCAAACTTTTGCGCCACTTAGAGCAGAGCAGCAACTGGCCATGCCCCACCTCTCTCTGTGGCCAGATTGAGCCACAACAACTAGTCAGCAGCATGCAAGCAAGGCAAGGCAAGGCAAGCCAGCTTCTTGTCCAGAGGAGCGACGGCAACTCCTAAAGATCTCATTAACACCACGCGGGCATAATTAAAGCCGACGACTTACAAAGTCAAATCGCGATTGCAGCCGGCCCCAAAAAGCGTGCACAGAACAGAGCTGCTCCAACCAGTCAACCAGATCCAATCGATGCAACGATGCAGCCAAGAGCAGAACCCAAACCCCAACCCAAACCCAAAACCAAATCCACAACGAAAACTTCTCCACTCGGCTGGCGCTAAGTGTTTGCCGACCTTATAATGAGCTGGCTCAGCTGCAACGTGCCTCCTCCATTCACTTACCAATTGCTGTTTATAATCTTTATAGCTGATGCTGACTACACACACACACACACACACACACATACTTGAGGTATACAGTGGTGTATCATTGCTATATAAGAAATCAGTTTGTGCAACACGAAAACTCTCAATACTGTGCATCAAGTTTTCAGTTTTGGCATTGCAAAACATTTGTCGTTGAAATTCCCTGAATGTCGACATATGCATTGATTGATTGATTGATTAATGGATGCTTGATTGGTTGGTTGGTTGGCTGCATGAAAGTTGCAACAACAAAAATGCTTCGCATTTATTTATTTTTCACATCTTTAGTTCATTTCACACATGTCAAAGATCTGGCTAAATATTTACCAAGTTTTTGGGGCCTAAGAAAATATTGAAATTTTGAAATGTTTGAACTGCAAAAAAATATACAAAATTTCACATACTCAAAAGAAATATTGAATATATTGAAATTTCATTTTTTTGAACTGCAAAAATATAAAAAATTTCACATGCTCAAAAAGGTTAAAAATTTCACTTGATTGTTTCTTGATTGATGCACTTTTTTTTTTAGTATCATTTTAAATATTTTAATTGTTTGAATAAATATTAATTTTAAATAATTATTGCCATTTTTTTAATGTTGAAGCTGGCATTTCATATACCCTCTGTTGCCCCCTGTTTAAGCTAATTAAGATAAATCTCAGCAATTTTTTTCAATTGCGGATCTGGCCAAGACAGCCGCTGATAACCTGTGCTGACAGCCAATCTTCAACGGTAGCTTTTGAAAAATCGCACCGATAACAGTGGCTCTGGCTATGGGCAGAAGGAAAGACAAATCTCGTCCACTACACGTAACACCCACAACTGATAGATAGATAGATAAGTCAGGAGGAATCCAGAGTCTGCCAACTATGTGTAGCTGTATCAGTGGCCATTAATTACGATTACCACGTGGCAAGGCACACGACCTGGCGGAAGTAGCCCAGGGAGTGGGTGTGGGTGTGGCAGGGTGAGCAAGTGACCACGAAGACTGCGAAGACCAACACCGGCAACAAGACCAACTAATAAACGGGGCATTTGTATCGCAATCAATTGTTTCGGAATTGTTGTACACCATTATGATCATTGTGCGCCCGGCTAAATGGTTATGGCCTGTCATAAGTTGCCAGCGGGGTGGCGGTTGTTGCACAACAAGGGATGGGAGTGCTGCTGCCTGCTCCCTGCTCGTATTCCCAAATGAATATGCAAAAGTGCAAAAGAGAGTGGGCCAAATGGGAGCAGCAGCCGGAGCAGGAGCAGGAGCAGTAGTCAGGATATCTCATGACCGTTTCCGTTTGCACAATTATGCTTATTAAGAGAGAGGGGGAGAGAGAGAGGGGAAAGCAAACGCAATCGTCAAAGATGATTTAGTTACTTCCGGGGCAACTGAGGGACGGGGCAAGAGGCAATAAAAATATATTAGTGCAATTACAGCAGCCAACTGAGCCAGCAGACGACGCTCTCATTTAGGCGCCACGACTTGAGTCCTTGTTGCTGTTCCTGCTGTTCCTGTTGTTGTTGCTTTTGTTGCCATTTCATTTGTTTTTGAAACATTCCAATTTCTCTGGGGGATTTGTGCCCACGCACACACGCCAAATAAACTGAATTCCGCTGTCGATTTGCAATCGTTGAGCGAAAAACTACTTTTTCCTTACAACGCGCACAATTTTGACATTGCTCCTTTAGATCCTGTCTGGATAGAGGCGACCATTCAATTTGCCCGAAATTGGCGCATGTTAATCAGCAGTTGCAGATGCTCCAAAAAAAAAAAACAAACGGCTGACGGCATCTTTAAGGCGCTTAAAAACACAGAGCAGCAGCAGAGGTGGACAGAGGCAGGCAGGCAGGCAAGCAGGAGACGCAACCAGGCTGGCTGGCTGCAAGGATATACTCGAGCAGTTATCCGGGGCACGCAATAACCTCGGCGAACTGCAGACAATCAATCTTACTTTGCGCTTTAATTCAATTTCGATTGTGACATCTGCCTTTGGTCGCAGTCGCACTTTGGAATCGGCGGATGTCCTTACGCAGCAATTGCTTGTGCACTTTTGGCAATGCGCTCAGGCGTGCCACTTGCCGGCAACCAGGATTAACGTACGCAGCGCGGCGCTGCAATCCGTTCTTGGCCATGTCCTGTGTTCTTCTTCAACTGCTCTTTTTTTTTATATATATATTTTCAGCATCTCCTGCATCTTTCGCATTGTCATGCGTGAGGGCGAGGCACACACACACACACACACACGCTCACACACACATATGCAGAATATTGACAGTTGCCCAAAGGATATTGTGACAGGCGACAGCGCTAAAGGATTCACATTTGGCATTTTGCGGGCGACATGCCACAAAGGGTGGCACAGCGCATTTTTCGGCTCCCTGCTTGTGTCCGCTTTCCAGCTATTAGAAGGTTCGTCAGCTATATGCCGCATCTCCCTGCCGCGTCCAGTAAACGATTTTGCCAATCGAATTTGGCAATTTCACAAGCTGCCACAAAAGGGGTTACTTGACCGGGCCAAAGTTAATCGGAAGTTAATACGCTGAGTTGCCAGATTTGCTGCTCGTGGCCAACGATGCTGATGCTGCTGCTGTGTCACGGTCTCAACTATTCCAGATGGAATTTTCATTAAAATCAGCTCATCCACGCGACACTTTTTGGGGTCGCAACCGGCCGAGTCGCGTAGGTGGCTCGCTCGCCTGCCGACAAGGCCAACTAATGGGAAATTCATAAGCTGGCCATCAATACCCAAGCTGAACCGAACCAAATCCGAATCGAAGCCAACATCAACATATGCGTGCCACCCCCCGCCAACCACTGACCTTCCACCCACCCTCTGTGCTGTGATCGATCACAATTTCTGTGTACTTAATAAATAATTGCAAAATAATTATGCACGCAAAGCAAATAGCCAAAATATTGTTGGCCCAAACGTGGCCCATAGTCAGACATTATAGACAAACATCTGTCGCAAAAAACGATATGGAAACCAAAAAAAAAAATAGTTTGATGAAAACAACGAATCGGAGATACTCTTGTCATCAGATTTGTATTTAAAGAAATGTGGTAATAAAATAATATTAATATTTTATAGTTATATTTTTTCTTTGATATGCTGCTTTTAAACGTAATTGTAATATTTTAGAGAAAGATTTTTATTTATTGATATTTGCTATTAGTTTTATAATAATAATAAAATAATATCAATATAATTATTTAATAATATTATTTTTAATTTATATGCTGCCTTTAAAAGTAATTGTAATATTTAAGAGAAGGATTTGTATTTAGTAATTTGGTATAATAATATAATAATATATTAATTATATAATTTTATATTAATAATAAATATTTTTTAGTGATATGCTGCTGTTAAAATTATTTGTAATATTTTTCTAAATTATAAATTGTGATAAGAAATTTTTGGCTTTTGTAAGTAAACTTTGTCATTTGACAAAACTATAATTTGGCCCACTCTTTACTTAAATACCCAATTTTTCCAATTTTAATATAGTATCAATCTAAAAGGTTAAACTATAATAAAATTCTGATTAAAAATCTGTTTAGTTTGATAAAGTTTTAACTACCGAAAGACTTATTTTTTCTTTAAATAAAAGTTTCTTTTCAGAATCGCAGTTTTAACTTTTAATGTATTATTTATTTACAAAATCGGTTTAGTTTTGTGAAATTTATAGCCATAGATTTTATAGGCATATGAAATGCATTATTAATCCAACTTAGAAAACAAGCCAGCTGCTTCAGTGGTTATACCCTGGACGATAAAGGACATAATGAAGCCGATGCTCTTCAGTTGAGCGCTGAAACTTGCATTGAATTCGATGATAGCCCGAAGGCAAACAGGGCCAATTCGAGGCACTCCTTGTAATTGCCACACAGTGTGGCAGGCAGTCTCGGAGTGAATGAGTGTGTGTGTGTGTGTGAAGAGGCTGACATTCAATTGTATTGTCAATTGCCGCTGACGAAGATGCTGGCAACAACAATTCGGAGCATGTGAAACCTGAACGGATGTGGAGTGGGCCAATTGCGGAGTAGTTGGCAAATTACCGCCACTTTCGGTTTGCCATCGTCAGCATCTGTGCTCGATTCTTGGCCCGCGGCTAAAGGCAGCCAATGAGCCGTGTGGCGCTCCTGTTGACAATGTCCTCGACTCATATTAGTATTCTCGAATTTGTATTCCTGCAATCGTTGTTTCAATGTACAGTGCCTACTGGCTATGTAGTATAGTGAGCTCGTAATTATGGGCACAGAAGTTTGAGTAGGCCGACGATACTGGATTGAATATTTATGAAAGAGGAGGAGGCAGAGGAGGTGAAAAGGGATATTTTAGCCAACTGGCCGCCCTTGCTGTGGCTGCTGATCAAACGGCAAGCGTAATCAGTTTGCTGGGGCGGCAACAGGACATTCAGGATATGGAGGACACTCGTTACGTTCTCTCGCGCACACACACACACACAAAAATTCACACATTTGATTGCTGGAAATTCGATTGTCGCTGATCAAAGGCGAACGCACTTAAAAATGCTAAATTGAATTTGACGCTACAGCGCCTCCCCTCGCGTCTCTTGCCATTCGAAAAATATGCCGGCCTCGTTAGCAACACGTCCAGCTTTTAATATGAAATTTAAAGAAATTCTCACATGGACTCTTGTTTTTTTTTCGATTTTGACAGACTGCGTGAAAAACACATTAGGACTCATTTACGCGCGTCAAATGTGCCCCAATGTGGCAGGCGACTCGAGCCTGCGAGTGTCCCGCAGGACCTTCAATTTGAAGGCGCGTAGAAAAGGACAAATACAAAAATCAGTTGAGAAAGCACACTCGAAGAAAATGGAAAATGGTAAAATTAATGCATATATATAAAATGGAGTTAATAAATAACTTATAAATAATTTTTAAATAAAAAAATTTATAAGAATTATTTTAGAACAACTTATAAATAATAATTGAATCAAAAAAATGTATAAGAGTTTTTTTTCAAAACAAGTTAAAGAATCATAATAAAAATAGAAAATAAAAAAAATTAACGCATAAATATAAAATGGAGTTCATAAAAAAATTATAAATATTAATTTTGAATAAATAAATGTATAAGAACTTTTTTATAAAAAGCCTAAAAATTATATTTGCATTCCAAATGCTGTTAATATAAAAATGAGATCTATAAAATATATTTAAAAATATGTATGTTTCTTTCATTTAAATTTTAAAATAAGTTCGCTCTTGATATTATCAGAAAATGTGTATGTCTGAGGAAACAAAAGTTGCCTTTTTATATGTTATTAACATAAAAATGATATATATAAAATAGATCTATAATTATATCTTTTATGCAAATAATTTTAAATAATTTTTCTTGCTCTTGCAGAAATAAATCGCTGATTGATTGATTTCACCAGAAATTATATATTCAATCCAAGTCAAGTAAATGTATATTTTCAAGGATATATCTGGGGAACCAAAGCTCACCTTTCAACATGATATGAATATAAAAATGAGATCTACAAAATATATCTATAATTATATCTTTTATTTATATAATTTTAAAATACCTTTTTCGCTAATGCTGCAATTTATTGCTGCTGCTGATTTTATTAGAAAATATATTTTCAAACCGAGCCAGATAAATGTATATTTTGAAGTGTATGTCTGAGGAAACAAAGCTTGGCTTTTGATATGTTATTAAAATAAAAATACCATATATAAAATATATATTTAAATATTAAACTTCATTTATATAATTTTAAAATACTTTTTTCGCTATTTTATTAGAAAATATATTTTCAACCCGAGCCAGAATATATATTTTGAAGTGTATGTCTGGGGAATCGAAGTCTGCCTTTTGACAGACCACTGACAATGGTAATTCTGTGGCACTCGGCTCGTCAGTTGCCGCAGTTGGCCCATAGGTGTCGCTGTTGTGCAATTTGCGCTTTTTGAAGTGCACACAATTGCGTAACTTATAGCCCCGGGTCAAATTACAAACAGTCGCAGGAGCAACAAGAGCAACAAGAGCAACAAGAGCAGCACTTGCCGAGTGCCCATTAACAGGTACTTCACTTCCACAGAGTCCACAGAGGAGAGCAGCAACCCCTTTAATTTTTTGTACTCTTGGTGAGCACCAGGAATACCAGCATTTGGCATGGCACATCGACAAGATTTAACGCCGCCGTCGTTTTCATTATTAATGATTAATGATAAGCGTCCCACAGTCAGCCGGGCGCAACCCTTCTCATCTGGTTATGGCTGGCGCAGCTCTTAGTCCTGTTCCACGACTCTTGCACGCGTTGAAGCTTTTGGCAAACACTAAGCGCTGCTTTTCGCGCCTTTCCACGTGATTAAAGGCAAACGTGGTTGAGACGAGACTGTGCGAGACCAGATGAGATGGCGACATCAACCACGTCATTCACCCAAATATCGGCACTTTCACACGCAAATGTTCATAAAACAAACCCCTCCCCCTTCTCACTTCCCCCACACACACACACACACACACAAAGGGTTAACATTGAGGCACAAAGGCGTTTCACAAAATATTTTGCCTCTGCAATTGGGTGAATTGGGTGGTTTGGGTGGTTTGGGTGGCTCGCCTTGGATTGGTATTGTGAGTGGTTTGTTCTGGGCTTGACTGGTGCGTGCGCTGGCCAAGTTTTGGTTCATTAGAGCGCAATGATTGCCCTCATTTGGTATAATCAAGTGTTCGTATTAGTTTCATTGAGCCGAGCAGCCAGCGGATTCAGTTGCAAATGTGCAGCCAGCTAGATTTGGCTCTCTCCCATCGCAAGTTAATCAGTAGCTCCTCTCAGGGCAACAATATGATTGTATAATTTGTGTTAATGAATTGGGTTAAGTCAAAATGTTGTATTAACTAATAAATACATAAACAGAGAGAAAAGCCAAATGTTAATTAAACTAATTAAAACTAAAAAGGAATAGTCGAATTCAGTGAGTAATATTTTGTCTTACTAGCTGTGTTTATCACTATCTGATTAGATTAGTATTATTATATTATATCCTTTAAATGTTTCCCTTCCTTATTTATTAATCTATGCTGTAAGCCTTAAACCATGCTTAAGTTGGCCACATTAAAAGGGGCTACATTAAAATCCGCTCATTTGCTATATGCGCCAAGTATTTGTCCAGAGCAAATAGCAAATTGTTTACTTATGAGCCGGGAGCAGAGCAGAGTGGAGCAGAGCAGAGCAGAGTTTATCATATGTATCCTTTAGCCCTAGTTCCGCATTGCGGACATTTGCATTGCTCTGCATCAGCCTATGAGAGCACTTTTCATCCGGCAAATAAAGCTTCGATGTTGACGTCTGCCGCCATTTGTCCTGTTTTTTGCCACTTACGCAGTCGCTTTGCCATTAACGTGTCCTGCACCCTCTTTAGTGATTTCCCCCCAGCCCCTGCTCTGCGGCAGGCAGACAGTGAGTGGCCCACTTAACGCCTCCTGGTTGATGCCAACTGATAAAAATTGATGCAAAATACGCAAAAAGTCGCGAAAATCCTCGTGGAAAATTTTCAAAATTTTCACAGCTGATTGTGCAGAGGGAGGATTGCTCCTTTTTGCATATGCCTTACACCCGTCACACCATCTCTCTCTCACTCTGTCTTTGTGTGACAATGTGCATGGCATTATTTGTGGGTGCCCATTACTCCTCGGTGCACCCCATCCCATCCCCATAACTTGTTCCTTCTGTGAACTCTGTTTGTTTGCATTTGCGTATCATCGACGCATGTCGCGAGGCATCCCGCCCCCCCTTACCAGGTCTGGTTGTCTGGGCGTCTGGGTGGGCGTTGTCCTGGTCGGCCTGACTGGTTGCTGACAACAATAATTCAGGCGAAATTGCGTGCTGGATGGGAAATGCCTTTAATCTGTTCGAGTTGCCAACTGTCACGAAGCGAAATGAAATGGAAATCACACGCACTAATGGCAGACACAGAGACTGGACTGGACAAGGACTCGAAATTCGTGCACCCACCCACCACCACCCAGCACATCCTTGTCTCCTATTCATTTTTTGCTCTTGCTGCTGCTCTTAGCTGGTTTGTTTTGTTGCCATGGCGTCAACTTTACGCAACTGTCTAATTCGATTTGTTCTACGCCAACACTTTCATAATTTTACCATGTCCTCGCCTGCCTGCTCCTTGTTGCTGTCTATTAAGGAGCGGGCGAACTGCCTTATCTGCCATCTCAACCCTCAATCCCCCTGAACTCTCTATCTCGCTCTCTCTCTGTAGTTTCATTTTTTTACTTTATATACACTTGCTTTTTAGCCATGTGCCCAGGCTATCGCTGGCAATCAATCTGGCCGGCGCACATATCTCAACTTTTGCGTTTTTCAATCTGTGCATTTTGTGGGCTAAGTAAGTACGCGATGGCCCCGTGCCCGATACCAATGCCTCCGGCCACGGCGATGGTGTCTTTTGCCCCTTGCAGTCGCTGTCACTTTCGCTGCCAGTATATATATATATATATGTACATATATATATGTATGTGGAACAAGCGAAATGTGGCAGAGCCCAGCGGGAGGCCTTTTTTGATGTCACAAAAGGATTCACTTGATATTCATCAACATCAGTGTCTGTCAAACAGTCAATCAATACCCCAGACCCACAGACAGTTCCCAGTTCCCAGTCCAACGCTCCCAATCCCAATCCCAGTCTCAATTCCAATACCCAGACCCAACTCCAACGTCCATTCTGCATGTCAAGTTGCTTTGCTCTCTAGGTCTCAGTTTGAGTGTGGGTGTGTGGGTGTGTGTGTGTGTGTGTGGGTGTGTGGCTGTTTCTGTGGGTGATTCGATAGACCCCATTGCAATTTGATGCGTCTGGGTCGCATGTGCAACGAGTATTGTGCACCACGTTGGCGATACTAATCTGATTAGTGTCAAAAAAAATATTTATATATATATATATCGACAGACAGACGGTCAGACAGCCGCCAGTTATCGATGGTGTTCCATATTATTTTGCGAGTACTTTTTTTTCATAACTAGCTAAATTTTTTTTACTTACTTTTGCAAATTTGCAATTGCCAAAATGAAAATCAGCAGCAGACAAAGATTTTTTGTTGTCCTGATTAAATTTCTTTACAACAACAACAAAAAAATAGTAAATTAAATTTTATGTAATTAAATGAAATATAAATAAATATAAATTGTATTTTTTGCTGCTTATTATTTATTATTGAGATATTTTTGACCTTATAAGAAGCATTTTGCACTATTTTATTTATATTTTAATAAATGCAGCGATTTTGCCAAGTGTCACAGCAAATTAAACTTAACAAAGCAATAATCCAATATTTAAATAAATTGAAATAACATTTGCTAACACAACAATAAATCTGATTTTATGTATACTTTTACATATTTATGTGTGTATGGAATTATGTATATATGTAAATATATATTTGAACATATGCCAGACTGAATCAAAATGAAAATATGCTGAAATATAATTTTCTTACCAAATATTCCATTTCTAAAACAATCTTCACTAATCTGACCATCATTATTAATTAAAGCTTTATTCATAAAAAATACGTATATATAAAAAAAACACGATTGCAGCGCAATAAACTAGCCCCACTGTGCGGCTTATTTGGGAGCAATCCGCAGCGACAGCGGCAATCTCTTTTTGGCCAAAGAAGCATCACGCTGCGTTCAATTAAAACGCATTTAAACGAGAATATGGATGTGGAATGGATGTGGATGTGGATATGGATGTGGATAGGTGGATGGGTGCATGGTTGGTTGGGTGGTTGGGTGGACTCAACCCCAAGCAGAGAGCTCAACTTGCTCAACTCATTTCGCTTGAGCATCGTTTTAATTTAAAGGTATTTAAGGCGATCCATCATATACTATCAGTGGGCCACAACGACCAGGAGCGAGAGACGCACGGTTGCAACTCGATATGAGCGCAGCAATCTGTTGTGCAATCGCCGAGTCGAACGTTCCTGCTGCTTGCCCCGCGGCGCATTATATTGGCCTGTCACAAGGGAGCAATTCGATGTCTCTGGTGCCGTTGTTGCATCTCAACGAGGACGGACGCATTAGTGGCGGGTCGAGTCGAGTCGAGTCGAGTCGGGTCGGGTGGCAGAGCTGACAGCACTTGCGTTTGACTTCCAACACTTTGGGCAATTGTTTAGAGCCCCCGAGTACAGCAGCCGAGTGAACAGGAACAGAAGGCGGAACAAACGCCGGAACATAAAAATGCCAAAAACGGATAGGAAAAAAAAAAAAAAAAAGTAAATAAAAAGGGATGTTCCAGCGGCTATTATGTAGATGACAGCGGGGAGGGAGGGTTACTGAGCCGCTGAGCTGCTGAGCCGTTTGAGCGTTGAGCGTTGACAAAAGGCCTTCCCGTTTCATTTAGCAGCCATGCAGCAGCAACCACCCCCACCCCCACAGCAATTGCACCCCTCTGTTGTGTATGGTGTGTATAACTGTGTGTGTGTGTGTGTCTCTGCTTGTCGCCTTTCTCGCGGTCTTAAAACGATGATTAGGTTGTTATTTTAATTTGCCCATTGATATATCCTTGTCGTTGTCCTTGTTGTTGTTTGGCCTGACTTTGTCCCTTTGTCAGGGTGGCTGGTGGCAGTGTCAGATTGTTTGTTGCCGTTTCTATTGCTGTTTTTGTCTTTGCCAAGCGGGGTAGCATTGTCAGCGTATTTAGCAGTCACGCCAAGAGCAACGGAGCGACGGAGCATTGCTCCAGCTCAACTCATCTTGGGCTCAACTACGCGTAACGTGTCCGCAATTTGTCATCGATTTTGTATTGCAGCGTTTTAGGCGTAACGAGGGGTTGATTTCACTTGGAGGAGGGGAGAACTCAATTCTCCTTCTTCCATGCAGCGCAAATGTTTAAATTATACTAATTAATAAATTGACTTCTAATGCAAACATTTCGCACAAATGTCCAAATAAATTTTCGACCTTGACTCAATCGAATTTTGTTTTTGAGCTGCTTCAGCAAAAGTTTCTCATATTATTTTCATAATAAGCGCAGTTTATTTAAATTTATTTTAATGAAGCAACAAGCAAAGTGGCAACTGAAAACTTTGCCCTGGCTGGGAACGGGGGGGAGGTAGGGCGGGAGGATACGCACGCGGAATTTCATGCCTGAACGCATTAAGCCGCAGTAGAGACACGAAAGGGTTGCGAGGACACGTGAAAAGGATTGTCTACAGGACGACGAGGACGACGACGACGGTGTTAATGCGCTCACAGACAAGTGCCTGGAGCTGCTTCCTGCGAGCTGGCGAGCTGGCTTTGCTGCCGTGAAAGGAGTAAATTAAATGATTAATACGCTTCGACGGTGTTGTGGGGTATCCGTGCGGGCAGCTCACGTTTAATTATCCTTTGACTGGCTGCCCAGTCGTGTTCTGGTTAAGCATTTGGTTGGCATTCGTTACGGTTTTACGCTTATCAAGCGCCACTGTCAACGAGCCGCTTTTGCCTCATTAGACCCGCCGGGGGGGGGGAGGGGAGGAAGCGCACCATCATGTGCAATATACCTATTCCCCATATCTTTATCTATATCCTATATATCCTTTATCCCTGCTTCTCTGTTGTGGCTGCTGCAAACCGACGCAAAGCAAACAGCAGCATTTTTACTTGTCAAACAGTACAAATCAAGAGCCAAACTATGTCCAGGATAACAACAGCGTGTGTGTGTGTGTGTGACCAGGAAGAGTGACCATGGACATGACCGTCGAGTTGAGCATGTTTGTCTGTATGTGTGTGTGTCCAATGTAAACGCCTTGAATAAACACACACACAGAATACAAATACAACAAGCCGGAACTAAATATGTTGATCAAATGGATTCTGTGTGCTCTGCCACAAGGATATTTTTTTTGGTCACGGTTGAAAATATTCTCCTTATATATAGTGTTGTCAGAATTTGTTAGAATATAGTTAGTGCAATTTGGAGTGCTGTCAAGTGTCATCTTTAGGCACAGAAATGATTGAAGGTTCAGCAATAAAAGATATGACACCAAATTTGATACTCCTTCACATTTCGAATAGATATGTAGAACTAAACTAAATATTCAAAACTAACTGATAAGTTACAGTTTCTCATTTCAGGAATTTATATTTAATCTTTCTACTTATCTTCATTTTTTTTATGCGGAATATATTATTTTTATTGTTATTTAAAAGGTGGTTTTAGTGTGTCATTTTATATACTAAAAAATATGAATCTTTTATCATTCCAATACAAATTCCTCTCCGATTTTTACCTTTATTTTTATTTTTTTTTAATTAAAATCAGTTATTAATTTATTGATTTAAATTAATATTTACGAGCAATAAATGTGTTAAAAAAGTTATTCAAGTGGATTATTTTATATAAATAAGTAGGCTAATGGCAACTGTTGTGTAATTCATTAAAATGCTGAGCTTCAAAAAGAACTAGTTCCAACGCAAAATATTGCCTTTCGTTCAAATAGTTCAGTTCGCTGTATCCACAAAAATACCCCCAAAAAAAATGCTGAAAACTCGAGCGAAACCAAGCAAAACAAATACACAAAATACAAGTAAGTGGGTGTGTGTGTGTGTGTGTGTGCTTGTGTGTGTATATGCTGTCAATGCCGGATGCTGCCACTGCCCTTGCCACAATGACAACAGCAACAACAACAACAACAACAGTTAACGAAAGCGATCCTCATTTGTATTCCAGACGCGCGCTGCGATGTGAGAGCTGCTCGGAATGCTAACGAGAATCCTCAGCACAGGACGATGATGAAAGTGGGCGCTTGTATGTGTATTTGTGTGTATTTGTGTGTGTGTGTATTTGTTTTGGTGTGTTTGTTATATTTTTATTTTTATTTTTTTTTGGGTCGATACAGAGGAAGAGCGCCAAATATTAAAGTTTAGCTGCTTTAAGCGGAACCAAAACTCAAAAAACAAGCCTCGTTCGGCCGTTCCGGCAGAAATCGCAGCTAATTGAAAACAGTTAAGAGGCTGCCATATTTCTTAAGGCAGTTTGTGCTTTTGACAGTTGGCAGTTGGCAACTTGCGTTACGGCCATTTTGTCTTTTGTCTTTTGTCGAGTTGGAAAACATTTTTGAATGGCGTCTGCGCAGTTTGGAAAACGTTGTGCAGAATAAGCATTTTGACCGCATTCGCAGATCTTAAGTGGCCCAAAATGCTTGAGTAGGGCCAAAACAATAATCAGCTGTTTTCCCATACAACAACAAAGTACACTTTCACACACACACACACACAGACAGTAGCTTCGTCTAGCGGAACTCGATGCTCGTAATTCAAATGCAAAACTCGTGCGAAATTTTGTTGCTGCTGCTGCTGCTGATATTGCTGTCTCGCTCGCTCGTGTCCTTGCTGCATCCTTTCGATGACGTCATCACGACAGCACAGTGTCGTCAACTTTTATCGTCGATTTGTAATTCAAAATTTGCTTTCGAATACATTTTCCACTTCGACATTCACACGGGCGCGTTACCAGAATTTCAAATTTGTTTATTTTTGGCTCGTCTCGCTCGCTCGCTCGCTCGCACTCTATATCTCTCTCTCTCTCTCACACACACACACACATACAGCTGCTGCTTTGCTTACGCTTTTTGGCTTTTTGGTTTTTGTGCTGCAGCCGCCGT